>JARYZH020000007.1:8337500-9537500 GCA_030021035.2 Notholithocarpus densiflorus
CAACAATTTTCCTTTCAATATAAACAACTATTAAGTTAATTGTTGAGATAACTATTATGTTATATTATTTATATGATATAATATATATATATATATATGATTATCAAAGGAAAATATTTATCAATTTTAATAATCTTTATATATATATATATATACACACACACACTATTATTTAACTGGCTTCCCAGCTTTAGACTCTAAGTTTTGGATGTCCCAAAATATCTCAATCCCGCTAAGTTACAAGTTTTCATATTATTATTTAAGCAACTTCCGAAATGTGGACTCTTAAGTTTTTTATGTCCTAGTAGGTTCCGGTTAACTCAACTAGTAAAAGTCTCTAATGGTTGAATAAGAGATCTAAAGTTCAATTTCCGCCTACACCAAAAACCGATTGGTGTCTTAGTCTAATGATAAAGAGAACATCAAATACAAACTTCATAGGTTGAAACACTCCCTCAAAAAAAAAAAAAAAAAAAATTATGGCCCAAATATCCTCATTCTGCTAAGTTACAGGTTTTCAACTAACAGGGATAAGTAAGTTAAATTAAACCCCACAACTTCAAACCTCCCCGTATTGGCAATAGGCTGAAAAAGTATCTAAAATGTTAAATTTAGATATTTGTACCCGGTCAAAGTAAAGAACCAAGGCATATATATTTAAAATAGATTCCATTTTGAGAGTTGAAAAGGCACTATCTTGTGAAAGGTTCTATACATATACCGTTTCTCAAGGACATTTCTTTAGATAAACACACTGTTTTTTCCTCTTTTTGAATGGTAAATATTTCTTTAGCTAACAAATGCTCTTAAAGTATTGGTTAATAATCCATAAACCTTTTAGGGAAAAAAAAAAACAATTAATGTTTTGACAGTTTTTTTTATTTCCCATAAAAGTGGTGTCAAAACTTTCCTAAAATAGATTGTTAACCAATGCCCTAAAGGCACTCGTTGCATTAAATGGGTGTTGCCCAAGTACTTTTTTTTTCTTTTCTCTTTCTTGTGTTCAATGTTATAATTTTCAATTTATTTCAATATGAGATTTACACATTTGTCTAATAATATTACACATTTAAGAATTGTTGATAAATTCATAAGTGTCATGAGGTTAGCTCTCAAAAATGAACACATCTATGCACGAACATATGATTTTAATGTTTAGTTTTTGGAGCTAGCCTTATGACATACCTAACTGCATCAATAGTTAACAAATGTGTAATATTATTAGATAAACGTGTAAAATTTAAATTGGAATTAATAAAAAATTATGAAATTAAACAAACAAAAAAAAGTCAATAGTTGATTATATGTATATGTTATATGATAGATTAATTAATTTAATGACCAATAACAAAGGGAAGAAAAGTCATACTTCGGGATCCCAAGCGTAGGACTTGTAGCAAACTGTAATCTCAAATTGAAGTATGGACTGGGCCGGAATATAACTTTGCTTTAGAAGACTGGAAGTAAACCACCACGTGTAGGACTTGGAGCAATTGTAATCTCAAATTAGTGATAAAAAAATAATAAAAACAAAAACTTGTGGTATGTACTTTGGAGAGAGTGAGCAAAAAATTAAAGTCAAAACAGACTCGAAGAGCCTATTTGGCATCAGTTTTAACTTTTAATTTTTAATTTTTAGGTTTTATGTACAATTTTTTAAAACTTTACTATTTTCTATTTTTTCTCATTTTTTTTTAAATTTTTTTACAATACAAGTATACTTTAGTACACTTTTGACAAAAACTTTTCAACAAAAAACTAGATAAGGAGTTCCCAAACGGACACTAAGTAGTCTGGACCCTGGAGTTCTGGTTCCTTAGTTTGCTAGACTCTGGAGTCTGGACATTGCAGCGAGAGAGAGGATTCAAGCTTGGTGATGCTGTAATAGAAGAGACCATCCCGTTGTCAACTCCAAAGTAAGCTAGAAAAAAATTTTGAATAAGGAAGGAGCAAAAAATACAACTTTTTTTTTTCACTTTTTTTTTCTTTGTAAAAATTGTTCAAATAAGAATGTGTTTATCAAAATTTATGAATGTCCAATTATTTTAAGCTATTGATACAGTTATCACTTATAGGAATATAACCTTATTAAAAATGAACGTAAAATGTAATTTTAGAGTTTCTTAAAAAATAAAATTAATAGTAATTTTTTTTAAGAAAAAAAAATTGCAATTAATAATTATACATGGGTGCAAAATTTTTGCCAAGATTTTTTTTTTTTTTTTTTTTTTTTTTTTGAGAAAGGTTTGCCTAGAATTTTGAGGCGGCCAAAACCCAGAAGCATAATTTTTCTTTAATGGTTGGATCTTTATTCTCATTACATCATATTATCAATGGTTGTCCAACAGAGCAGATTAATTTACCTACAAATAACAAATGATTATTAAATTCAGACAACACTTTTAACTTCTATATCATATTCTTCTCGAAAAAATAAAAAATAAAAACTTCTATATCATATTCTTCACCTTAATAATAAATTTGTCTCTCTATCGCTAAGAAAGTAGGTTTCTCTGCTTCTCTTAGGCTGTAGAAGTTCTATCCCTTCTCGGAAGGAGAGTTTGTTCGTTCTTTGTTTCATTGTTCTCTGGGAGTATCACGTATACTCTTAGAGCTTGTGGGGTTTTTTTTCTAGGGGTTTGGGAAATAGTTTCATATATTCTCCTTCCATTTTCAAGTGATCCTATTATCAGAAAAGAATGGAGCAACTGACCAGGAGGTGGGAAAATCTGTCACTTTCAGATAAGGAGAGACAGGATTTCACACTCCCCGAGGATCATAGAAAAGGAGAATTTGTAATTGCTGCTAAGTTCTTAACTTTGCGTTTTCTTCAGATGGAAGCGGTAGCAAGAACTTTCAAGCAGCTATGGCATTTCAACAACGGATTTAGAATTTGCAATCAAGGAAACAATACCGTCCTATTTGTCTTTGATAACCTTGCTGATGTTGATAAAATCCTAAACAGTCAACCTTGGAGTTTTGATAAACACTTGATTATCATGCAAAGGTACACGAATGATGTTCCCGTCAACAAGCTAGCTTTTAACAAAGTTCCATTTTGGGTGCAAGTCCATGATATCCCATGTAGCTTTTTAACGAGAAAGGTTGCAAAGAAGTTGTGTGATATTGTGGGCGAGGTCTAGAAATCAATTGGTGCAGAGGACGACGATGGAGGTAGTTTTTTCCGAGTTCGGGTTATGGTGGATATCACTCTTCCTTTGTGCAGAGGAAGGGTCATCTCTCTAACAAATGGGAGCAAGAGTTGGGTAAATTTTAAGTATGAAAGGTTACCAAATGTGTGCTACTGGTGTGGGCGATTGGATCACAATGACAGGGATTGTGAGCTTTGGATAGAAAGCACGGGCACGCTGACCACTGATCAGCAACAGTTTGGTCCGAACCTAAGAGCACCACCGTACAAGACAGCGGGTAGAGATGTCATCTATGTCCCGGGGTATTTTGAGGGAAGAGCTCAGCGTCCTCAAGGCAAAACGGCGGTGGCGCAACCAGTGGATGTAGCGCCGGATATGGAAATGGAATGGACAGGTGGAGTAATGAATGCTGGAATCGTTACTGGCAATGAGTCACCTATTAATTCAGGGGGGGAGTCCATTACGGAGGAGAGCCTTAATCACGCCAACTCCAATCCGGATTTCTCGCAGTCAGTGAAGCACACGTTGGGGTGTACTGATTCGAGTTTCCCAGCAAAACCTAACGTGATTGAAGATGCAATAAATGTGCCCAACTCAGTAAGATCCGTTAAGGAAAAGATTACTTTAGGTGACTTAAATGTTGGCAATAATCTCGGAGACACAAATTTAAATCCCAAAATTGTCGAGTCAGCCACCACTACTAGGGTTCCGGAGTTAATGCAAAAAACCCTAGTTGATTCTAACTCGGCCAATCATGCACCTAACCCTACCATTAATGAGCCTTTGATCCAAGCTATGGATGGGGACGTGTCGCAACCTGCCAATCTCAGAACGTGGAAAAGAATTATGCGCCAACCAAAACCTAGTGAGGCAGAGGCCAAAGTTGAACAGGGGAAAAAAAGAAAAGCAAGCACTGAATTATCAGGTCAGCACGATGTACCTAGCAAGCGCATGCAGGTTGTTCAAGTTGATCAAAACACATCCAACGTATTGGTGGAGGCTGTGGAGCAGCCCCGCCAGGAGCCATGAGTCTACTAGTGTGGAACTGTCGCGGGCTTGGGAACCTAGTGACAGAGACAGAGCTTGGTGACATTTCCCGGGCAAAAGATCCCTCCGTCATGTTCATTGCTGAAACATGGGCGGATGAAGATAGGCTGAAAACAATAAAACACAGGTTACAGTTCGATCACATGTTCATGGTCCCTCGAATTCATAGAGGTGGGGGACTTGTACTATTCTGGAAGGATTCTGTCAACTTGAATGTGGATACTTCATCAAAAAACCACATTGATTGTATCATAGGAAAGGGAAGTGAAGATGCGTGG
Organism: Notholithocarpus densiflorus; assembly: GCA_030021035.2. NCBI lineage: Eukaryota > Viridiplantae > Streptophyta > Magnoliopsida > Fagales > Fagaceae > Notholithocarpus > Notholithocarpus densiflorus. The sequence goes on from JARYZH020000007.1 coordinate 8,341,978, forward strand.
CGGTTTACGGGTTTCTACGGCGAGCTTATCACCCATAAAAGGTTTGAATCATGGGACTTACTAAGACAATTAAATAGGCAATTTGGGCTACCTTGGCTGTGTTGTGGCGACTTTAATGAGATTTTGAGAGGATCGAAGAAGATGGGAGGTAGTACTAGAAGTCACACACAAATGCAACTCTTCAGAGACACTATAGATGAATGTGGCTTCCTGGACATGGGCTATAAGGGACATCCGTTCACGTGGAAGAAGTTTTTTAGTGATGGGCGAACAATTGTAGAGCGTTTGGATAGGTGTTTGGCTAACAATGAGTGGTTGGTTCGTTTTGGGGGATCTACAGTGCATCATCTGACCTGCAGTACCTTGGATCACTCACCCCTGTGGATCATACCTGAAAATTTGGTGATGGTTACTTCAGAAAAACCATTCCGTTTTGAAGAGATGTGGCTTGCCGAAAAAGGGTGTTCTGATACTGTCAAGGCCGAATGGGGGAAGGGCAGAAACAACAATAACAATCCATCGGGTATTGTCAGGAAAATTGAGGATTGTGGTAAAGCTTTAACTAAGTGGAGCCGCAATAGCTTTGGTAGTGTCCGTAGAGAACTAAAACATAAACAAAAACTGTTGGCTAAAGCAGAGTTGGAAGCTCTTACCACGGGAGTGACTTTAGAGCCAGAATGCTCAAATCCGAAGTGAATGATCTCCTAGACAAGGAAACCAGGATGTGGTTCCAACGGTCTAAATCTTTATGGGCTATACATGGAGATAAAAACTCAAAATACTTTCACCGGAGGGCAACACAAAGATTGAGGAGGAACCGGATTGATGGGGTCAGAGACTCACAAGGAAGGTGGTGCACGGATCCAAGGGAGGTGGCTTCGGCAGTTTTAGATTTTTACAGTAACTTGTTCTCTTCTCCCCATACCTGCCAACCCAAAGTGGTATTGGACTCAATTCAATGCATTGTGACCAATGATATGAATAGGCAGCTCCTGGAGGAATTTTCGGAGAATGAAGTGCATGTGGCTCTCAATCAAATGGCCCCTCTGAAAGCTCCGGGTCCGGATGGGATGCCCCCTTTATTCTATCAACACTATTGGGATTTGGTGGGTAAGGATATCACTCAATCTGTTCTTTCTTTTTTAAATTCTGCCTCCCTTCCGAAACACATAAACCACACCTTTATCACTTTAATCCCAAAAGTCAAAAACCCTGAGTTAGTTTCTGAATTTCGCCCTATAAGTCTCTGCAATGTTTTGTATAAAATATTCTCCAAGGTGTTGGCAAATCGCTTGAAAAAAATCCTTCCTCATATAATCACTGAAAATCAAAGTGCTTTTACAAAAATCTGGTTGATTACAGATAATATCCTTTTAGCATGCAAATTCATAATTCTACAAAGGGGGGTTACATGGCTCTTAAGCTTGATATGAGTAAGGCGTATGACCGGGTGGAGTGGGCTTTTTTAGAGGCCATTATGAGGAAATTGGGGTTTCATGAGCAATGGATATCACTTATGATGCTTTGTATATCAACTGTATCGTATTCCATCCTAATTAATGGTGCACCAACGGGGTTCATTAAACCTACAAGGGGAATTAGGCAAGGAGATCCCCTCTCCCCGTTCTTGTTCTTATTATGCACCGAAGGCCTCCATGGCTTACTCTCTCAAGCAGCCTCGAGGGGAGACATACATGGCTTCTCTCTTAGTAGGAGGAGTCCTTCACTAACCCATCTCCTTTTGGCAGATGATAGCTTGTTATTTTGCAGATCTAATGTTGAGGAATGTCGGAAAGTGTTGCAAATATATGAGGTGGGTTCGGGTCAACAACTTAACAAACATAAAACCACAATTTTCTTTAGCAAATCCACCAATGAAGAGAGTAGGCAATTGATTAAAGATTGTTTGGGTGTGGAAGAGATTCGGAGTTATGAGAAGTACTTGGGGTTACCATCCTTAGTGGGTAGAAATAAAAAAAGAAGTTTCAACTACATTAAGGAGCGTGTGTGGAGGAAGCTTCAAGGTTGGGAAGAAAAATTACTTTCTCAAGCCGGGAGAGAGATCTTGATAAAGGTGGTGGCTCAAGCAATTCCCGCCTATTCAATGAATTGTTTCAAGCTTCCCATTGGTTTGTGCAACGAGATTGAGGGACTTATCAGGAAGTTTTGGTGGGGTCAAAGGGGAGATAGGAGGAAAATACATTGGGTAAGATGGGAGGAGTTTTGCAAACCTAAAAATGAGGGTGGGATGGGTTTCAAGGACCTAGCATTATTCAATGATGCCCTCTTAGCAAAACAAGCTTGGGGATTACTCCATAACACGAATTCCCTCTTCTTTAAGGTCTTCAAATCTAAGTTCTTTCCCCATTGTTCCATCATGGAGGCAGCGAAGTGCCACTCGGGTTCATACGCATGGAGGAGTATTTTAGTTGGTAGAGAGGTGCTAAAAGAGGGGTTGAGATGGAGGGTGGGCACGGGTGCAAAGATCAAGGCCTGGTCTGACCCCTGGCTTCCATCAGAGTTTCATCCATATATCACCTCCCTACTAGTCAGGGGCTTTAAAGACGTTACTGTAGCAGGCCTTATCAATCTGGATTCAGCTTCTTGGAACACTCCTCTGCTACATGATCTTTTCCTTCCAAGAGATATTTCTTTAATCAAGTCTATTCCACTGAGCAATATAGCAGCAGAAGACAAGCTCCTATGGCCCTTTACTCATTCGGGAGTATATTCTGTCAAGTCGGGGTACCATTTTCTTTGCAAATCCCAGAGCTTTGATGATCATTCTTACCAACTGGACATTGATAGTATATGGAAGAAGGTGTGGGGGCTTGAAGTGCAGCCAAAGATTAGAAATTTTATTTGGCGTGCAATTAAAGACACCATTCCGACAAAAGCAAATCTCAAAAGGCGAAGAGTAATCCCGTCCGATTGCTGTGATCACTGTCATAACACCTCGGAGAATACCTTACATGCGTTGTGGTCATGTCCCTCTCTGTTGCAGGTGTGGTCACATGATCAAAGCTGGAGGAACTGCTATACCAGGACTTTCCAGAGTTTCAGGGACCTAATTAAGCTCATTATTGATGAAGGTTTGGATTTGGCTAACTTCGCTACTATTGTGTGGATGGTGTGGCATAGGAGGAACGCTTTGAGAACCACCAACAAGCTCTTCCCGATTCAGCAAGTGCTTCCTGAGGTGCGGGCAGTCCGAGCTGCTTATGTTCGTTCCATTCATCCTGAACCCCCTCACCCACCCTCTCGAGGTTCAGAACGGGTCATCTGGAAACCTCTACCCTGGCCGAGACACAAAGTAAACTTTGACGGGGCTGTGTTTAGGGAGGAAGACTCAGTAGGTGTTGGTGCCGTGATTCGGGACGAGAAGGGTTTCTTGGTGGCTGCAATGTTGGAAAAGGTCCCACTCCCCTACTCGGTCTCTGCAGTGGAAGTTCTCGCAGCAATAAAGGCCTTGAGACTTGCTGGTGACATTGGTCTTGAGTCTTTCATCCTTGAAGGGGACTCCAAGATCACCATCGATGCTCTGGTAGGGGACAATATGGAGCATGCTGAGTTTGGAAACCTGATAAAGGAAGTTAAGTGGCTGTCAAGTCAGTTTGGTGATGTGAGTTATAGTCATGTTAGGAGACAGGGCAATTATGCCGCACATAACAGTGCTAGACATGCAAGACATGTTAGCGAGTATACGGTGTGGATGGAGGATGTTCCTCCACATCTTTCTGCTCTAATTCAAGCCGATTTGGCGTCTTTTGAATAAAGTTACAGTGTTCTTTCTCAAAAAAAAAAATATATATATATATATATATATTCTTCACCTTCAAACCTTTAGCTTCAAATGACACCCAGCAAATAGCATGTTGAACTTAGATTCAAATTTAATGGAAAATATCAACTCTTCCTATTTTTTCTCCTCGTGGTAGGAGTGCTCTTTCTCACTTCAGGTGAGTCTTCTTTTCCACAGCTTCTAGCAGTGGACTAGAGTCAAAAGGTGATAACACAATCCAAAGGACCACTTCTGTCGTGCACTATGGAGGCTGACTTCATTGACAGGATGCAACAGATACGGTTAACAGAGGAAGAAGGTGAAGTATTAGAGATTCGATCTACGAATCGAGATAAAACATTAGAAGAATGCTCCCTAAGCTTGTTGGGACGCTTCCTCTCCACTCGTCCCTATAACCTGAGAGCAGCAAAGGCAACAATACGAGCTGCATGGAAGCTGGGAAATGATGTCAGGATCATCGAGGTGGGGGAAGGAATATTACAATTTAAGTTCACATTGGAAAGCCAGTTGGTATGGGTCCTTAACAATGGACCATGGAGCTTCGACAATAACCTCCTCGTCCTCCGTAGATGGGAACAGGGCATGACGGCGAGGTCGGTAACTTTCTCAGTGCTACCTATATGGGTTCAAGTATGGGGATTGCCATTCGATCTCATCAATGAGGAAGCCGCGTGGGATATTGGCAAAGGCCTCAGTCATACGGTGGAAGTGGACAACAAAACTTTCTCGTCGGAACAAGCTCGCTTCATCCGAATCCGTGTGGAGATTCCGCTGCATAAACCAATTCGGCGGGGAGGATATGTACTCAGCCCTGAAGGAGATCGGGTAAGAGTGGGATTCAAATATGAAAGAATGGTAGGACTTTGCTACCAATGTGGTTTATTTGGCCATGATGCAAAAGAGTGTCCAACCCCAAGGGACCAACAACTGACCGAGAACCCATATGGGGAATGGCTGAAAGCGGGGCAACGAAAAAGCGGCGAAACACCGGACAGACGACAGAACAGCTCACCACGGTGGGAAACAAGGCAGAATCACGATCAGGGCTGTAGGGATCAGCCGCAATCAATGAGCGTAACTGCTCCAGGTGGCAATAATGACCCAAATGGAAAAAACGGAGAGTTGGGTAACAGCACCATTAATGATACGGTTTCACAGCAGCATATTGACGTGGAGTTAATGGGTGCGGAAATCACGGAGAAGAATCAGACCCTCAAGGAAAGTATAAAGGTTGTGGCATCAAAATCGGGTGAGGTAACGGATAAGGAATTAACCTCATCAGAGGCAATCAATCCCATGATTGCAGCCGATGAGCTAGTTAATGTCCATGCCAGTACGTTGAAGTAATAAAACCTACACCTAACCATGCAACTGTTGACCAAAACTTAATACCACGTGCAGCGGCACGTGAGATTATTAAAACACAAGAAACAAGGCCCAAAGAAAATACAGCTAAGTGGAAGAGAATTGAACGCCACAATAACCATCCTATGAGTATAACCAATATTGGCTCACACCAGACGGGGGTAAAACGAGCACAACCAGAAGATGGCCGCCAAGTGGAAGATGAGGATAGAAAACGGAGCAAGACCAGTGAAGACAACCAAGAAAAACTACTTACAACAGTGGAGGCTGCGGTGCAGCCCCGGCAAGAGCAATGATCATCCTAAGCTGGAACTGCCGGGGCTTGGGAACCAACGTGCAGTCGAAGTCCTCTCTCACTTGGTGAGGGAAAAAGCTCCCAAAATTTTGTTTCTCATGGAAACAAAACAGTCAGTTGATGAGATGCAGAAGATTCAAGCAGACCTACCATATCGGTGTATGTTAGCGGTGCCGAGTATTCGTAGAAGTGGCGGGCTGGCACTTTTGTGGATGGAGGAGGTGGACTTGCATGTCCAAACTTACACACGTAACCATATTGATGCTCTTATTTTTAATGGCTCTAACCCTACATGGAGATTGACAGGTTTTTACGGATGGCCGGAAGAACAAAGAAAGCACGAGTCATGGCAGCTACTCAAGCATCTTCACACTAGGATCTCAGCCCCTTGGATCTGTGTTGGAGATTATAATGAGATCTTGTCATCTGATGAGAAGCAAGGTGGTGTACCAAAACTGTTGAACCACATGGAAGCTTTCCGAGCTACCCTCTTACATTGTGGACTTAAGGACCTTGGTTTTCAAGGAAACATCTTCACTTGGAACAATGGTAGACATGGGAATGCATTTGTACAGGAACGACTTGACAGAGCATGTGCAACGGCGGAATGGAAGGAAATCTATCCAGAGACTCGGGTCTTTCATCTCCAAACCTCATACTCGGACCATATTCCGATAGTCATTACCACACAGAACCAAACCCAGCAGACTAGAAGAAGGAAAGTGCCACGAAGGTTTGAAGAAAAATGGGCTTCCAATCCTCAATGTGAGACCGTGATACAAGAAGCATGGAGGGCAGCCGTGAGAAATGGCAGCCTTATGTCAAAGCTCTTTGAAAAAATCAAAAGATGCTGATTTGCCTTGGTGGACTAGAGCCGTGCATCAGGTGCTAGTTCAAAAACATTACTCCAGGAGAAACAAAAACAATTGGAAGACCTATGTTCTTTAAACAGTGTTGACCATCTAGATGCTATTAAGGGACTAAAGGTAGAGATCAACAATCTGTTACACCAGGAGGAATTGTTTTGGCGACAACGGTCTCGCTCCATTTGGCTACCGGAGGGTGACAAAAATACAAAGTTTTTTCATCGAAGGGCCAGTCAACGCCGACGGAAAAATCAAATCTTGGGCGTCTTTGATAGTGAAGGAAGGTGGGGCACATTGGAGGATAGCATTGCTCACACTGCAAAACACTACTTCCAGCAACTATTCTCCTCTTCCCACTCGACCATTATTGATGGGGTGTTCAACTCAGTGGACAGATTGGTCACTCCAGGTATGAATGCCACTCTCCTTCAACGATACACTCCGGAAGAAGTCAAGACAACCCTATTTCAAATGCACCCTTCCAAATCACCAGGTCCTGATGTTATGACTCCATTCTTTTTTCAGAAATATTGGCATATTGTGGGGCATGATGTTACAGTAGCAGTGTTATCTGTTTTAAACTCGGGGCATATGTTGAGAAAAATGAACCATACACATATTGTTTTAATTCCTAAGAAAAATGACCCGAAACACATGTCTGATTTTAGACCTATTAGCTTAGCCAATATGGTGTCTCGTATCATATCAAAGGTTATTGCTAATCGCTTAAAGATTATCTTGCCTAATGTGATTTCTGATGCTCAGAGTGCCTTTGTGCCAAATCGTTTAATCACTGACAATACTACTGTAGCATATGAGCTGCTCCACAGATTGCAAAATAGAGGAAAGGGAAGAAAGGGACACATGGCTGTAAAACTCGACATCAGCAAAGCCTACGACCGGGTGGAGTGGACATTCTTGCAAAGAATGATGGTGAAATTGGGATTTGATCCTAATTGGGTCCACTTGGCAATGGAGACAGTAACCACGGCATCTTACTCCATTTTAATCAATGGTGAACCAAGGGGTTTTGTCACTCCTACACGGGGAATAAGGCAAGAAGACCCCCTCTCTCCATACCTTTTCTTGCTATGTGCAGAAGGGCTATCAGCGCTATTGAGGAAAGCAGGAGAGGCAGGGGTGCTAAAAGGGATCAAATCAAGCCAACATGGAGTTTGGGTTTCTCACCTCCTCTTCGCCGACGATAGTCTCTTATTTTGTCAAGCAACTATGGAGGAAGGGCAAAGACTTCTACAATTGCTAGAGCAATACGAAGCTGCATCAGGCCAAGCCATAAACAGACAAAAGATCACACTATTCTTCAGCAAGAACACAAAACAGGAGGTCAAGGAGTCACTTAAACAACTTTTTGGAGCAAGGATAATGACAGAATGTGAAAGGTATCTTGGACTGCCTATGGCCACAGGAAAATCCAAGGTTAATACCTTCAAAAACCTTCAGGAAAAAATTACAAAGAGAGTAATGGGGTGGAAGGAAAAATTTATTTCAAAGGCAGGAAGGGAGATATTGATTAAGACAGTGGCACAAGCGATACCGACATACTCTATGAGTATATTCAAACTGCCAAACTCCATATGTGACAACATAAATTCTTTGCTGGCCAAATACTGGTGGAAACAAACACAGGCAGAGAGGAAACTACATTGGGTAAATTGGAGGAAACTGTGTATGGAAAAGAAGGAAGGAGGGATGGGGTTTCGTGACCTCCATGCCTTCAACCTAGCGATGCTGGCCAAGCAAGCCTGGAGATTAATACATGAAAACCACTCTCTGTTCTACCGAGTTTACAAAGCTCGTTATTTCCCAAATTGCTCTTTCATGTTTGCTGAGTTGGGGAATAATCCTTCCTTTGTTTGGCGTAGTCTCCTAGCAGCAAGGGATCTCATCAGAGAGGGCTCACGATGGCAGGTGGGGGATGGTCAAAGTATTGGAGTGTTCACGCATCCTTGGTTGACTCACACCCCTGTACCACTAAATGATGCACCACCAGACATGAAGGTGTGTGAGCTAATCGACCAAGACTCAAGACAATGGGACCGAGGAAAAATAGATGCCATGTTCAGCCCTCAAACACGAAATGAGATCATGTCACTGCCGCTAAAAAACTTTAACTCTCATGACTCTGTTTGCTGGATGGAAAACAGAGCACAAAAATTCTCCGTGCGGTCAGCTTATAAGGTAGCGGCTCGCTTGAAAAACCAGCCCAAGGCAGAACATTCTGCAGCTCGGCTTCACGCATGGACATGGAAAGAGATTTGGTCCCTCAATGTGCCACCGAAGATACGATTATATGGCGAGCGTGCTCTAATTGCTTGCCTACCCGAGACAATCTACACCGCAGGCGTGTGCTTGTGGAACCGACTTGTGAGCTGTGCAAACAAGAACCCAAGACTACCACTCATATATTATGGACGTGCCCCTTTGCAAGAAACGTCTGGGAATTGATCAGGGGAAAAATCCAAAAATGCAGTAATGGAGACAGTGACTTTTTTCTTCTCTTTAAGCAAATGCAAACTAAACTGAGCAAACAAGAACTGGAGACATGGGCAGTTACAGCTTGGGCTATATGGAATGCAAGGAATAAAGTATACTTTGAACAGTTCCAACCTCAGCCACAAATAATTTGGGAAGGAGCAAGAGGCTTACTGGAGGAATACCAAAGCTTTATGGAAGCACAAAGAGTAGCGTGAATGTCCTGTTTTTAAGTAGCGTGAATGTCCTATTTTTAATGGAATCTTTATTCTCACTACATCATCTATACTACTATTTAAGGGGTTTCCTCCTCTCTTTTTTAGTTCAAAAATGCCCCTACACTCCTATGTTTATAAGTAGAGACAAAACTAAAAAACAATCCGGTAAAAATACAACTCTAACTCTCACTAAAACATTGCCTAAAAAATAAGGTCACTCTCCTGTTGATTTCCAAATTACTTTATCCACTTATATATTAGATTTGCAAAATAAAAATTATATATGAAAAATAACAACACAGGTTTCTTTTTATAATAAAAAAAAAAAAAAAATAGGACCACTAAACCCAACATTTTCACTTTTTTTTTCTTCTAGAGAGAGAGAGAGAGAGAGAGAGAGAGAGAGAGAGAGAGAGAGAGATTTCACATTTTTCTTTGAAATTTGGGGAGGATGTGGATATATGGTGTGTTTTGGTTTGATACTAGAGATGGATATTTTATACTACATGCTAGGGGTCAGGAATGAGTCTCTGGGCAATGTGAAACTCTGAAAAATTTGGATTTCTATGTACAAAACATTGGGATTAAGGTCAAATTGAGTGGGAAAAAGAAAAACAGAAAGAAATTTGGAGGTTCTGGTCCAAGTGTCGATCGACATTTGGTTTTAGACCCTTTTAGATTTTTTCCTTTTTGGTATGTTTCTTTCTGGTTTTTATTATGATATGATTTCCTTCGAATTTTGACTTTCTTTTCAAACTCCCTTGGTCTCCAAGCTCAGCAAATTAATTCCAAAGAATTTAATTAAATCAATTTAAATTTAAATTAATTGATTTTAAGGAATTAATTGATAATTTGTTTCCAGGATTGAATCAAGTGCATACAACCCTATAATAAATCATATCCTCAACCAATAGTGTTATGACACATTGATTTATTTCATGCAATGCAATTGGAAATCAAATGATCAAAATTATAGTTTTACCCCTGTGATGTGATGATGATATGCACATGAGATGCAAATGAGGTTAAATGAGATTACAAAATGGGATGTTTACACACAACTGCCAAGTCACACGTGTCTTTTTTCTAGCACAACATGTGGATTTACATGTGTCTTTTTCTAGCACAACATGTTGATTTATAAATCAACATGTTGAGAGAGAGTTTCAACCTATGGCATCTACTCCTAATAATAATTCTTTATCATCAGATCAAGATACCAGTCGATTTTTTGTATAGGCAGAGATTAAACCCCAGAGAGTTCGCTTATTAAGAGCTACCGATAATTAATGCAATACAACAATAAACTTATTACATAAAGTTGATTAATGCGTCTAGCTAAAAATTGATTCGTTATCTTTTACATGATCCGATCCAATATTGTTCTGAAGCCGAGATCTTAATGGAACTTTGCAAGAAGGCATGTGAGGAGGGGGTTTGCGAATGCTTGTCTCAGTAGTGTCTCCATTCTTCACAATAAAAACAGCAGCCATTCCCAAAGTCATATGTCTATCTAAATGACAATGCCAAAACCACACACCTGCAACCAAATATAATTGATATTAGCATCCACAAAATGCAGAACAACCAAAGCCACATGGTTAGATCATCAACACATTTAACGCATCCAATCAGTTGCAAGGGAGCTAGGTTGTTGGTTACAAGATCTTGAGCCAAAGTATATTTAAAGCCCACGACCGTGGTATCTCTAATGTGCATGCATTTCTTTTTATAGTAACAGTGACTAAATATGTAAAATAGAAACGTAACTAACCTGGATTGTTTGCCACAAATCTGATGGCAAGCCATCCATTCTTAGGAACTGAAAAGGTATTCACTTCAACTGGATCAACCAAATTAAAACTTTTTGGATCGGTTTCGTTGTCATAATTCCCAAAACCTTTTCCAACCACGTAAAAGCTATACCCATGCAAATGCATTGGGTGAAATGCTGAGCCATCCAACAAATTGGTACCTTGAAAAACTATCTCAACTGCTTCATTATAATTCAACACCTTCACCTTGGTCCCAATGTTTGTTAATGCTAAATCTCCTTCATAATCGTCACCTGTGAAGTTATAAAAAGACGGGGGAAAGTCTGGAAAATCTGTAGTGTAAACTCCACTAATGTTCCTGCATGAAAGGTCTTAATTTAATACATTTTCCAAATCTATAGTCATCTATAGTATTCTCATGTTTCGTGTAGATGAAATATTCATAACTAGTTATTACCTAATGTAATGTTTGGGAAAGTAATTTACTAACAGTCTCTAAAAATCAAAAAAGAGAATTAAAATTAAAATTAATTACATATGAGAGGACCATGTATCGATCAATCTCTGACTGGTCATTTGAGTAAAAGCCACAATAGTTTGTTAATATCATTACTAAGACATCGTAGGACATGCAATCGTAGAGGAGCAAGGGAAAGGCATTGAAATTGCATACCTTTTTCCTTCACTAAAACAAAGCAATGAATATTTAAAGTAAAAGAGGGAGAGTGAAAAACCTGTAGTAAGCCAGTAGTACATTACTAGAAATTGGGTTGGACCAGCTAATGTTATTGGCGCTTGAAGCCAATATATCTTCTTCACTTGTTGATGGTGTAATGTTTCGAAAAACAACTTTGTTGATGGAAACTGCTATAAACATTCTGGTAGTCACATTTAGAGGGACATTTATTGGATAGTCTTCGCTTGCTAGGCTCCTAAATATGCTTTGGAATTTTATGGCAGCTTTTAAGTCTTTGTAAAGAGGAAGCGTATTTGGAAAGGTAGGAGATGATGGGATAGGATAATTGCCTCTGTATTGGAGGATCATGGTAGCATTGACAAGATCGAACTCTGTTACTTGTTCTACTTGGCTCCAGAATTGACGAGCAGCTATATAATAATGGCCAAGACTCTGATTTGCTGTGAGTAGAATGTCCATTGTTTGTCCTGGGCTTATCAAAATGTAACTAGTGTTTACAGGTTTGATATAATTCCCATCCGTTCCAACAATTGTGAGGTCGTGTTGAGCAATTGCGAAGAACATATCTGCAGACACAACTGCGTTGACTAGGCGAAGAAGGTAAGTCTTGCCTTGATCAACCATCCAACGGTTTGTTGTTTCTACAACATTAAGATAATTATGACTCAATTTATGATTCCAATAGGTGATAATGACAAAATTTATCTGGTTACAAGAAAGTTATCCAACAAGTTATCCTTTGAGCTCCAAAATCTATAATGGTATTGATTCTTTCTCTTTTGTGATCACCCATGTTACATTTTAAATATAAACATCAGTTAAAAAAATATAGATGTCCCGAGTAAATTATGGACATTGCATATATAAAGTGTACATCATTGACGGTAAGAGAATAATTACGCAATAATCTACAACCATACCTTTAGAGCATGGACACAAATCTCCCGGTTCGCCATTTATGGTGTAAGCAATGGAATGTGGCAAGTCATCACCAAATTCTAGATCCTCATCCAACAAAGCTTTTAAATTTCCACTGTACAACGTACCTGCATACTTAGCAAAACTAAATCAGAAATATGCGTAGGGTGCGTTTAGTTCGCTGTAATATTTCATTAATGTGATCCACATTACGATAATATGATATTAAAGTTTTTAGTTTATTTTATTTTTTTAACATTACCATAATCTAAAATTACAAAATAGATTATATCATCTTAATTTCATAACCTTCCTAAACAATGTAATGTTGTATTCTTATATTGAAATTATATTAATGTAATATTATGGTGTAATGTAATATTATGACGAACTAAATGCTTCCTTAATCTAATCTCAAATATTTACTATGCTCTAGCAGTTAACCTGCGCAAATGCAGTTATGAGACCCAAAATGACTTTGCAAAAAAATAAATTAATTGTTTTTTAGTAAGTAAACAACAAATTCTTGTCTGGGTTTAGTTACTAGTTAGTACACCATCACTGCTACTGCTATTGATATCGTACTCCAAACGTCAAACGTAACACTTAGGAATACAATCTTTTTTTTCCCAGAATTTAGAATTTATTTTGTTAATTGACAATTCTTTTTATCTATTATAAAGGATAGGGCTGCTTATGGCCGTAAGTTTTTTTGGATTGTTAAACTACTCAAATTTTTATCATAATATCTCATTCAAAATATTGTTAATTATTCCTTTACTATGAGTAGGTGAAGATTTTATTATTATGATTATTTTTTGAAATATGAATAATTTCATAACTTAATTGTCTTGAACACAATATATTTTTCTCATTTGAGTTTGAAGTGCGAATTGTAAGTAGATTCATATTGTTATCGTTGGTTTCTAAAATCTAAACTCAATTCCAACTTGGAGCCTACTAGTGAGGATTTGGAAACATAATATCAATATGTTATATGTGGAGCAGCTTAGAAGTTGAATTGGTACTATTTGTCAAGCACGTCAATAACCGGTCTTCAACTTAAATTAAGCTAGCTTATTTTATTTCCTTAAACTCAACTTATTTAAGTAAACTAAGCCCCATGTCAACTTTATTTGCTTTGGTTAAATAAAGCTAGCTTATTTTATTACCTTAAACTCAACTTATTTAAGTCAATTTTAGACATGTATAATATAATACTTAATTAACGGACATATATCACTTTAATAGAGAATAGAGATACATTATATATGCAGGGTGATCAGTTAAAAATAGAAATAAAAAAATAGTGCAGCGTGCTCTATTATGACCATGTCTCAAGCGTTCAACCTATATTAATTAGGTCAGCGTGGTCTGAAACTTATTTATTTTAGGTACCAATATATTAATGGATTGGGAAGAGGTCACCATGTGCGATTGTTCTCAATTATACTTGAATAAAAAGAAAATTTAAAGGGTAAAAAAAAATGAAAAATTTAAAAGTAAAGAAGTTATTTATTTATTATTATTATTATTTTTTGTTAGAGTGAGCGTAGTTTGTTTACACAATGCACAAAATGATTAATGAAGCAGTGTAAAAATATTATTATTATTATTATTATTATTATTATTCAAAAAATAATAGATAACAAAAAATAAACTTTTATTCAAGAAATAATAGATCATAAAAATAGTGTTATAACTTATAAGTCATACAGTGAGACCGAAATCACAAAAGCTTATGAATAACATTAATTTTTCATTGGCCAGGCTTCAACCAGCAAAGGGGAGCAGTCATGCCAATAAGAAGAAGATAAAAGTAAAACCATCCTAGGCCACGTTAGCGTGGTGATGAGCATGCAGAGCGTACAAGAAGAAATATTACAATGTGTACGTATGACCGAATATTTAGTATATCGTATATATAATATAGAAATATTTAATACTTTTAAAGAAAAAAATAGTATTGTTTGCTTGCTTGTTCAGGTTTTTTTTTTTTTTTTTTTTTGAACATAAACAAATATTATTGGTATGATCGCACCCACATAAACAAATATTATTGTTAGGACAAATATTGTCAATGCGAAAGTGAAAATATACTGATCTTAGAAAACATAGTCTACTTAGCTATGTTATGAGGGAAACTTTATAAAAAAAAAAAAGGCCTTACTTACTATTTATATGCATTGTGAATTCTAAAGTCAATTTTTTTAATATAGACAGTAGTATGTTCGTATGATGCTAGGGTTAATTTATTGATATAAGTAATGTGATGCTCGGGGAAAAAAAAAAATATTAAAACATATATCATTTATATGTAAGCTAAGCAATATTACGTTAATTATGTTGTAAAAAAAAATGAAAATCTCTATTTTTATTTTAAAGAAGGAGAAATAATTTCGTTTTTTTTTTCTTCTTTTTTTTTATGAAAATTTCGTTTTTATTAGATTAAGAGAAAATGCGCCATTTTATATAACATAAGTTGCAATTGGAAGTTTTACTTCTCGATAGTAATGGCGATGATTGTTAGTTATTATATTTTGCTAGCACTTACTTCTTGCATGTATAAGAAAGTTAGTAACATTATAATTATTCTCATGACAAATTTTTCCTCCAAACAAACTTAGAAAAATCCATTCAACCTATTATATGGTGACTTATAAAATCATACATATGTATCATTTACATAAGTCACTAAAAAGTGTATTGTCCTAATATTTAGATTCTAAATAATTATATCTGCATCTATATTCATATAGATAAAAATAATAGCATACCAAGCACAATGACCTCTTCTTCATCTGGTTCTGGAAATGGATAAGTGCGTCCAACAGCCGGTGAGATAACAATGGCACCATGAACAGTGACTCGTGTCCAATCACTATGAGCATGCCACCAGAGGGTTCCCTCCTCGGTAGAAAATATGATCTCATAAGTGAAGTTTGATCCTGGTGCAATAGGACATTGAGTGATATATTCTGGACCATCTGACCATGGATTTCTTGGTTGCTTTACACCGTGCCTTTAAAAACCATAATATCATTTAAGGGTGTCAATTTTGATGAGCAGCACTTATTTTAGAGACACAATGATGAAAATATTTTTACTAGCATTTTTTCTAAATATAAATTCAAGGAACCTGGTTTAAAATACTGTTTTGAGAGCTATGAAATTTCACTTAATGTATGGTTGGAGTCATCTTGTAAGACTTCTAAGAATCATATTAGAGTTCTTAGAGCATTCGTTTATTTGGATGTATATAATTTAAAGGAATTAATCTAGATGGCGAGGAGCATTCAAATTCCTACAATACCTAAAATTTGTGGAGATGTGGATTCCCATGCACATTATTTCCAATATCTCCAAAAGTTTAATTTCCTATGAATCATAAAATTATCCTCGTTTGGTTAAAAAAATCCTCATTTGAAAATACCCATAATTAGATACCAGTTTCAAAATGAGTAAGAGAAACTATTCAGTTTTCAATAGTGTGTTGAGAAGTATTAAAGTTCTGATGCACAACTCAATCAAACCACATAATTAAGCATTCTACATTTTTTTTCTTCTGATTAACTAATCAGTGTACATTTATAAACCAATAAAAGCTAAGAATATACATGATACATGAGTTAATGTTATGTGATAATATGAATACAAAGTGTTTATATATTAGCAATACAAGGTTTTTCTTCCATATTTATCTTTTCCTACTGTCATTTAATTTTTTATTTTATTTTAAAGATAATGTTATTGGTGTTCTAAGAAAAAGTTAGATATAAAAGATACTTCATGTTTATATTAGAGCATCTCCAACAAGCTCTCTAAACTCAAAATTTAGAGAGTAAACCCACAAAATGGTGCTCTAACAATCTCTCTAAATTACCGTTCATTAGCAAAAAATTATTTGTCAATGAACAGTCACTCTCTTAGTCTGATGACCTACTGTTCATGAGCAAAACAATTACCTGTAATAAAAATTCAAACCACCAAATAAAATATTCAATTTTACTCAAGTTCACTACGGCTAAGTGCAAACATCTCAACCATTCCAGAATTTTTTCTCTCTCAAACATCTCTATCTAAACTCAATCACAATCAAAATACATAAGAAGTATACATGTGTGGAGGAGAAAAAAAGAGGGGAAAAAAAAAGAAAAAAAGAAAAGAAACATATGGACGAAAAAAAAGTACAGAGATAAGGGAAAAATAAAATAAAGAATAAGTAATTAAAATTGAGAAATGTTACCACAATATTTTCTTAATACTTTCACAATAAATCTTAAATGGTGGGTTATTATTAGCTAATATTGATGAGAAAAAAATAATTTTTTTAGAAAGAGAAAATTAATAATTTTAATAGTACGTTTAAATTAAAATCAATATCAACTTATCACAAATGATTTTTTGTGAAAGTGTTATAAAAATATTATAAATGTAGCTTTTAGGAATGAATGAAGGGAAATTGAAAGGAGAATAAAAAAATATTAAAGAAAGAATGAAAAAATAATATTTAAATGAAATAGAGAAATGATAGAGATTAGAGAGTCTGTTAAAAAGTGTATTTGAAAAAGTAAATAAGCAAAAAGTAAAATGTATTGTTCATTCTCCAAATAGTACAAAAATTTAAAGAGTCTGTTGGAAATGCTCTTATACCAAGGTTTTTGAGAAAAGAAAGGAATCCTTTACAATCTCTATTAATATGTTTAACATTATAATATTTTATTCTTAGAAAATCTTATCAAAACAACTATGGGTATATGGTTGCATTACTAAGTCTACGTATCCTCTAGCATCATATTTACCAGAATATGAATGTCAGAGAGTACTAGATTACTTAAACCAAATACCACTCAAGAATATGTATATGGACGATAATGTGATTACATAGTCAAGAATACGTATATGGACGATAATGTGATTACATATTCGTGTTTATGTAGTGAGAGAGTTAAAATTAGAGTTTAGAATAGAGATTACCAGTGAATGGTCACCCCATAATATCCTTGGTTGTGAACATTAACATATGCCGTGTCTCTTCTATGAACCCGTATTACTGGTCCTGGAATACT
Source organism: Notholithocarpus densiflorus (assembly GCA_030021035.2). Taxonomy (NCBI): domain Eukaryota; kingdom Viridiplantae; phylum Streptophyta; class Magnoliopsida; order Fagales; family Fagaceae; genus Notholithocarpus; species Notholithocarpus densiflorus. The sequence goes on from JARYZH020000007.1 coordinate 8,359,476, forward strand.
ACCATTTACAACTAACGCGCTTGTTTCGTTACACAACCTTGTGAAATTTTCCTCTCTAAGCTGCAAAAGAAGCATACACTCTTAATTAATTGATGTAACCAACAAAAACATCAAGCTTCTACTCTCCAACCCAGGAGGCAAGCTAATGTATTCAACCCCACAGTATTGCAAAAGCACCTTAATTTACTAGTATAGGTAATTCTTTAGTGATTTTCAAGCCAAAATATAAAAAGGCAAGTATAATATAGTAAGTACTTACAACAAAGTCATAGAAATGGACTTCGCCTTCGACCATGCAAAGACACTGTGCAACAAGAAACAGAAAGCACAGAACCAGCGATTCTTTGTTTTTTATATTCATGTTTCACTCTCTTCAGAACGACACTTTTTTCTTTGGTGAAATTTACGTTGTATGTGAGCTATATATTTATATATAAATATATATATATATATATATATATATATATATATTATAAACGAGTCTAACGGGAAAGTGTTAAAAAAAATGTAAACGTGGCCTGTTAGTGAAATTATATAATTGCAAAAGTATCACGTCCAATCATATGTAAAATACTAAAATGTCATTCTACTGTCTCCTTAAACAGTCAAGGCATGTGATTCGAACTTGCACGTGATTTACCTACCAATTCAATACAAAAACGGCATGTTTTACTTTCAAACTGTATAAAGTCTAAACCCCCTTTCATGCGGTTATATTGGAATATATGTATTGTACCTAACAATCTAACAACAACCCACCCCCCCTCTTAATATATAGATTAATTAAATTGTTATTTCAACTCTCTAAAAGTTTTGAATAATTTAGATTTTGATTCAAGTTCTTCTATTCATGTTCAATACTCATGTATATGCGAATTGCAACCTAAACCTGTCTTGTTATATATGCTAGTTAGGCCAATCAAATAATGTCAAGTCCGTTATATATATATATATATATATATCTATATATATAAATATATATATATATATCTGATACCTAACAATCTAAACTACCTTCATACATCTATATTTGGATATTTGAACTACTTGCTGGTAGATGGAAGAAGAAATCTTGTTAGAAGCTGGTAGCTTAGAATACTTACAAGTATTCCTTAATAAAAATAAAAAGAAAAAAGAAAAAGAAAAAGAAAAAAAAGAGAGAAGAATATTCATAAGTTACAGAAGAATCGGACTAGATTCTCAAAATAAGAAAAAAGGAATCAGACCACTTTTAGTGCTACGTACTAACCATGTGTATATTTAATGGCTCGAAGCACGAAATATTTGAACCGCATATACAATAAAAGGACTTATGAGGGTGCTCCACACGGCACATGCATGGTGGGAGAAGTGCATGGTGGGAGAAGAAAGGACCGAAGGATTTATGAGGGTGCCACGCACGGCACATGCATGGTGCCACGCACGGCATGTGTAATGGTGCACGAGGTGGTATACCATGCATCGATCAGATGAATGTTTCCTCTCTCTCACATGAAAGGAGACTACACATGAACCAAAGTATGTGCTATAGTGCATGAGATGATATACCATGCATCAGATGTATGTTTTCTCCCTCTCACATGTAGTTTCTTAATTGGGTGTGTTTTTTAATATGTTAAATGCCTACTTTTTAAAGCCAAGCTTTTTGGACACACTCAAATTCTCTTAAGTTGGCTGTTTTTATTGTGAGACTTAATGTGGCGTTTGGTACGGGGTAATATTTTAGGATTCTCAGAAATGTTTAAATATTTCCATGTTTGGTTGTAAATCACGCTAGGGAATCAGATGCCAGGGGAATCTGAATTCCCCCTCTTAAACCCCTCTTAGTAAGAATGTGATTTTCCTTTAAAACAGATGGGAATTCAGATTCCCAAGCTTAAAGGAAATTGTATTTTTTATAAATTGACAATTTTAACCCCTTTTTCCTTATCATTTAAGCAATTAAGATAAAATATAAAACAAATCATCAATATCTTTTCCCTTGTCTTTATCTTTTCCTGCCAAAATAATATAAACAGGATAGACAACTCTGTTGATATATTTTTTAACAAAGTTTTATTTAGGTTTCATGTGTGGAAAAAAAAAAAAAAAGTTTGAAGGGGACTCTCTATTATTGCCAGGTATTCACTTTTACTGTTGTGTGTGTGTTGCTCAACAAATTATTAATGGATTTATTTTCATGGAAATTTGTTAATGTATCTATTCGTATCTCATATCTTGGTTTTGTTTAGTTGCTAAAAATATAGATCTGGATTAGTGGCTTTATCTGTTTTTTTTTTTTTTTTTTTTTAGATTAATGGCTTTGTTTCTAGATTCATATGTTACATAGGGTGAGTAACCAACCAATCCTAAACACAGTATATGCTATTTTTCCAGCCTTGATTCATTGCTTTAATATTATTGTGAGAATATATAATGGAGGAAACTCATTTTACTCTTTTTGCACTGGTCATTTACGGGCAATAGCTAATCTAAGATTAAAAACAATAGATTTTTTTAACTAATAAGAATTTATTAGTAAGTATCCCAAGTAGTTTTCTTCCATTATATTAGTTACATAGCTATATGTCACACTGGAAGCTAGTCTAGTAGCAGTTGTTTTAATAATTTGTAATTTTCTTAAATGTCAAGTTTTTATTTCTTGTGTATGATTGCAGTGATGGCTCGACCACCAAGGAATCATAAAAAGAAAATTTTAGGTATGACTTTGTTATTCAAGTGCTCATAGATGCAGGAGTGAATACATTATATATGTAATAGATCGCATTTGTTTCATTGTTGATGAACTACTTTTACTTTTATTGCTACTTCTATGGTCTTATAGACCTAAACGTTGTCAAGTTGTTTTGTTATGTATTAAACTCTTTTAAAAATTATTATTAAGAATAAAGCATTTGAGAATTTAAATAGTTATTTTTGTATTGTACTTGTTATTTTGAAATGTTAGACTACAATTTTAATGAATTTGTTATAATTAATAGTTTATATTTGGTTTTTCATTATTTATTTAGAGGAAGGTTTTTTTTTTTAAAGGACTTAATAGTTCACATTCAAATCTAAGGATAGAATGAGAAAAATAAATAATTCATTTAAGATTCTTGGGAATAAACCAAATATTATCATCTCACATTCCTAAGAATCTTAAGAGATTCTCAATGAAACCAAACATAGGAATAGCTACATTCCTAGGAATGTGATTCATAGGAATCACATTCCTAGGAATATGGATGCCAGGAGTAATGTGGATTCCCCCGTAACAAACGCCACCTAAGAGTGTATCCCATAGTTAATTAATAGAAATATTTTTATTTTTATTTTTTAATTTGTGCATTGGTCATTTTAAAATGTCCACTAAACCCTCCACAAAAATTTAAAATTTAAAATATACCAATTTTTCAATTTTGATGAAATTGGGTTTTAAAAAAAATTAAGAATTATCATGTTCAAATGCCCAAATTAATAAATTTTATTTTTAAGAGAATACAACATGAAGCCTAATTTCTTAATTCGAAGAGGGAGAATGGTGAGAAAATATGAGAATTATCATCTCAATTCCCGAAGAGGAAGATGGATCAGCCAAATATGACAGCAATCCTTAAAATCACCCTTTCAAATAAAGCTAAAAAAATACAATTCATAAAATCACCCTTTTTACAAATCCAAGTGATGACCCCAAAAAAGTTCAGCATCCTTGGAAACACTTGCATCCACATTTCCAAGTCTCCTAACTCCCTCTATCCCCTCCCTAAAATATTGATCATGACCCAAACCTAGCTACTATCTAATCCCCTATCACTATTGGGTCCAATTCAATCAACCCCAAACTACCTCTCTTTGAAAAGGATAATTTCATGGACGTATTGTGTGAAGAAGAGGAAGCCACAAAAGTGGGGTTTTCAAGAACACCAAAGGTGAACTTTTTTGACAAAATTTTCAAGAAAAATGAAATTAATCACACTTGAAACCCAAAAAATTGAAGTTTCTAAGCTTGATTTTGAGTTTGGAAATTGAAAGTTTGAAGAAAAAAAAAACTATAAATGGTGGAAGATGTGATAAAGTGAGAAAGAAAAAGAAACAAGAAGAAGAAGAAGAAGATGGGGGGACCAAGTTTCACCCCCACCCCCCTTTTACTAACTGAGTCGACTCAGTTTGATCAAGTTGAGTAGGTCAAACTTAAGTTAACTCACAAATTTTTTTTTTCAAAAATTCATGTTTTCTTAAAAGGTTTTTATGATAAATCATCAAAATTCAAAATAAAATATCTCCCCATAACTTTCAAAGCAATCGTTGGGCCTCTAAGAAGTCAAAAATCCCTTTCCTTGTGGACTTCCAAGAAGTTCAAGATCGTCTAAGTCTTTATTCTTGGTCTCTATTAAGATCAAGATCATTTTTAATTCTTTTCTTCGACCTTCAAGTCCAAGCTCCCCAGTGGACCTTTTCCTAACCTAAAAACCTTAGTGGATATCTAGCAAAATTCAAGATCCCTAGTGGAAACTTGCCAATTTAATTCAATTTCAACCTTTGGACCTCTAGTCTGCATGTCTAATTTAATTCAATTTTAAATTGCCTTATTTGCTAAACAAATAAAAAGTCAGGTTGTGATTATGTTATGCTTTTAAATTAAACTTATGTCATTATCATTTTCATTTTCACCACGTTTTCTAATAGTTATTGTTGGAATTATTTATTTATTTGCTACATTAGGTTGCAAACATGTCTAGTAGTGCTATATTTATTTAATAACCTACCATTTCTTTTGTAGATTTCAGTTAGTTTAACTGGTAAAATTTCTGATAGTTGAATAAGAGATCTGGAGTTCAATCCCCTGCAACACCAAAAACTGATTGATATCATTGTTGTAGTTGAAAAATGCTTAACTTGTTTAAAATGAATCAAATATGCGATTAATTTGTATGATAAGTTTGCATATTGTAATTTTATCAATGACATACTTTAAATCTTTATCTTTGTGATTGTGTTGTAGGTAAGAAACATTAGTAACAAGCTTGCATTTAGTGCGTGACTGAGAATCATTATTTTTTAACGAAGACACGAATTGAAAAGATTGTGCAGTTTATTGTTGAATTTTACAACGTTATTTATGCTTTATGCTGTGTATAGATGAAACTTGTTGTAATAAATTTATTTGAACAAATGTGAATATTTATGTCAATTTAATATTTGGAACATTGTGTATGAAATTTAATTATTTAATCATCGATTAGTAATTGCAATTAGATAATGGATGAATATTGGTTTATACATAAAGTATTGCTTTTTATAATTCAATTTGAAAATTTTAGTAACAACATCTAACAAAACGCTACATTATGTTCTCTAATGTAGCAGTTTTAAAAACCATTACATTGGATTTTGAATAAACAAATTTAGTGTTTATTGAAGGGTTTTTTTGATGACCACTATGAAGAAAAAGTTGTAAAAGTAAAAATTTATTGTAGCATTTCTAACAAACGTTTCAATAGGGATATTGATACACCTGCTCTTGTAGCGGTCAGAATTGAAGAGTGTTGCAAGAAAACATTGCAAAACATTTTGCAGCGTTTTGTTGGGAGTTTTGCAGTGTTTTATAACCGCTGCAATAGAACCAATTTCACGGTTGGCATGTTGGTTTTTTCGATTTTTACCGAACCAATTCCATATCCGGTTTCTGGTTGAATCAGTTCAATTGGCCAATATGGTTTGGTTTTTAAAACCATGACCAAGAGACCACCGCGCACCTTTAACGCGATGGTCACTCTACAGGTATAAGTATTTGTGGGGTGTGGAGGGTAAGGGTTGGGATTCAAGTCTCTAGGAGAGAGCTTCACACACATATACACTTAGATTTCTATCTTATATAAAAAATAATAATAATAAAAATAAAAAACCATGACCAAAAGTCATATTTAACTGAAAGATTTTTGGAGTTTCCAATAGAGATGTCTAGAGTTCAAAACCTCCCTCCACCATTATCTTAAATATCGAATTATAAAAAAAATGTCTACTATAAAGTGATTTCAAACTAATTTATAAGACAGTAATTTGTAAAATTAATAATTAGATTTTATGTTCTCTAACTATCTACATAGATACAAAACATTTAACAAAATACCTCAGAAAATAATCCAAGTCACCAACGTAAATCAAGACTTCTACCAAATTCAAGTAATGTAAAGTTAAACACCACGTTTATGGAAAAATAATGAAGCGGGATCTTTTGGATAATTGTATTCTAGGAGTCATGTCTGATCAAGCCTTCAAATTTTTGAACTTCAATGAGCAGTCATAAAAAATGAAACTTATATCTGCTGATTATGATTTCATACATATGTAGTCAAAAAAGCATTTGATGAATATATAAAAATATTACACTTAGGAGCACTTGACTTAATTCCTTTCATCAAAGAATTATTGTCACCAATTAATTAACACTAGCTTGTAACCTCATGCATATGCATGGATACACTTAAAGATATACAATAAGATGCATAATATAATTCCTATATATATAATTTAAATATTATTGATAGTCATTTTTATATTTTGTTAACTCTTTAAAAAAAATTTAAGGATATTATTAGGTATAAAATGCAAATTGTCCATGTTTTTTTTTTAAATTATTGTGAAGCACCTTTTTTTTTTTTTTTTTTTTTACGATTCATTTATTCTAGACTCTTTGGTTTTTGTATTTAATAACTCATTTGGATGAATATTTATGATGTGGTCCCACATTTTATTCTAAAATTAAGAAATAAAACTTTTTAAGAATAAATAATTTAGGACACAAGGCGCAAAATTGGAACTCTAATTTGAAATTCTAATTTGAGTTTCTCTCAACTTCACTTATTATTATATATATAAATATATAAATAATGTGAGTTTTCACAACTCAACGATTCTTCATTAAAATCCTAATAAACCTAATAATTATCATTATTCATCACCCTATTTTAATCCATACACCTTCAATTAACATCTCCCAGAGAATCGTCAAAGTCCTCAACCCAAGTGATGTAGGGTAGTGTACAAGGAGGCATATAAGTTGGAGGAGGGCGTATACTTGTCTCGGGTGTGCCACCGTTCTTCACTATCATTACAGTATTCATGCCCCAACTGAGATGTCGATCAAAATGGCAGTGCCAAAACCATACACCTAGTACATGTCATCCCTTGTTAGTATAAGTGTCATTATTTCTGATTTATATACATTACAACAAGTAATGAGATTCAAGACTATATATATAAAAAGTTAGTATAAAACAAAATTCGTCATAAAATAAAAAAATCAATAAGTACGTATTAATAAATAAAAAGAAAAAAAAAATCATAGTCAATAGTCAATACACAATTAAAAAAATCATATTTAGAATTTTAAGTGAAATATCATTTTTTTTAAAGAAAAAGTGAAATATCTTAGATTTACAGTCTATAGATATTAAAACAGAATCATGTATAATATATGCATAATTAGAAAAAAATAATAGCCTATCAACTATAGTTCTATATATCAAACTCATTATTCAAAATTCTCATAAGTTAAAATGCAAATTTTATCATATATAAAACAAGGAAATCTATAATTATAAGTAGATGCTAGAATAAATTCTCATCTATAAATAAAACTATGCTTTCATTTACTAAAAAAATATATATTATATATCTAGCATCTAATTCCAAACCTCAAACTACCGCTAACTCCCCACCACCCAAAAAGAAAAAAAATTAGTTAAAAAAATTCAAATTTGAGAACCAAAAAAAAAATGATGAATTGATGATGGCGACTAGAGAAAGATCTAAGTTTCAAAAAATGCTGAAACTAAAAATTTTGACACAAAATAGAACTTTCAATTTGACTCTATCGAAAATACTTTTTATTAGGTTCTAGTCACAAAAACAACACAAAATAAATGTTGATTTGAAGGGGTTACTTTGTTCAATGTCATCTTAGTTAAATCAACACCCAAACCACGGCATATTTACACTTCGCTTTCTCTATTTTGTTAAAAATTTATTCTTATAATTGAAATTAGTGAATCAATTAGAACAAAGCAAAAAAGTAAAAGTAAAAGAAAATTGGTATAAAAAAAATAATAAAGTGGATTTGTTTCTGTTTTAAAACTGTGTGGATTTGTTCCTATTTTGTAAAACATTTAAAACTTTGGTAAAAAAATGGAAAATAATTGATCCCCTATTTGGTAATTATTTTAGAAAATAATAATGAGAGAATGAAGTTTTAGGGGGGAGGGGGGGTGTTGAGAGTTAAATTTAATTTTTGAAATGAGTAAGTAGAGGATCTAAACGTATATGAAATCAATGAAAGAATTTTATGGAGTGAATAGTTTTTTTTTTTTTTTTTTTTTTTGGAGTCATATAATAAATACAAAAAAACTTATGGTTGTATGTGGGGTGTATATATCTCATGTATCCGTCAATTTGTAAGGACGAGTGAAAGAAAAGAAATACAAGAAGTAAAAAGTTGTCTTCCTCTCTTACTCCACTCTCGCTTCCTCGGAGCGCTTTGTGAGTGTGAATTGCTTCTTTCAAGTGGTGTGTGAGTATTTGAAAGTGTGACTGTGTGAAGGCCCATTAATTTCCAACAACTCATAGCAAATTATCCCTCCAAAAGTGAAATATGATACATGAGAGTACAACATGTTATAGTGTTATCACAACATGAACTTACATATACAAATATTCTTTTACAGGCATCTTGTGAATCTTGTGAAATGTGGAAGATCCTAAATTGCTACCCCAAAAATATAAGACAATAATTGTCTAACTTCGTTAATTTTTTGTGTATTTTTTCTATTTAATTATAAGTAAGGAATTTTTTTTTGGTAAACTAAGTAAGGAAATTCAACCATTGGATCTAAACCCCATAGAATGAGACAAATTGTGAACTTAAGCAAGGGAATTCAATCCAGTTCTAAATTTCACAAGAGAAATATTTCTCTTTTGATTTTAATATTGTGCGTTTAATTACTATGTTTCCTAACAATATATACAAAGTAAATTTGTGGAATTGGGGTAAACTTTTTCGCAAAACAGGGACTAAGTGATAGCCTAACCCAAGATCAAAAGTAAGAGCCAGGTCGAGGAGTGGTACAAAACTAATTAAGAGCCACAGATCACGTAAATCTTTATTCTTTTTCTAAATTAGTTTAATTTTAAAGCAAAGCTAAAGAGCTTACCAGGATTACTTGCTTTGAATCTGATGGTAGCCCATCCATTCTTTGGCACTCCTACGGTATTCACTTCAAGTGGATCAACCAGGTTATAGGTTTTGGGGTCAGTCTCGTTATTGAAATTGCCATAACCTGATCCAACTACATAAAAGCTGTACCCATGCATGTGCACTGGATGATTCTCTGATGCATTCAATACCTCAGTTCCTTGAAATGTTATCTCCACCTCTTCATTATAGTTTAGTACCTTAGCCTTGGTCCCCTGAATTGGTATCGTAGTATTCATTGGCAAATCCGCCTGAGTAAAGTTAAACATAGATGGCGGCCAGTTTGGAAAATCTGTGGTATAAATGCCACTCAAATTCCTGTTCCATATTTTGAAATAAGGTTATGATAAACTACAAGCACTTGCAAACTAAAAAAAAAAAAATACATAATTTTGAAAGGAGAAAAAAAGTGGGAGTACCTATAATAGGCAAGCAAAATATCAGTACTTGGGTTCACAAAACTTATGTTGTTTAAGCTTGATACAAGCCTATTTCCATTGATCCCATCACACGATGCATTTGGACAGAGAAGCTGGTTCATAGAAACTGTGATGTACAATTTCGTAGTTACATTTAGCGGGACATTTACTGGGTGTTCTTTGCTTGCTAAGCTCCGTAGGCGGTCCAAAAATCTATTTGCACTAAGAGAGTCCTCGTAGGAAGGAAGGCTAGAAGGGGAGAATGGAGACTCTGGGGCAGTATAGTTGCCACTATACATAAGAATGGCCGTAGCATTTGTCTGATCATAATCTGTTACATCTGGCCTAGCAGTGTCATATTGTCTAGTTTCAATGTAGTAGTGGCTCAAAGATTGGTTTGCTGTCAATAAGACATTCATTGTTTGTCCCGGGCTTATCATTATGTAATCTGCGATTATGGGTTTCACATAGTTCCCATCCATTCCAACTACGGTGAGGCTATGATTAGCAATTGCAAAGAAGAGCTCAGCATTCATGGCAGCATTGACTATCCGTACAAGATATGTCTTGCCATAATCTACCACCCAACGGTAAGTTGATTCTGTATCATACAAATAATAACAATCAAAGAAATTTATGGGTCTTTAGTCTTTTCCTTATGAATAAATTATAAAGAAAAAACAAATGTGATGCTTTGAAAATTAATTTCTATGATTTGCTACAATACTTCATATTTTTTTTACTTACCTCGAGAGCATGGTAACAAATCTCCCGGTTGCCCATTAATCACATAACAATTTGAACGGGGTGTGTCTGCACCAGTTCTGAGGTCCTCAGCTACCAACTTATTAACATCTTCAGTAAACCACGATCCTGCATTTACAATGTATGTGAAATAAAGTGATATTAACCAAAACAAGACAAAACAAAAGCTTCTTTCTTAATTTGGAGACTAGTGATAGGATGTATTGTGTTTCATAATAGAGATCTAGAGGATTCTATTTTATCAATTAACCATTAGACACTCGAAGGTTATGAATACTTTCAGAAACAACCATAAAAAATAAAAATAAAATTAGAATTAGAATGAAGAAAAGTAAATTTTGTTTCCCTCAAAAAAAAATTTTGTTTTGTTTTTGTTTTTGTTTCTCTCAAACTTTAATTCCCTAAAATTGTCGGATAATTTTTCCTGGAAAAGCTATATAATGAACAAAACTTTTCTAAACTAAAGGTATTCATCTTTATGGCAATACTCCTCTTGCAGTTTGTGTGACACTAGCAAGGTCTTCTTTATCATAATGACCATGTCATCCTCTCCTCGCATCTGTTATTCAATGCATTGATCAAAAACAAGTTGTTCTTCCATTCTTGATCTTCAAATTCCTCAACTAACAAAGCTTTTCCTTTCGACAATGATAAGGGTAGTTTTGTAATTAACCCATGACGAAACAAAAGGCGACGGACATAACAAGGTTGACAACTTCACTCATAAGAGATAACCTTGTTGTAAAGTCTACAGCTCCACCCCATACCTGACGGCTACATCTTGGGCACAATAAGCTGAAGACAGTAAGCTGAAGACAGCAAGCTGAAGACAGTAAGCTGACAACAGTAAGCTGACGACAGTAAGCTGAAGACAGTGAGCTGAGGACAGTAAGCTGAAAACAGTAACCTGAAGAGAATAAGCTGAAGGGGATATATGAATCTCTGACGACCCCGACAAGGGAGTAAGCGAAGCTGACGACCCTGACGGGGTAGTAGGCGAGGCTGACGACCCTGATGTGGCCTTGCTTGGTCTCCACTCATGCGCGTATAAGGAAATATCTTGCGCCCCACGCTTACCTCTGATAAGGATAAAAATAGTACTTAGAACCGTCAGGCATAGGCTGACGGTTACAAGCAATACCATCAGCTTCCATTGGCAGAGGTCAGCAAACGAAGATCTAATAGGAATGCTGAAGGGAGTCCGCGAGGAACGCTTAATGATTGATGCCGTTAATAAGCTGACGGCATTAAGCTGACACCACTAGAGCTGAGGTGAATAGGGTAAGCTGATGATGTGGAAGAAAAATAGTTGATGCTGAAGGCGTGAGGAAAGCCGACGGTTTATAGCGACAACTTGGGCTGACGGTCTCTTTTGAATCCGTCAGCTTTTATAATACTCATCGACGAAGAGGAAGTTAGGAAAAGGCACTCAAAGGCTGACGCCTCCATGAAGCTGACGGCATTAAGGCTGAAGGGGCAGTGTAAGCTGACGACCCTGATAAAGAGTTGCTTGCCACCCACGTATCGCGTATATAAGGAAATAACTTGCTTTCCATGATTAGTAAGATCCAAAGGGATTCCTATAAGGAAAGGATCCGGTAAAATACGCTCCAAAGAGACTCCTAAAAGGAAAAGACTTCTAATCCAACAAGGAGAGGTCAACACTCTACTACTATAAAAACCCCAATACCCTCACCAACCAAGGTATGCATAATTGACCCCACTCTAGTACTTTAGAGTTGTAAACAAGAGATTTCTCTAACTTGACCATCGAAGGGTATTTTGCCGGTACCATACCGGTACTCCTATTAAGGTCTTCAGCTTTTGCGTTGTGCAGGTTCTTGTCAGGAACACGTAAGGACCGTGTGGCTTACTGACGATTTTTCGGCATCATCAGTTGGCGCCGTCTGTGGGAAACAAAGCGCACTTTAGCCTATCGCTTCCCGGACAAAGAGTTGCATGGTACTTACTCGCTCGATGGCAACTACCAACAACGTTCAGGGAGACGAGCCGCGACCCACTGCCCTAGAGAGGCAGGTCCAAACCCTCATGGCAGCAGTGGAACGTCTCACCAAACAGAATCAAGACCTTGAAGAACAGCTACGGCAGAAGAACACCGCTATGGGTACCCAAGAGGAAAATCAAGAAGGTACTAGTGTCGAGCAAAGAGACCAAGAGGGGCCGGAAGGTAGTAATGCCCCAAGCAGACCAGAGCGACAAGATATGAGCCGTCCATCCGTCACTGATATGGCTTCACTCCACATTGTCGCGGAGATGAAGGCGATGAAGGAACAGATGGACGTCAAGATGAACGCCCTCAAAGGACGGGTGTCCAGCGACCTTGATAATCTGGTCCACCGAACCGACTCGCCGTTCACCACATCTGTCAATTCCTTCCCCCTTCCACCAAAGTTCCGTATGCCGTAAGTGGAAAACTACGACGGAAACAAAGACCCTCTAAATCATTTGAAGTCCTTCAAGACCCTGATGCACCTTCAAGGGGTACCCGACGAGATCATGTGCAGAGCTTTCCTCACCACACTGAAGGGTCCCGTAAGGATATGGTTTATCAGGCTGACACCTAACTCCATCAGTACTTTCAAGGAGCTAAGCGCCCAGTTTGCTTCGCACTTCATCGGGGGACACAAGTATAAGAAGTCTACAGCATGCTTGATAAGCATTAAGCAGCGGGAAGATGAGACGCTGAGGTCTTACATAGCACACTTTAACAAAGAGGCGCTTTCAATCGATGAAACTGATGACAAGATACTTGTAGCTGCTTTCATAAATGGGCTGCGGAAAGGTAAATTCCTATTTTCACTATATAAGAACGACCCGAAGACTATGTCAGATGTGCTTTACAGGGCAACCAAGTACATGAATGCTAAAAACGCGCTTTTGACTCGAGAGAAGAGAGAAAGGAAGGAGGATACGCGACAGGACAGAGGGCTGAAGATGGCAAAAACTGGAGACGCTGGACGGACAGAAGCTACGCCACCCGTGGAACACCAAGCACCTACGGAAGTACTACCAGTAAAAAGGATGGTATGAAGAGCGGCACCTCTTTATTTCTAGTTTACCTTATTGAATTTTAGTTATACTCCTCAATTTTTCTATTTACTTTAGTTTTTGCTACAATAACTCTTTTAAGGCCCAAAGGGCAGGTCTTCGTTTTCTTTTTAAGAACTACTTTTTCTATGAATGCATGGTTTATTATAATAAGAGGAGTCTATTCAGACATGGCCAAAGTCGCCTATGGGTGGACGGTCACTACGCTAAGTTACCTACGGGTAGACGCATGGCCAAAGTCACCTACGGGTGGACGGTCACTACGTTAAGTCACCTACGGGTAGACGCGTGACCGAAGTCGCCTATGGGTGGACGGTCTAACCGCTAAGTCGCCTACGGGTGTACAGACGACCAATGTTGCCTACGGGTGGACGGTCTAAACATTAAGTCACCTACGGGTGGACAGACGACCAAAGTCGCCTATGGGTGGATAGACCACCGAAAGGTGACGACCAGCAAAATTAAAGAGTAAAAAGACTTACTCCTAAGTACCACCAAAAGGTGACGACCAGCAAAGCTGAAGAGTAAATGACTTACTCCTCAACACCACTAAAAGGTGATGACCAGCAAAGCTGAAGAGTAAGAGGACTTACTCCTAAGCACCCTTAAAAGGTGACGATCAGCAAAGCTGGCAAGTATGAAGACTTGCTCCTAGGCACCATCGAGAGGTGACAACCAACAAAGTGGACGAGTCTACTACTAAGTCCACAAAGTGGATGAATTTATTACTAAGTCCACAAAGTGGACGAGCCTACTACTAAGTCCACAAAGTGGACAAACTTATTACCAAGTCTACAAAGTAGACGAGCCTATCACCAAAGCCTACAAAGTAGACGAGTTAAATATAAGTCCAAAAGTTGGACAAAAACCATTACCAGGCTTACAAAGCAAACCAGCCTATGTTCACAAAGTGGATAGGCACATTACCAAGTCTACGAAGTAGACGAGCCTAAGTCCACAAAGTGGATGACCCCACAAAAGTGGACGAGATTATTACTAAATCCAAAAAATGAGCAACCTCATTACAAAGTCCATAAGATAGTGGACGGATCCACCACAAATGGACGGACCTAAACACAGGCAGGTCCGTAATTTGGTTCATCCCACGAAGATGGGTTAATAAAATAAAATCCACAAAACAATGGATGAATCCACAATAAGTGGACGGACCTAACTAAGCAGACGGGTCCATGCTTAAGTCCGCAAGCAACTTCATCCCATCAGGATAAGGTTACAGACCCTTCCACATATCTTGAGGCATCTCACATAAATGACCCTTCCACAACGTTAACTCCATAACCCGTCAGCTAAAGCTGACGAGGTTATGGAGTGGGGGGCAGCTGATAAGGGTAGTTTTGTAATTAACCCATGATGAAACAAAAGGCAACGGACATAACAAGGTTGACAACCTCACTCATAAGAGAGAACCTTGTTGTAAAGTCTACAGCTCCACCCCATACCTGACGGCTGCATCTTGGGCACAATAAGCTGAAGATAGTAAGCTGAAGACAGTAAGCTGAAGACAATAAGCTGAAGACAGTAAGCTGAAAATAGTAAGCTGACAACAGTAAGCTGACGACAGTAAGCTGAAGACAGTGAGCTGAGGACAGTAAGCTGAAGACAGTAACCTGAAGAGAATAAGCTGAAGGGGATATATGAATCTCTAACGACCTCGACAAGGGAGTAGGCGAAGCTGACGACCCTGACGGGGTAGTAGGCGAGGCTGACGACCCTGATGTGGCCTTGCTTGGTCTCCACTCATGCGCGTATAAGGAAATATCTTGCGCCCCACGCTTACCTCTGATAAGGATAAAAATAGTACTTAGAGCCGTCAGGCATAGGCTGACGGTTACAAGCAATACCATCAGCTTCCATTGGCAGAGGTCAGCAAACGAAGATCTAATAGGAATGCTGAAGGGAGTCCGCGAGGAACGCTTAATGATTGACGCCGTTAATAAGCTGACGGCATTAAGCTGACACCACTAGAGCTGAGGTGAATAGGGTAAGCTGATGATGTGGAAGAAAAATAGTTGATGCTGAAGGCGTGAGGAAAGCCGACGGTTTATAGCGACAACTTGGGCTGACGGTCTCTTTTGAATCCGTCAGCTTTTATAATACTCATCGACGAAGAGGAAGTTAGGAAAAGGCACTCAAAGGCTGACGCCTCCATGAAGCTGACGGCGTTAAGGCTGAAGGGGCAATGTAAGCTGACGACCCTAATAAAGAGTTGCTTGCCACCCACGTATCGCGTATATAAGGAAATAACTTGCTTTCCACGATTAGTAAGATCCAAAGGAATTCCTATAAGAAAAGGATCCCGTAAAATACGCTCCAAAGAGACTCCTAAAAGGAAAAGACTACTAATCCAACAAGGAGAGGTCAACACTCTACTACTATAAAAACCCCAATACCCTCACCAACCAAGGTACGTATAATTGACCCCACTCTAGTACTTTAGAGTTGTAAACAAGAGATTTCTCTAACTTGACCATCGAAGGGTATTTGGCCGGTACCATACCGGTACTTCTCTTAAGGTCTTCAGCTTTTGCGTTGTGCAGGTTCTTGTTAGGAGCACGTAAGGACCGTGTGGCTTACTGATGATTTTTCGGCATCATCAGACAACATTGGTTACTTGCATGTTTCAGCCTTGTGACCAATCTCTTCACATTTAAAACACTTGAATACTACACCAGGTTGATTCTTGGCAGCTGCCTTGGCTGTACTGTTGTGGTTTGCTGCACTGGAGCCTTCTTCTACTTTCTTGAAGGGCTAGTTCCAAGTCATGGAAAAACCAAGGGCCACACCACTTGTTCTTGCATTTGCAACAGTGAATTGTGCCTTTCTTGACATTTGATTTTCAATAAGTAAGGCTCTAATGAATGTCTTACCTGCTGACCAACAAGTATGCAAGCAAAGAACATCTTGAATGTGGTTCTTGAGATCACAAATGATCTAGCCACTATCTGCTTATCAGACTCAACCAGATCCACCCTAGGCATTAATTGGTAGAATGCATCTGCATAATCCTCAATAGAACCTATTTGCCGTAGCCCTTAGGTTATGCAAATTGCTATATAGAGGGTTGACTGTAATAAAAAGGCAAGAACTGCTCCCTTAACTTCATTTTAAGGAGCTCTACCTCTCAATTTGACTGCTACCAACTTAACTTTCTTGTTATCAGGAACTTCATGGTAATTAAACACCCTTTCCACATTGCAAATCCAATCCATGAACTACCATGGAAATTTGTAGCTCAACCTCAAAGTTCACCTCCCACTTAGATTCCTCATTGGCAGCCACATATTGTTCTTAGACATGATGTGTCTCCTCAATGGTCTCCCAAATGGATTTTCCTCATGGTTTTCACCATGTTCAGTTCCACCTTCTCCCTCGAGCTGAAGTTGAAACCTATTTGTGGCTTCAATCAAGACATTAACTTGCCTCCTTAGAGCTTCAATTTTTGGATCTCTCATGGGATGCTAATCTGAGATTGTTTCTTGATCATCTTGAATCTCAGGTTCAGGCACAAAATTAGCTTTCTTGAAGCCTCCTCTTCTGGTTTTGTCACCTAGGACTATTATTGCACTCTCACAATAGTTTCAAATATCCAAAGGTATCTATTTTGGTTAGTTTTTAGAGGGAAAGGCTCAAGTGTAACAAAACAGTTTCTGTAGAACGTGGTTGCTGATGAATAAGATGAAGGATAGGGAAAGAACTTTAGACTCTCATACCAAAATGATGCAAACAAGAAAATAGGCAAGTAGGAATTGAAATGAAACCAAAGACTAAGTTGTTTAGAAGCACAAGAATGCAAATTCAACTCTTCAAAAACATTTTCTTGGAAAATAGCAGTTGAGCTAAAATCTGCACTCATCCAAACTAAAAGTTAAGTAAATCCAAAAATTCTAAACCGTATAAAATACTACAACTTTTGCTATAATTGTCCACGTAGCAGATTGTGAGTGGTGGAGAAAAAGTGGTGAATCCATTTGAAAGTAATAGGCAGTCAGCAGTTGCCATATAAGATAGTTTTTATTTTTATTTTTTTATAATAGTTGTCATATAAGATAGTTGTAGCAAAACTTGTGTCTTTATATGTACTACTAGAATTACTCTAGGTACATTAATGGACCAATCCTTAGGGCACAAGAGAGGGGTCAAGGAAAATTCCAATGGACAAGTCTTATTAGGGACATATAACCAAGGGAAAATAATATGGGTATGAAGTTTTTTTACTACACACTATTTATGGTGCATTTGGATTTGGGTTGTTCCATTGCATTCATTTGTTTTGTGAATTTTGAATTTTATTTATTATTAGATTTTAGATTAATTCAAATAATGATATACTTTTGTGTTTTTTTTCTTGATACTTAAGGTATATTTGGTAGACTGTAATAGACACTGTAATATAATGGTTATTCCTATAGTTTAGCTATTCAGTAGTTTGATTATGTTTTTATTACAGGGAATAGTCATTTCTTATGAATAGACATTCTTTAAAATGAGGAATAACTATTCATCTCTAAAAGGGATGTAATAACTATTCCTTAGTAGGTATAATAATTTCTACAATTAATATATTTCTAAATAAACAAACTTTTCATATGCACATAACAATTATGAAAATAAAAAATCATAAAAAATAACTAATCTCTCTTTCAAATTTAAAAAAAAAAAAAATTTATTTTTTAAGAAATATAATTATATGAGTAAGATATTTCCTAAAATATATCTTAAATTTGATTTAAAATGCTTTCATTCCATTGTCTTTAAGATTCTATTATTGTGTTGTCACCAAACAAACAAATAGTAATAAGCATTACATTACAACATTTTGTATTCCTTGTAATATCTATTCCTATTTCTATGTAATTACCGTTACAGTTTACCAAACATGCCCTTAATATATTTAACATTAAACAAAAATGAGACATGCCCTAACAAAATATATTTTGCCCCTAGCCCTTAACAAAATATAACAAAATCGAAATCTCTGTAGGAATTTTAAAATGTGAATGGTGTCATTGGTCAAATGGTCAATTCACACGTTAGTTGCCTTATAGTATTAACTCTTCACAAAAGGCTCCCTAAGATCTTAATTTGATTTTCAAACGTTCTAAATAAGGGAAGAATTTAAAATTGATGTACCTAGTATGATAATTTCTTCATCATCAGGCATCGGATATGGAGTAGTTGTTCCTTCAATGGGATAAATAACTATGGCACCATGGACACTTGATCGTGTCCAGTCACTATGAGCATGCCACCAGAGGGTTCCTTCTTCATTAGAAAAATTGACTTCATATGTAAAGTTTGAACCTGGTTCTATAGGACATTGTGTGATATACTCCGGACCATCAGACCATGGATTTCCTGGTTGTTTTACTCCATGCCTGCAGATAGCAATAATTTATTATTATTTAATCTTGATGTCATTGAGCCTCTTCCTTTTTTAATTAGATTAAAGAAAGAAAGAATTCAAAAAATAAATGTAAGGTGAATTTGATACCTTGTGGGTGCTTTAAAATTCACAATGACGGCCCTTCAAATTGTGCGTGTGATGTGTTTGTGGATGTGATATTTATTATTAAAGGATATTAAGAAAAGGACAAAGCTTGACTCCAAATATGTTTGAAATTTTAGGTTTCCACTACCAATAGGAAGACAACATTTGTCATTATCATGTGCATTGCACATGACTCATTTAACCCAACCAACTAAGAAAGTCATGTGCATTACACATGATAGGCTACATGTCATCTTTCTATTAGTTGTTGGAGCCAACTAAAATACCCTATAAAATTTTAAAATGACTAAAACAACCTCAACACAACCTAATTGGCTAAAATACTTTCATAATACTCTAACCATGTCCAAATGGGCCCCGTTTGGTAGAGCATCTTAAACATATGTTTTCAGTTTTTAAACAACATTACACGCATTTCTACACACTTTTTTACCCACACGTATTTCAAAAAAATACAAACAACATTACTCAAACTCCTCTACTAAACGGGCCCCAAAATACCTCCAAAACCTCCAAAAATACTCATAAAACCTCCAAAATGAAATCCACATGAAACCTCCAAAATGATGAAAATACCCATGAAACCATCAAATTGGCCAAAATGCCCCTAACCTTAACCTTTAAAATGGCCAAACCACCCCTAAAAATCTCAAAAGTAGAAAAAATACCTTAAAATCTTCAAAATGACGAAAATAGCTCTAAAATATCCAAATACCTCCTAAAACCTCTAAAATGACAAAAACACCCTAAAATGTCCAAAATAAACGCATAAATTTATAAAATGACCAAAATACCCCTAAAACCTTTAAATTGACTAAATACTCTTAAACCGCTAAAATAACCAAAATATCCCCCGAAACATCTAGAAAATGACAACATAAATCTTTTTATTTTTTGTGTGATTGTTTCTTCTTCTTCTTTTTTTTTTTTCTTTTTTTTTTTTTTTTACAAAAACCATCTATTATTGGTCACATTCACACCAAATACGTATCAAGGCTTCCACTATCTCAACAAAATGCCTCTTTGGCTAGCCAAAAACTCTAAAGCTAATTGAAATAGCATATAATATACTTATGAATGAGTTCTCAATATATATATACACTTATGAATGACTTTTTATATTTCATATTGGTCTTAAGTATGGGTCATTTTATTGTATCTCCTCATTTTTTTTTGGGTATGGTACCCACTTAAATCTAAACCATTAATTCAATTGTGTTTTGATCTTGATCATTCATTTATTTTAAGTACTAGTTACTTGTAAGACAAGTTACATATATAAACAAAAAATCAAAAACATAAAAACAAATCAAAGACTCTTCTCCTACGCTTCTCTTCTCTCTGCTCTTCTTCTACGCTTCTGTCTCTTCTCTCACTTATTTCATCTCACTTCTTCTCTTCCAAACCAACCACAAGAAACCCAGCGGCTACTAAAAAACACCCTATGGAAGACCCATGAAAGAAGAAACAGAGTTATTCAATTCCTTCCCCGGCCAAACCAACCACAAGGTCCTTAAGAACCTAGATGGCTAACCCACAAAAGAAGCTGGGTTCTTCAATTTCAACCATTTAACTATCAACGCATGGGATATATGTAAGTTGTCTTAATTTTTATTCACCGTTACTAATCCAAGTTAAGTTGTCTTAATTTTTATTCACCGTTACTAATCCAAGTTGTACTTATTGATTGATTTAGTTTATATATATATATATATATATATATATATAGGAGATTTGGGTGTTGTTTGCTAACTTTGTTTAGAAAGTTGATTTGGAATTTCCTCCTATTTGGTACTAACTAGCACTTAGACACCAAACAAATTTGATTACTTACATGTAATTTATGTTTCACTCTAATATGTCTCTCTCAACTCTTCGCATTCTCTTAAACCTCTGTATCTCCTTTTTCCTTTAGTACTAAATCTGAATTCACAAAATATCAATGGAGTTTTATGGGTTTGTCTGTGGATTTTTGTATTTTCTATGAATTATTGTTTGTGGCTTTGTCTACATTTTGTTTGTTTATTTTTTATTTATTTATGGGAATGGCAATGTTGTTGAATTATTTTTTTTGGGAGTTATATATGAGATTTAGTGAATTGGGTTGGTTTATTTGTGTAAAGGAATTGTTGGATTTAAAAAAAAAAAAAATGTTTTTAGAGTTCAATGTTGGATTAATTGAAAATGCAAAATTAAGTGTTTGATGAAATGACTTTGTGAGCTATGTGTGATTTATTGACTGAGATGACTTTGATATCTTTCTCCATTTACAATGGTTATTGGGTTCTCATAAGTATTTTGTTTGTCTAAGCTAGGTGGCTGCTTGTGTTTTGTCTGAGCTGTGTATGATTATTCTACTTCGATCATGTATTTTCTTTACAGGAAAATTTTACTTCTGTCAATTGAGCTTTTGTTTTAGATTTTTTATCCAAACCGATATTGGGTTGAATATATATATTTTCTGTGAATGGTTGTGACTTGTGAATGAATGAAAGTTAATTTTTAGTACTATATGTATTGGCTATAACTTGTTAATAGCGGTAGATTTTCTTCTCTAGAAACAATCCTTTGCTAGACTCTAGGCAACTCAAATTTCTCCAATGCATGGCTTACCTTAATATTGGTATGGATTCCTCATTGTCTATTGTTTCCTCCCTGCACTCTCACTTTTCTCTAGCCACTTCATTGTGCAAACTCTAAGTGTGACCTTCTTGGTCTACGTGCTTATCATAACCAAATGTGAGAAAAATAAGGGAACTACCAAATGTGACAAAAGTAGTCACATGTTATGTTGGTACTACACAATGTGAAAATGATACCGTCAAATGTAAAAAAAAAAATTAAAGTACTACCGAATGTGAGAAAAGTACGGACAAATGTAATATTAATTCTACCTAACGTGACAATGGAACCATCAAATGTGAGAAAACAAATAAGGGAACCATCGAATGTGACAAAAGTACAGTCACATGTGAAGTTGGTACTGCACAATATGAGGATGAAACCGTTAAATGTGAGAGAAAAAAATAAAGGAACCACTAAATGTGACAAAAGTATTGTCAAATGTGATGTTGGTACTACCGAATGTGACAATGGAACCATCAAATGTGAGAAAAAAAATAAGGAAACCACCAAATGTGACAAAAGAACAATCACATGTGATATTAGAACTGCATAATGTGAGGATGAAATCGTCAAATGTGAGAAAAAAATAAAGGAACCACCGAATGTGACAAAAGTATAGTCACATGTGATGTTGATACTGCACAATGTGGGGATGAAACCGTCAAATGTGAGAAAATAAAAAGGAATCACCAAATGTAACAAAAGTACAATCATATGTGATGTTGGTGCTGCAGAATATGAGGATAGAACCATCAAATGTGAGGAAAAAAAAATGGAACTACCAAATGTGACAAAAGTACTGTCAAATGTAATGTTGGAACTGGACAATGTGATGATGGAACCGTCAAATGTGAAAAAAATAAGAGAACCACCAAATGTGACAAAAGAACTGTCACATGTGATGTTAGAACTGCACAATGTGAGGATGTAACTGTCAAATGTGAGAAAAAAAAAAAATCACCAAATGTGACAAAAGAACTATCATATGTGATGATAGAACTGCACAATATGAGGATGAAACCGTCAAATGTGATGTTTTGGTAACTTGGTATAGCAGGTTGCCTACTAGTGAGTACCGTACCCCAAAAAAAGGAGTACGGTAGAATTACCCCTTAAGTATATATGTATGTGTCTGAGTATGAATTGTCTCAATGTGAGTCAAGTCCTAATTTTGCCCCACAATGGTTAAATGGAAAATGAAGTCCAATATTGGATTTGATCAAATATTTTACCAATTAAAAGATATAAGGTGGTGTGATATTAACAAATAAATAAATGATAAATTACTTATTTGGTCCCTAACCTTTTAGGCTATGTATCAATTTGGTCCTCAACATTTCAAATGTGTCAATTTAATCCCTAACATTTTGATATTGTGTCAAAATAGTTCTTACCATTAAGTAATAGTAAAAAATATTGATGTGGTTAACGATCAAAATAATATATTACTTTCATTTCACGTGTACTACCATGTTAGCATAAACTTAAAAAAATATTTTTAAAAAATTACACATCAGCTATAGTTCAAATATTCATCAATTTTTTTAAAAAATTAAATTTGAAAAAAAAAAAGAAAAAAAAAAAGAAACTAGGTACTGTCCCTCTCTCTCTCTCTCTTCTCCCTCCGCTCATAGTTCATCGACGACCAGGTCCATGTCAATCTCCACACCTCTTGAGTCTTCCAAGCCCAACAAAGATCTCCGCCGTTGAAGCAAGCCAATCTCTTTTCAGTTGATGGGTTCCACAACCATTTCTTCTTGAAGTTCAATGGTGGGTTGAGTTCTATGGCAATTTGAAGCGAATCAAACTCCAAAATGTAAAATATCATTTCTTGAGAATAAGGCTAAGATTGGTTTTGGTGGCTAGGGAGTGGCTAAGATGGACCTTGAAAAGAACTTTAAAAATAATAATAATAATAAACTCCCTTTTTTTGTTCTTCATCCAAGTCTTCATTGTTATTGCTGATCTAGGAATTTTTTTTTTTTTTTTTTTTTAATTTTGGAAACTATAAATGGGATAAAGACTGGATTTGTTTTATAGTTACCCATTTGAATTTAAGAAATTGATGGACGATTCATTATTAGTTTGTTAGCTCAAAATGTAATTTTAGGTAGCATTTGGATATGGATGAAAAGGCCAGTGTCTGGCGTTTTACGTTTTCCTTCTTCTTCCTTTTTTTAAATTGAGAAGCATGTGAAGATGTTGTCTATCACTGTTCACGGGACAGTGACAGACATTTGACCAAAGAATAAGCGGTGGATAGTGCACACCAGTGGGTCCCATGCACTGTTTACGGGACCCACAAGCCTCTTTTTTCAGTGACTTTTTCATTAAAAATGGGTTTCACGGTATTATTCACACATTTAAAAATTATTTTGCTACAGTGTTTTCAGTTTTCAGCAAAATAAGCGGTATCCAAACGAACCCTTAATGTCCTTTGTCCTAATAAAAGAAACTGCCTGCATTTCTAATATTATTCTTAAGAGTCTTTGTAAAGTTTTCTTATTCTTTTGATTAATGAAATTCAGTTACCGCTTCTCAAAAAAGGAAAAAAAAAAAAAGGAATTTGTGTGTTAGATTTTGATCATTACGTGCTGAGTAATATTGTTTGTTTGTTTTTTTAGTTTTAATGTAATATAACATGGCAGTATAGGTGTTAGTTGACGTGACAAAAAAAATAATATTTTATTTGAACTGTTAGTCATATCAATATTTTCCATTCAAAACTTAACGGCAGAGACCAAATTGACACGACACTGAAAATGTTAGAGACCAAATTGATACAATCAAAAGATTAAAGATCAAATTGACATATGATATAAAGGATAAGGACCAACTTTGTAGTTTACCCATAAATAAATTAGGTGACCTATTTTTTGTTTATTTGAGAGAGGGCTAACTTAAAGTTAACCCCAACAAGTAAAATTAAAAACATTCAAATTAGTCTGTTAATTATGATTTCATCATGTGATTATGATGTGGAAATTTCTCCCACATTTTAAATAATGAAAATTTTATAATCTACTAGTCCGAAGACAGGCTTTGATTAGTTTATGACTCATTGATTCAAAAGAGAAAAAGAGAAGAAAAAAAACAGACTAGCGAATTTCTTATTGGCTATTGCTAGAAATAAAGCAAAATGCTATTCTTAACAAAATTAAATTATACTTGAAAATTAGGGGAGAGAGCGAGAGCGAACCAATGAATTGTGGCACCATAATATCCTTGATTGTGAACATTGACAAATACAGTATCCCCTCTGTGAACACGAATCACAGGTCCTGGAAAGCTTTCATTTACAACCAACATGCTTTTTGTGCTACATAGTCTTGTAAAATTTTTCTCACTCAGCTTCAAGAGGGAAAAAAATATAGGAAGAAGAAAAACTAGAATAAGAACAACAGTTTATATATACCAGAAATTCAATGGAAAAAATGTGGTAAGCATAATGAAACAATGTTTAACACTAAAACAGTGGGTTTGGGACTTACAACAAAGTCGTAATAATGTACATCAGCTTCAGCCCAACGAAAGAGAAACCAATTCAGGCAAGCAAGCAATAGGAATTTTGAGAACAGAGATATCCTGTTCAACCCAATTCCTGTGTTGTTTTCCATTCTTGCCTTTCTGGTATTGGAAAATCTTGGGCCTTGGTCCTCCTTTTTGAAACAAATTACACTGACCTCACAATTGGCAGTTGTTTATCGGCATCCATTCCATTGTTTAGATGGTACGACTTCTTGTTACAAAGGTTAGTTGGGGGACTTTTAGATCTAGAGCACAAGGAAAAGTGGTTTTGTTAGAATCTAATTGTCCAAACTCCCAATTCCATTTCTAGGTACAGTGAATGTGATTTAAAATTGTGAATATACCCTGTGCAAAACTCTACATTGAATTTCGAGGCTGAGGGTCAGCAAGATGTTCGAGTTTGACAGTTCCCTGACCCATTTTGTACTAGAAAAGAGCAGTGTCAAGTGAGTACTACACACTCTTGCACATATAAAAAATGAACTAAAATCATAACTTGAAGTATGAAGTCACAATAGATTTTTAAGTCATGATTTTAGTTCATTTCTTTTTATACGTGTGCAAGATTGTGTGTATTAGCGAGTGTGTGACAAAATTTTTCCTTTAAATAAAAGAAAATCATTATTTCAAACCTGTTCACACTTGTGTAAAATGTAACATCAATGTCTACATTTTACACATAATAATGCGTATGGAGTGTCAAATTTTTTATGTGAAATAATCATGGTACTTAAAATAAAATATGTGCGCGCGAGTGTATGCAAGAGAAATCATAGTCAAATTTGATCTCTTAGGTAAATTATCTTAGATGCAATACATTAGATTTTTCAATTAAATTCAAATATATGATAGTATTGATCAATGAAACACAAATAATTTTTACTTTTCCAAAAACAATTAAATACAATACAAATATATGAAAAATCATATACAATCAAATATAGCCAACAAATTTTTGGTTAGTTGGAGTAATTTTTTCCACTAGGGCTGAATGTTCGCTAGCAGCCTGAGACAGTTAGCTGTTTGCTAGCATGATCCGTGGTGGAACTGATTCATATTGTAAGGCGGGACCGCTCAGTTTACAAAATTCCAATTTTTGATTTTGCTAGAGCTCTCTCTACATTGTTCTGTCATGCTTGCCTATCTCATGATGGAAGGATTTTAAACAAGGACAATCATCTTCTTCCACATTCCAATGAATTTTTTATTTAACTTATCCTAATTGCAATTGCAAATTATACATGCATTCTAACCTAATACTACTTAATATCTTTGATTAGCACTCACATCTTGAATGTAAGAAAATTGTAACCATTAACTACTTTTACATATTTTTTTAGTAATATATATATATATATATAAAATTTAAATTTCTGAAATTATAGTTGTGACAAGTATCTATACTCTTCTTAAGAAATTGGTATACTTGTTGTTTAAAATTTGGGTAAATTACATAATTCATCAACTGTTTAAGGTTATTTTCAATTAAACCCTATATTTTAAAAATTTTCAATTGAAGCCAATAATTTTCTAAATCCTTTCAATTTGCGCTCTTACTAAATCACTATTATTACTAAAAAAATCACTATTTAGTATTTACTAATTGGTGACTTCTCAATTAATGTTGGAACTTTCAAGCATTGCTTGTCTCAAGTAGATATAGCAAAAGGATTGGGTCACTTGGGTTCGAGTTCGGACCAATTGAGTTCAAGTAAAAAATGGATTGTTCTAAAGGGGTTTAAAAAACCTATAACCCTAACTCAATCTTTCAGGGTTGGGCAAACCCGGTATAACCTATAATTTTTTCAAATGAAATTTTTTTTTTGTTAGGGTCATATTTTATGTAGTTGGCATATCTTATGACAAAATGTACTTGTATTTGGGTAGTTCTGAGTGGATTCAAGAATATCATGAAGTATTTTTAAAAGATTTTACAAGTGGTAGCATTGAAGACATAAAGACTCCACAAAGAAACAAGTGGTAAAAGCTAAATTTGCAGGTCTTGATACCTAATTCAACACCTTCAATCTATCGAGATTTAATGAACCTCGATACCTGTCTCAATCTATCGAGCTGACGGATTTTAGAATATAGCTTGCAATGTTTTTATTTTAATTGGCTATTTGTTTATGAGTTTGTGTAAATCTAATAGGAATAGGAGAGCCCATATAAAAGGCTCATTAAGCACCTATTTAAATAAGGTGGTAGAGAAAGAAACCTAATCCTAGAATGGTTCATAAGGTTTTCTTATTGAAACACTAGCCTCCGTCTTTTGAACTTGTGATTTCAGAATACAGAAGCAAGAGATCTTGTTGCGACTCTTGTGCGCCTTTGGATTCTGTACCAAGCAAAGTCTTTGGCACCAACAATTGAAGATCTTATTGGTGTTTTTATGTGAAGTTATTGCAAATCAACTACAATAATCAAAAAGGTTGCTGTGAAATTAGTCACGTACTAGGATTTGTGCAAAGCTGTTAGTCATAGATTGGAGATTTGTGCATTGAAGAAGTCTTCTACAAAATCAAGTTCAATTGAGGATTGGAGCAAATATTCAACTATAGGTTGGTATTTTGGGATAGACTTGGTAGTGATAAGATTTCTTATACTTGTAATTACTTGATTCTTGAATAGTGGATTCTTGGGAGTGGTGACCTGAAAATCACTTGGTGGGGTTTTTGCTTTGATGATTTTTCCCATTGGTCAACAAATTACTTTGTCAAATTTAATTTCCATTGCACTCCAGATTATTTGATGATTTATTTGTGCCTCCAATTAATCAACTTGAGTAATTGAATTAATTAACTGGGGTTAATCTATATAACCCAATATCTTTGTCTTTCTTAAATTTATATAGTCCACGTTAATAATACATAAATACTTAAAGGTTATATAGTCCAAAGTTGTTCATTAAGCTTATCGTCACCACAAAAGAACTGCAAAACAAAAACTAGATGCGAAACATATCATGTTACCAACCTTTAAAGGTACATCTATTGCATGTAAAGTATAAATAAAGTTAGTTTACCTACAAAGATAACGTAAAGGTTAAAAAATAAAGTATAACATGATAGATTAAAAAAAAAAAGTATATAGTTTATATAATTTGCATCTCATACTACTCAATGTTAGTTGTAGATTGAGCCGTGAAAATATTCATGCTTTAGAATTGCACCTCAAGTATCAAGTAATTTTGTCAATAATTTTATCTATAGTAAAAAATTTTAATATAAATTTAGTATACAATGAAAATAAGTCCAAAAAAAAAAAAAAAAAAAATTGAAAACTAATTGATACCTTAACTTGATGATAAAGAGCAATCATCGTAAAACGAATATCATAAGTTAAAATTTATCACATCTATAAAGTTGAATGATTTTTGGCCAATACCAATACTTTTTTTTGGAAGCAAAAACCGAAGTCAACTCCAACATATGTAACATAAGGGAACGTTAATAGATCAGAAAAGCCATAGCAAATACCACTGTTAAACATTCTATTCCTGCACCGGAGGCAATGCTCACCAGGGCCTCTGTGGCTATGTTTCACTCTTTCGCAGTAAGCCCCAATTGGTCAAACAAATTCTTAAATTTGGAGCTTTTCTATAAGGTGGTAATTCTGTGATAGGCAAGGCCGGATTCTCCTCTTCGTTTTCCCTTGGATCTGTACAAATTACTACCACTGCTACACCCTTCCCTTTATGGTTTAGGAGTGGGTTTCTTTGAACTTCTTGCTGGGATAGTTCTAGAGTCCTTTCTTTGATCCTGCAGTGTACCAGTCTGCGGAGCGCCTAACATTCTATGGTAGGATGTTGCACGTAATTGTGCAGACGGCAGAAGCGTGGGTCCCTCCGCTCTTCCTCTGTGGACTCTCTAGAAACTTGATCAGGCTTAAAGACTCCATCTGCTATTCATTTGTCGAGGAGCACATCTAACTCTTTTGGGGTACATGGTATTGGTGGGGGAGAATCGTATTCCCTTCTGTCAGTTTTCCTTCTTCGTTCACTAGTGGATACTGCCATAGCTTGTGGAGCGTTTCTTTTGTCGGAACTTGGCTTCACCGACTGGGTAGTCTTCTTGGCCTTTTGCAACAACTGCGCAAACTGGGAGATTTCTAAGTTTTCCAAGACTGCCTTGTACTCCCTGATCATATTTGTCATACACATTTCCACCAATGTTCTTTCTTCACAATGATCATAGCAGTCGAGTGCTATGTCCCTAAACCTTTTGATGTATTCCATTAAATCCTCACCATTTCTTTGCTTGGTTGCTTAAAGGTTACAAGCGTTACTATTTCTTCTCCATAGAAGTATTTAGTGCAAAATACATCCACCATGTCATCCCAATTTAGGATTGATCCTAGCTTTAGGCCGATGTACCAGGTGTATGCCTGGTCACATAGTGATTTGGAAAATTTCCGAAGACATAAATCTTCGTTTGCTGCATAAGGGCTAAGAGTATCAATAAACTTGCTCACGTGCTTAACAACACTTCCCTTCATGCCATCGTACTACGTAAAGGCCTGTGGTTCATATCTCTCGGGGTATGGTTTGCTGAGTACCTTTAGTGGGTAAGGAGGTTTTCATGCATAGAATCTCTTTTTAGGTGCTCTGGCCCTCTCCTGCTCCAAGAGGGCCGCTACTTCGGCCATAGTGATGAAAGGTTGTTTTGCATTTTGCGAGACATCTCCTGCTAGTGTCTCCTCTTTGTCTATCGCATGCTCCGGGTCATGCTGGCTCCCTTTCTCCTTTGTTTTGAGCGTTTTCAGCTAACAGATTTCTTCCATCATTTGCTGCTGCGAGTGCTGCAACACTTCGATGAAGTCGTTGGCATTGTCAGTGGGGGTTCTTGGTTGTGGTTGGGGTTTAGCCCCCATTCTGTTGACACCTTCCGTCTGGTTAGGCTGCTGTTGGTGAGGCGTTGTTGGCCTAGATTCTTCCTATGAGGGCACGGCGCTTATGTTTCGCGCCGTCCTAGATTTTGGGGGCATTTGTTTGCGAGGGCTTCTGTCCCTATCTACTTCCCAACTCCCTAGTAAAGTCGCCAATTTAAATGTAGTAGGCCTTTTTGTGATGTTGGGCTGTGCTGCCTCCTGCTGTACTGGGCCCAAGTGTTCTAGATAAGAGAGTTGGGATCAATCCAACTGTAACTCACTTTGGTCCGACTTGTGCGCAAACCATGCCCCGTTTGCCAAAGCTTCTGTCACATGCCCATGGCAGGCAAAGCTACTATGAAGGAGTCATGGTAAACAGATGTGATAATAATAATAAAAGAAAGTACTTTTGCAATTAGACAGCATAAACAAAGGATCCCCAATTAAAATGAGGACCACAACGATGAGAAACACCTTGTAAAGAAAATGGTGGAAGTAAATAGGGAGGGAATGAGTTATCAAAGAAAGAAAAGATCAATCCGTCATGCTGAGTTATGTCACAGGACCAAGACCAAGGAGGGAACCATTTTTCTCAATGTGAATAATCTCTCAGGAAAATCCTGCCGTAGAAATTAATCACTTTAAGGGAAACGGGCCTGAATGGCTTGTGCCCAAAAGAATCATTTGACTTTGGCAAAGAGTATGCCTTTAGAGTAGAGAAGTGATTAACTTATTGGTGCATGCCTGCCATTTTACACTCTCCGCTTACTCTTACTGATTCTCTCTTTTCTCATCGTTTTTGTTACTTCTAATTTTTTTTCTTTTCTTCTTTCAGTGCTTACCCATTTAGCAGGTTGTGACTTTCCCTTCCTAGTTATTATTCATGTTCAACCCCCACATCTGTGCATGGCAAGGGTCCTTTTATACACTGCCTGCCGTGACTGGCTTTTACCATTTTAGCCTTTAACGACCTTTGTCTGGTCTAGGTGTCCTTGCCGACCACCACTAGTTTGTCAGCTGTCTAGCCACCACTACTTACTTGTGTTGGCTGCACCACTCCTCATTACTAGACAAAGAAGATTATTTTGTTTGCTTGCTCACCGTGGCACTCTTACCTGCTACGGTGTAAGTACTCTTTCTCTACTCTATCCCTCATGGCATGCACCTAGTGGTTCCAAATCATCCTTGCTTATTTTGGGTGGTATGTCATCCCAGCAAGACATTTCCCCCAAAAGAGCATGAACAGGAACCCTAGAATAGGTTCTCCCCTCTCCCCACCACCAAACCATACCCTCATGCCTCTGACTTATGACCCACCACTTCCTGTATTGACTGGGTACATGCTGGTGATGTCTAGGCCTTGCGCATGCTCTACTTTTGTATATGTCCAAAACTTGCTCACTGCCCATGCGTTTGTCTTGGTCTGGAGGCTTGTCTGCACATTCTGCCGCCTATCATTGACTTCTTATGGCATGAGCTATTTTCTGATTTTCCATTCTTTATGGTCTGCTCCTTTTAGGGGCTGGGCTTTGCTTGATTGTGGGCTCTTCTTCCTTCAGCCTACTATTTTACTCCTTTCTACAGTCTTGTTACTATTTCTTCCCGTACCACTCTGCCATTCCTGTTGTGATGTTATTTGACCCAAGCTTGCTGAGCCTTTTTGGGCCTGCTGCTTATTCTTCTCTCAATGACTCAATATGATCATTGGGCTTTTTATTACATTGCTTGTGGGCTCCTGTGTCCTATTTATTTCCTCTTGGGCATCCTTGGTCCATTTGCTTTCCTTGTGCATCCTCGGCCCTTTTTCTTATTCTGTGTTCTTATGGGCTTTTACTAACTCCTTTGAGCTTCCCTAGCCCAATTACCTTATCCTTCATCCTTTAGGCTCATGGGCTTTCCATCAGCCCCTTACTTTCTTTACTTGCATTACTTCGGGCTTGTTGTGGCCCATTCTCACTTTTCTTCAGCACATACTGCCCATGGATTTGCTACTTCTCTCTCTCCAAGCTCCTTTAGGCTTGTTTGCTTCCTCAAGGCCTATTTGTTTATTTTATGGGCCTATGATTCATTATTTCTGCCACTTGGACTTAATGATTTTTTCTATCCACTCACTAACTCTTCTCTGCCCATATTGTTGGGCTTCTTCCTTCTATCTGGCTTCCCAAAATGAGCATCAACAATCATCTTATAGGTTTTAGGGGCATTTTTGTCATTTTAAAGGTTTTGGGGTATTTTGGTAATTTTATAGGTTTCAGGAGTATTTCGATCATTTTTTATATTTAGGGGGTATTTCAGTTATTTTATAGATTTCGGGGGTATTCTTGTCATTTTATATGTTTAAGGGGTATTTTGGTAATTTTAATATTTCAAGGGTATTTTAGTCATTTTTTAGGTTTAGAGAATATTTTGGTAATTTTAAGTTTATGGGGGGCATTTTGGTCATTTTTAGGTTTCAAGGGGTATTTCGGTAATTTTTTTATGTTTAGGTGGTATTTTGGTCATTTTTTAGGTTTTGGGGGTATTTTAGTTATTTTTAGATTTCGAGGGTATTTTGGTCATTTTTTAGGTTTATAGGGTATTTTGGTAATTTTTTAGGTTTGAGGGGTAATTTGGTCATTTTATAGGTTTCGAGGGGTGTTTCAGTCATTTTTTATGTTTTAGGGATATTTTTGAAATTTTTAGGTTTTGGGGTATTTCGGTCATTTTTAGGTTTCAGGGGGGTTTTTTAGTAATTTTTTATGTTTTGAGTGTATTTTGGTCATTTTTTAGATTTCAGTGGTCTTCGGTCATTTTTTAGATTTATGGGGTATTTTGGTAATTTTTAGTTTTCGAGGGTATTTTAGTCATTTTTTAGGTTTCGATGGTGTTTTGATCATTTTTTATGTTTCAGGGATATTTTGGTAATTTTTAGATTTCGAAGGTATTTCGGTCATTTTTTAGGTTTAGGTAATAATGGGTAAATGGGTAATATCCAAACCCTACCCAAAATATTTAAATAATATCCAAACCTTACCCAATTACCTTCTACCCATTAAGAACTGGGTATTACCCAGAATAATTGGATTGGGTAGGGTTGGATATCCATTACCCAATGGGTATGGCCATCCCTAGTCTCGGGTAGCTATAGGGGCAGTGAGTGTGGTGTTTTTTTTTTTTTTTTTTTTAAGTGTGGTGTTTTTATGTCAAAGGACGCTCCTTTATTTGACACACAATGTATTTTCATTTTCAATTGTTTGTTTACCGATTACTGGTAAAATGTGGTTAAATTCATAAAATATTTTTCATTAACCGGAAAGTTTTTTATAAAAAATTATAAAACATTTTACCTTTAAAATTTTGGTAAACTCTTTTATAAAAACATACAATGGCTTCCCTTATCACATTTGGTGATTAGGTCAACAGGTTGGTGGGTTGGGTAATCTGTACCGGCAATCTTGTAGCTGGAGCGGTAGTCTCGGTAGTTGGAGTTGCAGTTCCAGCAGTCCGGTGGTTGAACTTGGAGCCGTCACTTCAATGAAGGGTGTTGGTGGTCTGATCACTGGAGACACCGTTTCAACAACAGGTGTCGGAGGTTTGATAACCAAAGCCACCTTTCTGATGGCTAGAGATGCTATTTCGGTCATCAGTGCTAGCAGTCTGGTCATTAGAGACACTGTTGCAATGGTAGTCGTTGGCAGTTCAGTCATCGGAGCCATCTTTCTGACTGTCAATTTCTATGGTCAAGTCACCAGACCTCCGATACCAACGGCTCTGTTGGTGGAGTCACTAGTTTTATGGTTTGCTTAAAAAATTTTACATGTCATACTAAACACTTGAAAATGTTTTACGTGTAAAATTTTTTACATGTAAAATATTTTACTTCAAAACAAACGAAACATGAGTGAAATGAGGGAAGGCAAGGATGATTTTCTCTCTACAAGGCGGTGGAGATGGAGAGGATTCTTTAGGGTTTTTGTGCCTCCAAAAGAGCTACCGATCATTGTCGTTGGAATAGGAGAAAAATGGGGTTTAAATAATAGGACCTTAACGCTTTAGGTAGGGTGGCAAACAAAGCCCCAATGTGATTTGGATAAGAATTAGTGACACCACATGAGTGATATCACTATATGATGTCTTGGGCTGGAATATTCTAGCAATAGGGACATATGTCATATCAATAGATTCCCTTAATTTACCTATGCAATGGATTAAAACTTGGACTATACTTAAGGAACCACGACATGGACTTTAAATCAACAATTAATAACTTACAATAAATATTGACATGCCTATTAATTAAAATAAATTAACTTGATTTTCAAATAAATTACATGTATGTGTCTTGAAAACAACTCAAAATGACTATTTAAGGATTAATGCGTTTTCCATAGAAAACTATTACTTTTCTCACAACTAAGATGTTACGAGCCCATTTGGCATGAGCTTATTAGCTTATTTGAGTTTTTAACTTTTTTTTTTGGTACTATTTATGAGTCTCATTGCATATTTTAGTACTATTCATGGGTCCTATTATACAATTTAGATAGCTTTTAACTTTTTTTTTTTTTTTTTTATATACTTTCAGCAAAAAAATTTCAATTTTAACTAAATAAGCTGTTCCCAAACAGACCAATAGAATAAACTAATGAGTGATTCGTAAGCCTTAATCTTTTAAGATTTTTTTTTCCTCAATTTAATTATAAGGTTAGGATTTTATTGTTAAAGCAAATATTATGGTTTTTTTTTGGGTTGAAACAAAGAAGTTTAAGATTTTATTGTTAAAACAATTTGCGGTTGAATTAATGAGTGATGTGCTTTTAGCTGCGTCCAGCGTTTGTCAGTGGGTCCACCTCTTTTTTCAACAAAACTTTCATTAAAAATGGGTCTCACGGCACTATTTACACATTTAAAAATTATTTTGTTACAGTGTTTTTAGTTTTCGTTTTCAGTTTTCAGCAATAAGCGGTATCCAAACAGACCCTTAGTCAATTCGTGTTCTCACTTTTAGTTTTGAAAGTAGAAATCTAACTCAATAATCAATATTGTTCTTGTCTTTTGTGAGACAATGTGAAATCTTTAATTTGTACTTGGAGTTGGTTCCATATATTTGAAGGTAATATTTAATCCGATTATAAAATGGTCATAAATATAATTTTTTTTTTAGTAATATTCAAATTAGTCTCTAACATTTTGGTATTGTGTCAAAATAGTCCCGGCCATTAAGTAATTGATGGAAAATATTGATATAATTTTCTTGCCACATAGACTGTTATCAGACTGCCACGTCAGCATAAACTTTAATTTATTTTTTTTAAACTACTTAATCGTAACACTTGTAATTCTCTATATCAACAATACAAGCTTTCAATTGTGCTAATGCTAACTGGGAGAATGTATATAAATAAATATATAAAACTTTTATCTCTATGTGCATTCCACTTTCAACAAAACGAAAGAAGAAAGCACTAAAACTCAGACATCAATGGCATTGAAAACAGTAGTAATTTGACAAATTTATACCATAACACCACAAACGTATCAATAATAAGAAAATGTAGAGGTACTCCCAAGCCCCTCCTCCTCCACTGTCCACTTGGGTCTCTAGATTGTTCAACTGGGTCTCCTTTCTTGCTCACCATCTTCAAAAATCTACTACAAATGATTTTCCAAAAAAAAAAAAAAAAAAAAAAAACCAAAACAAAGCTCTGCTCTGTGTCTCTTTCAAAGCCCTCTTGCAGGAATCGAGTGAGATCACTTTTAGTGATGAGGATATGGAGGTGGGGTACCTAGACCACAAGAGGCCCCTTTACTTAGCAGCATCCATAAGTCAAATCCCTATCAAGAGAGCCTTGATGGATACAGGTGCTTTTGTAAATCTCATTCCATTAAGCACTTTACAAGCGGCAGGAATTTTAGAAAGAAAGATTCAGGGGTGCTTAATGGAAGTGACAGGGTTCGGAGGAAGGGGCGAATACACCGAAAGCCACATCCAGCAGTGATTAAAGGTGGGCCCCACAGCTTCCTTAGCTCGGTTCCACGTGGTAAAGACAGAGGTCTCATATCATGTGCTTTTAAGGAGGCCATGGTTGCACAAACACTGATTAGTCCCATCCACCTATCACCAGTGCGTGAAGGGAAGATTGAGTGGCAGAATGATATGTATAACAGCAAATCTATCGCCATTTGAGCAGGTGGAGGCTCATCTAGTAGAAACTATGTTCTACGACCAATGGGCACCATCTAGAGAAAGCTCAGTATTAAAGCCACGAGGCACCTTCGTACCTAAGTGGGAAGAAATCTAAAGTGATCCAGAACTTGATCTAAGGGAGTTGCTATCACGAAAGAAGAAAAGGAAGGAAGCACCTACCGCAGAGTCAGATGACACACCACAATGTGTTAGAGTCCAATGCCCTGATGGAAGGATTGTATACAAATTATGAAGGTGCGTGGCGCCAACAAGTGAAATACAAGCGGGCCCCAGACAAGAGTGGCAGCACAAGAGCTTGGTGTGTTGTGTGGCTCAAGAAAGCTTAGAGGAAGAAAGTAATGAAGAGAAAGATGAGGAAGTCGTGGCAGAAAAGGACGTACAGGTTGTGGCAGAAGAAAAGTTGGAGGAGATTAACCTAGGGTCCGACTCGCAGGAACCCAGGCCTATCTCAATCAGTTCAATGTTGTCGGAAAAGGAAAAGTCAGAATTGATACAGTTGCTGAAGAAATTCAAAGATGTCTTCGCATGGGATTATAGTGAAATGCCAGGGTTGGATCCGGGGCTAGTAGTGCATACGCTGAATGTGGATCCCAAGGCCAAGCCAGTGGCCTAGCCTGCCAAGATATTCCACACCGAGATAAAAGGACAAATAGTCAAGGAGGTACAGAAATTGCTAGCCGCAGAATTCATTAAGCCCATTCAGCACCCGCGCTGGTTGTCCAACATAGTGCCAGTAAAAAAGAAGAACGGGCAGATAAGGTGTTGCATAAATTTCAGAAATCTCAACAGGGTCTGCCCGAATGACGAATTCCCACTGCCAAACATGGATTTACTGATAGATTCTGTAGTAGGGAGCGCCATATTTTCATTCATGGACGAATTTAGTGGGTATAATCAGATTAGAATGGCGCCAAAGGATGCGGTGAAAACTGCCTTCAGAACACCCATAGGCAACTTCTACTACACAGTGATGCCGTTTGGGTTGAAAAATGCAAGTGCAACTTATCAACGGACAATGATGGCTATATTTCACTATATGATGCATCAGGAACTAGAGGACTATGTGGATGACATAGTGGTAAAATCAAAGAAGCGAGAAGAACACGTCCAAGTGTTGAGAAAGGTATTTGAGAGGTGTAGAACTTTCAAACTGAGAATGAACCCTCTCAAGTACGCGTTTGAAGTGTCTTCGGGGAAATTCTTGGGTTTCCTGGTTCATAATAGAGGAATAGACGTGGACCCGGCCAAAGCTACGACCATAGCAACCATAAAACCTCCAGCCACAGTAAAGGAGTTGAAGAGTTTCTTGGGGAAGGTCTTATATATCCGAAGATTCATCTCTGGATTGGTATCAATTACTTCTGCTTTCGGCAAATTACTCAAGAAGGGGCAAAGTTTTGAGTGGGGAGAAGCACAGCAGACGACCTTTAAAAGGCTACAGTAGATTATGATGAACCTCCCCACTATGCAAGCCCCAATTTGCAAGAAGCCATTGTTGCTCTACCTAGCCACCAACTTGTATGCCATAGGTGCATTGACTGCCCAAGAGGATGGAGGTGGCATTGAGCAACCAATTTACTACATCAGTCGTGCTCTAAAAGATACAGAAACTCATTACCCAAGGGTAGAAAGAGCATGCCTGGCTATTGTATATGCCTCGCAAAGGCTACGTCATTATTTCTTGGCTTACGAGGTGTGGCTGATGACTAAGTCTCACGCAATCAAAGCTTTGTTGCGGCAACCGATTCTCTCTGGCAGAATATCCCAATGGTTGTTACAGTTGTCACAATATGACCTAAAAGCAGGGACACCCAAGGCAGTAAAGAGCCAGGCTATAGCAGATTTGTTGGCGCAATTTCCAAGAGAAGAAGAATTCTCGTTGGATGATGAAGTCCTAGGAGAAGTAGCCATGGCAGAAGAAGTCAGAGAGCAATGGGTAATGAAATTTGATGGGTCTTCTACCACCCAATCCGGAGGAGTGGGAGTAGTTTTGTATCATGAAGAAGACAAGGCTGTGGCACTATTATTCAAATTAGAATTCCCTTGTTCAAACAACACGGCAGAATATGAAGCCTATCTAACCGGGCTAGCCATTGCCCTCGAAATGGGAATCAAGCATACGCAAATCAAGTCCAAACTCAATGTGAGACCTGTCAGCTTGCAGTAGACAGAGAGGAAAGTTACGCTGTGTTCGTCAGTGAAGACTAGAGAAGTCTATTCACACAGTACTTAACAGAAGGTATTCTGCCACAAAAGTACAGTGAAATATATAAGCTTAAGAGGTTGGTAACACGTTACTTTTTGCATAACACAGTCCTTTTCAAAAAAGGGTATGATGGGGATCTCTTAAGATGTCTGGGTCCCGAGGAAGCAAAAGGGATGATAAAAGAAGTGCACTCAGGAGAGTGTGGGGAACACTAGGGGAAGAAAAATCTATATAGATGCCTGCTAGAAATGGGTTACTACTGGCCTACTATGAAGAAAGATACGACATAATTTGTAAAAAAATGTCACAACTGCCAAGTACAAGCCAACCTGATTCACACTCATCCGCAGAACTTACACAGCATGGTCACCCCATGGCCCTTCCACACTTGGGGGCTTGATTTGGTGGGACTAGTTAAGCCACCATCGTGTGGATACATATGGATCCTGGTGGCTACAAAATACTTCACCAAATGGCCAGAGGCAGTGCCACTCCGTAAAGCCATAGGAGGAGCAATAGCAAACTTCATCAAAGTAAACATAATTGTGAGGTTTGGGGTACCCCACAGGATTATCAGTGACAATGGCACACCCTTTGTCAACAATGATGTGAGGAAGATGTTGGAATTCTACCAAGTCAAGCACCATCGTTCATTGCCCTATTACCCTCAAGGAAATGGGCAGGTAGAGGCTACAAACAAGACCCTCATAAAAATTATTAGCAAAATGAGCTAAGAGTATACGGGAGGATGTGCAATGCACCTACCAGACGCTCTTTGGGCTTATAGAAATTCGCCAAAGTCGACCACAGGGTTTTCACCCTTTTCCTTGGTCTACGGGATAGAGGTAATGAGCCTGGCAGAAGTGATGACTCCGTCTTTAAGAGTTATGCAGATGCGAGAGAAGGAAAAAGAAAAAGGAGTATTTGCAGCAGAAAAGTATGAAGACCTAAAAGGGCTTGATGAAAAAAAGGAAGAGGCCCAAGAGCGCAGCTGCAGATATAGACAAAGAATGACTGAAGCCTATGGCAGAATGACTAAAGAGAGAGTGTTCGTGGAAGGACAACTCGTGTTAAAGGTAGTAGACTACATCAGGTGAGGCATGGTAGGACCATCTAAGTTTGCACCAAAATGAGAAGGACCCCTTGTGATAAGAGAGGCACATCCAAGTGGGTATTACCGTCTGGCCCAGATGGATGGCAAGGACCTAATGGATCCCATCAATGGGAAGTGGCTGAAGTGTTATTATGCTTAAGAAAAAAAAAGAGGTTATGTAGTTATCCCTTTTGTTTAATGAGTTTTATGTTTCCTTTTTTCCTTCAAGTGACTATGTCACAAGACAAGATTATAACGTGCTTTTATGAGTATGTAATGAAAAGGTACGAAGTATTATAAAAGCATTCTATGTCATAGTAACAGCAAAAGCAGTAACAAAGTGTAGCATCTTATAGTTACAAACCCAAACTGTGGTAGTCATATCAAACTTGCCAAATAAGTGTTACAGGAAACATAAAGTGTACTAGATGGGGTAGTAAGAGAAGGAAAACAAAAAAAGAAAAAGAAAAAGAAAAAAGGGGAACCACATCATCATCAACAATGATAAAAATACACCCAACCCTAAAAAATGACCGAAATAACCTCGAAACCTAAAAAAAGCCAAAAGATCCCAAAACCTAAAAAATGACCCAAATACCCCCAAAGCTTAAAAAATAACTGAAATACCTCCAAAACCTAAAAATTGACCAACATACCTCGAAACATTAAAAAATTACCCTTGAAACCTTAAAATTACCAAAATAGCCTCAAAATATAAATATTACCGATATACCCCTAAAACCTAAAAAATGACAAAGATGCCCCCCGTAATCTAAAAAATGATTGAAATACCATTAGAATCTAAAAAATGACCAAAATAACATTGAAACCTAAAAAATTTACCAAAATTCCCTCAAAACATACAAAATGGCTAAAATATTCTTAGAACCTTTAATCTTGACAAAAATACCCTCGAAATATCCAAAATACCCCAAACCTCTATTTTGGTAATTTAAGAGGTTACAAATGTATTTTGGTCATCTTACAGGTTTAAGGGTATTTTGGTCACTTTAAAGGTTTCAAGGGTGTTTTGGTCATTTTAGATATTTTCTAGGGGTATTTGGTTGTTTTAGAGGTTTAGGACTATTTTGGTCTATTTATAGGTTTCAGGGTATTTTTGGTAATTTGAGAGGTTTGGGGTTATTTTTGGTCATTTTAGAGGTTTTGGGCGTATTTGGTCATTTTACAGGTTTAGGGCGTATTTTGGTCATTTTATAAGTTTGAGGGTATTTTGGACATTTTTTAGGTCTAGGGTGTATTTTTACCATCATATAAGTTTTATGGGCATTTTTGTCATTTTATAGATTTCGGGATATTTTGGTCATTTTTTAGATTTTGGAGGATAATTTGGTCATTTTTCAGGTTTACGGCGTATTTCAGTCAATTTTTAGGTTTTAGAGGTATTTTGGTAATTTTTAAGTTTTGGGGGTATTTTGATAATTTTCAAGTTTCATGGGGTATTTCAGTCATTTTTTTTAAGTTTTGGAGGTATTTTTGTCATTTTTTAGGTTTAGGGGGGTATTTTGGTAATTTTATGTTTCAGGAGGTATTTTAGTCAAATTTTAAGTTTCGGGAGTATTTCGGTCATTTTTTAGGTTTAAGGGGTATTTTGGTAATTTTTGGGTTTCGGGGGTATTTTGGACATTTTTTAGATTTCGCGGGTATTTAGTCATTTTTTAGGTTTCTGGGATATTTTGGTCATTTTTTAGGTTTAAGAGAGTATTTTGATAATTTTAAGTGGTTTTTGAGCATATTTAGTGATTTTGGGAGTATTTTGATCATTTTAGAGATTTCATGGGTATTTTGCTTATTTTAGAAATTTTGAGAAATTTTAGTGGTTTTT
This sequence comes from Notholithocarpus densiflorus, assembly GCA_030021035.2. Taxonomy (NCBI): domain Eukaryota; kingdom Viridiplantae; phylum Streptophyta; class Magnoliopsida; order Fagales; family Fagaceae; genus Notholithocarpus; species Notholithocarpus densiflorus. The sequence continues at coordinate 8,400,842 of JARYZH020000007.1, forward strand.
GAGCATAATTGGTGATTTTAGAGATATTAGGGGTATTTTGGCAATTTTAAAGGTTTCATAGGTATTTTACTCATTTTAGAGATTTTAAGGATATTTTGGTATTTTTAGTAGTTTTTGAGCATATTTAGTGATTTTATAAAAATCGGGTTTGGGTAGGGTATGGATATTCATGGGTAAACAAACTAGGTAACAATTGGATATGGATATTAATTGGGTAAGATAATTGGGTAATCATGGAAAAATTAATTGGGTCGGGTATGGATATACCCTACCCATAGCCATCCCTACCCGGGACTAACGCACGGTCCTTTCCTTTCAGCCATCAACCACCTTCTACCTCCTGAAACAACACCACAACAGCAATCATTCTACATTTCTACCCCCAAAACAGAACCAAAATCACCTAGAAAAATCCTTCATCTTTTCCATTTACACCAGCACAGACAGCCCAAAACCTCACCACCTGTAAACTTTCAAAAACGAAGCCCAAGAACCCCAAAAGGAAAACCAGAAATCCCAGCAGCTATACAGCCATTAAAACCCAAAAACAGAGCCCCAGAATCCAGAAAAATTCCTCCTTTTACCCATTAAGCCAAGAAAACCAGCAAAGGTCACTCCTTTTTCCACTTAACTAAAATCCCAACAAGCAACTATCACCAAGGAACAGCAACAACACTGAGTCCAGAAACATCGCTCACAACGAATCAGAGACACAGAAAAGGAAAAACATGAAGTAGCATCAACAAGGAAGGTGAAGGAGAAAATCAAACTCCACCAGATGAATTTAAGAAATGGGGCAACCCAAAGGAAGATGGAGAAACAAAGAGCAAACAGATTCAAAGCAGAAGATACGCAAAGAAAAATAAAGTATAACATCAAAAAGGGTAATAACTGTTGTTTATCATTGATAAAGTGTTTGCTAAGTTCTGCCTACATTCCTATGCTACATACATCGTGCTATTCGTTATATGTTCACCAACACACAGCTTGACTCTAGCATAAAGAGTCTGTACACATAATTTTTGTTCATCCAAGCATGTACTACTAAACACAAATTCCACACACAAACACTACACAACAAACACATACAGATTCACACCCACACCTAAACCCGTTTTGAAATAACCCCAAAACCCAAATCAAAACACACATCAACACACATATCAAAACCCCAAAATCCTAATCAGAAAATCCCTCTCAAACCAAATCTAAATCCCAAACCCACATAGAATCCGAAACAAAGAGATCAGAAAATAAAAGAGAAATAGATAAGACAAATCGAGAGAGAGAGGCGGCCACCAGTTGTGGTGGCGCCTTTGAGCTGTGCTGTCGTGAATGGTGGTGGTGCTCATCTGGTTCAGCCCTAGGCTGACCTCGCGAGATGAGAGAGTGGGTTTTGGGAGGGAGAAACCCGAGGGTGAGAGCCATTTCGCTGTGGCTCGTGGTGGCGCCGTGGAGGTGTGGCTGTGGAGATTTAGGCAGTGAACGGTGGCAGGGCTTAAGGGTTTCGGCCATATGGTTTTAGGTCTGTGCGAAGAGAAAGGGAGAGTGCGAGAAAGCTCTTGAGTTCTGGCCATGGAGGTCTGAATGTGAGAGAACTGCACTCGGTCTGTTTTGAGCCCAGATTTGATCCACAATTAAGCCTAAACAAGCCCACACCTTCACAACCCACATTCGTTTGAAACAAGCCCAACCCGTGTATGTAGATTAAGCCCAATCCGAAGATCTATCTACATGGTGCCTTTAAAATAATGCAAACACAGGTGTAGATTATTTGCAGGTAATAATATCTCGGTGTAAACTAATCTAAAAACTTCTATTATTAAGCACAAAATAAAATAGTTGTTTGTTTTGTTTTTCCACTCAATGATGAAGCAAGATAATATTGAAACTACAATTGAAAATAACAAAATAAATTTGAGAAAAATTAGTGAAGAAAAACACTATGAATTCAAAAATCCACCTAATATTTTATCATATAAATTTGGATTATTTTTAACTCAATTAGGGTAGAAAGCCAACTCACCTAATCGGAAGATAAAACAATAAAGCACTCAAGCAAGGTGAAGCATAGATTATATATGAGTGATTGAGTAAGTAATTCAATTGGCATGCTACAAGTGAGATTAAGCATTCAACATATTCTCAAATCATAACAAATTAAGGAGTTCAAGCATTCGATATACATAAAAATCATATTAAATCTTAAGTACTACACATGCAATGATTCAAAATAGTAAAATTAATCTTAAAATCAATCATCAATCTATAAAAAGGACATATATAATCCCCAATAATACATGATAAAAATATTAGGCTTCACTTCTAAACCTAGCTAAAGATTTAGCCACACCTAGTTATGTAAAATAAATCCATCAAAACAATGCTAAACGTCTAAAAGAAATAAAACATAAAACAACAAGATGAAAAAAATTATAGGGTTTTTGTGCCTCTATAACCTCTGTCTCTTCCTAAGAAAAGGCGGAAGTCCCTTAAAGTTAGGATGTGAATCTCTTAAAGTTAGGATGTGAATCCCTTAATTTTGGAGTGTTTTTTGCTGTCAGCATCCAGCTCATGTTTGACCTCCCAATTTTTTTTTTTTTTTTCAAATTTGTGGTGAATCACATAGTTGTAGATCTTTTACTCTTCTTTCCATGGCTGCAAGAATTAGGTCAATGGGAAATCTATGCAGTATGCAAAAGGTTATGGCAAAAATACCAAGACAGTGCAACATATTTCTATAGCACGATTATCTTGACCTTTGGAATCTTGTGGTTACATGATTAGTTGATTAGTTTTAATTTCCTACCAAAAAAAAATTAAGTAGTATATTTAGGAAAAACTTTCAAACACACATATTTATATATAATTAAAAATAAAATAGATGTGATATATTGCCTACCAAAACTAAGATAATAGTGTAATTTCAAACAATTATTACTACCAGCGCACACTCTCATTCCTAGCCCAACCCTAAGCCCATAATAAAATTCTCCAAGCCCAAACTCCTCCTTCACACTTTTTTATATTTATTTTTATGAGATCCTTCTTCGTACTTAATTTCAAGTCAAGACCACGCTTAAATAAAATAAAACAAACTCCCTGGAGCTCAAAAATTCATTCCTAACTCATACTCATCCATTTTTAAACACTCAAGCCCAAAGGCCCCAAGGCCCAAACTAAACATCTAGCCCCCACACTTTCAAAAATTACACATAGACCCCATAGCTTCCTGAAATTACATTAGACTCGTAAATTTCCTAAAATTACACTTCAACCCCAAACTTTCACAAAATGAAGATTTTGATCCAAAACTTTGCTAAATTACATTTTCATCCCCAAAGCCTTTTCTAGTTTACATATTCATACCCAAAACTTTTTCAAATTGCATTTTCAACCACAAACTTGTCCAAATTGCATTTTGACGCCAACACTTCAAAATTACAAAAATTGCACAAAGGCCCTTTAGGTCATAATAATGCCACTGCAGTCCCAAATTTTGCCAAAATAAAAAAAAAATTTTCCTTAAAAAAATAATGAAATTGTCAAATAACATTGTTTTCACATCTTCTACAAATTAAATCATTTGCGTCCCTCATTATTTCTTCATGTCTTTTGCATGAGATAAAATACTTTGGGAGAAGGAATTGCAAGATTACACTTGGTATGCTATGCTATGCAATGAGGTAAGCCTCATTAAATTTACTGTGCAGTTTACCTTTCTAGTCAATGACATGCAATCACATGCTTAGCTATACTCTATTGATCTTGTTTTCTAAAATAAATTACTCACATGTCAACTTCGGTTAGATTCACATGGCATGCCTTCAATGTCATACTATGATAGTTCTATTCATGTCAGGTATTCACATCTCATCCTAAGATAGATTCACAAGTAATATATTCACATGTCATTCTATGATAAACCTATATATCATACATTCAAATCTTCACTGTCATGTGCTTGTTTAGATTATACATGCTCACACAAGCAATAAAAATTTTCCAAAACCAAATGCCAAATGCCAAATTCTTAATTTATTATTTAAATAGTGAAATTTAGGGTTAAATTCAAGATGATGTAATATCCTTTAGGATAGGCGTTGCAGGGTGCTTAATACATTTCTCACTCGTAACCGAGCTTCTAGATCCATGTCTTTTGGTTTGAGACATTCCATTATTTTCTATTTTTGCTTAGGAGCCCTTATGGTTTTCTTAGTTAATTTAGGAAATAAAATCAATTAGGCTTAGGTGAGTAATCATACCTTAGAATTCCCATGATTGGTAGCAACTCCTAAAAATGAACATAGGTAAAGAAGTTCACACCTCACCCCTAGTGTTGTACACATATCACACACTTATTATTACATAACATGCGTCGCAAAGTAAAAACCTCAAAAGGTGGGGGAATGTCGAGCGCGATGTAAAAATCCGAGTAAAACAATTATGCTTCCTAATTACAATCTAAAAATTAAATTATTGGAAAAATCTATTGAGATCTCAAAGTCTAGATTTGAGTCTAGATTTGGGGGCTAAGTTGCTGGTTATAAATGTGTTGGGTGTTCTAGCTACTTCGTTTTGCCATTTTGAAACTTGAAACCGAGAAAGCACGAAAACTGAGAAAACCTTGATTCCACTCTAAACATTGATCTAGACTTGGTACCAACTCAAAACATATCCACTTAACCTAATTTGATCAAATCTAGTGGTCATGGAACTAAATTTGAAGTTTGACTAAGGTTTGATTGAGTTTCACAAACTTTGATCGCTCCGTTCTCTTAATTGAACTGTTCATTGAGCTTAAACTTTACTAATACCAATATTTCACCCCACTCTTCCAATACAACAATAGGATTTCAAACTTGACACCATCCTAAAATCGCCAAGTCATGGACCCACACCCTTGTACCCATCCTTAGCAAAACTTTAGCCACTATGCTCTCTCAATTGGACCGTCAAATTTCCATTATTTTTTTACCCACAAGAAGATCTCCCAACCACCTTCAAATCATGCGGTTGGTTTCCTAATTAGACACAACGATCAAAAAATCACAAATCCGAGCCAAAACTAGGATTTGATTTTCAAAATTCACACCCAATTAAAGAGTTTGAAGGGTTTGATTTTTACCCACAAGAACATCTCCCAAACATGGCTATATATTTCAAAAATTTAACTGTTGGATAGTATTTTTTTATGTTCTTAACATGCATGTCAAATGTTGTTCGAATTGGATGTTAATTACTATTCGATCCATAAATGTATTTTTATGCATAATTTAAAAGTACAAAAACTTGAAATTTAAACATTTGATTAATGATATAACTATTGATCTTTGATCTTCTTGAAAATTTTCAGGCATGGAAGATATAATAAGAAAATGCAATTTGACGATAGATTTTTCAAAATTCACATCTAATAAAAAGATATTAGGGATGTTTGAAGGGTTTATCTTCAAACTAATTTGGAGAGAAACTTTGTTATTTATTTTATTATCTAGGTATATATTAGTGTTATTATATTTACAAAAAAATTTGTTATTATTATTATTATTATTATTATTATTAATAAATAGATATTTGGGTTTGAGATTGGTATATTAGTTGAAATATAGACTATTAATTTTAAAATTCTTAATAAATTATATGGGTTTGACCAAAAATATATAAAGAAATATATGTATATAACTAATAAAATAAAATAGTAGTAACCTTGAAATAGTACATCAAAATAAGCTGATACCGATGTATTTTGTTCCAATGGATAGATTGGAATAGACACTGAAACCGTATTGATAACATTGGTATAAAAAAAATCTGATGGATGGAAGAAAACTAAACACTAGAGAATTCTACTCCATGCAGGGCCTCCTGTCGGCGTCCTATCCTAAATTGAAGTGTTGATGAGTCCAATACGACCCACCTTTTGAGTTTTTCTATTTGACTTCAATTTTCAGCGTTTTTAAGATAGGCAATTCAGCATTCGTAGCACATTTAGACTCTATTTTTGGTAGTGTTCTTTAATGGTTAAAACCTTTTGTTTTTGAGAAACAAACACACACAAAAGAGAGGGAACACAAAAGCACACAACAAATAATGGTTCAAAATTCTAATTAGTAAAATAAAATAAATGCATTGTCCAACTATAGAAAAATACAATTATTTTGAATTTAATAAATTAAAAGTTAACATTATCTGTATGGAATTATTAGTATTTGCATTTCTAACATAATTAAAATTAACAACAAATTGAATTAAATATATATATATATATTTATATATACATATACAAAATAGAAATTCTACTCTAGTCTAATCTAAGTATATATGTGTGTAAAGCTTCTTTCGGGAGACTTAAACCCTAGCCCTTGCCGCTCTCCCACACCCCACAAGCACTTATACTTGTAGAGTGACCATCGCACTAAGGGTGTGCGGTACTGATTAAATATTTTAATTAATCTTTCACAGAACAATTAAAATCAATCTACAATAATCTTATGCATTCATGTATAAGTTAACACTACGGATCAACCAATCCAATTTAAGTATTAATAAAATAAAGATCTCAACATTTTTTGGAACACATGAAAAGACACAAGTTTTCATAAAATTGTACTTTGACACTCAAGATCTGAAATTTATGATCAAGGTCATTATTGGAGTTTTCACACATGAAATGACCATTTTGCCCTTAATGCTAAAAAATAAAAATGATAAACTAAAGGGTTGCAAAATGGGTGTCTACACTCTTGGAATATTGAATAATTTCTCTTTATGAACTATAGTTAATTAATGCAATAAAACATTTAACAAAATTATTACATAAGTAGATAAAGATTAATGCATTAAGAGAAAAATCGGATTAATATTCTTTTTCATTTGATCCATCATTGTTTTGGAGCCACGATTGTAATGGAACTTTGCATGGAGGCAAGTAAGGAGGGGGTTCACGGATACTTGCCTCAGCAGTGTCTCCATTCTTTATAATAAAAACAGCTGACATACCCCAGGTCATATGTCTATCTAAATGACAATGCCAAAACCATACACCTGCCAAATATGTGATTGATGTTAACATCCATGATACATAATATAGATTATAGACCAACCAAAACAACATGCTTATAGATCAATGGGCTAGCTCACAAAAACATAGCACCTTTTTCCACAAGTTTGATCCCACCTTCCTTAATTTTATTATTATTATTTTTTTATAAAAAAATTATCCATATTTATTTTTATTATTTGCAGTTACAAGATCTTGTGCCAATGAATGTGCTGTCTCTAATGCATGCAATTTGTTTTATAATAATAGAAACTAAACATATAAAATAGTGATATATATATATATATATATATATATATATATAACTTGCCTGGATTGTTTGCAATAAATCTGATGGCAAGCCATCCATTCTTAGGGACACCGATGGTATTCACTTCGACTGGATCAACCAAATTAAAATCTTTTGGGTCAGTTTCATTTTTATAATTTCCAAAACCTGTTCCAACCACGTAAAAGCTATACCCATGCAAATGGATTGGATGAGTTCCAGCGCCTTCCCTCAAACTGGTTCCTTGAAAAACAACCTCAACTACGTCATTATAATTCAACACCTTCACCTTGGTCCCAAGGTCTGTTATTGCAATATCATCTGGAAGATCGTCAGCTGTGAAGTTAAAATAATAAAGGGGTTCGTCTGGGAAATCTGTAGTGTAAACCCCACTAATATTTCTGCATATATGAAAGGTTTTAATTTAATCAAATATCAAAATGTATTGTCATAATATATAGTAGCAGGATACTCATGTTACATTTTGATGAAATATTTATATTTAGTTTATTCTTCACAAAACCAAAGCAATGAATATTAAAAATAAATTATGGGGGAGACAAACCTGTAGTAAGCAAGCAGTATATTAGTAGCAATTGGACTACTCCAACTTATGTTATTCGCGCTTGTAGCCAGTATATCAGTACCATTACCTTTTGATGTACATGTGGTATTTCGGCAAGCAATGTCACTTATAGAAAGTGTTATATACATTTTGGTGGTTACGTTTAGGGGAACATTTACTGGATGTTCTTTGCTTGCTAAGCTCCTAAAATTCTTTGAGAATTCTATGGCAGCCTTTAAGTCTTTGTAAATGGGAAGTGTACTTGGAAAGGAAGGAGATGATGGGATGGTATAGTTTCCCTTGTATTCGATGATTGCAGTGGTATTGACATGGTCGAAATCTGTAACCTTTACATTTTGGCTCCAAAATTGTCGAGCAGCCATATAATATTGGCCAAGACTTTGATTTGCTGTGAGTAGGATATCCATGGTTTGTCCTGGGCTTATCATTATGTAACTAGTAGTTATAGGTTTGATATAATGTGCATCCATTCCAACAATTGTGAGATTGTGTTGAGCAACTGCAAAGAACATATCTGCAGCGACAATTGCGTTGACTAGACGAAGAAGATAGGTCTTGCCTTGATCAACCTTTAGATGGAATGTTGTTTCTACAAGATTAAGATTATGACTCAATTTATGATTCCAATATGTGATATATTTATGGATAGTGCTAAATATACTACAAATTTTAAATGATCAAGAAACTAATATAACAATGAATATGATCAGTGGATTTCTTAAACCTAATAAATGAATGTGTAATCATTCTTTTGTGATTGGTGAGACATTAACTTGTAATGATTATGCAATAGAGTGATGTTAGGGATGGTACAAAGACTAATGATAGGAAAACTATAAATTTTAGAAAATGCTACAGATACTATAAATTTTACTATATAACATTATAAATTAATATGATAATGAATGTAGAAATAAAATAAATGAATTGTAAAAGTAACGTAGTAAAAATTGTAGTATGCCTAGTATCACTCATATGTTAAGAAATGAGAGTTCGAATTATTTTTTGCATTTGGTGGCAAATCAATTTGTAAGGCTTATGTTGTAAAATTTATGAAAAATGCTAAAAGTATTATTATTATTATTTTTTTGATAATCAAAAAAGGGTAGGGGAACGTGACAATCCTACCTAGGCGTGACCATAGTAGCACCCTACCCGCTGGGTCCGGGCCTTGCTGGGGTGCAGGGGGACGCGGTGAGCCATAGCTTCCCAGCCCCACGAGGGACACTAGTGATCCTAGGCTGCCAAGGTAGGCAACCCCACGCAAGTCCATATTGGGACTCGAACATGGGACCTCACCTTTGGCGCATCTTTGTGCATCACCTAACACCACTAGACCACACCCCTCGGTGGTAAAAGTATTACAAATTTTACTACATAAAGCTTACACACAAATGTAATAATGAATATGATTGGTGGGTTTCACCTGCCTAATAAATGAATGTTTGAATTAATTTTTTGTAATTGGTGACACATCAATCTATTAACTTTATGTAGTAAAATTTGTAATATTCTGAGCATTACTCTATTAAAAACTTTAGAAGATCTTGATTTAGGGTATTACTAAAATGTAAAATCTAAAAATCTGCTAGCAAACCTTTGGAGCATGGACACAAGTCTCCTGGTTCGCCGTTTATGGTGAAAGCAACAGAGTGTGGCAAGTCACTTCCATAATATAGGCTATCATCCACTAAGGCTTTTAAGTTTCCACTATACCATGAACCTGCATCCTTAGCAAAACAAAACTGAATTAGAAATACAATAGCATAATATTATTCACTGACATATACTAGCTGTTAACCTGTGCAAATGCACGGGATGAGGCCGAAAATGATTATTCACTATCAAATTAATTATAATTTAGTAAATATGCAGTTAATACTCAATAAAAGTTGTGTATGTTTAATTATCACTTCATTACTATAGATGCCGTACATCAAACATGAAACTTTTGAGAATACTAAATATTTTTAACACACATGGGGAGAGGGGAGAAGGTTTTAAAGAAACTTAACATTTAGAAATAATTAAGTACTTTTTTTCCACCAAATTTTGGAATTTGTATTGTTAACAAACTTTCTTTCGTTACATACAAAAATATTGGGCTGCACATAAAGTGCATATTTTTTTTGTTCCCCATATTTTTTTTTGTGGTTAGTTTTTCTTTTTTCCCATCTATAGGACCCCACTATATTATCGTGAGGATTATGAAACATAATGTGTATCAAATAAATAGTCTCTACTCCTTATCTATAGAAGGCCCTCACATTTGGTTGGACGTAACTATTAAAAACTTTACAGTTTCCTTTGAACATCTTCAGTAGCTCGACCAGCTAAGGATAGACCTTTTTTAGCTCAACTTCATGATTCTCCTTTATCGAGGCAAAGTTTCATACAACTCCTCTTGGAACAAGTTGGTGTTAAAAACACCATCTCTTCATTGCTTTTGCTTCTTTGGAGGCACGATTTCTCTTGTTTTAGCCACTTGACTCCACAATGGAGTCGCCAAAATATTGAGAACCTTTTTGGGACAAAGGCCAAAATATAAGAATAGGCCCAAATCTCCTCTTGGGCTCTTTAAAAGTGAATATTTGTGGAAAGTGGAGCCTAAAATTCTAAATGTGTGATGAACAAAGTTAAATAATGATTTAACAAGAGAGAAATCAAAATTACATTGACAAAAATGCAAAAAATACACAGAACTTTAGGTTTGAAACTTTCCCTTACAATTAGCAAGAAGAGGAAATTGAAAGAGATTGTAAGGAAGAGAGGGAAGGCTTCTCTGTACCAATATTTCTCCCCCATAACATCAGAATAATGAGACCCTTTGTTGACTGAATGAGCTTTTGTTCTAAAGTTTCAATTTTAAGAGTAAAGCATGGTTAGTGTTTTCAGCTAATGAAGGGTGTTATATATTGAGTCTTGGGTGTGTTTAATGATTGGCGTTTTGCTAATGGTTGAGGCTTTGAGCCACCAAGATATTGAATAAAGGTAATTTTAAGTTGGCTTTTGTTAGGTTCTAAATATTTTGACATAAATGTTTAGGTTCTAAATACTTTGTATGTTGGCAAACCAAGAACAAAAACTTGTCTAGGATTAGATCTTAGGGTTTATAAAGTGTTTTAGACATTGCCCAAGTTGATACAAGTCAAGATTCAAGAACATACAAGCTGCAGAAAGAAGAATTGAAAATCTTTCAAGCTCGATCGATCAAGAGAGAGCTTCGATTGATCGAACTGCGATTTTGAAGAATTTTAAACAAGGCCCAACAGCTTGCGAAACGTTTAGGGTTTGAGTCCAACACTGCTAGGTATAAAAGGAAAATCCTAATATACGTTTTTCAAGTCTTGAGAGTTACTTTTGTGAAATCTGTGAGGTATTATACCTTCTAATTTCATCAAGCACCTATCGGAGATCAAACTCATTTTGCTAGTTTCAGTGGATTGAAGTTGCAGTCAAGCTTCAGCTATCAAGTGTACTAAAGATCAAGACATGAACTAGAGGTTCATGTGAGAGCATGTCCAGGTCAAAGAAGTCTGAGGAGTTCAGAGCCTAGTTTGGTAACTGTGTTAGATTTACTACAAATTGGTATTCTTGACTGTAAATCTCAATTTGATATGGTGGATTGTTCTTTTGGGATAGCTCCCCCCAGGTTTTTACCTTGAAACGAGTTGTTTCATTGGTTTTCCTAGGTCATCACATCTTGTGTTATTTAGTTTTTCACTATGCATGTTATGTGTGACGAATGTTTTACCTAGATCTGAATAATTAACCTAAGTAAGAACTTGGCTAATAAATTAGGTTAAACACTGTGCTTTCCAGGGATCTAAACTTTATAGCTTTTGTTTGGGTAAAGCAAGGGCCTTTTAGCATGGTTTAGGAAATAATTTGACTAAGCACCCATTGTGTCCCCTGTTTCAACTATTTCAGATTCTTGGAGGCTACATTTAGTGGTTGCCAATAGCTGGGATTGGCCAATGGGAGTTAGCCATGTCTTAAAAGCTAAAGAGGGTTCATTAATTCAATAAATTTAGCCACAGACATCGAGAGCATAAGACCTCATTTGGGGTGAAAATTTTCTCCATAGAGATCTAAGGTGCTACTAGCTTCCCTAGCCCACTTGATAGCATGCACAGGCTGGGTTAATAACGCAAATGGTTCAAGAGAAACTGATCCATACTCTCCAAATCACACTTTGTCAATTTCACCAACGGGTGACATAAGCGTAGGCCATGCAAAAAGAAATAAAAAAAGAAAAAAAGAAAATATATGGATTGAGCCTACAAGGAAGTCGGGCTCGGCCAAAACAGGCTTGTAGAAAATTTGTCATGAAAATGACCATCAACAATAGGTAGCATTAGTCATATTTATTTTTTCAATACTCGGTAACTCCCATGCATTGAGTTGATGTTGTGGGTGATACTATATGATGTTGAATGTTTATTCAATGCAGAATAGATGTGGAATTTTTTTTTTCTTTTTTTTTTTTACATCTAGTGGGATTGAGATATTTAAAAAATATTAGCATACCAAGAACAATGATATCTTCATCATCTGGTTTGGGAAATGGATAAGTTGTTCCAATAGCAGGCAAGATGACAATGGCACCGTGAACATAGGCTCGTGTCCAATCGCTATGTGCATGCCACCAGAGAGTTCCCTCCTCAGTAGAAAATATGACTTCATAGGTGAAGTTTGATCTTGGTTCAATAGGACACTGCACGATGTATTCTGGGCCGTCTGACCATGGATTTCTTGGTTGCTTTACACCATGCCTATAAGAACCAAAAAATTATCCAAGGATGTGAATCTTGTTGAGGAATACTTATGTAACAGATAGAGTGATGAAAATGTGTTCACTAGATTTATTTCATCTTTATTTTCAGAATATGAATTCATAGAACTCGTGTTAATTAAGTTTTTTGAGATATATATTAGATTTATTGATGTTTGGTTTAGAGTCATCTTGTAACATTTCTTAACGTTTTGAGAGCTATGATATATTCATTGGTGTTTGGTTTGGAGTTAGCATTCCTAAGCATCTTATGGGATTAATTAATGAGGATGTAAATAATTTTAAAAATTTTTTTTTTTTTTTTTTGAGAAAGTTTCAACTTAGGGCGTTCGCTTTTGATGATAGTTTTTTATCATCAGACCAAGATACTAGTTGATTTTTAGTGTAAGTGGGGGATTGAACACTAAATCTTTTTATTAACCATTAGAGATTTTACTAGTTGAGCTAACTAGAACCCACAATTTAAGAAAATCTAGATTAACCGAATCCAAATTACCCCAAAACCTCACATTTTGTGGAATATAGAATGCTACCAAAATATGTGTATCAATATTCCCAAGTTTAGAAAAAATTTATTTCTTACGAATGATAATCCTAATTTAGTTAAGGAACCTACCCTTAAATTAGATACCAAAATGAGTAAGAAACAATTCAAATTGTTTAGTAGTATTGTGAAAAGTATTAAACTTACCTCCCTTGCATAACTCAATCAAACCACATACCTAATCAATCTACACTTAGACCAACAAAGCACTAGAATGTAAATGATTTTATTTTATGTCAGTACAAAGTGTTAATGCATTGGACTTGTAATTAATAATAGTTCATGCTATGCCTTTGTTTTGTTTTGTTTTGTTTTTCTGTTTGTTTGTTTTTTTGTTTTTAATTTTTTTATGGTATACAAAACTAATCAATACACATTTATAAATATAATTAATACATGGTTTTTATTTTTTAGCTCTCATTTTTAATTTCTTTTAGATAAAGTTATTAGTGTTTTTTAATAAAATTAAAATGTGTAAAATATTTTAATATTATAAAAAAATGAGCATCATTACATTCCTAGGTCTACATTTTTGTTTTTTGTTTTTAATTCAATAATACAATAGGTTGTCACTCAGTCAGAACGCTCGACTTAAATTTACGTATTTTCTAGCATTATATTTATAGAAATATGAACACCAAATGGTGTAATTTACGTATTCCCTAGCATTATTTATAGAAATATGAACAACAAAGAGTGCATTAAATTTCTCAAACTAAATACCACGTTAAAATATGCTTCTCGGGTCACTCAATGCCTCAATCCCAAAAGGTTGTAACTATTGTAAAAAATGGAAGATAATGTCATTACATGTGCATTTGACAAACACTATATATATATATATATATATATATATATATATATATTTATATATTTATATATATATCATGACATGGTTTTCTCATGGATCATCAATTCTCTTTCCAAAGACATAGCTGGTAGTGAGATCTATTCCGATTGAGCTCATGATGTTTGGATGGATTTGAAGGTACGGTATATTCAAAGAAATGGTCCAAGATTTCTTGAATTGAAGAAAGTTTTAGCATGTCACACTCAAGGTTCACTTACTGTTGGAGAGTATTTCACCAAGCTGAAGTGTTTGTGGGAAGAATTGGTCAGTTATAGAATTTTGTCAGCTTGTTCATGTGGTGCTATGTTGAAGGTGCATGATATATTTCAAGAAGAGTATGTTCTTGAATTCCTCATGGGTTTGAATGAGAGCTATTCCAATCTTGAGGGCAAATTCTTTTGCTTGAACCTATGTCATCAATTATCAAGGTTTTCTTACTAGTTTAGCAAGAGAAAAGGTAAATCTGTAGGCTTAAGAACAATTATGTGGTTGAATCTGCTGTGTTAGCTGCTAGAACTGAAAGCTCTTTTGTTCATTGTTCTAATTCCAATAATAAAGATTGACCAATCTGTTCTCATTGTGGTTTGAAGGGTCACACTATTGACTAGTGCTATAGGGTTCATGGATTTCCTCCTTGATATAGGAATGGAGGAAGGGAAGGTCAAATGCTGAGAGCTGCAGTTTTTATGGTTCCTAGGCCAACACTTGCATCTGAAGCTCCTAAGCTCACCCTTTCACAGGCACAATCATAGTGTCAAGAGCTAAATAACATGTAGCTATTTTAAGTTCTCAATTTACCGAAATGGGTACTGCAAGCACAAACCCTCAAGAATCACAATCAATGGTTAAATTTCCAGGACCACAAGCTGCTTATGTGATGACACAGACTTCAGGTTCATACAGCCTTCAACCTTTGCAGCCTTTGAGGACATGGCAGGTAAATTTCTTAAATCCTTTCTTGAACATTCAGTCTTCTCAGCTAATTTCACTGCTTCTTCCTTAATATCTTTCTAAGACTGGATTCTAGATATAGGAGCCACATACCACATGGTTCAATCCAAATGGTCACAAGGCAGTTGTTACACATGTAGGAACAATGAAGTTAACATCCACTCTCACCTTGCATAATGTTCTTTTTGTACTAATTTTCTCTTTCAACTTGATTTTTGTAAGACAGTTAACCAAAAATCATCCTTGCTGTTTAATTTTCTTGGATACCCTTTTCTTTATTCAGGGCCTACAACCATGACAGACGATTGGATTAGGTAGAGCAAAAGGGAATCCATACCTTTTGGACACTACTCTTACTACATACCCTTAATTTTCTTTTCCATCCATTGTTTCCAATGTTTCTTGTATGAATAATTTTTCAGCAGCTATGCTTGCAAGTTTTAGTTCCCTTACTTTTGTAAAAAATAAAAGCCAAAGTGTACATCTATGGCATGCCAGATTGGGGCATCCCTCCATGTCTAGGCAATTGCTCTTTTCTCATTGTAATCCTCAAATTGTTGTTAATAATAATGAGCAATTTACTTAGACAATCTGTACTTTGGCAAAGCATAAAAGGCTACCCTTTCGAAGTGCTAACCACATGTCTCAGCATCCTTTTGATCTTGTTCATTGTGACACATGGGCCCTTTTTCAATTCCTACATTAGAAGGCTTTAGATATTTCCTAACCTTGGTGGATGACTGTATTAGAACTACATGGCTTTATCTCATGAGTTTAAAGTTTGAATCTTCTATACATATTCCAACTTTCTTTTCTATGATTGACACTCAATTTCATGCTAAGATAAAGTGACTCAAACCAGACAATGCTCCTGATCTCAAATTACTAGAGTTTTTCAAAAATAAGGGTCATAAATTTTCATTGTTGCTACACCTCAACAAAACTCAGTTGTTGAAAGAAAACATCAACATATTTTAGAAATGGTTAGAGCATTAAAATTTCAATCTAATATATCTATTCATTTCTAGGGTGATTGTGTGTTAATTGTTGTGTACTTAATAAGGGTCATAAACATCTTAGAAAGACTCCTTGAGTAGTTAATATAACATATAGAGACACTTAATCCAAAACGACTATAAGCCCAATGGGTATGAGCTTAACTATGTTATATTCACCACTCGTTCTTCTCATCATTATTCAATGTGAAACTTCACTCACACCCAACAACATTCTCACTTGTAGCCAAATTTGCTACCGTGAGGACTCTCTTAGCTGTAGCTACAATTCAAGATTGGCATATTATTAAACTTGATATTAACAATGCATTTCTTCATGGGGATTTCATGAAGAATCGTATATGCGTTTGCCTCTGGATTATGTACTTGATGTTGCTAGCAAGTGGGAGGTTAAAGTTTGCAGATTAAACAAATCTTTGTATGGATTGAAGCAGGTTAGCAGAGAATGGTTTGATAAATTGACCAATGCTATTTTTGAACAAGTTTTGAGCAACCCAAATCACTCACTATTTACAAGAGTGATAGAAGGCACAGTTCTCATTGTTCTTGTATATGTAGATGACATATTGGTTACTATCAACAAGCTTGAAGATGCTAATAGTTTTAAGACATATTTGCATGATCAATTAAAGCTTCTAGGATTTGGGACCTTTGAAATTCTTTCGAGGCCTTGAGATAGCTAAGTGTACTAAATGCATGCACCTATGTCAGAGGAAGTATACTTGGAATTGTTGGAAGAAGCTGGGATCTTGGCCTCTAAACTAGCTAAATTTCCTATGGATCAGAATTGCAGGCTGTCAAAATACAGTGGTGAACTATTACAAGATGTTACAAAGTATAGAAGGTTGGGAAGCTTCTATTCTTGGCCCTCACTAGACCAGACATCACCATCAGTTGAGTCAGTTTATGGATAAACCCAGAATGCCTCATTTTCAAGATGCACTGAAAGTACTGCAATATCTCTAAGGTACACTGGGTAAAGGTTTATTCTTTGGGGCTAATTCTCAGCTGCATTTAAAGGCATACACAAATTCAGATTGGGCTTCTTGTCCAAATATTAGAAAATATGACCTAGGTTATTGTGTGTTCTTGGGAGACTTATTAATCTCTTGGAGAACTAATATTTAGTCAACAATTTCCGGGTCTTCAGTCAAAGCTGAGTATAGGGCAATGACTGTTACCACTTGTGAAATTATGTGGCTGCTGACATTACTCAAAAGACTTAACTATAAGTCATCCTAGAGTTGTCTTACTTTACTATGATAGTCAAGCAGCTTTGCATATAGCTGCGAACCTTGTGTTTTATGAGAGAACAAAACAAATAGAAATAGATTGGCATCTTGTGAGAGAAAAGATACAAGCCAAGCTAATCAAAACATTTCATGTTCCTACCAAACATCAGCTAGCTTACTTATTCACCATGCCTCTCAGTTCATATCAGTTTACTTCCTTACTTAACAAGATAGGCATTCTTAACATCTTTGCTCCATCTTGAGGGGGACTATTAAGATGGTACAAATACAGAAAATTTGAAGAAGTGACACTTGCTAAAGTCATCATTTGTCTAAGCTACAAGTAGTTTTTCTTTTATAGGCTAAACGACATGTGTTGTATGTATATAGGCTTAAGCTTATAAGGTGGAATTTAGTTTGTTATCCACATGTATAGGTTGTTAGCTGTTAGTTTTCTTTCCCACTTCTCTGATTCTGTATATAAATAACAGAGCTATGTATTTTGTACTAAGCTAATCATAATTACAATTAGTTACACTTTTCTCTTTCTTTCTACTTTTTCTTCCCTCCAAACACTGATTCTTGATATAAAGCAACCAACAAAATTCATTCAAAAGCAATTTGAATACACACATGCATATTTATGAAGAAAGTGAATAAGCTTACCAGTGAATGGTCACCCCATAATGACCGTGATTGTGAACATTGACATACACTGTGTCCCCTTTGTGAACCCGTATTACAGGCCCTGGAATACTGCCATTTACAACTAACATTATCGATGTGTTACACAGCTTTGTGAAATTTTTCTCTGTAAGCTGCATGTTAAGAAGCATATATATTGATAAATTAATCTAAGGACAAAAAAACCATGCTACTATTCTCCAATCCAGGTGACAAACTCATCTATTCAAAAATTCAAATCTACGATACTAGAAAGGAAAATGTTAAAAGTACGATAAATTTTTGGGAAAATTTCAATTTAAACCTTATAGTTTTGAGATAGTCCAAATTAAGATATATAGTTTCAGAAGTACAAAATTAAACTCTAAACTTTTGCAAGGTAATAAATAAAACCCCGTCTTCTCAAAAAATAAAAATAAAAAAATAAAAATAAAACCCCGTAGTCAAAATTAGGTAACTACGTTAGAAGCAACAAAACACTTGATTTTTTTATGTCTCATATATTGCAATCCTGGTTGAAAAACATGGCATCCCATATGAATATCGACATGCTTCAAAAACTCAATTCCTATTAACTTCTAATCTAAAACTTGGAATTCTAAACTACATTGTCAGTGTGGAGTTGGGAAGCCGAAATATGAGTGTTCATGGACACTGGAAGCTATCTGAAAAGCGCTCAATGTCAGCCTTGCAAGTTATGTTATAATCAACAAGAACCTCTCTTCAGACCTTCTACATCCCCTTCATCCCAATCAGTTTTGTGCAATTCAACAACCTGTCAATCTCTTCAATTTGCTACTGAGATTTAGGAGCATGTTGGAGCAACCAACTAACTTGAAACTTGTAACATGTCAATATATTCAATTTGCTACTGGAATTCAGTTTCCGGCCTCTCCGTGTGTGTGTGTGTTAATGGTGTTACCAAATTTTGACTTCAGAGTTTAATTTATTAGCTTTCAAATATTCAAGGTTTAATTTGATACGTTTTTTTGAAACTATAAGATTTAACTCAAACTATTCCTAAACTATAGAGTTTAAATTGAAATTTCCCCTATATTTTATAATAAATTATAAACTGATATGACAATGTATATAATTAGTGGATTTCAACAACACAATAAGTAAAAGTCATTTATATTTCCTAGTAGTGTTGCATCAATTTGTAAAGTTTATATAATATCCCTAGAATCAATGGCGGAGGCAGGAAATTTTCCTGGTGGGCCAAGTTAGTTATGCATACATTGTGTCAATGGGTTAAGCCTACGTTAGTTCAGCCTACATTGGCTCAAAATGCAAAAGACTCAAGTTAATTTAGCCCAAATTGTGACCAAAAATAAAATACTTAATTTCATAAACTAACTTTAAGTAATTAAACTTGTGCCTACATTTTTTTCACTGTACTAAATTATTTGTACTTAGGTTCGAACTAACCTTTTTACATTTTAGAGCTTTTCTAAGGAGTTAAATCTAATGTTTCAGCATTTAGGATAAAAGGTTGATTAGTAGGTTCTGAGTTTTGAAGATTTATATAATAATTTTTGTCAAAAAAATAAAATAAAGTGTGAACAATTAAGTGCAAATTACTATTTAAGTGCAATTAGATCAAATCAAACAATTAAACAATTATTTGTCCTCCTACTATTATCAGATAATAAATAGATAATCTAGTATTCTAATATAAACCACACTATTATTATTATTATTATTTTTTTATTTTTTATTTTTTAGAATCAATTATTATTATTATTATTGTTTGTAATGCACTGTGTAAAGAGCATTAAATCAACCGAACAAAACTAATATATCTTCTTATTAAAAAAATAAAAATAAAGGAAGAGAAAAGTATTATATGTGTAATGCTGTATAACTGTACAGCTCTTCATTACTAAGTCTTGAAGTTTACTAGTCAGTTTCTCAAAAAAAAAAAAAAAAAAAAAAAAAGTTTACTAGTCGGTCAAAGAGAATTGCTTCACAGCAGTGTTGAGCAGTTATTAACAAATATAACAGCAGTGTTGAGCAAATAGACGAGAGAGCGGCAAAAGAGAAAGAGGTGTACTAGTGGTGCCGACGAGGAATGGCGTTACAGACTCCCAGCAAGAACACTGGCGGTGTCGTTAATTGGCCATGGCAAGTGGCGCAATTGGGACAGTACACAGTAATCACTAATCAAATTTGTTTGTTTTCCCTCTTCTTTTCTTTTTTTTTTTTTTTTTTTTTTTTTTTTTTTGAGTTTATATATGTTGCAAATTTTGAACTTATTAAAGGTGAAAGAGAGGTTTTGGAGGAACATGGGTTGGGCCAGATGGTGGATTTTGTTTATTTTTTATTTTTTATTTTTACCAAATTTAATTTTTTGAGTTTTTTCCTTTTTGCCAAATTAATTTTTTGGGTTAAATTTTTACTGGATTAGCTTAACAATTTGAGTAGCCTATTCTAACTTTTGAGAGAGCAAATTTTCAGGAGCCCATAAATACATATTTGTGTAATTTTTAGATTTATTATCAAAGGTAAAAGAAGATTAAAGGAAAAATTCAAAAGTTAGGAGGGCCATGGCCCCCCAGCTTCGCCTCTGCCTAGAATCAAACACATTTACTACTATATATAGACATTATTGCAGCAGTGATTTTCAAGTTTTTTTTTTTTTTTTTTTGCTGAATAAAGAGACCGGTGATTTTGAAGTTAAAAAATAAAAGTCAAGACTATAATATAGTAAGCACTTACAACAAACTCATAGAAATGGACCTTGCCTTCGACCATGCAAAGACACTGCGCAACAAGAAACACAAAGCCAATAAGGTGTATCAACGATTCTTTGTTCTTGAAACTCATATCTCACTCTCTTCAATGTGATATTCACGCTGTGCTTTGAGAGCTAGCTATACACATATGAAGCCTGACTTCATTTCAAATGTAGCAGTCCTTAGGAAAGGGACTTATATATGTGAAGGGAGTTGAAGATTTTGTTGTTTTTTCTTTTCCCCCTTCTGATGTATCACTACTGATCAGTCTTGATGCATCAGGGGTGATGTATGAGCAAGTTTGCTCCAATTGTATTTCTACTTAGTTAACGATATTTCCCATTTCTACCCAAAAAAAAAAAAATATATATTTATATATATATAAATTGCGAAATTTTCAACTCCAAGCATGCATCACGTGATTCTTTTCTACCTACCAACACAACGCTAAAGACATATGCGTAGACGTCTTTGGATATGTACTTTTCCCTTAAAATCTTGAACCGTCTTCGTATATTTATACACAGACTTCGGTCTAAAGCTTCTAAAGCTTCTAAGTGACTGGTAAGGTGCAACTGGACTTTGAATCCAAACTTTGCCCCATTTTTAATTACTTGGATTTTTGTATTGCTGGTTTGTTGAAGTAGTACTGGAAGGTAGATAGATGTGAGTTGAGAAGTCTTGTTAGAATAAACTGGTAGTTTAGACTTTCGATTCTTAGAATACTCACGGTTGGGAAAGGAAGGAAACCGCAATTTATATATCATGATATTATATTTGCACATTTATAATGTCTCGCGGAGAGAAAGTTATTATTTATAAAGGGTGACACACACACCGCGTGGAAAGAACCGACAACCGCACTTGAACACTGAACAAGTCAGCCTCGTTATACGGGGTGGGTAAGCTCTTTTTTATCTTGAATAAAAGACTTTAAATCAAGGAAAGTTTAGAAAGAAATCATTTAAACTATTTTTATATGCTTTTATTGTACTTAAATTTTGAAAATTTAATTGGTAGATTATATGTTTTTATTCTATTTTTTATATTTACAAAATTTCAAGAGAATCAAAAATTAATTTTTATGTCATCCATCAAATATTTAAATTTTAAAATTTTGTGACATAAAAAAAATAAGGTTAATAATTAAATAGTAAATAATATTGAATTTCAACAAAATTTGATATGCACATTAAAAACATAAAGAACATCCAAATTAACAGTTAAATTTTTAAAATTCATACCCAATAAAAAAAATTTTAAAAATTTCTCTACAGACTAATTTGGAAAGAATGTTTGTTCTTGTTTAAAATTTTTAGTTCTAATAAAAAAATTTTATTTTGTCAACTTTCTTAAATAAGTAATTATTACTATATTACATTAAACTGCTATTTGCCTCCTGAAACAAAGGATAGGGATATTTTTGCAAAATAACACCATTTTGCTAACTATTTTGTTAGTTAGCAACATTTCCAAACTATTTAGCAAACTAACATCTCGAGTTTAAGAGACTCGAGTTATATGTGCTGGCAGCGTTGAGGTGGAGTAGATCCACCACATGGAACTCGATTCTTACATACTCGAGTTTCTACTTTTTCCTTTTTCCTTTTTCCTTCGTTCTTTTTTTGGTTCTCCTTCTTCCCTTTGGTTTTTTTTTTTTTTTTTTTTTGGCAGACATTCTCCACTTTCGATGGCAGGTTTTCTCGGGAGAAGTTGTCTAAGAAAGTTGGGGAGGACGATCCTAGAGTGAGTGCGGTGCTCGAGCATAGCCTCAAGTTATTGGACCGTTAGATCTCTCAGTACATGGTAGCGGCGCATCCGATCTGGGCTAATTCTGCTTTTCGTTGTGGGTCTCTGGAGTTGCAAGTTGAAGTTGATCTGGGTTGTTTCGTTGTGGGTCTTGCTTAGGTTTGTTGATTTCATTGTTTTGTCAGTCTCTGGATTTGCTTGTTGATTTCATTGTTTTCGTGGGTCTCTAGATTTGCTTAATTTTGTTGTTTCTCAATAGGGAACTTGAGTATTACAGACTCGAGTTCCAAGTTAGCTTGTCTTTCACTTTAGTTCTGCCAGCTCACGTAACTCGAGTCTCTATGAGCCGAGATGTTAGTTTGCTAAATAACTTGAAAACGTTACTAACTAACAGAATTGTTAACAAAATGGTATTATTTTGCAAAAAAATCCCGGAGGACAAACCAACTCTTGTTACGCTACATTAGCTTGTCAGACATAAAAAAATAAAATTGAAAAAAAAGAAAAAGAAAAAAAAACATGTCACACGAAACCAATTATTTTTTATTTTAAGCGTTGCCGTAAGAATGGGGAATTGGTTCATTCATTAAAAAATGACAACTGGCAAGCATTCCTGCGACAACTGACAAGCATTCCTAATGATGCTGAAACTGTTGACCATGCTTTTCTTAGATGTGATTTCTCTTCCTTGGTTTGGGACTTTTGGCTTGAAAATCCTTTTCGCTCTCAAGGCTTTAAAAATTCCTTTCTAGATACGGCATTATCTATCCTTTCTCATTCAACTCCTCAAGATTTGGAGCTCTTCTTTGCCACGGCTTGGGCCTTATGGTCCAACAGAAACAAAATAGTGCATAAGGATGGTGGTCTTTCTCCTCTCCAAGTTTGGCACATGGCAAGAAATGTTGTGGAAGACTTTGCAAGCTCTGCTAGTTGGGATTTTGGCTTAGTAAGACCTGCCTCCTCTAGTTGGGTCCCGCCCCTTCCTGGAGTTTTTAAAGTTAATGTTGATGGTGCTTCTTCAGAACAAGAAAGTTCTTCCAGTGTGGGTGTTGTTATTAGGGACTTCAATGGTCAAGTTGTGGCTGCTCTGTGCTTGCCGCTTCAGTCTTATTTTTCTGCAGAGCTTACAGAAGTATTTGCTTTGGAGCAAGGTGTCCTTTTTGCTCAAGAACTTCAGCTGCCTCGGGTTATCTTTGAATCTGATGCTTTGGCAGTTATTCAAGCAGTTAATGATAAAGCTACGGGGAGCATGTTTGATCACCTTATTCAGGGAGTTCTTTAGGTTTGTGAGTCTTTTGAGTCTTGCCATTTCAAGCACTTAAGTAGAAGTTTCAATTCTGTGGCCCATGAGCTCGCACAGCACGCTAGAAGAACTGGAAATCGTCAAATTTGGAAGGGCGTTGCCCCTCCCTTTGTACTGTCTTTTCTGCAATTTGATCTGTGTAGTTAGTTGTTTCTCTGTCCTGCTTCGCAGGTTCTTTGTATGACTCCTATTAATTGGTTTAATGAATATGATTCCTTTTCAAAAAAAAAAAAAAAAAAAACTAACAAGCATTCCCGGGTCAGTGGTCCCATGCTATCACCTAATCATAATAAAACAACTTGTACTAATTAGTCCAGTCTACTTCTCAATTACTACTTCTATAGTACATAAAAATAAAGGTCAGAATGCACTTTTCATCCTTATATTTTGGGTCGATTCTTATTTTGATTTAAAAATTGATTTTGCTACTAATGTAGTCTCTAAAAAAAGAAAATCGATTCTATTTTGGTCCCTACCGTCAACTCACTAACGAAAACTTACTATGTGGCAAACGGAGTACTCAGGTTGTTGACATGGTGATGACATGGCACTGGATGTGGCCATTAAAATATTATTAAAAAAATTATTTTACATTTTTTAAATGCCACATCAGCATTTTAATTAATAAAAAATTAAAACAAAAAATTTTAATTCCTCAATTTTAATTTTAACTTTAAAAGATAAAAAACAAACAAAAATTTTACTTTTTTTAGTTTTAAACGATTTTTTTATTAATCTAATAAATTAATTAGAAAATTCAACAAAAATTTATCTTTAGACCATTTTAGTTTTAAGTGTATTTACTTTTTTTTTTAAGTGTGTTAGGCAAAAGTGTATTTACTTTAAAAATCATCAAACGATTTTTTATTATTATTATCATTAGACCATTTTAAACCATGAGAGAGAGAGAGAGAGAGAGAGAGAGAGAGAGAGAGAGAGATAAGGCTGGCGGTTTGGAGCAGATCTAGAGGAAGGGGGCCGGCGGTGGTTTAGAGAGAATAGAGCTCAATCTCGCATCCGTCTCGGTCTTAGCCTCCGTCTCGGCGGTTTGGAGCAGATCTAGGAAGAGGGCCGACGGTGGTTTCGAGAGAATGGAGCTCGATCTTGGCCTCCGTCTCGGTCTCGGTCAAAATGGAGCTTGATCTCAGCCTCCGCGCGGTCCGTTGATGATTGCAAAATCCCTCTTCCTCTCTCTTTTTTGATCAATGATGGTGGTAGTGGGTTTGGTTACTTTGTTGGCGTGAGTTTGTTGACTGATCAGTGGGTTTGGTGACTGGTTTGGTGGGTTTTGTGACTGATCGGTGGGGTGGATCTTTGGTTTGGTGGACGGGGTGGTGGTGGTTTGGTTGTGTTGGTCAGTGGTGGTGGGATCTGGGTTTGATTGTGTTTTTCTGGGTTTGTTGTGATTGGTTTCTTGATCTGAGTTTGATTTGGGTTGGTTTGTTTACTAGGTTTATGGGTTTGATTTGCTGAGAATTTGGCGTTGATTGTGTTAGAATTTGGAGAAGAACATGAAGAATTCGAAGAACTAGTTGTAAAATGAAGAACAAGTTGAAGAACATTAAGAAATGTTTTTTAATTAAATTAGATTTAAGGTTTTTTTTAATTTAATTTATTTTTAAAAATTTTCTGACATGGCTTTTTAAAAAATAAAATAAAATGCTGACGTGACATATAATTAAAAATGCCAAATAATTTTTTTAATAATATTTTAATGACCATGTCAGTGCCACGTTATCACCATGTCAGCAACCTAGGTACTCCGTCTGCCACGTAGTAGGTTTCCGTTAGTGGGTTGATGGTAGAGACCAAAATATAATCGATTTTCTTTTTCTAGAGACTACATTAGTAGCAAAATCAATTTTGGGACCAAAATGAGAATTGACCCAAAATGTAGGGACGAAAAATACATTTTTGTCTAAAAAATTCTACTTCTATAGTTCTATGTACTTATTTTAGGGCCTTTGCCTCCAATAAAACATTTTTTTTTCAAACCCAAGGTTGCTATCAACTCAAATTAGCTCCTCAACCCAAATATAGGGAAAAATAAATTTACATTTAGACATAATTACCTAACTTCAATATTGTTAATAGTCATATTTTTGTTAAATTACCGATTGTCCAAAAAATTTGGAATTTAAATGAGAGGTAGAGTGGAGGAGACAAGGATTGAATTCATGACCTCTTGCTCTGATACCATATTAAATTATCGATTGTCCTAAAAACTTAAACTACTATGATATGGCAAATATAATCATTTAACCACACAATTCTAACAATTTTAATATTTTTTCCAACACCTAAAAAGATCTTGTAAGAATATTATTTGATAGAATATATAAAACTTTCGTTCTAACTATTTTATAATGTTTTAAAAAAATTGTTACTTAGCTTATTTATTTTTTATTTTTTATTTTTGTGCCGGGATAAATTTATGTGAAAACATTGTTTTAGTCCCTATATTTTGGGGTCATAGTCAATTTGGTTCCTATATTTTGGTAGTAGTCAATTCGGTCCCTGTTATTTTCAACTTATAATCAATTTACTCCATACAGTTAACTACTAACAGAAAATGTCTATATGGCAAATGGTGTGCACAATTGGCACACACATAGTTGATAAAATAATATTTAATTGTTATTAAAAATACCAAGTCATAAATTTTAAAAATAAAAACAAGCCACATTAGACAAATAAAATAAAACATTTGAAATTGTGAATTAAAAAAAATTCCAGCTTTTCTTTCTTGACAACCAAACACAACCTAAAAACACAAAAGTCAAACCAAACAATCACCCATCACATATAAAAGATCCTACTAGATCATATCACAATAACTTCAAATCAAAATAAAGGCCACCGTGAACCCAACCACCATAATACCACCATCACAAATCAACATAAATTACCAAATAAGATCGTACTAAATCAACCTCAGGAGGTGCTTGATGGATGAACTCGTAGTCGCAGTCTCCAAATCTAAAACATCAACCATGGTAATTTGGTAAACACATTGCAACATGCCTACTTAGGTTAATTATCAACAAACACTAAGCACCCAAGCCTCCCACGATCCCACAACACAACCAGATTAATTTTCTTTTGCATGATGTGGCTTCCACTTGTGCTGGTTATAGATTGGGTTTTTGCTTGAAATCAAATTTAATACCTTGATTGAAATGTGTTTCTAGCATGGGACTTTTGATGGCCTGTGAGTTTGGTATGAGCTGGGTTGTGGGTTTGTGATTTGGTGAACGAGGTAGTGGGTCAAATTTACTTGTTCTTCTTCGGTTATTTGGTGAACGAGGTGAGCGTTTGAGATTTTGTGTTTTTAGGTTGTGTTTGGTTGCTAAGAAAGTACAAGAAAAGCTGGAACTTTTTTCTTAAATTCAAACTTTCAATTTTTTTTTTTTTTTTAATTTCTAACATGGCATTTTTAATAGCAATTAATTTTTTTTAATCATTTTATTAGCCACATGTGTGCTGACTGCGCATACCGTTAGCCATGTAGGCATTTTCCGTTAATAAGTTAACGGTTTGGACTAAATTGATTGCAAGTTGAAAATAACAAGGATCAAATTTACAATTAACAAAATATATGGACCAAATTGACCGTGACCCTAAATGTAGGGACCAAAATAGTGTTTTCGTCTAAATTTATTTTATGCATACATTTCTCAAATAATATATAAACAACCAATTTTTAAAATATGGTATATTTTTTCATTGAAATATATACTTAAATTAATAATTAGATTTTGTAAGGAACTTTAAATTAGATTCAAATGGATTAGAAGTGACTTCAAATGAGATTTAATTTAAATATAATGGATTAGAAGTAAATTAAGATGGCTTTAAAATAATTTAAAATAGTTTAAAAGTATATACATTCAAAAGTTTTACATAGAAGTGTAATATAATTTTAATTGACTGTTTTTTTATATATTTTTAAGTTTAGATTCATGATATTCTAAAAAAGGGGTTTAAATTCATGAATCTACTTACTTGTAAATATACTTGCCACAAAATAGATAGAATGAAAGTTGGCACAATTGAATTCCATTTAAAATCAAAAGACACTTTGGTATCAAATTAGTAGGGCAATTAGAAGGACATTTGGTGCCAAATTGTAGTGCAATTAGAATCTAATTTGATTCTTGATTGAACTTTCTCTCACTTTATACAATATATATGATTTTAACTACTTAGAAGATGAAAAAAGGATGAATTTTGCATAATTTTTAAAAAGCATTCAAGGCATTAGTGATTTAATTTCTCAATTTATTTTAAAGAATCAAATTAAATGTTTAAATCTTGTGTAGTTAGGTTAATCTCTTGATTTGACTATTATCAACTATGGATTGATAATTATTTTTCTTTATTTTAATGATGAAGAAATCATGCATTGGTTTTGAAATATTAAAAATTGTTGCGGACAATTGAGCAAAATGGACTAGATGTGAAAAAATAAATTAAAGATTACATTTTATAATAGATTGTGTATGACAATTACACTAGCATATAGTTGCTTATTTATTTATAAATATAGATTAATATTTTTATGATTAATTTTATTTTCAATATTGTCTTTTAATCTTGGTCCTTGACCTAAAATCCTGGGTCCACCACTGCAAGTACCAACAACACCTTAGAAAGAATTATAGAAAAATATAAGTCTACTAGTTTATGCTTAATAAGCATAAACAAACCTAAATGAGGATTAAAAGAAAAAGTTGGAGAAAAAATTAGAAAAATGAGGGTAGAAAGATCTTTTTCTTTACTTCGTTCTTTCTATACAATGTTGGCACTTATAAAAATTGTCTTCCAATGCTGGGAATGAAATTTTGATTAAGACTGTTGCTCAGGCAGTGCCAACATATACCATGAGTGTGTTTAAGCTTTCTAACAATCTTTGTGATGAGATGACTTGCATGGTGCGTACGTTTTGGTGGGGACGAGCTAATGACAAGAATAAAATGGCGTGGCTTAGTTGGGAGAAGATATGTATGTCCAAGGAGGAAGGGTTTTCGCGATTTAAAGGCCTTCAATTTAGCGTTGTTGGCTAAACAAGGCTGGTGCCTACAAACTGCTACAAATTCACTGGCTTATAGTCTTCAAGGCTCGTTGGTGATTTTTTATCTGCAGAGATGGGAAGCCACCCCTCCTATGCATGGAGAAGTATCATGACAGCACAATCTCTTGTTCAGAAGGGGTATAGATGGCAAATGGGTAATGAGCTTTCTCTTAATATCTTGAAGGATAAATGGTTACATAAACCATCTACCTTTACTGTTACCTCTAGACCCGTGGATGTTCCATTGGATACGACGGTATCACTTCTCATTAACCCTTATACTCGAGCCTAGAATTCAGCAATGATCAAAGAAAAATTTTCACCGGATGATGCTTCAGCCATATTGAGTATTCCCTTAAGTATGTGATTGCCTGCTGACTGGATGGTATGGGTGTACTCACCAAAGGCGAATTTCACAATCAAGAGTGCATACAGATTGGCGGTGGCATTAGGGAGTTTCGGATCTGTTAGGGGTTCGTCCAATGTGCAAAGTCAGAAACAAATTTTTGCTTTATATTCCAAACAAGGTCAGGTCATTTGATTGGAGAGCTAGTAAAAACATACTGCTGACAATGGATGACTTATATCATAGGAAGATTACTGAGGATCCCCTGTGTGTAGTGTGTGGTTGTGAGCTGGAGAGTAGTGACCATATCCTCTGGGATTGTGAAAAAACTCGAGAAATGTGGAAACTCACTGGAATTCCATTTGATACTCATGGGAGGATATTCCCCTAATTTATCAATCTCTTGTGGCACTTAAAATTTGAGCAACAACTGGGGGAAGAAATTTTGGAGCTCGTGATCATGGTGGCATGGAGTATATGGTATAATTGGAATGAAGTTCGTCAAGGTAAACTGAGTCAAGTTAATGGGGCAATTCTTCACAAGGCTAGATTTCTGCTCGACGAATTTCAGATAGCCAACTTCAGTGTCACTCCACCTGTGGATCCAGTTTGTGCCCAATGGGAAGCTCCACGATCTCCATGGTATAAGCTTAATGTTGATGGAGCAATCTTTTCTAGCTCTTAGTTGGCTGGTGTGGAGGCTGTTAGTCAAGACAATGAGGGAAGAGTAACGGCAGCTTTAAGCAAACACCTATCTCTCCCATTGGGACCATTGGAAGCTGAAGCTAAAGCGATGGAAGAAGGTGTTATTTTTGCCTAGGATGTAGGTATACAAGAAGTAATTGTAGAGTGTGACTCCCATATTGTGGCTGATGCTTTGAATGGTGTGAGTGAGCCACCAATTGCGATAAGTAATATTATTAAGGGGATTTGCCATAAGTTTCAGGAGTTTAGATGAGTACAAATTAATATCACATGTCAGAAGACAAGGCAACTGGTTAGCATACATCTTAGCTCAATATGTTAAGAATGTTGTTAGTTATGTAACTTGAATAAAGAAAAATCCTAATATAATTGAGTCAGCTTTGTCTTAGGATGTATTATTTTTAACTTCGTCTTAATAAAGATAAATATTTTTTATCCAAAAAAAAAAAAAAAAGTTCCATTACCTTTGAAAATTTTTACAATAGGCACGGCTGACTACTAGCTATAGCAGACGCTTGATTGCCAGAACATTGGTGACAAAAAATTCTCCAATAAGCCTTTGATCGCCAGGTTGGACTCACTTTTTTTCTTCTTTTTTTTTTTTTTTTTTTTTTTTTTGTTGCTGAATAGGACTCACACGGTTGATCACTAGCATCTTATATCCTTCAACTTTTGACATTCGGTATCTCGATCTCTACCTTTGACCTTGCAAAATTCTACATGTAATAATTCAAATTTAATACAACGTGCTTAATTAATATTACTAGCATTCACATATCTTGCATGTAAGAAAAATGATTTTTCCTTATGTTTTTTTTCCTTGCCAAGCAATATATTTGCAGCTTTTAGGCCAAATAAAAAAAAAAAAAAAATCAGCGTATTTGTAAAAGTATTAGCATACTAGCATAGGTTTTTTCTTTTTTGGTGTCCAGATCGCTTGGAGGATTGGCAAGTGATTTCAACAGTTATCAAGTGGATATTGGCTCGTGTCCAGTAGCAACGATTAAATTGGACATTGTGTGATGTACTTCAATTTGGAGATGACATGCCATACTTACAATTACCGTGTGTGTTCTATCCAATAATTAAATAATCTTTTTCAAACGACAAGGGAGCTGGGATGGGTGTTATTATCCGAGACGAGGAAGGAAGAGTAATAGCTGCTCTTAGCAAAAAAAATTAAGGCACCGCTTGGGGCTCTTGATACGGAAGCAAAAGCTTTTGAAGCGGGCTTCCAATTTGCTAAGAATATGGGTATTCATGATTTCATCTTAGAAGGTAGCTTTCTCATTATTTCCAAGGATTTGTGTGAATAATCTCCATCTCCTTCTTCAGTTGCACCAATTGTTTATGGTATGTTATCCTCTATGCATGAATTCCAACAAGTAGAGATCTCTCATGTATGTGGACAAAGCAATTGCTCTGCTCATTTGTTAGCTAATTAAACATGCCTTCAACATTGTTAATTTCTCTGTTTGAATTGAAATTTTTTTTTATTTTTTAGAACAAGCTTTTTTTCATGATGTACTTGTTGCCTTTCATTCTCAATAAAGTTAGTTGCTTTTCCATCAATAATAATAATAAAAAATCATCTTGGTCAACTATGACAAATGTTAGAGACAAAAGCGTGAAATCTTTTGCTGATGCGTATACTTGTTTTCCCCAAAATAAGCATCAGCAAATGATACTATGAGATATGTTCATTGTTATTATGACCATATGATATTCTTACTTGTTAGCATATGATATCCATGTTTGTTTGTGTTAGGTTCTAAGACTTTAGGAACTAATGTATTAGAACTTCAATTTGTATTATGTTGGCAAACTATGATCAAAACATAGAGTCTAGGTTTAGGCTTGCTCAAATTATGTTTATTTGTAAAATTGGAATCGAGTGATTGCAGAATTTATTGGACTAAATCTGCAAGGCTCGATCGATCGAAAATTAGACTCGATCGATCGAACCATGTGCAGATTTATTTTTCTGCAGAATTCCAATTTAGCCCAAACTCTACTAAACATATTGGGTTTCAAGTAAAACACTCCTAGTATATAAATGAAACCCTAAGGACATTTTTAGCGGGCTTTTTTAAGAGATTAGAGTGCATCTTGTGCCTCTTATATAGATCTAGGGTTTTGTACCCAAAATCTCTCTAAAGTCTTTGTTGTTGTTTATGTTGTGTGTGTGAATCTCTTGTGAGATCTAGAGGTGTTTGCCTTCACATATATTTAGGGTTATCAAAAGTCAAGATTATGTCAAGAACTTGATGATCATTCAGTTGCTGCATTAAGAGGTTAAAGATACACAAGCGAGAGTGCTTGTACTTGCTGTGAATCTAAGAAAGAAGTAGTCCATGGACTCGGAGCTGTCACGTGGTCGTGGTAATAAGTTTTCTACTCGAGATAGCAATAAGATGTTAGTGGTCTAAGTCGCTATTGTAAAACTTCAATTCTTTCATAGTGGATTTGGTTTACCTTGATGATAGCTAGGTTAAATCCTCCCCAGGTTTTTTACTGGTTTGGTTTTCCTATGTTATCATATCGTTGTGTTATTTATATTCCGCACTGTTCAATGATATGATTTATATGTGTTAACCTAGATCTGCATAATTTACCTAAGTTAATCACTTGGCTAAATGGCTAAATAACTAGGTTAATCTGGTTGTGTTTTAAGGGGTCTAAAAACATACAGTTTGTTTTTAACATTATAATACAATAATGTCAAGATACTACTCTCCAAATAGAACATGATGATCTTCATTTGTTTTTAAACGGATCAATATTATAAGGGTTCGGTAGTTAATAAATCTAAAACTTAAAATAATGATTTTATTTAAAATCAATTAGCATTCATTATTTCTTGAAACATAATTTCTGTTAAATTGATAAAAATTAAATCTAGTCATAATATGAAGATGATCCAGAGACTGTCTGCGTTACAACCCTAAATAT
The DNA here is from genome assembly GCA_030021035.2 of Notholithocarpus densiflorus. Taxonomy (NCBI): domain Eukaryota; kingdom Viridiplantae; phylum Streptophyta; class Magnoliopsida; order Fagales; family Fagaceae; genus Notholithocarpus; species Notholithocarpus densiflorus. Next base: position 8,433,698 of record JARYZH020000007.1, read on the forward strand.
AGGTAAAAGCACCATTAGTAAAAGTAAAACCAATGGATTCTTAAGTATAATGATAGAAGGCAACTCGTGTGGTTACTGGTTATTACTTAGAACAAAGTCGCGGAAGAGGACGTCGTCATCAACCAGTCAGAGAAATTGTACATCAAGAAACACAATTTCCTTGAAGTTCAGCCAGCAATTCTTTGTCCTTGAAGTTCATTTACAATTGATTATTTGAATTTGAATTTAGATTTTAAAAAGAAATTTTAATGCTAATATCTTTCATGATAACAAGATTGAATTCTAGATTATTATACAGTAGTTTGAGAAAAGTTGATGATCATGAATATATATTGATATGAATTAATAAGACAGATTTCAAAACTTTAATTCATTTTTCTAGATTGTTTAATCTCTTTACTGCTTTATATTATAACTTTGCTTAGATTAATTATTTGCTTAGTTTTATTTAACTTCAAAATAATCAATTTTTATTAAACTAGATTAAGATTTATTTAGTCAAGCTTTAATTAATTTTCCTATATTCATACAAGTCCTTGTGAGTTCTGTTAGGTTCTAAATATTTAGGATTAAATGTTTAGAAACTAAATTTGTTGTATGTTGGCAAACCGAGTACAAAAACTAGTCTAGTATAAGACCTTTGTCTTTGAAAAGGTTTAGACATTGCTCAAGTTGATACAAGTCAAGATTCAAGAAAGTAAAAGCTGTAGAAAAAGGATTTTAGAAACTGAAGAGCTTGACTGATCGAGAGAGTCCTTCAACCGATCGAACTGCGATTTGCAAAATTTTAAAGAATTCCTAAAAGCCTGCGATACGTTTAAGGTTTGAGTCCAACACTGTTAGGTATAAAAGCAAAACCCTAATACATGTTTTTCAACTCTTGTGAGTTACTCCTGTGAGATCTGTGAGGTTCTGTAACCTTCTAACTCAACAAGCATCCACTAGAGTGTAGACACCGCATTTTGTACCTCTTACAACTTGGGCCCCTGTTCCCCAATGATATAATTTTAACGCCCAAGGTTGGTTTAGGGTCCAATCAGATTGAAATTGACTTGAGGAAAGTGTTTTCGAAAAAAATATAACTCTTTTATGAACTAAATAAGCTATTTTTGGAAACAAAAGGCTACAGAAACCCTAGGGCATGCGTACGCATACACACGTATGTGCACGCATGCTCAAGCTCTACGTGCTTGTGCTTCATGCATGCGTATGTATACACGGGCATGCGTGCGCATGCTAGGGTTCTAGAAGCTATGAAATGCAAGTCTTTTATATTTAAAACTTCGCTTGGAATGAATTCCACATCGTCTGGAAGCCGTTCCAAACCCCTATTTTCTAACTATAAAAAGCCATACATAGTACATTTTTAGAACACATAGAAAATTCAAAGGGAAAACACAAGATTCATTAGAAATAGTGAATCAAAGAGGGAGTTTTTCACAAAACCTCCTCAAGTCAATATTTTTCTGATTAAGACATTTTCTAGTCTTGATCTTTGAGTTTCAAGGTTTAACTAACTTATTTTAGTTTGGTTGTGACTAAATTGACTGAGGGGAATGGTCAAAATCAAGTCAAGGAGCCTTTGTTTTGGAGGTAAAGGGTCTAGCTCTTCTTGCCTCATTTTCTTTGATTAAATCTATTTTTCTCTTGCTTCTTTTGTTTTATATATGTTTAACATGTTTGTTTAGCTTAAGTCTACTTTGTTTTATTGTTTTAAGTATGCTAGGTTGCAAAATTTAGTTTCTGTGCGGCTATGTTCTTGTTTTTTGGATTGGGGTTTAGGGCATGTATGCATACGCATGCTTACTGCATTCGCACGCATACTCAAAGTATGTGTATGCATACAACTGTGCTACGTATGTAGGCCCTATGTATGTGCACGCATACTCATGCCTAGAAACCCTAATCCGAACCTTTTGGCTTCTGTTTCTTTGTTTTATTTATTTAATATGTCTCTGTTCTGTCCTAGTTTTCTATATTTATATGTCTTTGCCTCCATGTTTTGTTTGTTGTTTGTTCTTTACATGCTAGATTAGGGTTTATCTTCAATCTTATTGATGTGCCATGAACATACATATAACATGATCATGCATTGATGCATAGGTGTTGTGGTACAATGAGAGGTAAGTCATGCATTCGTATGAACATGCATTTGTTTGGAATATGATTTTCTCTTAGGTTGATGAACATGAATAAGCTTGCTTGGATGCCATATTTTTTATGATTAAAGTGTAATAACATGCTTGTTTGACACTGCCATGTCTATGTTTTTTCCTTAGATGTAATATGATGATATGTGTGATAGATGTATGTTAGGGTTTGAGATGAAAAGTGTCATGTTGATTGCTTAGATGTATGCTAGCATGTGTGTGAGTCTAGAATGATAAATGTTGAATGTGCCTTTAATGAGATTAAAACGTAAGATACAATAAGTGGAAGCTGACCCACAAGTCGGGTAGGGTTGGGTGCCTAACTCCTTCCCATCCCTATACCTAAACTCTAGACACGTGCTTTGATAGTAAATCAATCCTTCCACAAAGGGCGCTATATTTATGGTTCCTAGACTAATCTAGGTGGCGATTCCATTTCCTTCTCCGTCGCGGTCCACTCGGCCAAAGTGTACTCCCCCTGTTGCGCCCACACAGAGATCAAATCAATATTGTTAGTACCGGTGGAGAAAAGTTGTTGAAATCAAATCAACCACAGTTGATGATTTAAATCTTTGAGTGGAGTTCTCAGAGTCACAAACTAGAGTGTTTGTGTGCAAAAGATTAATAATAGAAGAGTCTGTGGATTCAGAGCTGCGTGTGGTTATGTGAGTAAATACTACATGAGATAGCAGTAGATTTAGGGTTAAGTTTATTATAAAATTTTCTATTCTATTAGTAAATTGTTGCCTTGTGGATTGTTTAGGTTAAATCCTTCCCATGTTTTTTACCTTGAAACTAGATTGTTTTATTGGTTTTCTTGGGTCATCATATCGTTGTGTTCATAACTTTTCCACTGTTTATGATATGATCGATACTTGTTTAACCTAGATCTATTTAATTGAATTAAGTACCAACTTGGCTTTAAATTAAGTTAAACAATTTGTGTTTTCAAGAGTCTAAAACTTAACAAGTTTAACCTTGCACTTGTGAATATTTATAAATTACTATACTTCAGTATTGAGTTTTCAGTCTCAATATTCATGAAATGCTGTGTGGTGATATTGACATTTTGAATGATCTGATGGTTCTCTTTCCTGAGCTGAGCATCTAAGCCACCAGATCATCCAAATGCTTTTGTTTCCTCATTCGAGATCGCCTTGCTGATTCTCTATTTGATACCATTCTCTTCCTCTTCCTCTTCCTCTTCCTCTAATCCATCAAAGCTTGCAAGTCTTCCTCAAAACCTAAGTTTTGAAGCAAAGATGACCCTGAAGATGTTCCATTGGAGGAAGCCATGTTGAAATGTAGTAGTGGTACACTCATGTCTTAGGCTCAAGCTTATAAGGCATGGGTGGGAGGTGTCTCTCCCCGATGTGGGATTGACAAATCCGTGAGGGTGGCATCGATTTCCTCAACCCATTCCCAAAGTGGACAATTCCATTCTTGGGGTCAGAGATTCGTTCCTCCCACAATAATATAGCCTAATTTATCAGAGATAGGCAAAAATCATGAAATGTAGTACAACCAGTAAAGGAACACGACTCAGAAGGATTGAAGTAAGCGTGTCCTGTGCCTGAATATGAAATTTATCATACACCCAGAAAGGAGAATCTCACTGAGAATTGGAGACATGAATCTCAAACTCGGTCTCCCTTGCCCACCCAAACTTCTCTCATTTTCCCCCAATTTTCTCAGTTAGGGCAATAGTGAGTCATGTATTTTGGTTTTGATTTCAGGACGCCGTTCCCCTTCAATGTATTTTTTTTTTTAAATAACAGTTGTTTTATTTTCTTTTAATTACGAAATTTATTATAAAAAAATAGAGCCAAAACAGTGTCGTTTTGACTCACTTAACAACACCACTTAACCGGATCTAATGGACTACTAAATTGACAAAAATTGAAATTTAGAGGACTAAAATGACAAAACTGAAAGTTAGAGGACTAAAATGACAAAACTGAAAGTTAGAGGATTGAAATGACAAAAATTGAAAGTTAGAGGGTCAGTTTTGGATTTTTACCTAAATATTATTTTGAGAGAACCTAATTAACTTCACCCCAGGAAATATTGGATATGGCTCAAATCTTGTTGTAGGAATATAATAAAGCAGCGAAAAGAATTTCTTTGCCCATGTCCAGCAGTAGCTGATTGTCTTTGGAGGTCAAAAGAATCAGTCCAATATTGTACATGTTTTTTTTTTTTGAGAGAGTTTCAACTTATGGCGTCCGCTAGCTCCTGATAATAACTCTTTATTATCAGCAGGGGCGGCTTGATGTATTTGGGGGCCTAAGGCGAAAATTGATCATCTTGTTTTAGATGCAAAATTACTACTAATTAACATGAACTGCGTAGAATTTTTTTTTTTAAAAAATTTTATAGACAAAAAATTTGACAAAATTTTTCATACTTGTTGATGTGGTAGATTAATAGTGGTAAGTAAAACAGTAGTGTTAGTGGTAGACTTAGATGAAAACTAGTAAAAGTTTGCTAACTAAACTCTTATTATTATTCTTATTTTTTTTAGAAGTGCAACATTCACAATATTTTTTATAACAAATCCTAGATTTTAAGCTGCTTTTTGTTTTCTATTTGAAAATATCACTATAATTATTTTTTTGCCATCAACAATAGGCTGTAACAACCTGCTACTTAGCATTAGTTGTAAAAGTGTTGTGAAAAATATTGTGGACGTTGCATTTTTCTCTATTTTTTATTTGTTTTTCATTTGGTAAAAAAAAATTATTTTATTTATTTATTATAAATAACCCTATTGGTTAAAATTTAGGGGCCTTTTTTTTACTTGGGGCCTTAGGCGACCGCATTTTTTGCTCCACCCTTCAGCCGGCCCTGATTATCAGACAAAGACACCAATCAGTTTTGGTGTAGACGGGGATTGAACCCCAGATCTCTTATACAACCATTAAAAACTTTACCAGTTGAGCTAACTGGAACCCACATATTGCACATGTTTTATCTAATTGATTTGATTATTCTGTATTGGTGCTACTATGGCTATTCATGCCTGTAATAGTTTCGCCTATACTTTTTGTTGTCCGGCCTGTATCTCTTTTTCAATAATAAATTTTATTTCTTTTATCTAAAAATAAAAATAATTAAATAAAAGAAGAAAGTCTCTTGATTGTCGCAAATTATTTTAATGTAACTCTATGTTAATTAGGCTTTTGACATTGACAAATTAATCAAATAAGATTATGTGTTGGATTTTTCATCCAATCCATAACCATAGGATTTCAGCGGAACTTTACAGGAAGGCATATAAGCAGGGGGTTTGCGGATGCTTGTCTCAATAGTGTCACCATTCTTTACAATAAAGACCGTGTCCATGCCCCAACTCATGTGTCGATCTAAATGACAATGCCAAAACCATACACCTGCCAAAAAATCATTTGATCTTAGTATGACATATAAATGAACTAGAAGGTAATAATAATAATAATATTATTATTATTTGAGAAGAAGGTAATATTATTTAGGTTCAGTTTTATTGTATTTTTTTAATTGATATTAGAGATATTACAAATTTTACTACATAAATCTTACAAACTAATAAATCAATTTTTAATATACAAATAAAAACTAATTAATAAATATATTTAATATATTAATAATATGATACTATTCAAATTTATTATTAGGTCAGTTTGTAAATTTTTTTTATTATAAAATTGATAAAAATTTAAAATATTTTATAGATGTTATTATGTACCTGGACTATGTTTGGTTATTTTTATTTTTATTTTATTTCTCAAAAAAAAAAAAAAAAAAATTTTATTTTTGAGAAGGCCGGATACATGATCAGGGACTAGTCATATACTTCTAACCATAACATATAGTCATATACATATTAATCTCACATCCACGTTATATATATATATATATATATATATATATATATGTATATTTTTTTTTAATAGGTAAATAATGGGGAGGTAAATGTTGGGTTTGAACAGCATACATGAAGCATTATAAAATATGTCATCACTATACTAGTCGACTATCACTTGAACCCCATCCCATACCCATGCTTACAATCTTTAAAATGGATGCAATTTCTATATAAAAGGAAAAAATACCTAAGAAAACAAGAAGTCAAGAACAGCTAAAGGGAAGAGAAGAACACACCAGGATTATTTGCCACAAATCTGATGGCAACCCATCCATTCTTAGGAACTCCAAAGGTAGTCACTTCAGGAGGATCAACCAAATTATAATGTTTTGGGTCAATTTCATTATTGAAATTCCTAAAACCTGTACCAACCACATAGAAGCTATATCCATGCATATGCATCGGATGATTCACTGAGCCTGTTAACACGTTAGTCCCTTGGAAAACTATCTCGACTGCCTCATTGTAATTCAACACCTTCACCTTAGTCCCTTTGACTGTTAATTCAATGCTATCTGGAAATTCATCACCAGTAAAGTTATAGTATGAAGGTGGTTGGTCGGGAAAATCTGTGGTGTAAATTCCACTAATATTCCTGCACAAGAAATCTCAACTTGATCATATTTTTCAAACATACAGGCATATATGGTTGTAGGGTATACCTTTATCATAATATAAATCTAAGTATTTCCATATATCCTATAAATTCAGATATGTTTGTTTAATGTCCGCGTCACCGCGTGAACATAAATCAGAGGAGGCCACTTAAGGTCTTGTGAGCAAGATAATGGTTGGCTTATAGGAGTAATTGTTATTACTTTTAAAACTGTGAACTTTGAACAATGTTGGTTGAGAAAAAATTGCAAAACTCTCTTTTCCATAAAATATTTGAGCTGGAAACCTACTTGACATATGTAATTTTATAGCAAGGGAGTTTTCAGTTGATATAACTACATTAAGTACAATGTTAAAACTTAAAAGTGAATATACTACATGATAGTAAAACATTCTGCATAAAGTTTTATTAAAATTAAGCAATGACCAAGGATACTTTACAAGAAAGTGAGAAACCCATGTAACAAACTTCTTTTGTGGTCATTTTAGCAAAAGCCAACACTTTTTTCAACTTTTGTACTGTGAGGGGCAAGTCCCTTGCTAGGCTATTTAGGGAACTGCCTAAGGTTTCTAAGTAGAAAAAGACACCATAATTGTTCTAATATATATAGCTCACTAGCTGATGATAGTTCACAAAAATATTCAAATGCTTATCAAACATGGTTTATTCTAATATTAATGGTTTAGGTTTATTTTACCAACTACAATTTCTAAAAGAAGTTTTTCAACTACAAAAAAAATAATACCCCAGCATATGTACTAAATTAAAATAATATGTTTGTAAAACTTAAACACAAATATAATTAGTCATTTTATATCTTAAAAATTAGGAAAAAATTAATTGAAAAATATAATAAGAAAATTATACATCTTATTTAATTGATACTTAGATATCAGAAAATATTTTATTTTAAAGTTGTCATCTCATATCTCAATTTATAGTTTATACCCCACCTACCCTTTTTTAAACCATTTAAGAAAAATGAAATGAACTACAAAGTCTACAATTCTCAAGGAGAAAAAGGTAAAACTATGCAAATGCATACCTTGTCTTTTCCAACAATCAAACAACGAAAAAAGAGAGAGGGAGGAAATAACAAAACCTGTAGTAAGCCTGTAGCACATCAGTACTTGGGTTGACCCAACTTATGTTATTCAAGCTTGTCCCTAATATCTCATCATCAACTCCTCCAGAACACGTTCGACAGAAGATTGTATTCATGGAAACTGTTACATACATTTTGGTAGTTATGTTCAAGGGAACGTTTACGGGGTATTCATAGCTAGCCAAGCTCCTAATGCGATTAGTGAAGTTTAAGGCAGCAATATAATCCAGGTAAAAAGGAAGTGTAGTTGGAAAGGAAGGAGATGATGGGAAACTATAGTTGCTTTCATATTGGAGAATTGCAGTTGCATTGACATGATCAAATGCTGTAACAGAAGCGTCTTCGCTTGAGTATTGTCTAGCAGCCATATAATAGCGACCAAGAGACTGGTTTGTTGTGATTAAGACATCCATTGTTTGTCCTGGGCTTATCATTATGTAACTTGTAGCTAAAGGTTTAACATAACGTCCATCCATCCCAACAACTGTGAGATTATGTTGAGCTACCGCAAAAAACAATTCTGCATTCATGACAGCATTGATTATACGAAGAAGATAGGTCCTGTTGTAATCCACTGTCCAATGGTATGCTGTTTCTGCAAATATTAACATCATTGTTAAATATGTCACTTTACTTTTAGACAAAGTTTAAAGACAATTTTTTACCAAAATTTGTTGAAATGATCAACTTTGAGTGACGGAAAAAAGAAGTATTAGGTCCATGTAAATGAAATTGTCCACCACTTACAATTAATTACTCAAGCAAATTGTAGTAAAAATAATTGTGAACCTGGAAGAAATGTGAACCTAAAGTTTGTGACATACCCTTGGAGCAGGCACAAAAATCTCCCGGTTCACCATTTATTGTATAAGCATCGGAATGTGGCAAATCACTACCAGCTTCAAGGGCTTCATCTACCTCTTCCTTTAAATTTCCCTTGTACCAGGCCGCTGTATATTCAATAGACTGAGTTAGACGTAAGGTAGAATTAATAAAAACTTTTTTTTTTTTTTTTTCCGGTGTTTAAACTAGAGATTTCTTTGGTCACTTGTATTTCTCCGATCTGCTCAAATCGATCTGTTGGCGAAAAAAAAAAAAAAAAAAGATCCCACTTTTGGATGTTGCAAAAAGTCTCCAAGTTGACCATTCATGATTCATGACACAATCTCCGAGATAGGATTTTACTTTAGAACCAAAGATAGAAAAACATTGGATATATATATCTAATAAAATTTAATTACTTGATAACGAGTTGGGGAAAAAAAAGGAATCATTTGCGAATAATTATTTATCCCACAATAAAGTGAACTAATATATCTATAATCTATAATGTACAATATATATAAAATAAAAATTGTTTTACTTTTTGTTGATCTTGTAATATTTATTCTTTTTAATATATATATATATATAAATGTGTAATTGATTTTAAATTTAATTCTATAAAATTTTCATTAAAATCTTATCAAGTCAATTTTTTGTAATGGTAGACTAAATAATTTCATATTCAAATACAGTACAATAAACATGTCTTAATAATTATTAAATTTTATATTTAGAAAAAAGTAAAAGAGAAAAAAAATTATATTTTAAAAAATTATCCAAAGATGGTCTTTGACCTATTGACTATTGAGTATTGACACGATGGAACGGGGCTGAAAATTGAATCACGACAAGATTAATGATGGAGATATTATATTCTTGATTCTACTCAGTATATATTCGACAAAAGGAAAAAAGAAAAAAAGAAAAAAAAAAAAGAAAGTAAGAACCATTGTGCAATGTATTTAGTCTTTCTATAGAAAATTAATTTTTGACTTTGTTCACTATATGGGAATTAGGCGTTGAGATTCTCGTAAATCCTAGCCTTCACTGGTTCATTTATCTAATTATTACCACCAATGGTAATAATTAGATACATGAACCGAAATAGGCGAATCAATTGTGATTCATATGCGGAGCCACATTTGTGTCAACAAAGTTAAATGTTTTTTTTTTCCCTTGGTAAAGGAAAAAATGATTTGAATATTAGATATTTCTTTTGAAAATATCAAAATATCAAAAAGTATCCGTTGAGCTATAAGAGAGTTTTAGATCTTAATAGTAGTAAATTTTTTCTTAAAAAAAAAAATAGTAGTAAATTTAGTGATAACAAAAGTTAAAGTTGTTTTAAGAAGTTATTCTTGATTTTTTTTTTTTCAAAAGCAATCTAAAAAAAAATCCATTTCATAAATATTTTAAAAAAGGACTTTTTTTGAATGGTTCCTTAAGAACGATTTTCTTTTCCTAGTGTCTATATATATATATAAAAGAAAGGAAATGTGCAATAATTATTAGGTAATTATCATTTTGATGCATATATATATATATATATATATATATAGAAACTGAACTAAAAAATAAATTAGTACTTCATGATTTTAAATTGCTAATTTGATTTACATACCATGATAGTTTCTTTTTCTTTCAGAAGCAAGCAGCCTTTCAACATAACATATGCGTAAAAATTAACAAATTTCTTTTTTTGATAGTAACAATTCATAGTAAGAAAATTAATATTGAAAAGAAAAATATATGCCATCTAATTTTTATATCTTAAACAAGCAATATGATGAAAAGAAGATTTGAAAAAAAAAAAATTATTACATAGAAAATCAATGGATTGGTTAAAAAATTTAACAAAAAGGAGAAACGAGAGACCAATTTTATTGTGTTAATAATATCTGAAAAAAGTACCAAAAATATTTCTGTGATTTTCTTTCGTTTTTCTTTGTGATTTATATAACAATATACTGCTATTTCGGGCTTTATTTATTAGATTATTAGTGTTTCTTTCATTTCTTAGAGGTCACATGAATTTAACAGCCCCAATACTTGATACAAGTAAGTTTAATTAAAAAAAAAATGATTAAAAATTCAGTTAAAAATAAAAATCATTATGTCATTATATAAACATGATTACGGGAACAAAAAATTACATGGGGTCATCTCACGCTTAGAAAAACATATAGCTAATAAAGACGTATCAATTTTTCTCATCTATATTATTAATAATAGGATTTCTTGTTTGGGTTTTATCATTTTGTTTACTAAAATATTTTCACACAAATTCTTAAACTTTCTAAAATACTTATATCTTTTAGTTAAATAATTTTAAATTTAAAAAATATCATAGTTAAAAGAGTAATTTACTATTTTTTTTAAAAAAAGTTTCCAAGTTTTAGGTTTTTAAACTTTTTATCAAACACACCCTAAAAGTTACTATAGTTTTTGAATAGAGTTGTGCTGTGCCTTTATATTAGAACTCATTTCTTTGTCCCTTGTATGGTGTGTGTTTATTTCTCAAAAAAAAAAAAAAAAAAAAATTTATAAGCTCTGATGTAGAGAAAGATCCTAACAATTAAGACACTATCTTTATCTCATTTTTAAACATTATTTCACTAAATCCAAAATAAAAAAATAGCCTTATTACTTTATACTTGTGATGAGTCTAATATTCTTATAAGATGACTTTTGGAAGGGTAATTACAGTTGAAAGTTACGTAGTGTTGAAAGACTCAGTATTGTTGTCTAAAAAGTTTAAACGGTTATAAATAAATAAATTTAATTTAATTATTTAATCATTATTAAAATAAGAAGTTACTATAAATTTCAGCTGGTCCGGGGAGAATTAGGGAATTAGTTTTTCCCGCCCAAATCCTAATGGGAGTATCTCAAAAAATAGAGAAGTTTCTCAAGAAAAGCTGGCAATAGAATAAAATAAAAACATTAAAGAAAAGAAAAGTGCACCATGATTCACTCTGCATATATAAATACACACTTTCACACGTGTCTATACTCTATACACACGAAATGCAATTAAAATTGTACATTGAAAACACGATTTTAAATGCGCACAATAGGTTTTAGTCTTAAAAAATATACATTCTCCAATTGCAAGTGATATGAACTGGTAAGAACTAATAAAAAACTGACATAAAGTTGGCACATGCAATAAATTGGAAGTGAAAAAGTGGGTCGTCTTGATCAAAACGAAAGATTACATTTTAAATGCTATTGCTGTAAAAGAAATCTAAAAAATTATTTTCAATAATTTAAAATTAAACCCTTATTGTCAATTTTTACGTTCTTACCCAGCACAATGGTCTCTTCTCCATCTGCTTCGGGAAAAGAATAGGTGGATCCAATAGCAGGCAAAATAACAATGGCCCCATGAACTGTGGCTCGTGTCCAATCACTATGAGCATGCCACCAAAGGGTTCCTTCCTCGTCAGAAAATATAATTTCGTATGTAAAATTTGTATCAGGTTGAATGGGGCATTGTGTGATATATTGTGGACCATCAAACCATGGATTTCTTGGTTGTTTTACACCATGCCTATAATAATGATCACAATATTATTATTCAAAATAAAATGTCATTCTAGTGAGCTACACTAAAGTGCCAGGATATGCAAGAAATTAACCGTGTATAAGAGTCTAATAGAATACCAGTGAATAGTGACTCCATAATATCCTTGATTGTGGACATTAACATAGGCGGTGTCTCCTTTGTGAACCTTAATTTCAGGCCCTGGGAAACTGTCGTTCACAACTAGCATGCTCTTTGTACTACACAGCCCTGTAAAGTTTTTCTCCTTAAGCTACAAACGAAGAGAATATATAGGCAGACAATAAGCTGCTGATCTTTGATCAAAATAAATTAAAAAAAAAAAAAAAATTTATGGAGAAAGAAATTGCAACATAGGTGAAGCATCGGCGGTTCTCAAACCCAATTTCATAATCCAAAAACGTTCACAGATCGAATAGGCAAGGAAAGTAGTGGTAAGTACTTACAACGAAGTCATAGAAATGGACATCGCCTTGAACCATGCAAAATAAGTGTTCAAAAAGAATCAGAATACCCAGAAACTCTAACATCGCGTACTTGTTCTTGGAATTCATTTTCTCACCCTTTAAAGAATACTTTCTTTGCTTACAATACCTACTTATATGGTCTACCCCTTGGCCTTTTTTTTTTTTTTTTTTTAAATGTGTTCTATATATGTACAAATTAAATAAAGAATCTCGAAATTCTTCTTCGAGAATCGAGAGTCATTACCAGACAGTCCTCTATCAATTAACCTTCCAAGTTCCAATAGTTACTAATCAATGTATAAAATATAATCATGGTACTGTTGAAGGTTAGTAGAGCATTGTAAAATTAATATTCAGCAATAATAATCATAGATGGGGCGCACGTGAACTACTTTCCAGTCTCTAAATTACATCTCCATTAATTATAGATTTTAGCATAATGAAACTATACCTAGGGGACATTTCACAACAGTATATCATGCTCCCATTGAATAAGTTATATGATTTAATATAATATTATATTATTAATAGCATTTTGAGTAGAAATTAATTTCCTTAATAAAATATAAAAATAAGTCTAGAATAACAATTTTTTTCACCTATTTTTCTAATTTAAATACACAATCACTAAGGTGGTAGATTATAAATAATAAATATAAGTGATGCCAATAATAGGTAAAGATGAGAATCCAAATTAATTTGATAATTTTTTAAACTAATAATTTGACAATTTAATAGTTATAAAATTTTTATTAAAAATATTGTATATGTAAAATTACTTAAGAAATCAATATTTTAACCACATAAATATTATTTTATTATCATATTTAATATTATAATTATTTTAATTACCATTATTAGTTCATTTAGACTCCTGTACACTCAGATTGTTTAACGTAATTAATTAATCAAGTTGATACTTAGGTTTGTTATTCAGATATAGGTTAAACAAATACAATCATATCATTAAGTGCGTAAAAGTAAAGAAAATAGTGATATGATGACCAAGAAAACCAATGAAACCGTCTAGTTTCAAGGTAAAAAATCTGGGGAGGATTTAACTTAAACTATCCTCAAGGTAACAAATTCACTATGATAGAATGCAAGTTTTACAATAGATTTTTCCTTAAATCTAAAAATGCCTCTTGTAGTACTTACTCACGTGACCACACGTAGCTCCAAATTCATGGACTCTTCTATATGAATTTACTAAACACAAACACCCACGTTTGTGACTTTGAAATCCCACTCAAATCTTTAAATCATTAGCTATGTATGATCTTGTTGCAGTAACTACAGATCTACCGGTTCTAATAATGTATAGATGAAATTCCGGTAGTGACTTTGAAAGGAGAATACACATTACCTTTTAGATCTCAAAAGAACACCTCCAAAATCTCTTCAAAACATGCTTTAGGGTCTTCTTTAAATACTAGGAGAATTAGATATGAAACCCTAATCACTTAATGGGCTTAATGAGCTGTTGGGCCTTAATTAAATTCTGCTAAAATGCATCTCAATTGGTCGAGCCTTCTTCTTGATCAGTCAAACTTGGCATGTTTTGAATTCCTTGAACTTGCAACTTCCTTTTTCTTGTATTCTGACTTGCATCACCTTGAGCATTGTTTGATCATACCTATAGACTTAGGAGTCATATTTAGACAAGTTTGTGTAGACACTCAATTTTGCATCCATAATTTAATCAAGGAAGATGGCTAAAGTGACCATTCATATACCCGAAAAAATCATTGTTGCATTACATGCATTAATTCATTCATTGCATATCATAAAAATGATCTTGAAATTCTAACAGTCGTGACGGTATGCCCGATTTCCAAATCGGATTGTCGGATTGAAAGATATCGCATGATCAAGTTTGCACGGTCTACATGCATTTTGTTTGGGTGGAACCAACCATGCATGATTAATTTAAATTAATTATGATTGGTTAGATAATTAAAATTAATTAAATAATTTTGTGATTGGTTGTTAGTTAGTGTCAAAAATAGACTTGCTTGCATGGGAATAAAGTGGATAATCAGATAATAACAAAATTGTGGATAATCAAGACTTTTTGGAGTGTTTATCTACAAGATAATCATTACTGCAAAGACCTGAATCATCAGAAAAGGGGTTTAATTTTTAGAATACGGATTAAAAATGCATCTAAGTGCAAGTCCCAGCTCAAAAAACCTCAAAAAAGGAGTCCAAAGTGGACCAAAACTCAAACGCGGGTCTGGCACCCAAGAGGGCCATTCAGCACTCTTGGAGTGCCGATCGGCACTTTTCAAGTGTTGATTGGCACAAATGCAAGGATCGGCTCGATGGTTTCTGGATTGAGATAAACCTTACATTTTTTGATTTTTTAGAGATAAGGACGCGTTCCAGTTTGTATTCTGATCATTTAGCTAATTTTTTGAAGCATTCCAACCTCTATAAATAAAGGATGCCTCTCAAAATTTAGCACACTTTTTCACGCTTTCTGACCCCCCTCTTTCTGGCACTTCTGACTTTTCAATTCTCCCTTACGTTAAAGACATTCTAGAGGCTCTTGCCTTAGGAATTTCTTTTTTGTAAGCGAAGTATTTTAGGCTTCAAAGAGTTGAATAAATTTCTTTGAATCCTAAAATATTCTTTCACTAAGAAGAGCACACTCATGCAAGAGGTAGTTTATTTCTTTTCTTTTTCTAGTCTTCTCTATTTATTTTGTTGATGATGCATGTTTGATTGTTTTTGATTCTTGATATAATTGCCATGTTTTGTTTAAAATTTTTCTTTAAATATGTTCTTAGATGCTTTTTTTTTTTTTTTTTTTTTTTTTTGTGGTGATTTTTCTCTTGAATCTCAAAATCTGCTAATTGTCAAAGATCTCTTTAAACTAAAAACTGATATGAATTTTTTAGATCTGATTTTTAACACATAAAACTGATCTGTATTTTCATTAAATATAGATCTGATTTTTTTTAACACATAAAACTGATCTGTATTTTCATTAAATATAGATCTAATTTTTTTAGAAGAGTTTTCTTTGTGACACAATTGTAGATTTTGGAATTTAAAAGAAGAAATTTAAAATTAGGTTGAAGTCTTTTTTAATATGTGATGCATGTAGAATAAATTTATCTCATGAGTGTGAATTCTCTTTCAAAAAGTCTTTTTTATTTTATGTCCAACAACAGATCTGATTTTTTTTTACAAACCAAAAATCATTTTTATAATTGTCCAACAACAGATCAGATTTTTCTTGATAAAATCACTTTTTTTAAATTTACACAAAAACAGATTTGACATTTTTTTAACAGAAATCTTGTTCTTTTTAATTACATCAAAACAAATCTAATTTTTCTTTACAAATCTAATTTTTTTTTTCATAAAAACAAATCTAATTTTTCCTTACAAATCTTAAATTTTTTTTTTATTCACAAAACATATCTGAATTTTTCTAAAAAAAAAACAGGATACATTCATAAGATAAATTTACTTGAGTTAGTTCTGGTCAAGTGTTTGACATGTATGTTCAACATATCATTCACATCATGCAAAAAAGGGTATATTGGTCATTAGAGTCTAGAAGACCAAACTCTATCTGAGCAGAATGGGTGCCTAACACCTTCCCATTCCGTAACCTAGTCTCTGAGCCTAGGATTTTTGGATTGGTAGATTAGTGTCTTATTTTTTTCTTAATTTTTGGTAGATTGTAATTAGGAATAAAAGCTTTGTATTCTTTTATATAGATTGTAACTAGGACCCAAACCCTTGTAAGGTTTAATTTATCAAGATTGTATTTATCATTATTCAATCAATGACAATGAAGTATTTTGATCATGTGTTTTATATATATTTTTTTCTTATTTTTTTGTATAAAAAATAAGTGGCACTCCACACCACCTACCCAAAAAGAGAGGTGTCCTTAAAAGCGCCAGAATCTCTTTTTTGAGAGCACCCTTTCTCAAGAAGTTTGTGGTCTCTCACAGTTTGTGTTCACGGTTTTCCAATTATTCTAAACTTTTAGAATCTAACAACCATCATAACTATTTTTTGTGTACATATATATATATATATATATATAATCATTGATGGATCTGTTGAAGGTTAGTAAGCTATTGCAAAATATTCAGTAATAAAAGGCATAGATGGATGGCACGTGGTTTACTTTCCAGTCACTCACTTTACATCTCCTTGAATTATAAATTTTCGCATAGTTTTTGTGTTTTCCAATGTTTGGTAGTATTAGAAAAAATGAGTCAAAGAAAAAATATTTTTGGTCAATAGAAAAAGTACGACTTATTTTTAGAGATTGTTTCTCACTATTTTTTTTTTTTTTTTGTGGAAAACAACTCTATCTTACAGCAAACTAAATAAAGGAAGTTAGTTGTTGTTTTTCAACTCATTTAATGTTGCTACAAAACAAAGAAAAATTAGATAGTTTTATAAATAAATAAAAAATTAAAATGACTAATTTTCTTGAAAATATTACGGACAAAACAAACAGGAATCACGCATTTGAGAAGAAAATAGTTTCCTTAACCAAATAAAAATTTTAACCACTTGGATGTTATTTTAAATGATATGATATTATTTCAACTTATTACCATCAAAATTAGTTTTATGTAATATATGTGTGTGTTAATATATATATATATATATACACACACATATATAATAGCAGCATATATACGGGTGTATTTAGAGAATTTAATTCATTTTAATTTAAAAATAAATCTAGAATAAATGATAAAATATTATTGTGCGGGGTGAATTTGGAGCTCCCCGAGGACCCAAGGGCCAGGGGCTTGGGCCAGGGGTATGAGCCCACTACAATTAATTGTTTAGAGATGGGAATGGCAGACCAACTCGTGGATTCCTAGGCTCAAAGTCTAATGTGGGGGTAAGTGGGCCCAGTGCAAAGATGAAAAAGTGGAACAAAACGCAGAAAGATTAATCAAAGGGAAAGTCTAGCATTAATGTTCCCTTGGCTGACCAAGAAAGGAATTCCAAAGCAAACAACAACACAAGTCTGAGTAATTTTCTCTCTCCCTCTCTCTATCTAAATTTTTCCCTCCCGTTTTAATGGGGTTTTCCCCTCCTTTTATTACAGTCTATCCTTAATCCTGGCCTTTTAGTTGTAGGGCGGTGGTTGTTCATTAGATATTTGTCCCATCCACCCATTGGGAGAAATGTTAGGTGAGCTACAGGCTATCCAAGTACTGTTTAAGTATCACTTCCTCCATTAATGTGATTGTCCTGGTTGGCGTAGTGAATTTAATGCAGAGGTGATGGGTGCTTCTTCAACACGCCTCCCTTTCTCTCTCTCCTTCCGTGCCCATCTGTGGCTATCAACTTCGGTCTATATCCCCTGACATGGTGGTTCATCTTACCTTCCTTGGGGTAGAAAGGGATCTTCCTTGGCTAGCCTAGTGCTCTCTTCTCTATCTGTTGGGCCCATTCGGTCCTTGGGCCTGGCCTAGTAGTGGTTCTCTCCTCGGGCCCCCAACAATTATTAAATAAAAGCTGAAAATACACTTTCTCAATGTGAAGAGGATATTATTAAACATGTTTCATGTGTAGAAGATATTATTGAAAATTTAATAAAATGTTTTCCATTTAGGAATCCCTTATTTTCGATAGCTTATATTTATAATATGAGACAAAAAAAAAAAAAAAAAATACCTTAACTTATTTTCAAAAAAATTGAAAGTTAGATTTAAAAAATAAATAAATAAAGTTGAGATAAAAAATAGTGTAGAAGTTGCAAATAGTACCTAAAATAAGCATAAAACCAGCTTATAATCACTTCCCAAACTCGCACGATTCTTTTTATATTTTCCCAGTATTTTATCTATTTTTGGACGAAACCAAAAATTTGATATTTTAAATTTTGAAGGAGTATAATAGAGATTGGTCAAAATTATTTCTTGAACAAAGTTTAGCTACAAATTAGTTGTAGTCTAAGACTACAACCTTACTCAATAAAATAAACACTACTATATATTTTAAAATCTAACCGTTAAATTGCATGTTCTCTACATTCTTAATACACATGTCAAATTTTGTACCAATCGAATATTATTTACTATATGATTTATAAGCTTATATTTTATAGATAATTTTAAACTACAAAAACTTACAATTTAAACAATTTATTGGTGACATAGCCATTGATCTTTAATTTTTTAGAAATTTTGCAAGTATGGAGGATATAAGAAGAAGATGTAATCCAATGGTGAATTTGACAAAATTCACCTCCAATAAAAAGATATTAAGTAAGGTTTGATAGGCCAAAAATGTATTGACCTCTTATGATGAATGAATTGATTAATTCGCCAAGTTTATTAATTAATCAAATTAACATGCAAAACGCGTGGTAGCACAAACAAATTACCAATTAACTAAAGCATGCAGTGGAAAATAAATTGACACGGTGATTTATTTACGAATGGGGAAAACCTACACAACAAAAACCCTACTAGGTGATTTTAAGGTCACCACTCTCGAGAATCCACTGTTATCACAACAAGCGGTTACAAGTAAAGGAATCCCAATACCTTATGCCAACCTACAATTGAACCCTTACCCCAATACCCAATTGGACTTGTACTGTAGTGACAATCTCTCATTTTCAATACACGACTCCCAATACGTGACTAACCAATTGCGCGGATCCCAGTACGCGACTTAATCACCAATTTGAGAAGGATGTTGGCTGCAAAGTTCTTCTATTCATCACATGATGAAGATCATGAAGTTGCTTGGTCACAAAACCCTATGGTGTACAAGCAGAGCAGCTTCTTCAAGAACTAGGGCAAACTAGGTTTCCGGTCACACCTTTCTTCACACTTGTGGAATTGTGCTCTTGTGCAACTTATGTCACCTTTTACAACCCTTAAAATAATCCTTATAATGTTTAGGGTTGTGAGAAAAGAAAGCCCAAACATACATTCACGGATTGGATGAAAATCAGAACTTCATAAATCTCGACAGATACCCTATTTGTCGAGCAGCTATCGAGCCTCGGGCTAAAATAGCTCTCTTTAAACCTCGATAGATGCTAGCTGTCGAGCTTTAAAATCCTACACTTTTTGACTTGATTCTTGGATAGGCTTGCATGGCTTTAACACTTAAACTTGAAACCTTATTTCTTGAAGCATTAAACACATCCTAGATCTACCCAATTACAAGTAAAGTGCGTTTTGTCAAATGATTAGCCAATTACATAAAATAGTGACATATGTTCGTATCATTGAATCACATATGTCCTAACAATCTCCCCCTTTGGCAATCCGTGACAAAACCACAACAAACAAATGAACATATGAGAAAAGTCATAAATCACTCAACTCATATTCACTTGTTAAATACAATAAAATCTATCCTAATACAAACTCTTGAAAAACTTTGCAAGAAGAGAGTTTATGGCAAGTAGACATTGACAACCCATATTTCTGAAACACTTTAAACAAAACTCATTACGGCATCTTAGTGTGAAACAGAAATAATAGATTGCATACATTATATAAGAAACATGTGTATAAAGATAGAAAAAAAACAACACATGGAAAGATAGGTGAAAGAACTGTAATAACAACCTCAAATGTATATATATCAACAAGTACAAGATTTGCTATCACAAAATGATCACAAGATCTAAGGTACAAGAACACTGTATCTAAAATATAGAGAAAAGAAAAAGATACATGAAATCCTTACTACATCCCTAAAAACAATGAACACTCCCCCTAACAAAAATCTCCTATACTAACCTTCTCCCTATGAGTATGACTACTCTCATATCCAAAACTACTTCCCCTTTTTGTCATCAGTGACAAAGGGTAAGAGTATCAAGTAGACATCTCGTCAGCACTGGAAGAGCTAGCATCTCCATCCTCTTCATCATCATCGTTGTCATCGTCCTCGGATGCCTTGTCGTCCTCAGATGCCTCGGGAGAAAGAGAGGGAGACTCTACAAAACCACCAAGGTGAGCCTGCCATCTAGCAATGCAGCCGACACAGGTGTTCACCTGACACAACTCATCACTGAGAGTGTCAAGGCGAGCATCCATGCGCTGAAGCTGCGCCATGATCGCATCAAGAGTCACACCATCCGTAGAAGAAGAGGGAGTGAAGGTGGATGGAGCTGAAGGAGTGGGAAGAGCTGCCGTCCCAGACTTCCTCGAATGAAATTGCGCCTTGCTCTGTTTAACGGTAGCGGCGTCAATGGCACACATAACATGGAAGTAGTCGGAAACGGGTAAGGGAACAGAAAAATGGCTTAAAATCCTCGTGATAGCCGAAGGGAAGATGAGCTTATCATGGGTCACCGTATCCCTATATACATCTATGATGGAAAGAATGAAATGAAAGAGAAAATCTATAATAAGATGCTCTAAAAGAGAAAGCAAAAAATTGAGCACGGGGCTCGGTAATAGAGTTATAGTGAGAAAGAGGACGCAAAACAAAAGTTTTAACCATGTTAAGAAACCTAGGGCCTTTAGCAAAGGCCAAACAAGGAGTGAACTGATGATCACCCCAATCAGAGGGACGCTCATAAAAAGCAAATATAAGCTCGTCTTTAGACACGGTCTTAAGACGATCACAACCAAGGTAGTCAGGATGCGCTACCCTGGGGACATGGAGCACGTCGGATACAATATCCAGAGTGACCACGATACACGTACCTCGAACGCAAGTAACAAAAAGAGGTACTGAATAATCAAATCCATGCATGTTGGAGTAGAACTCCTGGATAAGCACGGATGGACAAGTGACCGAGACGTCACACATTGACTCCCAACCCTTACTGTAGATGACAGTGGGTAGGTCAGTGTCGGAGAAGTTTGACAAAATGAGTTGGCATTTCGAATGAACGCCTCGTCTAGTGAAGTTCTCAAAGAAGTTCGATTTGGCCTTCTCATCACGGAACTGGACGTGTGAGGGAGTAAGGTCAGAAGAAGTGGATGCCCCGGAACAAGAGGGTTTCAGGATGGTGTAGATTTACGTTTAGGTGCCATGACGCAACTAATGTAAGAATGAGAGAGAGGGGGAGAAAGAGACAATCAGAAAAGTCCCAATACAGTTCAATATATAAGAATATAGAGAATGTAAAGTACGAATGCATGAAAATGCATGAGCATGTGATATGCAATAGTAAAAATATCATGGGCTTAGCCCAATCCAATCCTACCAGCACACATGTTTGCAACAAAGTAAACACACATCTAAGAATGCATGAAACATTGTTATAATGCAAATGAGATGCAATGCATGATGTTTTAAGATCAAAAATACAAAACCCATCCCAAAAATTTCACAATAACTTTATCAATTTTGAAAAACCCCAAAATTTTCAAAATACCCCAAAAAGTTAGGTCAAATGCATGAAATGCATGAAAAAGAAGGATTAGGACCCTTACCAATTGAAGAAAAACTTGATCTAGGCCGAAAAATCCTTGAGGATGAAGTTTGGAGTGAGAGAGAGAGGTTTTGGGAGGTGAAGAGGCAATAGGAGTCGAGAGAGATTGAGAGAAATGAAATCTGAATCGCGCTGACCTTAGCTCAGTAATTCTCGGCAGATCAAGAGGTGTCAAGAGGTGTCGAGCTTTAAAGGGTCGACAGATGCAGCTATCGAGTAGGTGTCTAGAGGTGTCCACAGCAAAAAGAAGCTCAATGGATCAAGGAGCTATCGAGAAGCTATCGAGGAGACATAAACTTTCTTGATGGATCAAGGTGCTATCTAGAAGCTGTCGAGATTGCGATAAAAAAACTGAAGAGCTCGATAGATAAGCCAGGTGTCGAGAGGTGTCGAGGAGCTATCAAGATTACTTAAAAACAGTTTTTCAAAGAAAAGAAAAACACAATATGAATGCAATCAAACATGCAACTCAACCAAAGATCCAAACAACATTTTAAGCTCTTAAAATCATCTCTCAACAATAAAATTGATAAGCATTTAGATCTCATAAACACATACACACACTAAACAAGTCTAACCAATTTTATATTTCAAAAACAATTCAAGACAGTTTAGTAAGCATAAATTAACACATGTAAACCTTGTGATGGCCAAATCACATTGTACCTGCACATGTATCAAAAGTAGCAAAGAATATTGCGTGTTAAGTGTGAAAAACATCGCAAGATTGCATAAGTGTCTACATGTTATGACGATTTGAGATATGAGAAAATCACTTTAACTCACACACAATCATAACTGTTTGATAGGGACTATCACGTTCGAGGTACATCCTATAACTCCCACATCTCCTAGAATACACACTTGTAATCATATATAAAGCATTTTGATTCTTTTTGCTTTTATTTTTCTTTGCATATTTTTCTTTTAAGCAAATCATGCATGGGCATATAAGAGAGAGAAAAGAAATACCCAGTTATGTTAAGCATTTGACATTCCACTTTTGTTATGCTGAAGCATACAAATGTCATTTCATGATTGGCGAGCAACAGTGGTGAGATGGTTATTTATGCCTTTCTATTAGGATTTTCTAGTCATTCCCGTCAAAAAGAGTAATACGAGTGTTAAGTATAAGAGATCACTTAATCTTACTCATCACAAACATGAGCCACAAAGCTCACTTGCTTAGTTGTGCATAGAGATGCTCAACTAAGCTATAAAAGATACAAAGTTTAGAAAACTTTGTTTCAATGGCCATCCAAGGTACACAAGTACCAATGTACACAAACACACACTGTTTTTGTATTTTTCTGATTTTTCAATTTTTTTTTTTGAAAAACAAAATAAACCAAATCTGAAAAGAAAAACAAACAAAAACAAGTTAAACAAAGCAATGCATAAAACTAGACTGACTTAAAACAATAAAGCAAAACACACAAGTAATGCAAAACAAAAATACGAAGGGGAGAGAGAGAATAAGCGATGGAATCACTTGGAGCCATTTTCCTTCCACACCTTGGAAGAACCTTTCCTTTTAGTGAACCCTTGATCTGGTGGTGAGGGGGAAGAGTTAAAACCGTTCAAGTTCGAAAGGAACATGAGGGCTTTGAGAAGATCTCCAAGAGGAGCAAAAGAGGTTGGAAATTGATTCTGATCTCCCAACGCGATCATGCTATTGCTCTTTTGAGTAGCTAGCCACTTGTAGCAATTAGGTCGAGTATGTCTAGCGGCTCCACAGTGATGACATAAATGCTGCTTTTTCTGCTTAGGCTTTTGAGAGTTTCCCTTCTTAGCCCTAGGGTTTTTAATCTCTTTCTTATAAAGTTTAGGGGGTGCTCTTAAGATAGATTTACCCTTGTCTATGTTCTCACTAGCTAATTCATTTTTAACATCATTTTTCTCAGTTTCAATATTATTAGCAGGAGGAACAAAAACAGTAGCACTAGTAGAAGAAATACTAGAAGAAGAGAAATCATACCCTAAACCGGTTCGATCGGAAGTAGATTTCTAAAGACTGAGCATCTCATCAAGCTTAGCACTTGAAGTCCTTTCCAGCTGAGCTCTGACTTGGAATAGTTCTGCCTCAAGCTTCTTGGTCTTCTTAGTCAAGAAATTGTTCTCAAATATGAGTGCTCCAATAATATGATTTGCTTCATCAAACTTTGTAGAGATTTCTTCCCACTCAAGCTCCACATCACTAAGCTTCTTGGTGGCCAACCTATACAACTTCTCATGCTTCTCGGAGACCTTGTATAACTTTGCATAAGCTATATGGATGTCATCTTGTTCATCCATCTTTTCAAACTTAGACTCCACCAATTCCTCTTCTTCATCCACATCTTCAACAATCCCTTCAGTAGGATTTACAGTGGCAGTGAAGGCATTTAGGATTTCATCATCCTCATTATCAGAGTCATCCTCAGGCTCAGTGTCGCTCAAGGTAGCAGCAAATGCCTTGCTTTTTCTAATGGTCTTGAGATAAGTAGGACACTCTTGTTTCATGTGACTGAAGCCTTGACACCCAAAGCACTTTGGTCCTGAGGGAACAGTGTATTGACTACCATCCCTAGCATCCTTCTTCCCTTTGTCTTGGCTCTTAGATTGAGAAGAACTTGACTGTTTACAGTCCTTGTTGAAGCCCTTTGCATTGGCATTCTTCATAAACTTCTTGAATTGCATGGTAATGTAGGACTTCATCTTAGAATCTTCATGATCAGAAGACTCATCAGTATCACTACTCTTGGCTTTCAAAGCCATGCTCTTGCTCTTGCTTGATTTCCCTATCCTCGTCAAACCCAACTCATACGTCTGCAGATTGCCAACCAACTCTGTCAAAGGAATTTTGTCAATATCTTTTGATTCCTCAATCGCGGTGATCTTGGCATGGAATCTTTTAGGCAGAGATCTGAGCACCTTTCTCACAATCTTGGGTTCAGGAATGGTTTCCCCAAGATTAAATGCTAAGTTTACTATGTCCTTTAGCTTGGCATAGAACTCGTCAAACGACTCATCCTCCTCCATCTTGATCTCTTCAAAGTTTGTAGTGAGCCTCTGAAGCTTTGAATCCTTGACAGCCTTGGTTCCCTCATAGGTTGTTTGGAGAATGGTCCATGCTTCCTTAGCAGTTTCAGTGGAGGATATTTTCTTGAATTCCTCATTTGTGACTGTACTGAATAGATCATTCAATGCCCTGCTGTTGAAGTTTGCCGCCTTTATCTTAGCATCATCCCAATTGGCCGGCGCTTCTGTAGGCTTGGTCCAGCCTATCTCCACAACTTGCCACACTTTCTCATCTAAAGACTGCAAGAAACCTTTCATGCGTACTTTCCAGTATGCATAGTTAGTGCCATCAAATAAAGGAGGTATAATAAGAGATTGTCCTCTATCCATGACAAACAGGGGTCAATGGATCACACAGCAAAGATTAACCCTAATCAGAGTGTGCTGCTTTGATACCACTTGATAGGCCAAAAATGTATTGACCCATTGTGATGAATGAATTGATTAATTAGCTATGTTTATTAATTAATCAAATTAACATGCAAAGCGCGTGGTAGCACAAACAAATCACCAATTAACTAAAGTATGCAGCGGAAAATAAATTGACAAGGTCATTTGTTTACGAATGGGGAAAACCTACACGACAAAAACCTTACCGGGTGATTTTAAGGTCACCACTCCTGAGAATCCACTATTATCACAACAAGTGGTTACAAGTAAAGGAATCCCAGTACCTTATACCAACCCACAGTTGAACCCTTACCTCAATACCCAATTGGACTTGTTCTGTAGTAACAATCTCTCCTTTCAATGCACGGCTCCTAGTACGTGACTAACCAATTGCACGGATCTCAGTACGCGACTTGATCACCAACTTGAGAAGCATGTTGGCTGCAAAGTTCTTCTGTTCATCACACGATGAAGATCATAAAGTTGCTTGGTCACAAAACCCTATGGTGTACAAACACAGCAGCTTCTTCAAGAACTAGGGCAAACTAGGTTTCCAGTCACACCTTTCTTCACACTTGTGGAATTGTGCTCTTGTGCAACTTATGTTACCTTTTACGGCCCTTAAAAGAATCCTTATATATGTTTAGGGTTGTGAGAAAAGAAAGCCCAAACATATATTCACAGATTGGATGAAAATCAGAACTTCATAAATCTTGACAGATACCCTATCTGTCGAGTAGTTGTCGAGCCTCGGGCTAAAACACCTCTCTTTAAACCTCGATAGATGCTAGCTGTTGAGTTTTAAAATCCTGCACTTTCTGACTTGATTCTTGGATAGACTTGCATGGCTTTAACACTTGAACTTGAAACCTTATTTCTTGATGCATTAAACACATCCTAGATCTACCCAATTACAAGTAAAGTGCGTTTTGTCAAAGGATTAGCCAATTACATAAAATAGTGACATATGTTACTATCATTGAATCACATATGTTCTAACAAAGTTGTAACCTAATGGTACAACCAATTTTGTAGCTAAACTTTGTCCTTGTTTCTTCTCCTCTTATAAAGTCCCAAATAGGGAATAAATTGATTTTTTTTTTTAAAACAATTATCTATTTCCATTTCAATCCCTCCGGTCTCCCCTTAAAAAAGTATTATTGTATTTTAAATGTTTATGATTTTCTTTTATTGGTTTACCTGAGTTTGAATTAAAAGGGATTATTTTAAAAAAAATTCATAAAATTTTTTATTTAGTAGATAACGTATGGAATGGATGTCTCGCTATGAACTTTGAATTTTCAAGGTGGACAAATAATTTGAGACAATAGCAATACAAAATAGAGAATAATTAAGTATATAACAAAAAGAAAAATTTTTAGTAAATTTTATAATAGTAATTAGAATTAATGATCAAAAATCAAAATTTCTACACAATTAGGAAGACAATGAAGATGATCAATGGTGTTTTGGATCACATGGCAAGTAAGTATTAATGAGACAGAGTGTGAGAGGGTACAAAAAGAGGTTTGGTTTTAAAAATTGAATTGTTATTGGGATAGATAAGATTAGCTAGAAGTTCAAGGTTTTGAAGTTGAATTAGGACTTGATCGAAGGTCGAATCACGATGATATTATAATTGATTTTGGTAGGTTCTAAATTTTAGAATTAAATGTTTAATTTCTAAATTTATGTATGTTGGCAAATCGAGAAAAAAAATATGTCTAGATTAGGTGTTAGACATTGCTCAAAATTGTTCAAGTCAAGATTCAAGAACTGTCAAGCTGCAGAAAGAAGAAGCAAGCTACTATGAAGCTTGACCGATAGAAAGATAGGTTTGACCAATCAAAAGTCGTGTTCTGCAGATTTTAAATTAGGCCCAAGCCCGTGAAAACGTTTAGGGTTTCAATCCAACACTACTAGGTATAAAAGGAAAACCCTAATTACGTTTTAGAAACTCTTGGAAGTCTTGTGAGTTACTTCTATGAGATCTGTGAGGTTTTTGTAACCTTCTAACTCTACAAGCATCTATCGGGACGAGATCTACAATCAAGAACTGGTGGAAACAAGTTGCTACATAAAGATCTACTATTTATGGTGATCTGAAACCTTTGAGTGGGATCTTAAAGTCACAAATGTGGGTGTTTGTGTTCATCAAATTCAAAATAGAAGAGTCCGTGGAGTCGGAGTTGCACGTGGTCGTGTGAGTAAGTTCTACAAGAGGTAGCTTTAGATTTTAGGGAGAAAATCTATTGTAAACTTCCATTTTGTCATAGCGAATTTGTTTACCTTAAGGATAGTTAGGTTAAATCTTCCTCAGGTATTTTATCTTGACACTGTTGGTTTTATTAGTTTTCCTAGGTCATCATATTTCTGTCTTATTTACTTTTTTGTACTAAGTAATATGATTGCATGAGTTTAACCTAAATCTGAATAATTAACCTAAGTAACTACTTGGCTAATTAATTAGGTTAAACGAATCTGATTTATAAGGGTCTAAACAGAACAAACAAATTTAATAAGTTAATATGAAAGAAAATATATGTAAAAATATTGAGTAAAATTTTATATTTAAAAAAAGGCTAAAGTGATTAGTATTAAGAAGTTGAAGATAAGTATGATAATGTTTATCATCTAATACAGATTTTAAGTTGATATTTTCATATAATTTAAAATATTTTAGTACATTTATATACAACATGAAAATATCTTTAAAATTTTCAATATATTCGTGCAATTGAAAAAAAATTATTATTCTTTAGACAAGCATAATTAAAGAACATAGTTAAAGTAGTCCAAATGTCCAATATCATTACTACTTACAATGTTGAATCTCTCTCTCTCTTTGATTTGGTGATTCCTTATTCCCATAAATCAACAAATATGAGTGTATGATGAATTGATTGACAGTTTGAGCTTTAACGAACAAGATCACTGTGGGGGATGAGGAACCGAAGAGGAAGAATCATAGAATAAAACCAACCCAAGGGGCAATACATCCCAAATATATGTCAAGACAGGCCTGGATCAATCTGGATGAGATTTTCTGAGAAACCGAGGAGAACAGTATGCCAGAGGAGCCCGAGAGACAAGTACTCCTCGAGGGACCAGAGATTGACCATCAAGTCCACAATGCCGGGAGTTGAGGAGGGAAGGAGAGATGTGCAAATAAAGAAAGGGGGAAGTTTCCTGGTAAAGTACTCGTCTCCTCCGCATTCAATGCACTGCACCAACTCAACTGTTCGCATTAATGGCAGAATGACCCCTGAATAGTGCCCTCACAGCTTGCAGCATATTCTACCACCTCCAACAAGGCCTTGATGGGACAAGCATCCAAGCGAAGATTAGTGACCGTCTAAGTGAAGGGCTGAGATGCAATCCAGGTAGCTATATAAGGAAAAGGGACTCCTCTAAAATGGGGGATAGAAAAAATAAAGGAGAGAAGGATAAAGTGTAATCAAGAACTTTGTAACCGAGAAGGGAATATTATATGTACTAGTGATCCTCGGACGGAGCCAAGGAAGAATTGATACAGAAATCTTTGTCTTTTTTACTATTATTCTCTCTTAAATCTAATAGCTTAAGCATTTGATCTATTTTTAAATCGTTTAACAAAACCAACAAGGCTTGAAAGGTTGGCCTTGATAACCTACCTTTACAAATTAATTGTACTAGGCCACCATATATTCCCTACCCATCTAACTTGAGTCAGACCACTGATTTAGCCCCCTACAATCACCATTAGATACAGGCTAGCAAAGTTAGTTTTGAAAAGCAGATTGATGCATTTCAACAATTTAATTTGGCCCCGTTTAGAGGGTAAAAAGCCAAATCCAACCAGTTTCACAGATTTACAAACTAGGCATTTGGACTATGTGTTAAAAGGTTCAAATGCAAAACTTTTTTTTTGGGGGGGGGGGGGGGAAGGGGTTGTTTAAAAGATTGGGGTGGTGGGATGGGTACTCACTAGAACAGGGCAAGAAGAAAACAGTAAAACACCT
Source organism: Notholithocarpus densiflorus (assembly GCA_030021035.2). Taxonomy (NCBI): domain Eukaryota; kingdom Viridiplantae; phylum Streptophyta; class Magnoliopsida; order Fagales; family Fagaceae; genus Notholithocarpus; species Notholithocarpus densiflorus. Next base: position 8,463,193 of record JARYZH020000007.1, read on the forward strand.
GCCCCAAAGTGGAAGTGGGGTAGGGCGGGGAATAGGAAACCCACTTCATACTCACCCTGTTACCATTTCTACTTGGTGAGCGATTCGAGTGATAGCACTATCAAGACTTTTTTTTGGAGTAAATAGTAATACTTATTAGAACACACACGAAAATAGTAATATTAGTGTTTTAAACCGGGTTTATAATACATTACATAACCAGAGTACAACTACAAAAGGGCCTAACCTTTATAGTTGTAGACTGGGGTTATAAACAACAGACACTAGACACACAACTAATGTGGGATAAACATCCCCATTTTTTTTTTTTTAGTAAACAGTAATACTTATTAGAACACACACAAAAATAGTAATATTAATGTTTTAAACCGGGTTTATAATACATTATATAACCAAAGACCCCCCTTCTTTTATTCAGCCAAAAAAAAAAAAATGTTGTACACATAATAAAGTTTTAGAGATTGAGTTGTCACACCTCAAGACTTGTTGTAATAACAGCTTTTGTACATAAAGTAGACGTAAACAATTCAATTAAAGATTATATATGTTTTGGTTAAAGCCAATTAGCCTACTTTATTACAATATATATATATATATATATTTATTTATATATATATATATTTATTTATTTATATTCTTTTTAGAAGAAGCCCACTTTAACTGGTTGATATTAATACAATATTTTTATTGGGATAATGTGCAAATTGCTCCTCTAAAATTTGGGGATTTTTAGATTTTATACTCTGAAAAATGTTAGACTTTGGATTTTACCTCTAAAAGTTATATTTTGTTTGCATTAATAGCTCTTTAATCCATATTTTCTGTTAAGTGTCATACAAGTTTGTCACACGTGTTTAGTTCGTCCAATAAAATGATACAACATTCATTATTGTATTTTCTTTTAGAAAATTTATTTTAATTATTTAAATTTTTTATGCTAAAAGAATGATATAACATTATTTTATTAGACGAACTAAACATGCGTGGTAAGCTTATGTGGAACTTAATGAAAAATATGACATAACTGAGATGCTATTGATAGAAACAGAATATAACTTGAGAATGTAAAATCAAAATAATAAAATTTCAGAGTGTAAAATTCGAAGATTTTCAAATTTTAGGGTTGTAATTTGCTCTTTTATTTATTTATTTTTATAAAAACTTCTAATACAAATTATTATTAAAAAAGAAATGGTGATTTGTGTGTGTGCAGGCAAAAAGTATTAAATCTATTGATTCCCTTCCAACGTCCGTACAACTGAAGTGCTCCACAAAAGATTGTATTTATGGAACATAAGCACTAGCATCCGAGGATGCCAAAAAAAAAAAAAAAACATATTTTGCATCCTCAAACACTACTTTATTTATTTTACTAACTTATTTTACAATTCACCCTACATGTTTTTATTTTTACATACAATCTAATAAAATAATATAAACTACTTAATAAAATAATAAAAAGTATTCTTATCTCTCTCTTTCCTCCCACTATCTTTTTTTCTTCACACACAACCACAAGATTAAATACTATTTTTTTCATTACAACCTATGAATAGTAAGGTTGTATATGTAACCTTACTATTCATAGGTTGCAAATTTTTTCTGGTATACAAACCCAGATGGCGTGAGTTTTTGCTCTCTTGGGTTGTAAAATAGCAATTGGGGGCGTTTACACCCCAATGCTAGTGCTAATGAATTCCAAAGTTGGGTAATCTTTTGTGTGACGGTGGCATTGTTAAATATCTTTAAGATTTTGTGAGAAGTTCACAACCCACGTGTAGAATCGTCTAGTTACATGCAGCCATGCAAGATTTTAAATAAGTAAAGAACTGTTTATGTTTTGATTTTTAAAAAACAATAATACATATAGATGGTTTGGACTTTGGATACTTGCAATTTCTAATAGTTTATTTCCGTATTATTTATCAAAAGATCCTATTAATGGGTCTTGAATGTCTAATAAATCATTTTAGAAAAGTTTTGACTCTACATTTATAGGAAATATAAAAAGTGGTCAAAAAAATTAATTATTTTTCTCTTTGCTCATAAAAAATTTCTAAAATATATATATTTTTGTGATACATGATAAAAATTATATTTTAGCTTAATTTAAGTATATATGTGTGTGAAGCTCCCTTTTAGAAACTTGAACCCCGACTCTTATCCCTCCATACCCTCCCACAAGCACTTATACTTGTGGAGTGACCATTGCGTCAAGGGTGCGCGGTGGTTCTAAAAATATCTTCAAAACCAACACACTAAGGACACCCATTAACTTTTTTCCTTTATCAAAATATATAGTTTTTTGTAACTTTTATTTTAAATGTGTTTCAAAAAGCTAAAAGCTAAAAATTACTTTGATAATGGTCTTATATAAAAGTAATATTGTACTCATCACAATTTATCATCATAAATATTGTGGAAAAAGTAATGTTGCACATATTCAATTATTTTCTTTGTAGAAATTAATTAGAAATGGTTAAAAATACAAATGCTTAGAATCATGTAATTGACTATTGACATTTTTTTGATAACCACTATTGACATTTGACTTAATATTCATTTGGGAGCATATAATTTTCAGTAATTTATTTGCATAATATGAGACCAAAAAAATTAAAAATTAGCTTATTTTTAAAATTAAATTACTTAAAATAAAACTAAGACAAAAAATAAAAAGCAATAAGCTGTAGTCATACAACTTACCACAAGTAAATCCTAATTCAAATTACTTTTAAAAAATCAATTAATTTCAGTCAATTATTTGACATTCGAGATTGCAAAACACAAATACAATTTATTTTTTTAATAATGATAGAAGTACTACAAAATTTACTATATAGAATTTACAAACTAATGTGTTATCAATCGGCAAAGCACATTTTAAACATTCACTCAATTATATGTATTTAAAATTTATATACTAAAATTTGTAGCATCACTTAATTAGATAGACTTTAGCATTTATTTATTTATTCGGGTGATAGACAGCTATTTCATCACGAATGGTGCTCAGAAAAACAAAGTTTCTCTCCAAACTAATTTAGAATAAAACCCAACAAACCCGTCATATATCTTAATAGAATTTTGAAAATTCAACCGTTAGATTACATGTTCTTATTACATCTTTCATGCTTACAAAATTACAAAATGATAAAAAATCAATTGTTATGTCATCAAATAAATATTAAAATTTCAAGTTTTTGTGATCTAAAGTTGTATATAAAAAATAAGTTAATTGTTTGAATAGTAAATAATATCCGATTTGAACGAAATTTGATATGCATATTAAAAACATAAAGAATATGAAATTCAACAATTAAATTTTCAAAATTCACACTAAAAAAAGAGATACATAGGAAGTTTGAAGAGTTTCTAAGCTCTCTGAACCACTGAAACTGGACACATTATACGCATTATCTGATTTTCGTGTTTTGGTGCAGAAATCTTTGACCGAACACCCAAGCTTATGCATGGGAATTAGGAACAACAACGTTTTTGACCCATTTTAGTTTCAACCTAAAGGTCTTATATTGTCCTAACAGTGCTCGCACTTACCACTTCTACCCAACCTTCAACTCAGTTTGCCTGTGGGAAAGTTTGGCCTGCCCAGCCCAGGCAAGCAAATCAAACCCTGTGAGAGTTTAAAGAAGTAGCTGAGTGATTTTCAAATTGTGCTCTTTTCTAGGAGCATCATTTTTCAAAATTAATGCCATATACACGACTTTTGAGTGGTGCAAACGTGGGCAATTTCATGCCAGATTCGACTTTTTCTCTTTTTATTGAGCAAACATATACAATCTATACACACGACTTTGAGTGGTGCAGCAGTCGCACCGACAATTTTTTATTTATTTATATTTTATTTTATGTATATGACATGAAAAGGATTTGAATTTTTTTTCACAGTTACAACAATTGAAAGAAGTCTGGCCAAAGAATCACTTGATATAGTCTGACCGAGTTTTTATAAGTAGTCAAATTAATCACCATTAGTTTAAAGGCCGCATTTTTTATTATTATTAGCTTTTGCTATATCTTATTACAGCTAAAATATGTTTAAACTTTAAAGTATTCTTAGAAGGTGTTTGGTTCGCCGTGATATGCCTTTGATATGATGCACATTACTTTAATATGACATTAAGGTGTTTGGTTCTAACTGATCATCCAATTGCATTCCTACTGCATTCTTGATTCTGTTGAGGAAGAAAAAGTGATACAATCCTATGGATAGAACTCATTCTTGAAAATCGGCTTACAAGGGGAAGGTGTCCAAAAACTTATATACAAATGATTGTTGATGCCCATTTTGGCAAAAGGGCCCAATGATAGAAGAAGCCCAACAATATGAAAAAGAGGTGAAGAAAGAAAATGTAGCAAAGTAAAAACTATTAAAACTCGAATGGCAGGAATAATAGTTCACGAGTCCACAAAATAACAAAGTGGTTCCAAAGCAAGCAAACGGACCAAGGAAGCCCTAAAGAATGAAATGGTAAGCCCATGGGTATCATAAGAAATAGAAAGAAAGCATAAAGTGCCGAAGGAGCCCAAAGAAAGGAATTAGTAAATGGGATTGGTTCGAAGGCCAATAAACCCAAAAGTAAAGGATGTGGTAATTGGGCCAGGGAAGCCCAAAAGATTTAGCAAAAGCCCATGGGAATGTAAGAAGTAGGAAGAATGAAATGGACCAAGGATGCCCTAAGGAATGAAACGGTCCGAGGATACCCAAGGAATAAAATGGGCCGGGAAAGCCCAAGATGTTATATGGACTGACCCAGCAGGAATACTGGGCAATGTGAACTAAATGAAGGATTAACACATGAAACTGGCATGGCAGGGCCATAGGAAGTCCAACAAACAAAGTTAAACAATATTGTGACAGAAACAATGCAATGACATGGCAGGAGTACCAGCTAGCCCATGGACCAGAAGTGAAAGGAGACAGGGGCTGAATTAAAGAAGAAAAAGCCCACATCCAAGCAATGCCCAACCCAAAGAAGAAATGAGATGCAAAGAATGAAGATCCAATGACTCATTCATGCCACAAGAGTTAAACAAGCAACAGAACACGTAGAAGGGCTAGACAAACCTGCAGGCAATGGCAAACGCATGAACTCCAGAAAAGCAATGGACTCATATAGGAGTGGAGCATGCACAAGGCTCAAGCACCACCTACTTGTACCTAGCCAATACAGGGGAGGTGGGGCATGGGTCAGAGGTAAGAAAGGGTGTGGTCTGGCAGTGGGGAGAAGGAGGAGCCTATTCTAGGGTTCCTACTCAAACTCTTTTGGGGGAAATGTCCTGTTGGGATGACATACCACCCCAAAGAGGCAAACATAAGCTGGAATCACTAGCTGCATGCTATAGGAGTTAGTAAGAGAGAGACCTAGCCCTTATCTGTATGAGAATGCCAAGAGAAGCAAGAAAACAAACAAAACTACTTTTTTCTGGGAATAAAGCGTAGCGCGGCCAACATAGAGTAGTGGTAGTGGTTGGGCGACTAACAGACTAGTGGGCAATTCGGGAAGGACACCCACAACAGGCCAAAAGTAGTTGAGGGGTAAAAATGGTAAATCTTATCACGACAGGCAGTATAAAAAGGCCTTAGCCATGCACATAATCTCTCCATCATCTCATCCCAGGTCTTGATGGACCCGGGCCTCAAGGTGGTTTACCAAGTATATGCTCTGTCCACTAGGGATAGTTCCACGTCCGCTGCATAGGAACCCATGGTGTGAATAAATCTGCTCATGTGCTTTACAACACTCCCATTCCTCCCATCAAATGGGTGGAATTTTGGGGGTTCATATCCTTTGGGGTAAGGCTTGCCGAGGAGCTCTGCTAGGAATGAGGGATCCTGAGAGAATTGCTTGCGGACCCCCGAGAGCTTCTCCCTTTCTTGTTCAAGAAGGGCATTCACGTCTGCTAAAGTAAGATATTGGGGATTGGCTCCCTCTCCTATTGATACCGTATTTTGTCCGGCCCCAAAACCGATGGGAATTCCAGATGTCAAATCAAAGGTTTCATTAGTTATTTAGACATGGCATTAAAAACTTTTGAATACCCTTTATTTTAATATCCAAAGACCGAAATCAGGCTTGAATTGATTGAATTGTTGTGAAAATAAGAAAGTTGCTAGTTAAGGGTTCACCTCTAAAATGAGCTTTGTTATTTAAATTGACAGTTGATTTCGTTCAAAATGCATATCTAACATGTTACTGAAGTTTGTAGGATTGCTCTGGTGAGTTGCAGTGGAGATAGAAATCAATCTTGACATGTATTTGGATTATCATCTAGTGTAGGATTTTAGTTAGATTTATCAAGAAGTGCTCATCAATAATTGGGTACAATAGTCTCATATTTATTCTTTTAGTCCCATAATATATTTTCTCTTGATAAATTTATCTGATTATCATAACATCTTTATTAAGTGTGCTTAAGGTATATTAATTGTTGGTGAGTGCCAGAAGGGGATGCAATTAGATTGGTGAAAAATGCCACACAGTTATATCTACAGCATTCCCCAAATAACCAACTTTGGACACATATGCCAGCACAACCAGCTTTGGACCACTGCCAATTCATTCCTGGCTTGACAGCACACACCCAGCACACGCCTCTGGCCTCACTCCCATGCATGCTCAGCACTACACATATAAAACCCTCACATTCCTTGCTAATGGGGAGAGAGGATCCATTAGAAACCCTAGAGACCCACGGCCTGGGCACCCTCTCTGCCTTTCCCCCATCTCTTCCCATCTCCTTTATCATTCTCTCATCCAAAAACCCTCACAATAGATCCAGGAGATTTCCTAAAAGAAAAACCAGAAACAACTTACTGCAAAATACCAAGAAAAGCAACCCAAAGATAGTCTGAAAAACCCAGATAAACCCATTGAAAAACCCAGAAAATAGACTCACAAAAATAACCCCTAGAATCCACAGAAAACCCAAAGAGTAAAGAAACCAAAAAGAAGTAGATTCAGAACATCAATAGAGAATCTACACAACCATGAGCTTCTTTTTACTTATCTCCTTACTCATTTTTTAGGGTTTTGCTAGTTGAATCTAACTTGCTTATTGTGTTTCCCTTTCAACCAAGTATCAACAGAATCAACAACAACAAGAACAACCACCATCAAGCATCAAAATAGAGAGAACAAAAAGAAAAATAGAAGCAGAAAGAGTACATTAACTGGGTGAACCCTAAAATCTTTTCCTTTTCCCTGTTTCTTTCCTTTCATAATACCTCTGTGTCTCTCACATACACATACATTCTGTGACTCTTTGCTTCACACACACACGCATACACACTGTGGTTTTTGTCTACAATATGTTGCTCTACACACTTTACATGCTCACAGAGCCTCACCACATTGAACACACACAGAGTACACAAGCCCAAGAAACCCTCTAGCTTACCTTTTGTGAGGTATGTGTTCCTCACATGCTACCATACAGACCCACATGCCCCTGCGTATGAGGACACACGCCGCTTAGGCCTTTGTTCTTGGCAAATCCGTGAGACTCTTTACCCCCACATCACCTCTTTGTGGTTCATGTGCCATTTAGTGGTCTTGTAGGTGGTAGATCGAAGGTGGGTTTTGAGGTTGAGAGTGAGAGAGTAGAAATCATAGATTGAGAGACTCAGGGAGATCTTGGTTCAAATTTAGACCAAGAGAAGGTTGAAGTGATGATATAGGAAATCATCCTTATGGTGGTGTTGGCTGAGTTCCATGGTGGAATAGGGAGGCCGTGCTCATTTAGATCGGAGAAAGGAGAAGAGAACCGATTAGAGAGAGTGAGTCTGGCGTTTGAACCTAGAGATAGAGAGATAGGATTTGTTTTGGCTCGGATTTAGAGAAATCGAGGGGTGAACCACCGTGGAGTGGTGGTGGCTCATGATTGGAGATGGGTGAGCTTGCATTGTGCATGATGTATGTATATATATATACCTGCTCACCCCTTTTGGTGTGATTGTCACAGTTCGTGTCACCTAAGGCAAAGCGATGCCTAATTTCTGTCGCAAAAGTAAGGTGACATGTCGCTGGATTTTCGCCATGGAAATCTGGTACTTTGCCTGAATGCCTTAGGAAAGCATAGATTGGGACCACATCCATTTAAAAGCCAAACCTCAAAACCTCCATGCATGCAAAGCCCTGAAAGCCAATGCCAAAATCATGTTTTTTATTGCCAATCTCCGAAAATTAAGGTTTTATCAAAACAAAGGACTATCTTTGGACATGCGTTGTGGGGTGCCTAACACCTTCCCCACATGTAACCAAACTCCCAGACTCAAGAATCAAGATTTTTTACCATCCACATTAGATTAGGAAAAATGCCCTTTTTCTTAGCCTAGAATTAGTAATAAAATCAACTAGAAACAGGTGACCAATCACACCTTAGAAAACCCAATGATTGGTGGCGATTTCACTTACCTTTGGTAATTCCTTTAAAATTTGGCCAAGATTCCTACCACACCTCCAAAGGTAGACCTACCTTCCTCCACCTAGAGAGAGAGCACCCGAAGCTCTGCGCGAACCACACGCACCACACAATCGAGAGGGGCCTCCAACGGGCCCTGCGCGTGCGGGAGCGTCGCCATGGCGGGGGGTCGAACGAAGGCCTGACAACGGCGGTTTTCCTCTCCGATTGAGGCCTGGCGTCGACACCTCCTACTGCTGACCCTGGCCCAAGTAGAAATAGGGATCCTGGGCCTTATGCTTATGATTTGGTGGACTGGGCTTGGCTCACCACAGCTGCTTTGGGCTGATTACGAACCAAGTTGCACACAAAACATGATTCCTACAATACATACACATTTCTACATACAATATATACGTATTGTACAGTAAGGAACAATAAGGAATGAATAAAAATGATAAATAAGACGTTAGAAATCCTCAGAATGATAAATAATATTTCATTATTTTTTTTTTAGTTTTAATACATTGGGTCATTTTTCCACTCATTGGGTCCTTTTTCCACTAGGATATGTCACAAGGTCCAAATAAATTCAAAAGTCACAAGCTTAGATAGCACTTTGTAGGCTTCTAAGACTTGTGAGGTTTGAATCCCATTAAATCCAAGTGTATCTTCTAATGCTTGTCTTAGGATCCTTCACGGTGTTTTCCCTCTTTTCCCCCTTTTTGAAATTCAAAGAAGTTTTTTAAATTATCTTTTTGCTTTGATTCCTTATTATTGAATGGTTTTTGTTGATGGCTTCACCCCCTTTTATAGTACCTTCATAGGGTTTTTGGTGTACCACTGATTCCTTCTATTTGCTGCCCTGGGTACCAGAACCAATGTTGTGTCAGCAACATTGGTGGCTGGTCCATTCCTTATTTTCTCATTATTTTCCCTTTTTGAGGTTTACCCCCAAAAAGCCCCTAGCTGACCTTCTTCTTTTGTGAGGTCCTAAGGGCTGACTTTCAATCTTCTCTTCCCAAAACTTCTAGATGCTTCTTTTCAGACATACCTTTTGGCTACTTCATCTTTTGTCATTTTCTCAGAATAGGCAGATTCCTCCCTGTCAGGCTGAAAGATCCCCAACCACCTTCCTTCATGGTCCACCTTCTTGCGTTCCCCGAGGTACTAGGCTCATTTTCATGAAGTGTTGATTCCTAAGTCATCAGCCTTTTTCTGAACCATGGGCTGCTAATGAGACATGCCTATCTTAGTTCCTTGTGTCCATAAGCATGCTTCCTTAAGCTATCCCAATCCCAGCTAATCCTTTTCTGCATTTCCCGAGGATCCCAGGTTTCTGGGAGTCACGAGGTATCCTGGTCCAGTTCCTTTTTGGGCTCCCCAGGAAATTTTCCTCACAAAGATTGGGCTGGGCTTCCCTTTTCATTTTCCCTTCTTTTCTAAGGCCCAAAGCTTACCTATTCATGGGTTTGGGACTCCTCTTGTTCATTTTAAGTGGGTATTGGTTGGCAGATTGGGCCTTCCCCTTCTTTGGGGGCCCCTTTGGGCTTTAGATTTCAACATTTATGATGTTTTGGGCCCTAACACAACACTTGTGATATTTTGGACCTTAACACATCCTCAGAGCTCGTTTGGAGTAGAGAACTCTTAGCAGCAACACGAAGTTTGATTGAACTGAAGTCTATCCCAGGGAAATTTTCAATGGCGTCGATGTGAAAGTCCTCAAAACTAGCAGCATAGTTTCTATCCAAAAGGTTGGTGAACTCACTAGACGCCTTGAATTCCCTGGTGGCTGCTTCCTTAGCCTCACCCAGAAGAGTGTAGAGCTTGTCGCTTCTCTTTTGAAGATGGTCAAGATGAGTATCCTTCTTGACGGCATCTTCCTTCAGCTCTTCAACAAGGTTCTTTAGCTCCTTCACCTCATCCTCCAACTTGACCCTCTCCCTAGCTCAACGGCTAGATTCCTTCTCCATACCATGAATCTTAGCCTCAAGCCTAACCCTCATTTGGTCTACTTCATAGGCTTTCCTGGATGCTGCCATAAACTTTGACATGACCTATATCAAGAACTTGGATGTGAGAAAACAAAAGTAAAACTCAAATCTTTAAGAGAGTCTTAGGGCCACTATCAGGAGGTCCAATAGGAGGTTTGAACGGGGTGATCTCAAGAGGATTAGACAGATCCACATCAAGAATTTGCACCGTGGACGGTTGTTTGACATTAGTAGGAGGGATGAGAGGGCCAGTCTCTATGACCCCAAATTTGGATGAGCCATGTCTAGGCTTTTTATTGCCTCGACGACTAGGAAGACTCCCCAAATCTATGGTCTTAGAGAGAGTTTTCCTTTTCTTTGAAGTTGTTGGATGAGGCTGAGATTGGATGTATTCTCTTTCCTGGACGGCTTCTTAGTTTGCCAAATCCTTCCGCTTATTTTCCTTCACGGTTCCCATTCCTACAAAAAAGGAAGACGTGTTAGAGTTTAGACGAATTAACCAATCAAGATACAATATAACAAATAACTCACGTCTACGTGTGGTAAGCTTGTGGGCAAGCGCTTCCTCTGTGGGCTCAGGTCCAAGTCCCCAAGTAGCTAGATGACGAAGGGTCACCAGGAAATGGAAAGTCCTGTCTGCGAAGGAGCGTGCTCTTTGGATGCGGTCAAGGTAAAACTTGTTCAAAGAAGGTCGTCTTACAACTAAAACACAAAAAAAAAAAAAAAAAAAAAAAGAAAAAAAGAAAAAGAAAAGAGAGTTAGCTAAATATAACAAAAAGAAAGTAAGATGAGCAAAAGAAAAATAACATACCCTCTGGACGAAGATTACCCATTTCACTAGTATAGGGAGGAAATGGGCCACTGCCTACCTCAACTGGGTTCCCTGCCCAGAACCCTGAGACAAAGAAAAACTCTATCTTCCACCTCCTATCAGACAACATAAGGGACTTAACCAACCTACAGCTGGAACCTTTGGCAAAAAATTAATAGAAACCTAAGGACTGGCTTATCTCCGAAGGTTTGTAACAGTACATGAACTTGTCCACAATGAAAGGACGATTCCCATCAAAGACTTCCCTCTATAACACCTGCATGGATATGATGAGCCTCCATGCGTTGGGGTTGAATTGGTTTATACCTATACCTAGCCTATGGAGAATCTCCCTAGCAAAGACATTTAAAGGTAACCTAAGACCACCTAGTAAGTAGGCCTCATATATACCAATCCTTGAGTTAGGAGTACAACACCACCCACTAGGTGCGGCTAGACGAGGGTTAAGATCATCTGGAATTTGATACCAGTCCCTAAGAGAAGTGAGTTTCTTCTCGTCTGTCTTAGAGGAAACGCCCACTGCACAACAGTATAAAATTTCCTCCTTTTTACTTGGGGAGGGAATGGATGAGGGGGCATTGGTGGAAGGACCAACAAGAGACCCATAGGCAGCCCTCGTCCTCATTTCCTCCTGGAATACCTCCAAAGGAACTCCAAGGACTCCAAACGAGTACTGCTCGTTTGTAGTGTTCCCCCTACTCCTACTACTACTACTACTATTACTCTCACTATCACCACCACTAGTGTCACTCTGATTTTGATACTCATCTATTTCCCTCTTGTCCCTATCGTTAGACGATGACACTATTATCTCAGACATTTTGAAAGGAAATCTAAAGAAACACCTACAAACAAGGAGAAGAGGATACTTGGCTCTAAACAAGGATGACTAAGGACGGAAGAAAACTCCTAGATAAGGCGCTGGACGACTGATGTTAGAAGAAAATATGAGAAATGTGAAAGGGTAAGAGGGGAATTGCACTATTTATAGTCAACAGGGTGGGACACTGAAACGACGCGAGCCAACTAGAATGCGCCATGTGGCAATTTTCTTGAAGAACGAAACAATGCGACTAGCAAGCCCCTAGGATGATTCCACATGTCAACATCTGGAGTGTTTGATTTCGGATTACCTTGATATGCTACCTAGAGAGAACACCTCAACCAATGGGAAACCACCACATATCAAGCTAACAGTAGCATGGACGACACAAGGACAAGGGGGCAACTGATAAGGATTAATCTAAGGTCAATTCATCCAAGATAGTCGTCCATAACCTAATCACGTCTAGATAACTTTAAGAGGAGAGAAAGTCAACAATGGCATCATGTGCATGAATAGTACTCGTCCATTGATAACGAGACTATCCAATCTCAGAATGGTCGTCCATGACACAAGGGTATGGACGACCAGATGCCACTTACTAAATTCTACAAGAACTTCTCAAAAAGTCCCATATAATCAGGTCATGATGCACTACTACTAAAACGTGGAGGGGATTCCCCTTAATCCGCTCCATGTACCCCATTTTCTCCATTTAACCTCACACATCACCCATGATGGTGGTGGATACGAACAAGTAGACTCACTTCTAACTTTCTATATAAGGAGCAAGTCTCATTCACCCAAGGTAAGTTCAACTATTCACAGTTTCCCATCCTTGTGCTTTAGAGAGAAAACTGACTTAACCATCGGAAGGTCCTTGGCCGGGTTACACCGATCACCGTTGACAGTCTTTTCTTTCCTTTCAAGTCCTAAAGCCATCACCATAGTCAGAAGCATTCTAGCCTACCGATTTTCGTGCATCATCAGTGTGTATTCGTGTAAGATTTGGTTTTGATTTGTAATATATAATCGTTAAATTTCTATTCAGCCAAAAGTTAATCTTTGACTTGGGAGGCGAGAATGTCCACATGGAAGCCTTTCAGAATTGGACATGGAATATACCATTCGTAGTAAACTTAACTAAGATTATCCAAACTAGCTTTAAACACCTCAAACGTCTTTGATGTGGATTTGCTCCAACATAAACCTCCAGTTCACATCTTTGATCTTCAGTACATTTAATAGCTGAAGTTTGGCTGCAACTTTACTCCACCAGCAGGTGCTTGAAAGAGTAGAAGTTACAATAACCTCTCAGATCTCAAAAGAGTAGCTCTCCATGACTTGAAAAACATGCTTTAAAGTTTTCCTTATATACCTAGTAGGTTTGGCGAGTTGTTGGGCTGAATTAAAATTCTACAGATCTGTGTTTCGATTGATTGAAGCTTCCTCTCGATTGGTTGAACTAGTCAACTTTTCAATTCTTCTTTCTACAGCTTGTACGTTCTTGAATCTTGACTTGTATCACTTTGAGCAATGTCTAAAACACTTAATAGACACTAAGATCTATTCCTAGACAAGTTTATGTTCTTGGTTTGCCAACACATAAAGTATTTAGAACCTAAACATTTATATCTAAATATTTAGAACCTAACAATCTTGGACATAAAAAACTATAATTGAGATAAACAATCCCATGCACCTATCCCCATTCAATTTAAGAGATACTATTGGACCAATTTATTCTTTCATTTTGTGTTGTATTTAATAGAATTTTATGGATTGTCATTGTAAATTGATATTGTATATATACTATCCAATAGTGAATTTATGGAACCAATATAATGGTAATTGCAAAGAAAAGCCATTTTAGTACCTTTAAATATTTTGGTCAAACTAATATCCTATGTTTAATAATCCAAGCTAACATCAATAGCACCACCACTATTGACAATTCCTGTGTGTAAACATGGATTACATACTTGTAATATATTGAACGAGGAGCTTAGAGAAAGTTCAATCAATAATTCAAATTAGATTCTAATTGCACTCACAGTTTATACAAATTAATGTTATTCTAATTGTCTTATTATTCGATTCCAAGTGTCACTATATTTTAAATACAATTCAATTTCATGTCAAGTTTCCTTCTAATTATACTTTAATTGTCTTATAAAAAAACTTAATTCAAATTTATTATTATTTATAAATAATGTGTACAACTTGTGTGTATTATGCACCCATACATATGCATGGATTAATTATTATTATTATTATTATTATTATTATTATTATTATTATTATTAAGGTCAATGTACAATATTGGTCTCTAACGTTAATTTTAGACCCCTAACGAAACATTGTATTTTACCAATGTAAGGTTGAATTTATTCAATCATTAGTTGGCTTTATTCTGTGCCAAATTTGCTTGTAATTCAGCATTTAGAAACCCTATATTTAGGTGGGAATTATGTAAGGGTAGTGTGTGAGAGAGTGTGAAGAAAAGCTTAAGAGTGTGCAATCAAGAAGAGCCTCGCGACTGGATCTCGCGACTGGTAAGTCGCCAGAAATGGCACACGTGTAAAGCATGCAGGGGGAGCTGAAAGGTCACGCTAGCTGTTGCATTATAGGACAAAACCTCCAGTCTGGCAAGGCAGTTAGCTCGCGACTCAAACTCACGACTCGTTCCAGTCGCGAGCTTAAGTCGCCAAAACACCCTGTTTGGTTGTAACTGACTCGTCGCATTCCATACAAACCCTACTATAAATACCCTTATACCCACGAAATGTAGAGAGCTTCTAGAGAGAATTTTGAGAGAGAAACCCTAGAGAAAAACAAGATTGACTCATCCACATCTTCATCCTTTGATTCTCCAAATTCCTTTACTCTTACCCTCTCCATTAATACATCCTTGAGAGGTACATTTAGCCAAATCCTTTTCTCACCGTACCCATATCTGTGAGAAAGTATTTTGGTGCTTAGGAAGCAGTTCAGAAGGGATAAATTCATTTTGGTTGATGCAATGGGCTATTACGGGATTCGGTAAGCTAGAAAAGATAAGGTTCGGCGTAACCCTATTGGAGTAAGAAGCTTGGAGGGCTTAGATGCACTGGGTAGATTAGGCTTGGAGGGTCTTCTGCTATTCATGTATCCCAACTTTATTCTCTAGTGGATTATTGACTGCTTGGTGGGCGGCGGAGAGGTTTTACGCTGAGGACTTCGGTTTCCTTTTCGATAACACATCGCTGTGTTGTCTTTGTGTTTGCATCTCTCTTCCCTTAATCTTTGCCTTTTAATTACTGCTGTGGTTGTGATTAATTATGGTTTAGATTGTTTTACCAATTCTGTTTTAGCTTATTATCATATTCCGCACATACATTGTTTGATTATAAGCTTGTGTTAGTAATTTGTAAATTGGGGGTCTAAATGTTCATAGGTGTTTTGTACACTATTTGAACTTTCAACCAAGTTAAAGCCAAGTTGATTATTAGATCTATTATGCGGGTTTAAGTTAAACACATAATCATCATAATCATGCAAGTGCAGAAATTTAAAAGAGACACAATATGATGACTCAGGAAACCAATGAAACCAAATCAGATTCATAGAATAATTTCAGTTCTCAATACTCATTTCTCATCACTCTAAACTCTAAGCCAATTCTCATGTCTCTATCTCTATTATACTATAGTCTATATAATTCTATTCGTTGTTAATCTAACTAGAGTTTCCAAACTAGGCTTTGAATCCCATAGACGTTTTTAATAGTAAGTTGCTGCAATGTGAACCTTCAACCTACGTACTTCATTGTCTCCTTGAAGATTTGAATCTAGTACACTTGATAAGTGGAAGGTAGCAACTTGAATCCATTGGTTCAATGAGTATGTGAGTGATCACCGATAGAGACTTTGAAAAAGCAGTAGATACAAATCTTTAGATCTCAAATTGAGCAGCTTTAAATTCTTGAAAAAAGTGCACTAGGATTTTCCTTAAATACTTAGTGAGGTAGGTTAGAAACCCTAGGCATCTAATGGGCTAATGGGCTGAAAATTTGATTATGAAATACGGCTTTCGATCGGTCAAACTTAGGTTTTGATCAGTCGAAACTATTAAAAATTATGTTCCTTGAATCAGCTGCTTTCCTATTCTTGCATACTGAATACTAGCATCTTGAGCATTGTCTAATCATTCCTATAGACTCTATGAGCTATATCTAGATAAGTTTGTGTTCACGAGTTTGCCAATAAAACTATACAAGTATAAAACCTAACTTCTAAAATCTATATGTGGAGTGTTTTTACTTTTTTGTCCGTAATGTTGCAAATAAGCAATTTTTAATTTTTAATCTTGTAATTTCAAAAATGAGTTGGGTTGTCTTTTTGAAAATTCATAACAAAAATGGGGAGTAGATTATGGTTAGTTGTGTTTGTTTTTGGAGGATGTTAGATTTAGGTGGAGTTTTTCAGTTTTTTTTTTTTTTCGTATACACTTAAATGTTGATTTAGTTGATCCTACAATTTTCTTTTCATATCTAATAAGTGGCATCGAACTATTTGCTTTATTTTTCACATGCTTTATTCTTATATTGTTTATTCATTCATGTTATAGCATTGTGTTTCATATTGTTTTTATCTGTTTTCGGCATGTTTTGCTTAGTGTTTCAAGAAAAGACAAGTATATTATTAAGTTCAATCACCTATTCTTGAAACTTCTAGGATAGAAATATTTGGCTAGGATTTATTTTTGGGCATTACTTATAATAGGGCTACTTTTGTATTGAGCACTTTATATTTTTTTTAAGTTTTGTTACGGATTACCAAATGATGAGATTGTTAAGCTTTAAGTATCTATAGTTGTGGTAGAAAATATGTGAACAAAACATGTCTTGTTATAGTTCTTTAGAGTGTATAAGTTTGTCAAGACAGGTGCTCAAATTCTAGACTTCAATGTGTAAAAACAAGGATTTCGATTCATGCTCAACCAATCGAAACTTAAAGACTCAATTGGTCAACTGAATCTCGACCCATTGAACTGCAATTGTGTCGATTTGAATTTTCAACCCGTCAGCCCATTATGTGATTAAAGTTTGGTTTCTACTTGTTCTATTATATAATAAGTATACCCTAATGCAAGTTTTCTTTAGACTTTGGAGCTGTTCTTTTAAGATCTAAAAGGTTTTGTGCTAATTGCTTACAAAGTCACAACTTGTGTTCACTCTCATATTATCTAAACCGGTGGATATGAAGTTGCTACAACCCAGTCATCAAAGGAAGCGATCTAAATCTTCAAGAGGATATATATATAGTGGTAATTCCGAAACGGTATACCGGTATTGACCAGTACCAAAATATATCGTTCCCCAAACTAAACTGGTACGACCTCCGGTATGAAATCAACTTAAAATCTCTCATTGGCTAAACTTTAGAGGCAGACAATATATTTAAACCTTATTTTTGCTTATGCAAACATGTTTGTATGTAGTTCATTGAATTATGGATCAATCACAATGGATCATGTCAACAATTATGAAAATTTTTGTATCAATAGATTTATTTGCATATATAAGAGAACCCAAAAATATATTCTTTGGTCTTTTCAAAGTGCCAATAGAACTTTTACCCTTAATGCTTGACTATAAATGAAAACCCTATCATTAAACCTCATGAATAATTGATACCAACTCCTAACTCCTAAACAATGCATGTCTAAAACGACCATAATGGTGTCATTATTAAATGTTTTCCTTTACTCTTCTTTCTGGAACATTGACTGTCGTGGCCCATACAAGGAATCAGTTTCACAAGGAGGCATGTAAGCTGGAGGAGGCAGGATGGTTGACTCTTCGGTGTTACCGTTCCTTACTATGAAAACTGTGTCCATACCCCAACTCATGTGCCGGTCAAAATGACAATGCATGTACCAAACCCCTGAAAAAAATTCATCTAAGTTTCAATCCATTTTTTTATTCATCGAAATAAATCCGTAATTAGATTATGAATGTATGTCATTGAACTACACCACTTTTGACACGTCAAATCTATTTCAAATCAATACTTATACATTTGTTGAAATGACTTTTTGTTAGGTTCTAAAAGTTTAAAACAATTGGCAAATTGTGAACACAAACTTGTCTAGATATAGATCCTAGAGTCTATAGGTATTATTAGACAATGCTCAAGGTGATTCAAGTCAAGATTTAAGAACACACAAGCTGTAGAAAGAAGATTTCAAAATTTGCCTAGTTCGACTGATCGAGAGACAGGCTCGATCAATCGAAATACGGGTATGCAGAATTTTAAGTTCGGCCCAAACAGCAATTCAAGCCCATTAAGGATTAGGGTTTCAGATCTACTTCTTCTAGTATATAAAGGAAACCCTAGGCATGTTTTATTATGACTTTGGAGGTGCTCTTCTGAGATCTAAAAGGTTCTGTGCCTTCCTCTATCAAAGTCACTACCAGATATCACTTTCATATCTTTAGAACCGGTAGATCTCTGAAGTTGCTGCATCAAGATCAACAATAGCTGATGATCTAAACCTTCAAGGGTGGTCTTGGAGTCACAAACAGGAGAGTTTGTGTTTTTTTATCACAAGTGTGGGTGCTTGTGTTGCAAAGGCCTAATAGAGAAGGAGTCTGTGGATTCGGAGCTTGCACATGGTTGTGTTAGTAAGTTCTACATGTGGTAGCAATAGGATGTTAGTGGTCTAAGTCTTATTGTAAACTTCAATTCTCTATAGTGGATTTGCTTTTTACCTTAAGGATAGCTAGGTTAAATCCTCCCTATGTTTTTACCTGTTTGGTTTTCCTAGGTTATCATATCGTTGTGTTATTTACTTTTCTGCTGCTTTGCGTGATATGATTGTTTTTGTTTTGTTTTAACCTAGATCTGAATAATAAACCTAAGTATTCACTTAGTTAATTAATTAGGTTAAACAATCTAGTTTACAGGGATCTAAAACCTAACACTTTTGACACATCAAATCTATTTTAAATTGGTACCTATACATTTGTTGAAACCTTACTTTAGATAAATTAACAGTATCTAAGCAAGTGGTACCTTTGTCTAGAAAATGAGAGAAATTTAGGTACATTTCTTTTGAAGTGTTGTTGTATTTTAAGTGTCCCAATTAAATTTAACATGTGACTATATTGATCAGTGTAACAAAAACATTGTTATGTTTTTTTAAGCACAACTAAATTCAATTATGTGCACATAAAAAAAAAAAAAAAAAATCAATTATGTGAATTATTGACTAATACAAAACGTAAGGATCTATAGCTAAATTTTGTCAATTTAATATGCAACGTGAATCCTGTCTACCTAGAGTTTGCAAAGCAATGTCCACTATCTAGTTCAATATTGCATATCAAAGCATCAGCAGGAAGAAAAAGGGAGATATCTATGGACTATACGAAGCACAAAACTAAACCAAAATGAATTTTATCATAAGAAATGAGGTTAACGAAAGTACCTGGATTGCTAGCCACAAATCTGCTAGGAAGCATCAACGTGGCTGGGAGGGTGTCGCACCGGAGTCTGACGCAGCTCGACGCGGGGTGTGGCCACCGACACCGTTGCCCTCGCGTCGGTGCCACGTTTGAGTTTTGTTTTGTTTTGTTTGTTGTTGTTGTTTTTTTTTTTTTTTTTTTGGATTTGCGCTGACTCGCGTTGATTTGGGCCGATTCGGGCAGAATCAGGTCGTATTGGCCGAATTGGATCGTATCGGCTGGTGTCCGAAACTGACCAAAACGGCTGAAACGGTCGAAAAATTCCGAAATCGGCTTTGAATGAGGCCCAAACATCCTAAATCTATCCTTCCTCAATTTTATTTTGAATATTTGTTGCTTCTTTTGTGTTTTGTTTTGTGTTTCTTGCCTTCTTCTTTCTTTGTTTTGTGAACCAAGGCCATAGTAATGTGTTTTTTAAGAATATTTTAATAGTAAAAATATATAGAAAATATAAATAAAAATATTTTTAATAATTTTTTAATCGCGGCACCCTGCCGCACCCGCACCCTACTTTTTCAAAAAATGCCGAGTCCCGCACCTGCACCCAAATCTGGAAATGCACCCATGTTTCATAGCAACTCTGATGGTAGCCCATCCATCTTTAGGAATTGGAACAGTATAGCTTCAGGTAGATCAACCAAATTGTAAGTCAATGGGTCAGTGACATTGTCGAAGTCTCCAACACCCATTCCAACCACATAAAATCTGAACCCATGTAAATGCATTGGATGATTTTCTCCTGAATTCATGGCATTAGTCCCCTGAAACCTTATCTCAACAGTCTCATTATAATTTAGCACCTTCACCCTTGTCCCTTGATCTGATATGGTATCATTGTCCGTCAACAAGTCCTCTGAGGTGAAATTGAACAAATGCGGTGGTTTGTCTGGGAAATTTGTCTCGTAATATCCACTTATGTGCCTGCCACAAAAGATAACTTATGAGAGAGCGTTATTTCATAATTAGATACCATTAATCATATTATTCCATACACTGTTCTAATTAAATGCTTCTGAACACGCGTGTACAGATGTGCAAGACTAGAGGATAATAATTTAATGTAATTATGAAAGAAAAAATCAATTAGAAAGATATCATATGTATAGCGGCCAATATATATACCTGTAGTATGCTTCCAATATATCCGATTCTGGGTTTGCAAAACTGATGTTGTTTAAGCTGGAAGCAAGCCTATTCCCAGCAGGCCTAGCCAGGGCCGGCACTAAACATTTTGGGGCCTAAGGCAAGAACTAAAATGGGGCATTTTTTATACTTATGTATTAATTAAATTAATATTTTTATATTATAATATATTTCATTTAAAATCTATTTTTCTTGCCTTTTGAGAAGCAAATTGACTAATTAAATTTTT
This sequence comes from Notholithocarpus densiflorus, assembly GCA_030021035.2. Classification (NCBI taxonomy): domain Eukaryota; kingdom Viridiplantae; phylum Streptophyta; class Magnoliopsida; order Fagales; family Fagaceae; genus Notholithocarpus; species Notholithocarpus densiflorus. Next base: position 8,484,151 of record JARYZH020000007.1, read on the forward strand.
GTATTCAAGTTCTTCTAGTTGAACATCATTATGGTGAACTTGTTCATTTGTGACATTTTCATCATTATTTTCATTTTCTTCTAAATTCTTTTGAAGTTCATTATCAAGATTTGTTGTATTGCAAAATTGAACATCATTGTTATCTTGTAATTGTATCATTTCATTATCTTCTAACTCTTTTTGGTGAATAACATGTTTATTTGTGATATTTTCATATAAATTTTGTGTTATATTTTGTTTATTACTAATAACAAATTTATCCATTGATCCTTTTTGAGACTCAATTATTTTTTTTTATTTTTTTTTAAGTTTTTCATATCCAGATGCATATTTTCTAGTAGACATTTCTAATCAAACAATATATTTATAAAGAATAAAATAAAAAATAACTTTCAAGTATAGAGCAAATGAGAAATAGAACCTGATTTATATAAAAAGTATTGTTGTAGTTTCACCGAATAATAACAAGTTTTTAGCAATCTCAACCTGCATAAATAAAGATTTATTCATTATATTACCAATAACTAATATATATATATATATATATATATATATATATATATAAAAACACAAGATTAAAATTAAATAAAAAAAATTAAGCACAGCCATAACAAAAACAAGCCCAGCCCAGCTAAGAAGATGCCTGCCAAGACCCACCCACAAAAAATGTTAGGAAATTCAGACCCCGGTTGATAGAATTAACAAGTTTTAAACCCAAGTTGTTAATTAGGTTTATTATGAATGAATCTTGTTAAAACAAACAAACATCAATATCATGTCAATAATGAATGCAGCGGAAAAGTAAATAAGGCAAGATATGATGACCTATGAAAACCAATGAAACCAACCAGTTTCACAGTAAAAAACCTGGGGGGAAACCTTCCTGAAAAGCAATCCACTATAATGAAAAGGAGTTTCAGATCTAGTACAAAACCTTTGTCCCTAGACTCTACAATCCCCATAGATGAACTCACAGCAGAAACCTTCTACCGCTTCAGAACCTTTGAACTCTTTAATATATGAACACCACCCTTTGATGATGCACGAATCCCAGTACGTGACTAACCAATTGCGCGGATCCCAGTACACGACTTCAATCACCAACTAGAAGAAGATGTTGGCTGCAAAGTTCTTCACTTCATCAACAATGAAGATCAAGAAGACTTGGTTACAAAACCCTAAGGCGCAAAAGACGCAGTAACTTCTTTTAGAGAGAATAAGGCATCGATCACATTTTGAATGTGTTCTCCTTGTATTCTCTTATGTGATGACCTCTAAAATAAGCCTTATATAGGTCTACGGTTGTGAGAAAAGAAACCCTACACAAATACATAAGCCTGGCCCAAAAATCAGATCTGAAAATCTGAATTCCCGTAACCTCGATCGATCGGGAGGTGTCAAGGAGGTGTCGAGCTTTAAAACATTAGACACAAGAGATGAGGCTCGATCGATCCACCAGGTGTCGAGAAGCTATCGAGGGAACATGAGCTTTCTCCATCGATCCACCAGCTATCGAGAAGGTGTCGAGATTATGATAAGAAACACCTTAAGAGGCTCGATAGATAGCTAGCTGTCGAGAGGTGTCGAGAACTGTCGAGCTATCTGTCCACAGGTGTCAAGTTATCTGTCCAGCTTTAATGAACAACTTTTCTTCACTTGTTTCTTGGTCCAATCTTCATGGCTTTAATACTAGACTTGAACGACATGTTTCTTAAAGTATTAAACACATCCTAGATCTACCTAAATACAAGTAAAGTGCGTTTTGTCAAAGGATAAGCCAATTACATAAAATATGTTCTTAACAAAAAACATTAAAAAAAAAATCCTATTACTGTATCTGTATTACACCACCTATAACAAAAAAAAAAAAAAAAAAAAAAAAAAAAAAAAAAAAAAAACTTGAAGGCCCAAGCGTGAAACACTGACACGTCTAGCCACAACCCAGCCCTCTTAACAAATCTAAAGTAGAAAGCCAAGCCTTATAAGTTATACCTCAAGCCCAAAAGTCAAAACCCATCTACAGAATGCTAGAATCACAACGCAGCACGATAGCAGCGAAAAAAAAAAAAGGCAGCCGGCTCGGCAACAGTGGAGACTCCTTAGAGTTTTCAGATCGCAGATGATTTAGATCGAAGGAAAGGAAGCTTGACTGCTTGAGCCAGGTAGCCAGGCCCAGCAACAGACAGTGGAGAGAAAGAATGAGAGAGGCGGAGAGCAAGAGTTGAGAGAAAAAAGCAGAGCAAGAACGAGAAAGAGACGGTAAAAATTTTAGGGATTTGAGGTTTTTTATTTGTTTTGATTATTGATTGTTTTGTGGTTAATTTCTTAGACCGAATTTGTAGTTTATCTTGTTGAGTTTTGGTTTGTCTAGAGGATAATGATATTATTTTTGGGAAAATTGATTTTATTTAGACCAAATTTTTTTTTTTGTGCTACCAATATTTGACTGGGTATAACAGAAATTTTGTTTTTTGGTCAAAAGAATATGCCAGATTTTTTTAGATTCATCTGAAACCAATTTTTTTTTCCCCCTACTACCCCTTCTTTTCTAAAATTTTGGGGCCTCCATTCCACTTGGGGGCCTTAGGCAATTGCCTAATTAGCCTAGTGGAAGGGTCGGCCCTGGTCCCAGCACACAAGTCATTGGGACAACGCATCATGCCTATAGAGATAGTAATAAACATTCTTGTGGTGACATTTAGAGGGACATCTACAGGGTGTTCTGGACTTGCCAAACTCCTTAACTTTGTTGTGTAAAATGAAGCAGCACCTACATCATAAAAATCAGGGATATTGCTTGGATAGACTGGTATCGATGGAGGAGTGGAGTTGCCATTGTACTGGAAAACTGCACTAGTGATGCTTTTGTCAAAGTCATCTGCTTGTCCATCAAAATAAGGGTTAGCAAGCATGTAATAGTGGCTAGGAGATTGGTTTGCTGTGACCAACACATCCATTGTTTGTCCTAGGGTTATCATTATGTAACTAACTTCTAATGGTTTGATGTAAGAGCCATCCCATCCAACAACTGTGAGATTGTGGTCAGCAATGGCGACGAACATATCTGTGTTCATTACAGAATTAACTATGCGAAGGAGATAGGTTTTGCCATAATCAACTGACATTTGATATGTTGTGCCTGCAATTTCCCCAGGTTGGCCGTTGATGGCATAAGCATCAAACAATGTGGTCAATCCACCATAACGAAGGGCCTCATCCATTAACGTCTCCACATCTTCTTTATACCATGAAGCTGCAATAAAACAATAGGAGTCAAAAAGTAAGACTAATATGTACAATTTTTTTTGGGTAATAAAATAGAAGCAATTTGTAATACATTAATCAAACATGTTGGGAAATTTAAACCCCGGTTGATAGAATTAACAAGTTTTAAACCCAAGTTGTTAATTAGCTTTATTATGAATAAATCTTGTTAAAACAAACAAATATCAATATCATGCATAACGGAATAGTAAATAAGACAAGATATGATGACCCAGAAAAACCAATGAAACAAACTAGTTTCACAGTAAAAAACCTGGGAGGAAACCTTCCCAATTCACTATAGTAAAGAGAAGTTTCAGATCTAGTACAAAACCTTTGTCTCTAGACTTTACAATCCCCGTAGATAAACTTACAGCAGAAACCTTCTACCGCTTCAGAACCTTTGAACACTTTAATATATGAATGCCACACTTTTGCACGAATCCCAGTACGTGACTAACCAATGATGCACGGATCTTAATACGTGACTAACTCCAGCAACTTGAAGAAGGTTGTTGGCTGCAAAGTTCTTCACTTCATCCACAATGAAGATCAAGAAGCACTTGGTTACAAAACCCTAAGGCGCAAAAGACGCAGTAACTTCTTGCAGAGAGAATAAGGCATTAGGTCACTTTCTGCATGTGTTTTCCATGTATAATGGCCTTTAAAATAAGCCTTATATATGTCTAGGGTTGTGAGAAAAGAAACCCTACACATACATGTCAGCATGAGCCGAAAATCATATCTGGAAATTCTGATTTCGTAGATCTCGACAGATTCAGCTTCTGTCGAGATTCTGTCGAGCTTTCTTCATTAAGTCTCGATAGATACTGTTTTTGTCGAGGTATCTGTTGAGCTTTAATGAACAGCTTTTCTTCACTTGTTTTTTGGTCCGATCTTCATGACTTTAATACTTGGTTTGAACAACATGTTTTTTGAAGTACTAAACCCATCCTAGATCTACCCAATTACAAGTAAAGTGCATTTTTTCAAAAGATTAGCCAATTACATAAATTATGTCCTTAGCAAAACATATCTAGCATAGTTATTAAACAAAATAAAATCCTAGTGCTATAATAAAATGCTCCCATCGGCTTCTATTATTAATCTAAGAACTTCCACTCTTTTATTGGCATAAAATATTTCAGATGTGTATATATATATATTTATATGAAACTAATTTTTTTGGTATGCATTAGAAACTAATTGACACAAACATGACTTTGAAGTATGATGTGAGAGAGATACAACAATAAGTCAAAGATGAAAAGGTACTTTGAATTTCGGGTGTGTATGTGAGAGAGAGAGAGAGAGAGAGACAGAGAGAAACAGAGAAGGAATGGCTTGAAAATCCACTTCATATGTGGAAAAAATCAGACAATGTCAACTTGGATAAAGTTCATACTCTTTCAGAACCTTTAATTTGTTCACATTGTTAATCTACATTACGACACCAAAAATCTGTAAACAATTTATTAGTGTACTTGAACCAACAATTGTTCATTGGCCACGTTATAATAAATTAAATTTTACAAGGTTATTATTTCCCTTTAAAATGACCCCCATCAAATTCTCTTTGCAATGGCTACAAGCTGGAAAAAAACCCCCTATATTTCACCGGGGAAAAAAAAATCAATTGCATGGTTCACATTATATAATATAATTTTAAATAATGCCACATCATATAAAATTTTAAATGGTGTGACATTCTTTATAATATTAGATTAAGAAAATAAAGTGGATTTACCCCAAAAAAAAAAATGAAATATGGAACCTATATATATACACACACACACACACACTAAAAGCCAAAACTCAGAGAAAATCAAATTATAATCCAAATTGAATTTCAATTAGAGTCCAATTGTGTGTCATGTGTCCCATCTAATTTTTAATTTCTGAGCCAAACAAATTATTGAGTATAAAAATTGAAGAGTCCAAATCCAATTAAATTCTAAATTGGATTTCAATTGGGGTCCAATTTTGCCTCACGTGTCTATCTAATTTTTTTAATTATTGTAGCAAGTGAATTATTGGGTGCAAAAATCAAAGAGTCTAAATCCAATTAAATTCTAAATCATATATATATATATATGTATATATATACATATTTATATGTATGTATGTATGTATGTATGTATGTATGTATGTATGTATAAATAAATAATGAGAAACCATAACATATTTTAGAAATCTATGGTTTAAAAATGTGTAAGCTAATTCTAAAAATATATATAAATATATATATATATTTATATAGTTTGAACCATCATGTAATTGTGATTGTTTTTAATTGTATCTGAGTTTATGCACGGAGTTACACACTAGTTTCTAATAAAATGGAAAAGATCATGTTTTCTAAAGCTAAACATGATCTCTTCATTTATCATGCTAAGTGGAGAGAAAGACAAAAAGAAAGTCTCTACTTGTAATTGCTTTAAATAATGACTATATTTATTACTTACTATCCATATGTTTCGTGTAATACGTGTATATGCCATTTTTTTTTTAATTTGATAAAAAATTAGTTTTATGCTTTGAACAATACTAATTATGTGTTTAATATCTGGAAAAAAAAATTCGATTATATTATACATCATCGATTATATTTAGAAATTATGTATTATATGTCACTAAAATTAATTAAAAAATGTCAATCGTTGGTAAGTTATTTACATTGTCTCTTTATATTCACCATACTTGCAAGATATTAAGATGATAACAAATCATTAACTATTTTATTTGATAAAATATCAAATAGTGAATAAATCTATAAACAAGACATATGGCATACATGTTAAGGACAACAACAATATTGATAGTTTTTAGACCCCTTGAAACACAATTGGATTAACCTAGTTAATTAGCCAAGTTATTACTTAGTCCAAATTCCAGATCTAGGTTATCACAATCAAACAATCATATCATGCATAGCAGCGGAAATATAAATAACACAATGATATGATGACCCAAGAAACCAAACTGGTAAAAACCTGGGGAGGATTTAATCTAGCTATCCTCAAGATAAACCTGAATCCACTATGAAAGAATCAAAGTTATACAATAGCGACTTAGACCACTAACATCCTATTGCTACCCACTAGTAGAAACTTACTGACACGACCACATGCAAGCTACGAGACCACGGACTCCTTATTTCTTGGATTCTCCAGCAAGTACAAGCACCCCCCGCTTGTGTATCGTTAAGCTCTTATGGCAGCAACTGAATGATCATCAAGCTTTCAATGAAATCTCCTTCTTGATAATCCTAAACATGTGTGAAGGCAACCACCTTTTTGATCTCACAAGAAATTGACACACACAGCAAATAGAGCAACCAAGTCCTTAGAGAGCTTTTGGGTACAAAACCCTAAATATATAAGAGGCACATTCTTCTCTCTCTAAAAACCTAATAAAAATGTGCTTAGAGTTTCCTTTATATACTAGGAGTAAAACACTTAACCCTACACATCATATGGGCTTACGGCTGAGTTGGAAATTCTACAGAAAAAACATTCTGCCCGAGATTCAATCGATCGAGCCTGTTCTTCGATCGATTGAGCCAGGCCGAAATGCACTAATACTTATGCAACAGCTCGATTCCAACTTTACATAAAAGACACAATTTTAAGCAAGTCTAAACAAAACTAAACAACCTGTTTTGATCATGGTTTGCCAACAATACACATTAGAGTTCTAAATACATTAGTTCATAAGTCTTTAGAACCTAACAAACTCCCCCTTTGGCAATTCGTGACAAAACACAACTAAAAGCTCAAAGTTTACAAAGAAAAGCCTTTTACAAAAAAAAATGCTCATTATAACAAATCCAATCCTAACTACTATCCATCAGTTGCAAGTGTAGACAGCAACTCAATTGAATCAACTTGTATATTTCCTGAAACACTTAAACAAACCGCATAACCGCATGTGTGGAAAATACAAGTAAACAAAATTAAATTCGTGACTTCACATAACACAAAACAGAGACATATATCTTGAATAACTCATAAATATAAATCAATGAGCAGTGTGAAACAAGAAACATAGATAACAATGTATTTCCCCCTAAGTTAGATACATCAAAAAAATTTCTCCCCCTTTCAAAAATAATTTTAACTCACCCTAAACAAAACAAACAGGATTCCCACATTTCATCTATTTCTCCCCCTTTTTGTCACATATTGACAAAGACAACCCAATCAGAAGGTTGACAGAAAACATACGCAACAGAGAAGAAGAGAAAATAGAGAATTAGGGGAACACAAAACAATTTAACTCTATAGAAAATAGAGACAGCTCCCCCTATGAAGAGAAACAAAGGTTAAAAATGAGCTTCTCCCCCTATAAAAATAGGAAACACAAAACAAGTGTTGGAAAAAACAGTTGTGGGGAAAATTTAGGAGGTGGGGAAAAATACACAAACCAATTGAGGATACACATGAAGAAAAATATTCTCTCTTTCAATAAATGCAAACTTGACACTATATGACCCATAAACAGTTGCATGAGTAGATAAAATATTTGCGCATTGATTATCTATCATATCTCTTAAGAAAAATATTTTTTGCAGTTCACACATAGAAATAGCATATACTAAAAAGTACATAACTCAAAAATCAATCAATTTTTAAATCAAGTTGAGTACCCAATTTAGCAAAGTGTATGCATGTTATGTATGAAAATAATGAGAGATATGACTGCAAAACTGTAAGATGGATACAGAAAACAATGCAATGCATGTGAATCCTAAACATAAATGATGCATGAAAAATAGATTGGTCAAATACTTAAAAAATTGAAAATTTTTCAGTTTCGATCGATCGATCATCGATCGAATATCAATCAAGTCAGGCAGATTCAAACCAAAATTTTTATCGCAATTTCAATCAGTCGAAAAACAAGTTCGATCGATCGAAAATCTGGAAAAATCAGTTTTTTGAAAAACAGAGCATTTTAATGCAGAAACTCCTCAAAGCACATTGTATTATGAATAAAATGCATGAGTATGAGATGAAAAGCTTTTCAAAAACACTAGGATTCAACCTAGATCTTCCAAAAACAAGAATTTCAATCAATTTGTCCTCAAAGATCAAACATTAAACACATTTTGCATTAAAATTAGGGAACTTTTAATCTTGGATGGCCACAACAAGATCACACACAATATAATGTACCAAGTTTAGTAAAGAGTAACTTGTGTTATGTGTGCAATTAGCAAAAGCTTGAAATACATGTGAGGTGATATGTGAATAGCAATTAATCACAATTTCTACAAAATTCATCACATAGAATTTGAAAGAGACTATCACCTAAAGAGTTACATCATATAACTCCCACATCTCCTAGAAAACAAGCTTGCAATCATGTAAGTTTCTTGATTTGCCTCATAATGTACACACCAATTTTATTTGTTCAGAAACTTATTAAAATAGCTAGAATAATGTACACACCAATTTTAATTGATTGAATTTATTATAGTCCAATAATGTACACACCAATTTTAGCAATTAAACCGAGGCTACACCTTATGTTTTTTTTGTGCATGTGCTACACTTTCTCGAGCACAAAATCTTATGATATGCACTAAGGTGTTCATGATTGGCTAGTGAACAGTGGTGAGATGGTTATTTATGCCTTTCTCAAAAGGTTCAAGTCCGACAGTCAAAGACATGTGACTTCAAGATCAAGACAAAGTGATCAAAAACTATAAACATCTCCCACACAACATGCACTACAAAGCTCAAACTAGTAAAGTGCAATAAAATAAGCTCATCCAAACTAAACAAGGTACATAAACATGTTATGTAAAGATAATATGGCCAATCCTTGATTATAAATCCAAGATGTGAAATACAAAACACAAAAATCTTTTTGGTTTTTAAAAAATTTATGACCAACAACAAAAAGCACACATTATGCTAAATGAACAATGCAAATGCAATGCATGACAGTGCTTAACTAAGCTATAGAGGGTACACAAATAAGAAATATCAATTTCTTAATTAACCCTTGAGTACATGTACAAATTAGTACATACTCACACAAAATCAGAAATAGCTTAGCACACATACTATTCAAGTTTCTCCACAATGTCAAGCATGTTCTAAATCAAGAGAGAAATATCATAATTCATGTAATCCTCAAGAAAAATAAAACAAGACTAAAAAACAGAAACAAAACATGTCCACAAATAATTGAAAGAATTAAATCAGGGACAAGTTAGCAACACTCACCTTAGAGAATTTTTTCTGACCCATCTAGCACGAGTCTTCGACTTTGTAGGTGAAAATCCATGTGAAGCAGAGTGTATTTGAGGGATTACACCAATCTTCTGAGAAAGACTGAAATTCTGCAACTTCCTTTCATAAGCCAACAAGCTTAAAATTTTCAAAATAATATGAAACAATTTGTATGGACTTATGGCAGGAGAAATAACATCACATATCCTAGATTGAAACACAGAATGCTTAAATTTCAATTTATGACAATTAGGACAAATGTGACCGGGGACACCACAAAAGTGACAAACAGGAACAGATTTAGGAACATCAGTATTCCTAATAACAAATCTAGTCTCAGATTTTGGTTTTTGCCTCAACAAAGAACAATTTGGTCTAATATGACCAATAACACCACAAAGGTGACAAGTAGGCACAAAAACAGATTTATTATGCTCTCTAACAGTAGGTTTAGACTTAGGTTTAGAAACTTCAGCGTCTACATCAGAACTTTTACCTTTGTCTAACCTAGCAAAATAAGCATTTTCTTTATTATTTCTCTTGAAAGGAAGGATATAAACTTTCTCAGTTTTAGACTTAAGAAAAACATAAACACTTCTGTTATCAATAGCAAGCTTGGTACTAGTCAAATTTTCAATTTTAGCTTTAGATTCAACTAACTCTTGTTCCAAGCTTTTCATCTTCTCATCCTGAGAGGAAATTTGATTTCTCAAAAATTCATTCTTTTTATTAGATTCATCTAATCTAACAAACAATTCCTCTTTTTCAAGATTAGCCAATTTTAACTCTTCCTTGAATTTCTTAGCAATTTTCATAAATTTCAATAATTCCTTGCGGAAAGTTTCACAGGCATCAATAAAATCAACAGAAGCATGAGCAGAAACATGATCAGAAAAACACTTCAAATTATCTATGACAACAGGGGTCAAGGATCAAATCTTAGATAAAAAAATCTAAAACAAAAGAACTACCTGCTCTGATACCACTTGATAGTTTTTAGACCTCTTAAAACATAATTAGATTAACCTAGTTAATTAGCCAAGTTATTACTTAGTCCAAATTCCAGATCTAGGTTATCACAATCAAACAATCATATCATGCATAGCAGCGGAAATATAAATAACACAATGATATGATGACCCAGGAAACCAAACCGGTAAAAACTTGGGGAGGATTTAACCTAGCTATCCTCAAGGTAAACCTGAATCCACTATGAAAGAATTGAAGTTATACAATAGTGACTTAGACCACTAACATCCTATTGCTACCCACCAGTAGAAACTTACTGACACGACCATGTGCAAGCTCCGAGACCACGGACTCCTTCTTTCTTAGATTCTCCAGCAAGTACAAGCACCCCCGCTTGTGTATCGTTAAGCTCTTATGGCAACAACTGAATGATCATTAAGCTCTCAATGAAATCTTCTTCTTGATAATCCTAAGCAAGTGTGAAGGCAACCACCTCTCTGATCTCACAAGAGATTCACACACACAGCAAATAGAGCAACCAAGTCCTTAGAGAGCTTTTGGGTACAAAACCCTAAATATATAAGAGGCACACTCTTCTCTCTCTAAAAACCTAATCCTTTATATACTAGGAGTAAAACATTTAACCCTACACATCATATGGGCTTAGGGCTAAGTTAGAAATTCTGCAGAAAAAACATTTTGCCTGAGATTCGATCGGTCGAGCTTGTTCTTCGATCGATTAAGCCAGGCCGAAATGCACTAATACTTCTGCAAAAGCTTGATTCCAACTTTACATAAAAGATACAACTTTGAGCAAGTCTAAACAACCTGTTTTGATCATGGTTTGTCAACAATACACATTAGAGTTCTAAATACATTAGTTCCTAAGTCTTTAGAACCTAACAAATATGAAATTCAATAGTGGGATTTTGTATATAATAAATCAATAAAAAAATTAAGTGTAACATTAACTATAATTTACACCTGTACTTGATCCTGTTATATATATATATATATATATATATATATACCCGCGAAACATTCTATTTTACTATTTTGTCATATCTGATATACCCTATCTCTACCCACACTATATATACCCCCATTACCTACATATGTTGAGGAGTGATTTCAGAGAGAAAACCCTAACCACAACCTTTGAGAGTTAGAGATTGTTATACCTACAATCTTCTACACAATCCATTGTGGTTTTACTCAACTCCTACCTCTCCATTTCCAAATCCTTGAGAGGTTGATAGCCCAAACACTTACCACACCCATTCTGAGTGTCAAGTGAGGTTTTGGTGCTCCTGGGAAGTATTGGAAGAAGCCAAGCTTTGGCGGATACAATCAGGCGTATTGCGGGATCCGGAAAGCTAGACAAGACACGGTTCCGAAAAGCTTTGTTGGAGTAGGAGCTTGGAGGGCTTAGGTGCATTGGGTAGATTAGGCTTGGAGGGTCTCTTGCTATTCTTGTATCCCAACTTATTGTCTAATGGATCGATTTACCGCTTGAAAGGCGGCGGAGAGGTTTTCGCAGAGTGCTTCGGTTTCTTCTTCGATAACACATCGGTGTGTTATCTTGTATTTGCATTCTTCTTCCCTACTCTTTTAGCTTTCATTTTACTGCTATGTTTTAATAAATATGGCTTAGAGTAGCTTTATTGTTTATCCGCTCGTATTTACTCTATTCTGTACTTAGTTTAAGTTAGAGTAAAATCAACCGAGCCGTAATCTTTTAATTTGGGGTCTAAATAGCTTTTGTGTTTTAACACATAATCTAGCTTTCAATTGGTATCAGAGCAGGTACACTTGCTATGGTTTCATTACCTAAGTGTGATCCTAGATTCCTTGGCTTGCTATGGATAGTGCTATGGCAAAGGCCAACATGAAGCATAGTTCATGTGTTTGTGATAATGACTCTATGAGCATCTTTGGAGATTGTCCTAGTAATGAGCTCTTAGAGTTATTTAAATCAAAGAAACATGCTAGAATTTTTGTGCACATGCTGAAAACTTTAGAACATAGGAATCATGATATTCATAATAGCTTGTGTGAGTCGAATTCCCTAATTGCTAAATATAAGAGGAGGAATAGACATTTGTGTGATAAACTTGATTGTTTGAAAAAAAAAAAAAAAAAAAAAAAAAAAAAAAAAACTTCACTCATCTAAGAATGAAGTAAAGGAAGATGAGTCTTGCTTTGATGGTCAAGAATGTTTATCTCATGCTTGTCTTTTTGTTCATACCGCATTGAAAGTGTTTAATTCGTGTTTGTAGTATCTTGACAGCAGATGTTCAAGGCATATGATCAGAGATAAATCACTATTCAAAACTCTTAAGGAGAAGGAAGATGGTTTTGTGACATTTGGAGATGGTAGTCACTCACAAGTTCTTGGAAAGGGAACCGTTGATATTCCGGGACTTCCATTATTGACTGATGTTCTATACATCAAAGGATTAAAAGTGAACTTGCTGAGTATCACTCAAATATGCGATGAAGACTTCCTAGTTCAATTTTCAAAGAAAGGTTGTTTAATCCTCAATGAAGAAGGTGTTCAAGTATTGAAGGGACTTAGGACCATCGACAATTGCTATGGTGTTATCCCCAAACCAAGGATATCATGTCGGAGTGCTCGAGTGAATCTATTGGAGTTATGGCATCAATGGTTTGGGCATGGAAATTACAAATAAGTGGCAAAAGTCTCAAAGCTTGAAGTAGTGGTTGGTTTGCCAAAGTTTGGAAAAATTGAGAAGAATGTTTGTGGTCCATGTCAATTGAGAAAATAAACAAAGTCAACCCATCCTAAAGTAAATGTAGTTGCTACTTCTCGTCCTTTAGTGTTACTTCATGTGGACCTAATAGGTCCAACGAGAACGGAAAGCATGGGTGGAAAACGTTACATCATGGTGGTAGTTGACGATTTCTCAAGGTACTCTTGGGTTAAATTTCTTAGAGAAAAGTCGAAGGCATGCAACAAGATGGAAAGGCTATGCAAGAGGCTCCAAAATGAAAAGGGAGTTCCCATTGTCAAAATTAGAAGTGATCATGGGAAGGAGTTTGAAAATGAAAAATTTGAAGTGTTTTGCAATAAGCACGGTATCAAAAAGGAATTTTCAGCCTTAAAGACTTCACAACAGAATGGAGTGGTTGAAAGAAAGAACCGGGTGATCCAAGAGATGGCAAGAGTAATGCTTCTCAACAAAAACCTTCCACAGAAGTTTTGGGCTGAAGCAGTGAATACTTCATGTCACATTGGGAATAGGATTTTTTTCCGAGTAGGAACAAAGAAGACATCATATGAAATTTGGAGAGAAAAGAAGCCGAAGGTGAAATACTTCCAAGTATTTGGAAGCAAATGCTACATTCTCAATGATAGGGAGAATCTTGGGAAATTTGATGCTAAGAGTGATGAAGGAATCTTCCTAGGATACTCTACAAATAGCCAAGCATATAGGGTGTACAATAAGCGCACTAAGACGGTGATGGAATTGATAAATGTGGTCATAGATGACACTATCTCAGAAAAGGATATTGATGAGGATGGCGAAGGACCAAACATTAAGAAGAATGAGGGTGATGGCAACATGTCTCAAGGTGATGATGATGAGAGAGAATCACCGAAAAAGGAGTCTACACCTCCAACATCAAGAAGGGAGACTAGATCAATACAAGGATCTTCAAGTCCTCTCACCCTTCTGGAAGTTCAACCTCCAATCTCTCGTGATGGGGAACCCTCAACTTCCAAGAAATCGTCATTAAGAGTAACTCTCAATCATCCCACAAGTAACATCATTGGTGATTTAGATGAGGGACTTCGTTTTGAGAAAAGGACCGGGCTATAGTGTGAATAATGTGACATACAACTATTATCTTGCTCAATTTGAACCCAAGAAAGTGGAAGAAGCTTTGAAAGATGAGAATTGGGTAGAGTCCATGCACCAAGAGCTGCATCAATTTGTTAGGAATGATATGGGAGTTAGTACCAAGGCCCAAGGATACACATGTAATCGGCACCAAGTGGATCTTTAAGAATAAAACCGATGAAGATGGTGAAGTTGTCCAAAACAAGTCTAGATTGGTGGCTCAAGGATATACTCAAGTTGAAGGCATTGACTTTGATGAGTCATTTGCTCTGGTAGAAAGACTAGAGTCAATCTGAATTCTTCTCTCCATAGCATGTATTATGAAGTTCAAGTTATACCAAATGGATGTGAAGAGTGCCTTCTTGAACGAACTCTTGAACGAAGAAGTGTTCGTTGAACAACCAAAGGGGTTTCAAGACCCTCACTTTCCGAACCATGTGCTAAGACTGAAGAAGGCATTATATGGGTTGAAGCAAGCACCAAGAGCATGGTATGATCGCCTCACCATATACCTTTTGGATCATGGTTTCAAGAGGGGTCAAGCCGATGGAACCCTTTTTGTTAAAAGAGATGAGAAGTCTCTCCTTGTTGCTCAAGTATACGTGGATGACATTGTCTTTGGATCCACAATCGATCACCTTGCTCAAGAATTTTCGGAAGAGATGAAAAAGGAGTTTGAAATGAGTATGGTGAAGGAGCTAAACTATTTCCTAGGGCTTCAAGTGAAACAATGGAAAGATGGGATATTTATATCTTAAGAGAAATATGCCAAAAATCTTGTCAAGAGATTCGGTCTAGACTCCAAGAAACATACTTCCACTCCTATGAGTTCCTTGGTAAAACTAAGCCTTGATGCAGTCGGTGTGGAAGTAGATCCAACACTCTATCAAAGCATGATTGGCAACCTTCTCTACCTTATTGTGAGTAGATCGGACATTGCCTTTAGTGTAAAGGTATGTGCTCGATTTCAGGTAGCACCCAAAGAGTCCAACTTGACAGCAGTCAAACGAATTATCCGCTACATCAATGGCACATCTGACTATGGAATTTGGTATTCAAAAGACTTGAATAAGTGCTTAGCTGGTTATTCGAATGCTGACTGGGCCGGGTGTATTGATGATAGGAAGAGCACCTCGGGTGGTTGTTTTTACCTTGGAAATAACTTGGTGTCATGGATGAGCAAAAAGCAAAATTCAGTCTCTCTATCAACAGCGGAAGCTGAATACATTGCAGCGGGTAATTGTTGTGCACAACTATTGTGGATAAAGAATCTCTTACATGATTATGGAATCACTCAAGACACTATGTGTGTGTTTTGTGATAACACAAGTGCTATAAACCTGTCAAAAAATCCAGTACAACACTCGAAATTGAAGCATATCGAGATCCGGTACCACTTCATTCGAGACTTGGTAGAGGAGAAGATTGTGTGTTTAGAGTTTATAAACACTGACAACCAGAAGGCAGACATATTTACTAAACCTCTTGATGGTCCACGGTTTGAGTCTTTGCGTAAGACCATTGGTGTCGGTATCATCCCCTGAACTCTATCTGTTGTGTGACCCTATTCTATTCACTAATGCATACTTCCTATATAGGGCTCACTTGTTCAGTTAACATGTTTCTTTTACAAGTTTTGTTTTGTACTTGTTGTTTTTGTTGATCTTACTTTACATGTTCTGTTTTTGAGTGTGTTGAAAAATTTAAAAACCCATAAAAATTGAAAAATCTCTAAAAATTTTGATCGCTTGTGTTGTGTATATCACATGTGAGTTTGACCTAGTACCTTCGTACTAATGGCGTAGTGCATTTACGAGCTTAACTTATGTATGAACATTTATCTTTGTGGGAAAAATCTTGAAATCTATGTGTGACTGTTGTAAATCGATCTTCAAGCTTGTCGTGAGTGATTGGTCAATAGTCTTGATGTTTTTGATACATGCATAGACTTGTGCCTATATATCTTCCCACACTTTTTATGTTTTTTCTTTATAGCTCAACAATTGTCAAATCTCGAAAAGAGATAATGAGCTGTAAAAGCCGTCACACATACTAGTATTTGACTAGGAAAAAGGGAAAGTGACATGTATTGAAATGCATGGTGCCCAAAAAGCCAAAGGCTTATTCTCGATTTTGAAATATCAAAAATTCCAGGCACCGATCTCATAATGAGATGTATTGTTCAAAAAATGATCAAATGTTATGAATTGTAAAGAAGCCAAATGAAAAGCTTCTAAGATATGTAATCAATTTTGTGGGAGGTCATATATGTTCATTTCTATAATTGAGATAGACCACTTGACCTAGTACCAATTGTGTATGACTTGATTGAATTGATCATTGAAGCTTTACTCTGGACTAAGGACTATTCTACATTTGATACTCACACACAACACACAAGACTTTTGATTCAATGAATGCTTATTTCATTTGTGTGATTGTACATGTTCAAATGTGATGTGTATACTCAAATGCTTGTCGATCAAACCCAAAAAGATTTTTGAGTATTTTATATGTTTTTGAAAGGTTTTTTGTGCTTTCGTGTTTTGAGTTTTTGTTTAATTGCATTTTTCATGTTTTTCATCAAAAACTCCCTCAAAGGAATTTTCGCGAGAAGCTCGTGACTAAGCTCTTCCCGCAAAAATGGGTTAAGGCAATATATTGAAAACACAAAATTTCAGACAGAGACTTTTGCGACTGTTTTGTGAGTAAAGTCTTCCCGCGAAAAGTTTTATGCTTCAGAGGCATTTTTCATGAGTAGATTCGCGAGAAGGTAACCCGCAAAAAACGCATGTTTTCAGTTTTATAGGGCTGATGTGACAGATTTTCAAACACATTTTTTTCCCTCACTTTGCCTCCCTCAAGCCTAAACCAACCCAAAACTGATTTTCACTCAAAAAACCAACAAGTTTCAAGTGCAATCACTTCAAAAACTTCTCTAAGGTATGTTCATATAATCTTTTCTTTGTATTTCCTTAGTTTTTGCAGAAAATTTCTAGGTTTTACTTGAATTTGGGTATTTTTGAAAAGGGTTGGGAACGTTAAATTTTTGTGAAATTTTTTTCAATTTCTTGATTGGGCTCTGTCCCATTTGGTTTGTTTGTGTTTGTGTTGGCCCCTTGTGGCATTTTAACATGTATTTAGGCAATTTTCATTCATGTTCATGCATTGCCCACATGTTAGTTTTATAGGTGCATACCAAGTGTTTGACAAAATGCTCAAATGGCATTTTTGTGTTGTTTTGGACTCCAATTAGTACCAAATTTTGGGGATTACCTTGATTATACATGTTTATCATGTTTTTATCATTGGGTGTGTGTTCTACACACTTTGACCCAATTGTGCTTAGTCATGCCTTGCTTATGCAACACATAGGCACACCTCATGCACACTTGATGCACACACTTGCACAATTGTCAACTGTTTTACATTTCATTGATATTACATGTTGGTGTGACTTTGGTTATGTTCTTTTTAGGACTTTGTGTTTATCATTATGGACTAACTTGGATCTAATCAAGTTTGTGTTCTTGTTTTGTGTTTTTGCACTTGTTCTCTTTGCTTTGTGTCAGTTTGTATAGATGTCTCCCACTAAGCACTCTGCTTCCAAGAAATCCTCAAAGCATCCACGCATGGACTCAAAGAATTTCAGATCCATTGAGGCAAACATGGCATATAATGATTGCTACAAAAGGGCAACAATTATTATGGAAAGGGTTGTACGAATGGAAACCCTTGAAAACACTACCATACCTGACGTGTTCAAGGAGAGAACTTGGACAAAGTTGTTGAATCCAAGTGGAAACGTCTATGCTGAACATATAAGGGAGTTCTTTGCCAATGCCACTGAGGAAGGAGATCGTATAAACTATTGGGTGCGACAAAAAGAATTCATCATCACAAGGGATTCCATTCAAGAGTTCCTAGAAGTTCGTCCACCTTCTCAACCAATCTCCGTACACTATGATGACAGATTGGACTCTCTTGAGCCAATGGTAGAGCTCCTTGGTGGTTCTCTCAAGAAGAAGTCAATGAACACCATCCCATTCAATGCAAAGATGAGGACACTAGCCTATGTCATGATTCACAACCTCTACCCGGTGATGAACTTGATAACACTGTCCAGACCAAGAACCATCTTCCTATATGATCTCTTCACTCATAAGGAGATCAACATATGCGGTCACATATACCACCTCCTAACAAAGAGTATCACCAAGAGGAACTCAAGAACAATCATGCCATTCCCTAGTCTCATCATGGGTCTTATAGCAAAGACGAAGCTGAAGATTCCAAGCGGTCTTACCATCGTACAAAGAGACTATCCCATTGGTGCCAATACAGTGACCCGAAGCAAAGCCCACATCACCAGATCAAGAACTGGCGTTTCTCAAATCCTAAGGGATGATGTTGAGGAAGAAGGTGGGGATACAGAGGAAGAAATTGATAGGTTTACATCAGCACCAGAGGGTTCTGCTCAACCATCTTCACAAGCTCAAGCACAGGGACCCGATCGTCTTGATCACCTCATTGCAAGGGTAGAGTAGATGTATGGTATGCTCGACTCCCATGTGCAACATACCGCGGATCAGTTTGCTTATATCCAAGGCTAAATTACTGCATTATCATCACAAATTGAAGACATGACGATGGTGCAAGGATTCGACTCAGAATTTGAGCAATTCTAGCTCCTTTGGCCATTCCGGTCAAAAAAGGGGAGAAAGTTTTGAGGGGGAGTTGCACAGTTTGAGGGGGAGCAGAGTAGATCATAGATAAAATCATAGATATTGGTTTATTTTTGGAGGTTTAGCGGTTTAAGTTTTTTTTTTTACTTTTATGGTTTTATAACTCTTGGTTATTTACATTGCTTTCTTTTAAAGCTTTAAGTACTTTGGTTTAATATCAGTTTAATATTCAGTACTTTGTTTATTTATATCCTTGCTTTGTAGCATTTTTTTAAGTACTTTTAGTACTACACACTTGTGCCCTTGTTGGATCTTGTATCCTTGATGCAAATACTTCATGAATTTCACATTGGTTGTGTGTTGGACATGCAATTGATTTTCTGCATTGCTCTTAATTGCATTGCGTGTCCGGATGATCATTTACTAGATAAATGTTCATTGTAGTCATTCTTTAATGACTATTCCTGTATGATCAAGATAAGCTTAACTGTTTATAGTGTTTATTACCTTGATCGCACTTTACTTGCTTATATACATACCATGTATTCAACTTGTCATAAGCTTAATAAAACTTTTGTTTGTGTGCGAGTGTTTCAAGTTACAGGTATATACATGCAAATGCTTCACAGCTTCTAGATTAGATGTGAGTGAGTATTACCACTATTCCCAAACTCACGTTTAAGTCTAGAGTCTGTTTTAAGGGTTTTGTCACGAAATAGCCAAAGAGGGAGATTGTAAAGTTGTGATTTACAACTATTTTGTGTTGGCTTTAATTCCGTGCCAAATTTGATTGTAATTATGTTCAATCTTTTGTACCCTGTATTTTATGTGGGATTTTATTGTAAGGGTTGTGTGAGAGAGAGTGTGAAGACTTAAGGCAATTGAAGACCAAAGAAGTTTTTGCGAGTAGAGAAGCCTTTTTGCGAAGTGAAGCATGTGCCTAGCACATGATTGGCATGCGAAGAGTCATGACAGGATGGTGACAGCTGGTTTTCGCGAGTGTCTCGTGGGTAAGGTCTTCTAGCGAGATACCTGCGAAAAATTCTACTTTGCTATTTTGTCATATCTGATACACCCTATCTCTACCCACACTATATATACCCCCATTACCCACATATGTTGAGGAGTGCTTTCAGAGAGAAAATCCTAGCCACAACCTTTGAGAGTTAAAGATTGTTATACCCACAATCTTCTACACAATTCATTGTGAATTTCCTCAACTCCTACCACTCCATTTCCAAATCCTTGAGAGGTTGATAGCCCAAACACTTACCACACCCATTCTGAGTGTCAAGTGAGGTTTTAGTGCTGCTAGGAAGTATTGGAAGAAGCCAAGCTTTGGCGGATGCAATTGGGCGTATTACGGGATCCGGAAAGCTAGATAAGACACGGTTCTGAGAAGTCTTGTTGCAGTAGGAGCTTGGAGGGCTTAGGTGCATTGGGTAGATTAGGCTTGGAGGGTCTCTTGCTATTCGTGTATCCCAACTTATTGTCTAGTGGATTGATTTACCACTTGGAGGGTGGCGAAGAGGTTTTTCGTCGAGTTCTTCGGTTTCCTCTTCGATAACACATCGGCGTGTTATCTTGTGTTTGCATTCTTCTTCCCTACTCTTTTAGCTTTCATTTTACTGCTGTGTTTTAATGAATATGGCTTAGAGTAGTTTTATTGTTTATCCGCTCGCATTTACTCTATTCCGCACTTAGTTTAAGTTAGAATAAAATTAACCGAGCCGTAATCTTTTAATTTTGGGATCTAAACAACTCTTGTGTTTTAACACATAATCGAGCTTTCAGAATAGATTAATAACGTGAAGACTAAAAACATGTTGATTGATAAAGTTAAGAATTTGGAACTAGAATTATCTGTTGCAAGAAAACAAACAAATAGGTCTGCTAGTTCTAAACTTGAACACATGTTGAGTATTCAGAAGTCTCCCTTATACAAAACTGGTCTAGGTTTTGAAGATAGCATCTCTATGTCTGAAACTCATTCCACAAACTTTGTTTCTTCTTCTGAGCCACCCAAGAGTGAGATTGTCAAACCAGTAGAAGTTACACCACCTCCTAGGAAGATTAGGGTTGATCTTAAAGAGTCTAAGCCTAAGAATCCTCCTCTTCCTAAGGATAAGTTGCATGATGGACTTTTATGGGTTTGTCTTTTTTGTGTAAAGACTGGACATATTCGTCCAAACTGTTTCAAGTTGCAAGCTGCAAAGCGAGCAAATAAGCCAAAAGTACCTGTGCCTTAAGCACAAGATCCTATGGTACTTATTAGTGAGTTGGTAAAGGAGTTAAACCTTTATACTAATCCTGGAGTTGCTCATCATTCTAATATGAATAATAACTCAAATGCAAGAGTTGCATCTAAAAGGTTTTGGATGCAAAAGGTTCAATCTAATTGAGTCTTTCTGACATGGTTCTTGTGCTTCATCTCAATATTCTTTGTGACCTTTCTCCTTTTTATGTTTTTTTTTTTTTTTTTTTAATTTTTATTTTAGGATTTGCATTGCATAACATTCATGCATTCATGATAGGTTGTTTTGTTTCCTTTTAATAATTAAAAAAAAAAAAAAAAAAAAGGAAGGAAAAATGTGTTTTGTGTTATTGTTCTTGGACTTGTAATCAAGGTTGGCCATATTATCTTTACATAACATGTTTGTGTACCTTGATTAGCTTGGATGAGCTTATTTTACTACACTTTGCTAGTGTTAGCTATGTAGTGCATGTTGTGTGGGAGTTGTTTATAGTTTTTGATCACATGATCTTGATTTTGAAGTCACATGCTTTTGATTGTAAGGACTAAAAAATCCTAAGAGAAAGACATAAATAATAATCTTACCACTGTTTACTAGCCAATCATGAACACCTTAGTGCATATTATATGATTTTGTGCTCGAGAAAGTGTAGCACATGCACAAAAAGAACATAAGGTGTAGCCTCGAATTAATGCTAAAATTGGTGTGTACATTATTGGGCTATAATAAATTCACAATGAAATCAAATTGGTGTGTACATTATAAGGCAAAACAAGAAACTTACATGATTGCAAGCTTGTTTTCTAGGAGATGTGAGAGTTATATGATGTAACTCTTTAGGTGATAGTCTCTTTCAAACTTATGTGATGAATTTTGTAGAAATTGTGTTTGATTACTATCTACATATCACCTCACATGTATCTCAAGCTATTGCTAGTTGCACACACTACACAAGTTATTCTTTGCTAAACTTAGTACATGATATTGTATGTGATCTTGTTGTGGCCATCCAAGATTAAATGTTCCTTGATTCTAATGCAAAATATGTTTAATGTTTGAGTTTTGAGGACAAATTGATTGAAAAACTTGTTTTTGAAAGATCTGGGTTGAATCCATTTGTTTTTGAAAAACTTTTAATCTCATACACATGCATTTCATTCATGAAACATTGTACTTTGAGAAGTTTCTACATTAAAATGCTTTGTTTTTCAAAAATTTGTTTTTTTCAGATTTTCGATCGATCGAATCTACCTCTCAACTAATCGAAAATGCGATAAAAATTTAGGTTTGAATCTGTCTGGCTCGATCGGTGCTCAATTGATGCTGGATCGATCAAATATGTTTTTTGATCGATCGAATCTAATTTTCGACCAATCAAAATTCAAAAGTTGAGTTTTATAAAAAAGCTTCTTTTCACGTGTTCATCACTTTTTCAAAAGCTTTTTCAAACTTTTCCTCACTTTCTCTCCTCGGCCGATCCAATCTAAATTTTTTTTGTCGTTTTCTGCCTCAATCTTTCAAGGGTTTTTGTCTTCTAGTACTAGTAAGTATCTTTTACCCCTTCTTTTTCAATTTATTCACATTTTTCATGCATTTTACAAGAGATTTTCAAACATAAGATTTTTGGGGATTTTGATGTTTGGGTTGTTTTTCTTCAATTTCAATCATTGGGTTTTTGTCCCTAGACCATATACATGTGATTCTCATGCTTTAATTTGATTAATTTTGTGTTTTGAGAAAAAATTGAAATTCTAGGGCTTAAAACTAAATGAAATTGGGAATTTTGTTCAATTGGGCTTAGATTGGTAAAATTGACTTGTGTAATTGATTGATTATGTCATTATATGATGTTATCTAACTAGTGTAATGCTTAATTGATCAATTTGATTTGATTTTTGAAATTGGGTTTTTCAAAATTTGGGGTTTTTCAATTAATACTCTATGTTCAAGTCAATTGTTGGTTTATAAAGTAAAATTGAACAATTTTCAATGCATTAGAGCATGCATCATATGTGCATTCATTATATGCATCATATAGATTGTTATTTATTGAGATTTTTTGTGCTCTAACCCTCTCAAATGTAGTCTGCCCTTGATTTCTTTGTTTCTTTTCTTTGTTTTTTGTTTTTATCTTTCCTTTCCAACCCTTAGCATTATGGTTAGAAAGACTAGGGCAAAGAAAACCACCACCTCCTCTTCCTCGGCTTTCGAGAGTGATAGGTTTAGGTTTGAGAAAAACCAAGAAACCTATGAAAAGCTTAACATATTTAGGTCTGTCTGGGCTGAGCGTAAGGTCATACTAGATGAGTTAGATCCGAAAATCTGTAGGAACTTTGAGCATAGGGGTTGGTTGCCTCTTTTGGATATAGATCATCCTCTTCTGGCTGCCTTGATTAGAGAGTTCTATTCAAACCTCTCTATCCATTCCGATGATTCCAACATCTAGTATGTGATGAGTTGGATAAGGGGTGAAGAGTATGTCATTACACCTTCTGTAGTGGCCACTGCTCTTGGTGTACCTTTGGTACAGTAGCCCATGTACCTATACACTGAGACCCCTCCTCTTAATGACATTATGTCTTACATCATTGGTACTTCCATTCAGTGGGGTACTGATCCTCGTGTCACCTCTTATGAGCTTACTGAGCTCAATTATTTGTTCTTCTGGATTTCTTGTCATTCTATTTGGCCTATCTCTCACTTGCACACCATTCCTATTGAGAGATGTGCATTTTTGTATGCCCTTGTGACTGATGCTTCTATGAGTTTTCCTACTCTTTTCATTCGATCTTTGGTTGAGGTTCATAGGAGTAGTTCTAAATCACATGGTCTTTTCTTTCCGGTGTTTATTCATAGGATTTTGTTACATTTAGGATTAGAGGATTTTCCTGCATCTGAGCTTGTCCATATCATTGTTCCCATAGGTGCCACCTTCCTTAGACAACAAGCAACTCAGATGAAAGCTAGCTCTAAATGCCCTAGAGTCGAGTCTTCCATAGGTACTGCATCTCAGCCTCCTTCTTCAAGCGACCCCACTGCCGCTGTTGATCCTCCACCACCTTCTTCTAGCGATGCTTCTCTATGGAGTTTGCTGGACACTGTCATGACTGTTCAGGCGGCGCATGGACAGATTTTGGTGGACGTGCTCACAGAGCTTCAGGCTTTGCGTGCTGATTTGGCGAGTGCTCGTCTGTCTCCTCCACCACCTCCTTTTGATGATGATTCATCATTGCCCTTTGGAAATTCGTCACAAAAAGGGGGAGTACATATTGATGGAGATAGGGGGAGTTTTGGAGTTTTTAAAGCTTTGGAGCTTTAGATTGTATATCTAGGAGCTTTATGTATTTTCTTTGGAGCTTTGGCTCATGATGTATTTATTTGTATATGTTAAGGGGAGACACTATGTTTTATGTTTTATTGTTTCTTGTTTCACATATGATACATTGGTTATTGATTTATATTATGAGGTTATTCATGATATATGTCTTTTTTTTTTCTGTTTTGTGAAATTAAGAATTTACTTTTGTTTTACTTGTATTTTCCACACATGCATTTATGTGTTTGTTGAGTGTTTCAGGAATATACAGGTTAATTCAGTCGTGCTGCTGTCTATACTGGCAACTGATAGATAGTAGTTAGGTTGAATTATTTTTGGGCATGTTTAATGTTTAATGGGCTGTTTGTAACTTTGAGTATTTCAGTTTTGTGATGTGTTTTGTCACGGATTGCCAAAAGGGGAGTTTGTTAGGTTCTAAGACTTTAGGAACTAAATGTATTAGAACTTCAATGTGTAATGTGTTGGAAAACCATGATAAAAGATTAGAGTCTAGATTTAGGCTGCTTAAAGTGTATTTATTTGTAAAGTTGGAATCGAGTAATTGCAAGATTTATTTGTCTAAATCTGCAAGGCTCGATCGATCGAACCTCGTGTAGATTGTTTTTTCTGCAGAATTTTCAACTCAGCCCAAGCCCATATGACATGTAGGGTTTTATGTTTTACTTCAAGTATAAAAGGAAAAACCCTAGCTACATTTTACTATCTTTTGATATGCTGTGTGTGTGAATCTTCTGTGAGATCTAGAGGTGTTTACCTTCATACACACTTAGGATTATCAAGATCAAGATTGATGTCAAGAACTTGGTGATCTCTTCAGTTGCTGTTTCAAGAGCTTAAAGAAAAACACAAGTAGGAGAACTTATGGTTGTTATGGATCAAGGAAAGAAGTAGTCCGTGGACTCGAAGCTATCACGTGGTCATGGTAGTAAGTTTTCTACTCGAGGTAACAATAGGATGTTAGTGGTCTAAGTCTTATTGTACAAACTTCATTTCTTTCATAGTGGATTTGTTTTACCTTAAGGATAGCTAGGTTAAATCCTCCCCAGGTTTTTTACCGGTTTGGTTTTCCTGGGTTATCATATCGTTGTGTTATTTACTTTGTCGCATTATTTACAAGATATGATTTGATTGTGTTAACCTAGATCTAAATAATTTATCTAAGTGTTCACTTGGCTAAATAACTAGGTTAAACAACTTGTGTTTTAAGGGGTTTAAAAACATACACTTACTATGGTAAACAAGCATATAATCTCTCGTTCTCCTTAGATACTTGAGAATATGCTTTACAGCTTGCCAATGTTTAAGTCCTGGATTTGATTGATATCAGCTGACTATGCCAACTGAATAATAGATATCTGGTCTAGTACAAAGCATGGCATACATGAGACTTCCTACTGCAGAAGCATAAAGAATTTGTCTCATCATATTTTCTTCCTCAAGAGTCTTAGGCCTTTGATCATCAGACAAAGGAAGTCCATGTCTAAAAGGGAGTAATCCTCTTTTGGAATTTTGCATGCTAAACCGTTCTAGAACCTTATCTATATACCTTGCTTGAGATAAAGCTAATATCCTATTCTTGCGATCTCACCAAAGCTTGTTCCCTAGGATATAGCTAGCTTTACCCAAGTCTTTCATATCAAATTAGCTTGACAACCATATCTTAACCGATGACATCACCCCTACATCATTTCCAATGAGTAGAATGTCATCAACATAAAGCACTAGGAAGATTACTACTTTATCTCGATGTCTTTTGTACACACATGGTTCATCTAGATTTTGTTCGAAACCAAATAATTTGATTGCTTGCTCAAATCTAATGTTCCATGATCTAGATACTTGTTTAAGTCCATAAATGAACCTTTTTAACTTGCATACCATATGCTCTTGGTTCTTTACTATGAAACCTTCCGGTTGCATCATATAGATTTCTTCTTCAAGATTGCCATTAAGAAATGCAGTCTTGACATCCATTTTCCAAATCTCATAATCATAATGAGCAGCAATTGATAAGAGAATTCTGATAGATTTAAGCATTGCTACTAGTGAAAAGGTTTCTTCATAATCAATACCTTCTTTTTGTGTATACCCTTTTGCCACTAGCCTTGCTTTAAAGGTTTCAACCTTTTCATCTATCCCTCTCTTTCTCTTGTAAACCCATTTGCAACCAACAGGTTTAATGCCATTAGGTGCCTTTACAAGATCCCAAACTTAATTGGAATACATAGAATCCAATTCAGATTTCATAGCTTTAATCCAATGAGGTGCATCTATATCTTTCATTGCCTCTTCAAAAGTGTAGGGATCCAATTCAGGCACTTCTGAAATAACTTCAAAAGTTTCTCCCATAAGTGTAAATCTTACGGGTGGCCGAACAATTCACCCACTACGATGAGGCACTTGCGTACTAGTTATCTCATGAGTAGAATCTTGTGGTGTATCTAATACAGACACATCATCTTTAGTTTCATCCATTGGTTGTTCAATTATAGGTTCATCTATTTCAGCCAATACAACTTTACTTCTAGGATTAAAATTATTCACATAATCATCTTCCAAAAATTTGGCATTGGTGCTAACAAACACTTTGTTATCTTTATGATTATAGAATAAATAACCCTTAGTTTCCTTTGAATACCCTAAAAACATGTATACTTCTGTTTTTGCTTCCAACTTATCAGACTTCCCTTTCAACACATGTGCTGGACATCCCCAAATGTGGAGGTATTTAATACTAGGCTTGCGGCCACTCCACATTTCCTTAGGTGTGTTGGGAATTGATTTTGAAGGAACTAAATTTAAAATATGCATTGCAGTTTTTAGTGCATATCCCCAAAAGGAAATTGGTAAAGTTGAATAACTCATCATGGACCTAACCATTTCTAAAAGAGTCATGTTCCTTCTCTTTGCTACACCATTTTGTTAAGGAGTTCCAGGTGCAGTTAATTGGAATACAATCTCATTTTGAGTTAAGTAATCCTTGAAATCCCCAAGAAGGTATTCGCCACCTCGATCAGATCGAATGGCCTTTATGCATTTACCCAATTGATTCTCAACTTCAGCCCTAAACTCTTTGAACTTTTCAAAGGCTTCGGACTTCTGCCTTATTAGGTACACAATCTTGAGTAATCATCCATAAAAGTGATGAAGTACTCATAACCTCCTTTTGCTTGGGTTGACATAGGACCATATACATCTGTATGAACTAATTCAATCAACTCTTGGGCTCTTCTACCTTTTGTACTAAAAGGTCTTTTGGTCATTTTGCCCTCCAAACAAGATTCAAAAACTGGAAATCCATCAAAGTCCAATGGTTCTAAAAGTCCATCTTTGATCAGTCTTTGAATTCTATTTGAATTAATATGACCTAAACGCAAGTGCCAAAGATATGCATCATTAATAGAAGGAAACTTTCTCTTTTATGATTTTACATGAGAATTATTATCTAATTCAGAATTGTATAATTCATGCTTATCAGAAGTTAAAATATAAAGACCATCAACAATATTGCCAGAACAGATAAACACTTTATCCTTCTTTATTACAACATTGTCTTTCAAGATAACATAATATCCATGTCTACCTAAATAAGTTGCAGAAATTAAATTTCTACAAACATTAGGTACATACAAACAGTCTTTCAATATTAAAACTCTAGACCAAAACACAAATTAAACACTCCAACAGCTACAACTGTAATTCTGCTCCCATCAGCCAAAGTAAGAAACATTTCCCTTTCATTCAGCTTTCTGGTCTCTTGGAACCCCTGCAAAGAATTGCAAATATGATTAGTACATCCTGAATCCACACACCAGGAATCCGTGAGATTCTGTACTAAACATGTTTTAATAAGGAATGAACTTTTCATACCCTTATCACCAAACATCTCCTTCAGACTTAGCATTATGTCTAAAGCTAGTTCTACATCCTTCATTTGATGTTGTAGAACATTTGAGATAGATGCTAGGATATAGCACTTGGCCATCTCATTAGATTTCTGCCAATGATCATATTGCTGTTTTTCCTCAAGAGGAGCATCTAATGATAGGAAGTTAGGACAAGGTTCATAAAGCACGAAATAGTGTTCTTCAGTAGTGAGAACAATGTCCAAGTTTCTTTTCTAGTAAACATAGTTGAATCCAGTCAGTTTGTTTTGATTAAGAATAGCAACAAGTGGGCTAAAAGATGCCATGATTTAAATCTAAAAATAACAAACATGAATATAATAAGTAAACCGGACATTATCAATTTAGCATATAAACATATGGTATGGAACCTTAATAAAACCATACCATAAAATATGCAACGACAACCCAATCCATGTCTATAATTCCTTGGTAGCAAGTATATTATAAGCATCATGATTGATTGAGAACTATTCTCATTATTAGTGCTATCATGATAACTCTTATCAAACACTAATAATATGCCGTATGAACTTTAGCCTCTAAGTAAGTAATGACATAGCTCCTTTGGGAGGTTAACATTACACTTAGTCTAGTGTACACCATTATCTAGAATAATGTGTAGCCACATTTCATCTCCCTTATAGTGTTTAAACTTGTAGTACCATGAAACAAAACACCCTCCTTTGGGATCGCGAGGCATATACGCCAAGACGAGGTGCTTGTTCACACTACTTTAAACGGGTAAGTTCAATCTTGTAGTACTATGAAGTAAACACCCTCCTTTAGGATTGTGAGGCATATATGCCAAGACGAGGTGCTTATCCACACAACTATGAACCGATAATGGAGGCCGTGAGATCCAACCCTTGTATCTCTCTCCCACTAGATATTTTAAAAGAAAGGTTTTTAATTAGAAATCAGGTGTAATCTCATCACACATAGCCTTGCACTTTTAAATGTGAAAATACTTAGTGAAAATTCAAAATTCACAGCTTTTGATCGATCAAATGTATCCCTCGATTGATCGAAATCATGAAGAAAATCTTAACAAACTTTCTGTAAGACTCAATTGCTACTCGATTGATCGAAAAAGATCATCTGATCGATCGAAAACAATTCTCGACCAATCGAAAATTTAAAGAAAATCATCACAAAATTTTTGTCCAATTTGATCGACTCTCAATTGCTAGTCGATCAATCGAAAAGGAACATTTGATCGATCCAAAATAAATTTTGATTGATCGAAATATGTGATGAAATCTTCCAAAAAGTTTTTGTCTCACTCAATTGATTTGAAAGTGATTCTCGATCGATCAAAGCTCGTGAAACCGAATTTTCCAGAATTTTCACCAAACAGTTTTCAACGGTTTTTCATGAACAAACTACCATCATATGAACATGATTGAGTTTGAGATCAAAAATTGAATTTCATTGATGCTATAACCTTAAAGTTCAATTTAACACACACTTAACATCAAATTGAGACATCATCATAACATCAATTTCAGTTTTAGTAAACAATAGTTTCAATATCTATGCAGAAAACTAATTGAAAAATCTTCTAACGTTATGAAACTACCTTCTTTGATTCCAAAACTCACAAAACACGTTATACAAATTCGAAATTGAAGACCGCTCTAATACCAATTGTAGGAAAGACATAGTTTGTATCGCATACAAAACATACGTAGCGGAAAAATAATGGATCGACTTCATTCGTAACTGATAGCATGTACTATGTAAATTTCGGAATTTCAGAACAAGAAAGCGTACCTTGGTGCGATGAAATTCAAAACCAAAGATTAAAAATACTTAGGAACACTTTTAATCTTCACTCCAATTCCACTTATGCTCAAGAAGTGTGGTCTCTCAATCAGTTTACACGTATGTGTTCAAGGGAGAATAAGAGAGTGGCTTACACTCACATACACACCATTTTCATACGTTACAATGTATTTCAAATTCTGTATATTTCTCTCTTTATATATAACTGATTATCTAATTGAGCTTGCCTTTTAGGCCATTTCAATTGGGCTTTAGTATGTGGCTTGGAGTGGGACCAAAAGGGACAAATAAGGCACTAGCTCCAATGGGTTTTGGGCATTTCTGTCAACTCTTGACAAGCCCAAAATTACCATTAATTATATTTAATACCACTATATAAATATAATTGCACTCTAGGCTTTATTAATAAATTATATCCCAAGACTTTATTATACATTCAAACATTTCATTAAAATATTTGTAGTAATACAAAGTCATGAATGTTGACTGCCATTTTGAAGATTACTACATCTTAATTCTTGAGTACCCGATTTAATTATTTAGGTTATTCATCATATATTTATGAAATCCAATTTCATAAATATTGAAAATTCAATTAGTGTGTAAAACACTAATGAATGTTTTGACCCCCAATTACAAAATAACCAACACAAGCTTATATTCAAACAATATATGTGCAAAAAATGAAATATAAGCAATACCTAAATTGGCAAACTACTTTAACACATAATTAATCACAAACACAGCAGCAATTAATGGTTAAAGAGTAAGGGAAGAGAGAAACAAAAACAAGGATAACATCAGCACGTGTTATCGAAGAGGAAACCGAAGAACTCAGCGAAAAACCTCACCGCCGCCCTCCAAGCGGTAAAATGATCCACTAGAGAATAAAGTTGGGATACATGAATAGAAAAAGACCCTCCAAGCCTAATCTACCTGATACACCTAAGCCCTCTAAGCTTCTTTCTCCAACAAGGTTAAGCTAATCGTGTCTTCTCTAGTGTAAGGTTGAATTTATTCAATCATTAGTTGACTTTATTCCGTACCAAATTTGCTTGTAATTCAGCATTTAGAAATCCTGTATTTAGGTAGGAATCATGTAAGGGTAGTGTGTGAGAGAGTGTGAAGAAAAGCTCAAGAGTGTGCACTCAAGAAGAGCCTCGCGACTGGCGAGTCGCCAAAGGTGGCACACATGTGAAGTATGCAGGGGAGCTGAAGGGTCACGCCAGTTGTTGCACTACAGGACAAAACTTCCAGTTTGGCCAGGCAGTTAGCTTGCGACTCGTTCCAGTCGCGAGCTCGAGTCGCCAGAACACCCTGTTTGATTGTAACTGACTCTTCGCATTCCATACACACCCTACTATAAATACCCTTATACCCACAAAATGTAGAGAGCTTCTAGAGAGAATTTTGAGAGAGAAACCCTAGAGAAAAACAAGATTGACTCATCCACAATCTTCATCCTTTGATTCTCCAAATTCCTCTACTTTCACCCTCTCCATTGATATATCCTTAAGAGGTACATTTAGCCAAATTCTTATCTCACCATACCCATATCTGTGAGGAGGTATTTTGGTGCTTGGGAAGCAGTTCAGAAGGGATCAATTCATTTGGTTGATGCAATGGGCTTATTGTGGGATTCGGTAAGCTAGAGAAGACAAGGTTTTGCGTAACCCTGTTGGAGCAAGAAGCTTGGAGGGCTTAGGTGCACTAGGTAGATTAGGCTTAGAGGGTCTTCTGCTATTCATGTATCCCAACTTCATTCTCTAGTGGATTATTGACCGCTTGGAGGGCGGCAAAGAAGTTTTACGCCGAGTACTTTGGTTTCCTCTTCGATAACACATCACCGTGTTATCTTTGTGTTTGCATCTCTCTTCTCTTAATCTTTGCCTTTTAATTACTGCTGTGGTTGTGATAAATTTCGGTTTAGATTGTTTTACTTATTCTGTTTTGGCTTATATTCATACTTCGCACATATATTGTTTGATTATAAGCTTGTGTTGGTAATTTGTAAATTGGAGGTCTAAACGTTCATTAGTGTTTTACACATTATTTGAACTTTCATCTAACTTTTTGGATCCTGCAATAAGCTCCATATTGCATCTGCCATCCTTGACATCTTCCAATACTTCTTACGCTCCAAAACACTTTCAACACTTTAAATGGGTGTAGGTAGTGTTTGGGTACAAATCTCCTCTCAATGGGTATAACAATGGGAGAGGGAATGAGAAGAGACTACAAAGATTTCTTTTTAGGAATGAGTAGCTCTCTCTAATAGGGTGGGTGTGTTGTAGAAACCTCTCTTAAGATTTTTCTCTCAATAGACTCATTTTTCAACACATTACATTTCGTGGGTATAAGAGTATTTATAGTAGGGTACGTGAGGAATGTGAAAAGTCAGTTTTCATCCAAACAGGGCATTCTGGCGACTTGGCCTCGCGACTGGAACGAGTTGTGAGTTTGAGTCGCGAGATAACTTCCAGGCCAGATTGTACTTTTTGTCCTGTAGTGCTCCAGCTGTCGTGACCCTTCAGCTCCCTACATGCTTCACACGTGTGCCACTTTGGCAACTTGCCAGTCGCGAGTTAGTCACGAGATCCAGTTGTAAAACTCCTTTGAATGTGCACATTTGAATTTCTTCATACTCTCTCACACACAATTCTTACATTATTCCCACCTAAATACAGGGTTTCTACATGCTGAATTACAAGCAAATTTGGCACAGAATAAAGCCAACACATGATTGAATAATTTCAACATTACAAATATATACTTTAGTAATTTCTTACTAAAGTAGTTAGGCCTAACATTCTGAATAACCTAACTCATTAAACTTATCTAAAGGGAATATTTTATATCTCCGTTAAGAGATTATGAATTCCATCTTGAGAATATATGTTCCTTCAACATTAAATGTGACTGCCCAACATACTGAAGTTTTGATCGTGACTTTAGATTTCACTTCTGATATATCAAAACAACCTACACTTCATGATCAGGTTCATTATTCTCTCAGGATTAAGAGTTGATGTAAATAGAAGTCGTGAGATTTATTATTCATTTGACAGTTGTTAGTAGAATAATAAATCTTGCAGCAGTCCAGTTTAGTATGTCTTAACACTTACAACATATCAACATATCAACTAGAAGTTTCCACTTCCATGATCAAGACAAATTATCTTCGTTGATATGTTATAGTCTTCACAGATGAATTGCCTAATTTCATCACCGACTACGAACTAAAATTCTGAGTTTACAAAAAACTTGTGATTTATATCTTTTGTGACTAAATCACATAAATCACATACTATGCATTTCATGGATTATATGATAATGTCCAAATATTCATGTTACCATTATTTTAGATAATAATAAAACAATTTTATTAATCACAATATAATATCATACATTGCATACAATATAATTTTAAGGCACTAATCCTAACAGGAGTTTACAAGAGTCTAAATAACAAACAAATAGTACTTAAGTAGATGAAATGCATTTAGATGAATGCATTTAGCTAAAAATTGGTTCAATTTCTTTTCCTTGATCCAATCCATCAATGTTTTCGAGCCGCAATCTAAATGAAGCTTCGCATAGAGGCAATTGTGGAGGGGGTTTGCGAATACTTGTCTCCATCGTGTCCCCATTCTTTACAATAAAAACAGAAGACATACCCCACGTCATATGTCTATCCAAATGACAATGCCAAAACCACACACCTGCCAAATATGATTGATGTTAGCATCCAAAATATATATGCCAACCAACTAGAGCCACATTATTATAGTTACACTTTTAACGTGTCCAATCAGTTTCAAAAACGGGTTGACCTAACTGTTCTTACATGCATGCAATTGCTATGTATGGAGTATGCTTCACAAAAGGTATGAATCGATTGATCCCAACTTCTCCCTTAAAATTATTATTATTTGCCAATCAGGTTGTTGGTTGCAAGATCTTGAACCAAAGTATATATTTTAAGCCCACATCCATTTCCTTTTAGAATAACTAAAACTAATTAATATTTACGTTATAGAGACATTGCATACCTGGATTGTTTGCTACAAATCTAATGGCAAGCCATCCTTCCTTAGGAACTCCGAAGGTATTCACTTCAACCGGATCAACCAGATTAAAACTTTTTGGGTCGGTTACGTTGTCATAGATCCCAGGACCTGATCCAACCACATAGAAGCTATGCCCATGCAAATGCATTGGATGAAGCCCTGCGCCTTCCACCAAATTGGTACTTTGAAAAACCATCTCAACTGCTTCATTATAATTCAACACCTTCACTTTGGTCCCAAGTTCTGTTAAGGTGTATGGAAAATCGTCTCCTGTGAAGTTAAAATAAGATGGGGGCTGGTCTGGGAAATCCGTAGTGTAAACCCCACTAATGTTCCTGCACGAAAGTCTTAATTTAATCCATTTTCCAAACATATAGGCATCTATGATAGTACGATACTCATGTTAGAATGTTGGTAACTAGTTATTAATGAATACAATCTTTTGTAAGTCCATTTCCAAAATAGTGTATATTTAATTTCTTTTTTATAAAAAGAATCTATAAGCTAAATCATAACATCACCGAAAAAGGATCCTCTCAATTTCATGGTTCTGTTGGTACATTTATGCTATTCAAGGAAAAATGCTAATCATATCTGCGATATACTAGTAAAAGTGCTAACCATATCTATGTTATACCCTAAAATAATTAGTTCACAATTGAGGCTTTTTTTAGTTTAACAAAACCTAAATTACCTCAGCATATACTTGATGTAAAACTCAACACACACCCCACAAGGTAGACTCAACCAATATCCAATCAATCTTTAGACATACAAGACAAAATGGACCGAATTTGAAATGGATATGATCTTGTTATTATTGTAAGAGAAAGTCCAAGCCTTCTTTCACACTTCACTCATATTCGATTCTACAAATGTAAGATAACCATGTATTACTATCTATTATTTTCTACATGGTCTTTGAATAAAACCCACAATTTGTTTCTACTACGGCAAGACATTAAAACTAACTACCTAATATCAAAGAAAAGCAATGTATATTTTAAATAATTAAATGAGAGAAAGACGGAAAAACCTGTAGTAAGCAAGCAATACATCTGTAGTTGGGTTGGACCAACTTATGTTATTGGCGCTTGTAGCCTTTGCTTCAAGTGTTGATGTAAGGTTATGAAAAATAATGCCGCCCATGGAAAGTGTTATAAACATTCTGGTAGTTATATTTAGGGGGACATTTACTGGATAATCTTTGTTTGCTAAGCTCTTAAAAAGATTTGTGAATGTTATGGCAGATCGTAAGTCTTTGTAAAAGGGAAGATTTCTTGGAAAGGTAGGGGACGATGGGATAGTATAATTGCCTTTATATTGGAGGATCATGGTGGCATTGACTGAGTCATAAAATATAACCGGGGCATCTTGGCTCCAAAATTGTCGAGCAGCAATATAATAATGGCCAAGACTCTGATTTGTTGTGAGTAGGATATCCATTGTTTGTCCTGGGCTTATCATGATGTAACTAGTGTTTATGGGTTTGGTATAATGTGCATCTGTTCCAACAACTGTGAGGTTGTGTTGAGCAACTGCGAAGAATAGATCTACAGACACAGCTGCGTTGACAAGTCGAACAAGATAGGTCTTGCCGTATTCAACCATCCAACGGTATGTTGTTTCTACAACATTAAGATTATAACTCAATGTTAGTTTTTTTTAATATAAATAAATAATAATGCTTATAATTTTTTATTACAAAATATTATTATACCCATTAACTCAAATTGTTGTTGATTTCCCCCTCCCCCCAAAAAAAAAAAAAAAAAAAAAAAAAAAAACTCAATTTGTTGTAACATCTATATTACTATTTAAGTGACTTCTCATTCTTTTTTAAATTCTTAATTTAGATGCCTAAAATACCCTCAAATTCATCTATTTCTAAGGCTTAAATCATATGGTTAGACATGTAAAATTAGTAATTTAAAAACTCTTAATTTTTAGCTAAATTAAAAAAAAAAAAAAGTTTTTTCTCCCACATCAACATTTCTCTCTCACATTAGTTGTCAAATACTAATACAATTTCTTCTTTATGAAAAATAAAACTGCTTAATTTTCCACAAATGTACCATTATTTTTTTATCACTAAACTCTTTTCTTCCCACCTCCACATTTCTCTCTCACATTAGTAATCAAATACTAATACAATTTCTTCTTAAAATAAAAAATAAAATAAAACTACCATGAGTAAAACGTGTAACATGGAACCTACACTCTATTTAGGATTCCAATGGGTGAAATGGCAAAATATATCTTATTTTAACAAAATGATCCAACAAGGCATGCGGTATGCCTGAAGTCCAAAATTCAAAATCTACAATCATACCTTTAGAGCATGGGCACAAATCTCCTGGTTCGCCATTTATAGTGTAAGCAACAGAATGTGGCAAGTCAATACCAGAGTGTAGATCCTCATCCAACGAAGATTTTAAATTTCCACTGTACAACGAACCTGCATGCTCAATAAAATTGAATCATAAATATGCTTAACATTTTATTATTGATTTACCTAGTAAGTATAGCAGTTATATATTGAGACCAAAATGATTTTGAACGATAAAAGTAATTGTATTTTAGTAAATAAATAACAGATTCTTATATAGGTTTAATTATTACACCACGTATGCCAAAAATCAAAATAACATTTAGGAATTAATTTTTTTTCCAAAATTTGAAATTTATTTATTAGTTCACTTTTTTATTTATTACAAAGAAGATTGGGCTGCTCATAACTTTAAGTCTTTTTTTGTAGTATAATTTTTTTTTATTATCATATTATCACAATAAAAAATTTCTTTTACTTTTTCTGGACTATGAGAAGGTGAAGATTTTTTATTTTATTTTATTTTATTGTGTTTTAAAATATGAATAGTATTCATAACTGAACTGTCTTTTTCTAGCAATTTACCTATTTTGGAAACAAAATATTTATCTCATTTCAATTTTAAGTATGAATTCCAAGTAGATTCATTATTATTGTTGGTTTCTAAAAATCAATAATCTTGGGTGATAATTTTTTGGAAATTTTTTTTTCATAACCAATAAGGCGAGAGTTAAAAATTAATAACAACTTGAAAATTATAAAATTTATTGTAAAAATTATTATACATGTAACATTGCTTTTTCTAAAATCCATACTCAATTCACAGCTTGGAGCCTACTATAGTATATTGACCACCGATCAGTGAGAATTAGGAAACATAATATCAATATGTTACATATGTGGAGCAACTTCTTTCCACATGTTTCGGAGCAAAATTAGCTTGTTGGTACTGTTTCTCAGAGTTGTGGCACACAAGAGTTTAGTTTAAGTGTTGTCTTCTCCCATACATCATTCTCTGGTTATCAACCCCAACAGCCACAGTAACAGTTCACCATCTCGCATTAATTAGAACAACATGTTGAGACCAGAAAGAGGGAAAATATATATATTTTTATATATATATATATATATATCTCATCTTTTTTTTATCCCCTGGGCATTCACATTTGCATAAAAATGTCTATTTTATCATCTAAAATGTTAATTTACTATTATACCATACCACTTTACAATACATTCAAAATGTCTATTTTATCATCTTTATTTACTCTCTCTCTCTCTCTCTCTCTCTCTCTCTCTCTCTCTCTCTCTCTCCAAGAACCACCACAAATCCACCATGAACCACACAAAAAAAGAAACAATTCCCACCATCACCACCACCACCACCAACCCACAAAATGCTGTATATATAGGTATATACAAGAATAGGTTGTAATAATGATATAAGGTTGGAAAGTATTCATTTTTAAAATGAATAAAATGGAATTTCAAGATCTAGAATTTTCTTTGTGAAAATTCAAGTTTCAGGATGTTCGATCGGTCAAGACTTCAGATCGATCGATCCAAGCAGTGAGAAAGGCTTCTTGATCGGTCGAAGCTTTTGCTTGATCGATCGAATTGATCAAGAAGATTGATCTGAAGCTTTTGCCTGACTCGATTGATGCTCAATTCCTGTTCGATCGATTGAAAAGAGCCTTTGATTGATGCTCGATTCCTCTCGCTCGATCAAGCCTCGTAAAAACTGTTTTTGCAGAATTTGTGGTAACCATTATGAACGTTGGGAAATGTTTTAAATCTTGTAAACGGTTTTATGAGGCATTGTAACTCTCCATATATACCTTTTGAATGGTTATAACCCTATGGGTATAAATAGAGGTTAATATTCACTTGAAAAATAGACTATCTCTCAAAAAATTGTAAGTTTAAAGAAACACAAGAAATCCTGTGGGTATTCTCCAAAATTGCTATTTGTAGAACCCAATAAACTTGGTTGTATCCTGTGAACAAGTTTGTAGAAACGTTTTAGAAACTTGCGTATGGGGACAAATATTGTCTAAGGATAACATTCGATTGTACCTCCAAGTCAATTACTAATTTCTATTTACTTGATGTGTTCATTTTGTTCTTTCATTATTACTCATTGATTTGGTGAAATCCCCAACACAAAACCCATCCCAAAACAAACCCCATAGTAAAAAATAAAAACTCAGCCACAACAACCATTACAACCCACCACCACCACAACCATCAGAAGCCACCAACCATCCATCAATAATCACAATCATCAACAAATCTATATAAAAACAAAAACAAACCTAGATCGAAAGGAACCCATCACCGCAAACCTCCATCAAAACCACCACAAATTAGATTGGACAGAACCAAACACCACTACCACCACCACTATCAAAACCCAACACCGTAAACCACTGAAACCCAACATCCTCACCACCACAACCCAACCATCAGAAGCTAGATTGAACCACAGACAGCCGATTTGACGGTGGTAGAAAGGGAGGCAAGAGAATAGAAAAGAGGGTAGAGTGTTGTGTTTAGCGACATGAGGAGAGAGTCACATGGGTTAAGCATTGAGAGAGAGAGAGAGAGAGAGAGAGAGAGACCAGCAAAGTATGATAAAGAGGGAGATCACAGACGGTGAAGAGAGAATGTGAGAGGCAATAAAATAATCCATTTTATTTTTACCGACACAAATCTGTAATTGCTATTGATACTCATTTACTGTAGCAGTGTGTAAAAAATTTTAAGATATGCCAACTTGAATGTTTGTGGTTTTGGGCATGTGTGAATTTAAAATAGCAACTAGGGAGGATTTACACCCCCAATGCTAATGCTTAAGAATCTCACATATTAGCTTTATCATATTATCTCTCTTTTATTTTCTTTATTGAATTCTTTCATGTCTCCATCAAGTCCTCTTTCAAGGTGGAAGAAAAACTTAAAATATAACACTCATGACTCACCTAATCAGATTAGAAGGTAAATATAAATTGTTAAGATCACTTATATCAGATGGTGTATAATAGAAAAATATGTCAAATTGACACATTTTTGTCCAAAAATTACCCATATCATACAAGTCAAAATTGTGCAAATATGTATTATTGATATAATAACCGTGTAAATTTACATTGACACTATTCATTTTGCATTTATTTTTTATTCTTTTTTTATATATCCCAAGAATGAAGAAAGATAGTGAATGAGTGTTGTTGTGTGTGAAGAAAGAAAATTTTAAAAAAATTAAGAAAATTTGATATTTTAATAAAATGTATACTTTGTTGTTTGAAGTAAAATATTTTCTCATTTTCAAGTATTTGTTTGCATGTAAAATGTATTCAAAGTTGTAAAATATTTTCCTTTGACTAAAACTTTACATGTAAAAACTTGTAGAATGTTTTACCACAAAACAAGTGTAAAACTGAAAGCTCACTTAGTGTGTAAAACACTAGTGAATGTTTAGACCCTCAAATTCAAATTAACCAATACAAGCTTATATTCAAACAATGTATGTGCGGAATATGAAATATAAGCAATACCCAAATATGCAAATTACTCTAAGCCATATTTTAATCAC
Organism: Notholithocarpus densiflorus; assembly: GCA_030021035.2. Classification (NCBI taxonomy): domain Eukaryota; kingdom Viridiplantae; phylum Streptophyta; class Magnoliopsida; order Fagales; family Fagaceae; genus Notholithocarpus; species Notholithocarpus densiflorus. Next base: position 8,524,456 of record JARYZH020000007.1, read on the forward strand.
AACTCAGTAGTAATTAAAAGCAAAGAGTAAGGGATAGAGTGAAGCAAACACAAGATAAAACCGGCACGTGTTATCGAAGAGTGTAGACACTCGATTTTGCACCCATGATTTAATCAAGGAAGATGACTAGAATGACCATTCATGTACCAAAAAATCATGATTGCATTACATGCATTAATTTGTTTGTTGCATATCATAAAAATGATCTTGAGGTTCTAACGGTCACGACGGTATGCCCAGTTTTCAAATCAGACTGTTGGATTGAAAGATATTGCATGATCAAGTTTGCACGGTCAGCATGTATTGTGTCTAAGTAAAGTCAACCACGCATGATTAATTTAAATTAATTCTGATTGGTTAAAAAATTAAAATTAATTAAATAATTTTGTGATTGGTTGATAGTTAGTGTCAAAAATAGGATTGTTTGCATGGGAATAAAAGAGATAATTGGATAACAATAAAATTGTGGATAACCTAGACTTTATCAAGATTTTTTTAGAGTATTTATTTACAAGATAATTGTTGCTGAAAAGACCTGAATTATCTAGAAAATAGTTTAAGTTTTAGAATATGAATTAAAAACGCGTCAAGTGCAAGTCTCGATTCAAAAAAACCTAAAAAAAAGGAGCCCAAAATGCACCCAAACTCGAAAGTGGGATTGGCACCGAAAAGGGCCATTTGGCACTTTTGGAGTGCCGACCGGCACTTTCAAAGTGCCGAATGGCACACAATTGGGCTTCGGCCCGAGGGCATTGGGGTGAGCTTAAAACACATCATTTTCGATTTTTTAGCGATAAGGACGCATCCAAGTTCTTATTTTGATCGTCTAAGCTATTTTTTCGAGCCTTCCAGCCTCTATAAATAAAGACTGGATCTCAAAATTTAGGACTTTTTCACGCTCTTAGATTTCCCCTCTTTCTGACTCCCCTTTTGGTATTTTCTCTCTTATGCTAAAGAAGTTCTGGAGGCTTTAGTCTTAAGAATTTCTTTTTTGTAAGTAAGGATTTTTAAGTTTCAAAGATAATTGCATAAATTTCTTTGAACCCTAAAATATTCTCTCAAGAAAAAGAGTACATCCATGCAAGAGATAGTTTTTCTTTACTTTTTCTTCTTCTATCTCTTTTAATTTGGTGATGCATGAATAAATGTTTGTTTAGTTTTGATTTTTTTAAATGCTCATATCTTGTGTTGTCGATATTTTCTCTATTGGAATATGTTTTTGATGTGTTTGTTGTCAAGATCTTTTTTTTTTTTTTTTTTTTTTTTTGTTTCAAAAATCTGCTTGTTATTATATCTTTTTTCAATAAAAAAAAACTGATTTGCATCTTCATTAGATGCAGATCTGAATTTTTCTCAATCAAAAAAACTAATTTGCATCTTCATTAGATGCAGATCTGAATTTTTCTATAAAAAAAAAACAGATTGGCATCTTCATTAAATGCAGATCTGAATCTTTTTCAATAAAAAAAATAGATCTGAATCTTTTTCAATAAAAAAACTGATTTGCATCTTCATTAGATGCAGATCTAAATCTTTTTCAATAAAAAAAACGGATTTGTATCTTCCTTAGATACAAATCTGAATTTTTTAAATCCAAAAAACTTATTTATATCTTCTTTAGATAGAGATCTGAATTTTTGTCAACAAAGCAGATTTTGAAATAAAAAAAAGTCATGAGTAGTTTTGTTTGATGCATGTAGCATAGGTTTATTTTATGAATATAGTTCTCTTCTAAAAAATGTTTTTCTTATTTTACATAAAAACACAGATCTGATTTTTTCTACCCCTCTACAAATCTTTTTTTTTTGGTTATAAAATAGATATGATTTTTTAATACAAACTAAAAACCAATTTTTCTAGTTCTCAAAAACAGATCTGATATTCTTTTTTAAACCAAAAGACTTTGTTTTATTTAATAAGCACAAATCTGACTTTTCTATGCCAAAATTATTTTTTTTACATGTACAAAAATAGATATGATTTTTCTAAACCAAACTAAAGTTTTTATCACAACACAGATCTGATTTTTTTTTAACAAAGAAGAGGATGCATTCATAAATAGACTTATGTGATTTAGTTTTTCATGTGTGCAACATATCATTCATGTCATGCATAAAAGGGGTACATCGGTCATGAGAGTCTAGAAGACCAGACTCTGTCTGGACGGAATGGGTGCCTAACATCTTCCCATTCCATAACTTAGCCTCCGAATTTAGTGTCTTTGGATAGGTAGACCTAGGGCACGTTTGGTACACTGTAATGATTATAACATGGGAATAGGAATAAGTATTACAAGGAATATATTAAATTGAAATGTAATAAGTATTACTATTCATTAGTTTGGTGACCATTTAGGAATAGAATCATGAATATGCATCCACAATTTAGTAGAGTATAAAAAGAAGGTGTAATTAAGTCATTTTTAAGTCAAATTTCCTAAAATACACTTATTTTAGGGTGTTCAAAATAGAGCTAATAATTAACAACAAGGAAAATTTATTTTCTTTCCTTTTGAAAATGTGGCAACTAATAACTTTTTAGGAAAAATTTTTAAAAAGTTATTACATAAGGTGAAGGAATAGATATTCAGTACTTTTGATAAGGAATAGTTATTCCTCATTTTGAAGAATAGCTATTTATAAGGAATAACTATTTATTATAATAAAAACATAATCAAACAACTGAATAGTTATGCCATAGGAATATCTATTACATTACAGTATCTATTACAGTCTACCAAGCGTGCCCCTAGGCTTTATCTTTATTTTTATTTATTTTTTTGGGTAGATTGTAACTAGGAAAAAAAGTCATTTATCTTTGGTAGATTGTAACTAGGACCCAAAGCCATGTAATATTTGATTTATCAAATTTGTACTTTTTTACTCATCAATGAGAATGGAACAATTCAGTCATGTAAATTTGTATTTAATTTTTTTCTTATTTTTTTGTATAAAAAATAAGTGGTAACTCCACACCACTTACCCAAAAAGAGAGATTCCCTTAAAAGCACTCAAAAATCTCTTTTTTGAGAGCACCTTTAGTTTTGGCGGTCTCTCACAAAGAGGAAACTGAAGAACTCGGCAAAAAACCTCTCCGCCGCCCTCCAAGCGGTAAATGATCCACTAGAAAATCAGTTGGGATACATGAATAGCAATAAACCCTTCAAGCTTAATCTACCCGATACACCTAAGCCCTCCAAGCTTCTTGCTCCAATAGGGTTACGCCTAACCTTGTCTTCTCTAACTTACTGAATACCACAATTAGCCCATTGCATCAACCAAAATGAATTGGTTCTCTCTTGAACTGCTTCCCAAACACCAAGAACCTTCTCATTGCTCTGAATGTGGCGAGGTAAGGATTTGACTTAAGATTCTCTCATGGATATGACAATGGAGAGGGTGAAAGTAAAGGAATTTGGAGAATCAAATGTATAAGATTGTGGATGAATCAATCTTGTTTTTCTCTGGGGTTTATCTCTCAGAATTCTCTCTGGAAGCTCTCTACATTTCGTGGGTATAAGGGTATTTATAGTAGGGTATGAGATGGAATGTGGGAAGTCAGTTTTTAGCAAAACAGGGTGCACTAGCGAGTCACTTCATGACTAGGATGAGTCGCGAGTTCCAGTCGCCAGTTAACAGAAAGGCTAGACTATATTTTTTGTCTTGTAGTGATCTAGCTGTCCTGACCTTTCAACTTCCTACATGCTCCACAGGTGTGCCAGATTCTAGCAAGTCACCACTCGTGAGTCAGTCGCGAGATCTAGTCGCGAGTTGCCTCTTGATGCGCACACTTGATCAATTCTCCACACTCTGTCACACACAACCCTTACATTATTCCCACCTAAATATAAGGTTTCTAAATGTTGAATTATAAGCAAATTTGGCACGGACTAAAGCCAACACATAGTTGAATAAATTCAACTTTACAAAAACATTTTACAAAAATCTCATTCCATCACACCCGACTGACTCTCACTCTCACACTCACTTTTTTTCGTTCCTCTCTCACACTTTTCTCTTCCTCTCTCATACTTGCCTAAGCCAGACTAGCGACAACACCACCAATGGTGCCACCCTTCACCTCCACTCATCATTAGCGAGAAATCTAGCAACCCCCGCTAAAGGATGATTACAGATCTCACCTTGTTTCGATGTTGAAGGGGTCGCCGCGAGAGGCCCAAGGCGAGCCAATATTACCACCATTCCCTCGCTCACCGCCACTAGCGCCTTCGAGTCCTCCCTTCTCCATATTGATAGTAGAGTATATTGATTTAGTTTAGCTAAAATTTGAGGAATGGATAAAAATATTAACATACCAAGTATAATGATCTCTTCGTCATCTGGTTTGGGAAATGGATAAGTGGTTCCAATAGCAGGCAAGATAACAATAGCACCATGAACACCGACTCGTGTCCAATCACTGTGAGCATGCCACCAAAGTGTTCCCTCCTCGGTGGAAAAAATGACCTCATAGGTGAAGTTTGATCCTGGTTCAATAGGACATTGGGTGATGTAGTTTGTGCCATCTGACCATGGATTTCTTGGTTGCTTTACACCATGCCTATAAGAATCATAATATCATTTAAGGTTGTCAATCTTGTTAGGCAGTGCTTATGTTATAAATAAAATGGTAATTTAACCGGTTTAATATGAAAATATTTTATTCTTAGAAAATGTCATAAAAATTCATATGGGCATGGTTGCATTCCTAGGTTTACAAATCCTCAAGACTCATATTTATGAGAAGGGAAATGATAAAGTTGCTATAAATATTTACTGTATGGCTAATAATTTGGTTTGATAATGAATGGATTAGTGGACTTTGCCGACAATAAATAGTTATAATTTTCAATTAGATGTCAACATCAATTTATATAATAAAATCCGTAGTATGGAGAACATCGTACTTGTGAGAATATGAATGTTAGAGTGTATAATCTATAGATATATATATATATATAAATATATATATATATATATATATATATATAACCAAAACCTCTAAAACTTTCACAATTTTCTACAGCAGCACAATATATAAATAAAATTTTCATTTTATTTAAATAAAATTATTTATGTTTAGTTCAAACTTAATAAGGAGTAAAACTCTATTTCTCTAACAAGTCCAACTTAAACTCAAACTCATCATTTTTTTTAAACAAAATTATTTTTGTTTAATCCAAACTTAATAAGGAGTGAAACTCTATCTCTCTAACAAGTCCAACTTAAACTCAAACTCAAACATTGATATTATTATTATTATTATTATTATTATTATCTCTCTACTTCACTAACGTGATATTTTATGATAGGGTGCAAACTTATAGCCATGGATTATTCTTTTGAATGTAACTTTTTCTTATATTTTTCTATTTTTTAGTCATATATATTTTGTTTTGTTTCAATAATTTCTAAGCAGTGAATGATTTGATTCTTTAATATTTTTTGGTCTTTCAGGAGTTTTAATATCTGAATTTTTGAGTTATTTTTTGCAGTATCTAAAATTGTTTGACAAATTTTTTGTAAGCCATTGCACATTTAAGCAATGGCTTCTTCATCAAATTGTAACACAAATTGAAGTCATACAAGAGCAAATCATGTAATGGTGTAGTTTCTTAATCAATTCAAGATTTTATAAAATTATTTTAGTCTAGGTTCCCGTACATAGCACGGATTAACGACTAGTAGACTACTCAAACTAAATACCATGTGCAAATATGCCTTAAGTCTGTGTCATTCAGTGCCTCGACCCAAAGAGACGATAACCACGTTAAATGAAAGATAATTTTACTGAATATGGACGCATGCGTGTTTATTTTGGGAAAGAGGGAGAGATTACCAGTGAATGGTCACCCCATAATATCCTTGGTTATGAACATTGACATACATCGTGTCCCCTTTGTGAACCCGTATTACTGGCCCAGGAATACTGCCATTTACAGCTAACATGGTCTCAGTGCTACACAACCTTGTGAAGTTTTCCTCCGTAAGCTGTAAAAGTAGAAGAAGAAGCATATGCTGATAAATTGATGTAACGGACAAAAACATCAAGCTTGTACTCTCCACTACTGTGGCAACTACATCCCACGGTAGTAAAAACAAACAAAAAAAAAAAACAAACGAACGAACGAACGAACGTTCAGCCACAACCAAAATCCATGCCATTACTGGACGAAAAGAAAGCGCTAGGGAAAACTAATGCTAGCAGAGGTAGTTCATCTGTAACTGTGATTTTCAAGATAAAACTACAGAAGGAAACTATACGATAGCTCGTACTTACAACAAAGTCATAAAAATGAACATCGCCCTTGACCATGCAAAGACACTGTACAGCAAGAAACAGAGAGCCCAGAAACAGCGATTCTTTCTTTTTTGGATTCATGACTCACCCTCTTCAGTACGAAACTAGTTTCTTTTTTCTTTTCTCTTTTGAGAATCGAAAACCAGTTTCTTTTGTGATATTCTATACATATATAAAACAAGTCAAACTATTTTAAAATTAAAAGTCAAATGTAAAACGTGATTCTATGTTTTGCCTAAACAATATATACCAAGGCACGTGATTCAACCTAACATTCCAAGAATAAACAAGAATAATATTTAGTTTCAACTATCAAAAGTCAATACCATCTGATCACTCACTCATGAACTCATAAGCGTATGTGCATTCAAATCACCCACGTTTTATCCTTGAAATATTATGCTCCTAGGAAAAGCAAAAAGTAGAAATTAAATCACTCAACCGCTTCCTAAACTCTCACAAGGTATCATATAACTGCCAAACATTCCGGCAGGCAAGCTGAGTTGAAGGTTGGTTATTGTTCAAAAAGTGGTTACTAGGAGCACTAGAAGCAGAACATTAGGTTTGAAAGTTTGTTTAGACCTCTTTAACAGATTGTTTAACCTAATTTATTAATCAAGTGATTACTTAGATTAATTTTCAGATTTAGGTTAAACACAAATGAATCATACCAGGTAAAGATGCGGAAAAGTAAAAAACACCACGATATGATTACCCAGGAAAACCAATGAAACTAATTCGTTTCAAGGTAAAAATCTGGGGAGGATTTAACCTAGCTATCCTCAAGATTTTACAAAAGATTTAACCCTAAATCTAATACTACCTCATGTAGTAACTTACTGACATGACCACGTGCAAGCTCCGAATCCACAGACTCCTTCTCTTCTTGGATTTACAGTAGCACAAGCACACCCTTGCTTGTGACTTTGAAACTCCACTCAAAGGTTTCAAATCACTTTTTCTTGTTGATCTTGATGCAACAACTAGTTCTATCAATTCTTGATTGTAGTTTAAGCTCCGGTAGAATCTTGTGTAGTTAGAAGGTACAGAACCTCTCAAATCTCACAAAGAGTAACACACAAGTCTTCCAAAAAAGTCTTCAAAACATGGCTAAGGTTTCCCTTTTATCTGTGGAGAAGTTTAAGTGAAACCCTAAACGTTTTAGTAGAGATTGGACTGAAATAAACTTCTGCAGAAAACTGTGCCTGCGATTTTCGATCGGTTGGGTCTAATTCTTGATCGGTCGAGGAAGGCAAAACTTGACTTCTCTTTTCTGCAATCAGCTGGACTTCAAATCTTGAAACACACTTATTTAAGCATTGCCTAAACACTTAGACTAGACATGTTTTGCTCTCGGTTTGCCAACACAATACAATCATGATTCTAAACATTTAATCTAAATCTTTAGAACCTAACAATCTCCCCCTTTGGCAATCCATGACAAAACACATACACACAATATGTAATGCTTAAACAAAAACCAGCTCAAATACATATCTTACATAACTACTAACTATTAGTTGCTAGTATAGACAGTAGCTGTAAAAAGATTTAACCTGTAAATTCCTGAAACACTGAAAACAACTCATAAACGCATGTGTGGAAAATGCAATAAAACATTCTAAACGAAATTTAAACTTTGAAATCATAAAAACAAACAATTAGATAGTGACACATCAAAATGAATAACCACAGAATCGTCAACTATCATAATCTCATCACATCAATGTTTAAGTGAAACGAAGAAAATATCTAAAAACTGAAATATAAATACATCAAAACTGAAAATAAAACAAAGTACTCCCCCTAGCCAAAATACATGTACTCCCCCTATATACATAAAACCCAATCTCCCCCTTTTTGTTACGTACTGCCAAAGGCAATGTCAGTCCTCAAAGGGGGGAGGAGGTGGAAAAGAACTCCTATAATTCGAGAAGTCAGCTCTCAATGATGCAACCTGTTAGGACATATGTGATTCACTTGTTAGGAACATATGTCACTACTTTATGTAATTGGCTAATCCTTTGACAAAATGCACTTTACTTGTATTTGGGTAGATTTAAGATGTGTTTAATACTTCAAGAAACTGTGTTTCAAGATCAAGTGTTAAAGCCATGCGAGTCTGTCCAAGAAACAAGCTGAAGAAGTGCCTGTCATTAAAGCTCGACAGCTAACATCTATCGAGCTTAAGAAGCTGTTCTAGCCCCGTGGCTCGATAGTTGCTCAACAGCAGCTCGACAGATGGCTATCTGTCGAGGTTTATGAAAAACAGATTTTCAGTTCTGTTTTGACTCTAATCCGTGATTATGTGTTTGAGCTTTCTTTTATCACAACCCTAGACATATAAAATGATTATTTTAAGGGCCGTCAAATGAGATACGAGTTGCACAAGTGTTGCGCAAAGTTTGTTCAAGCAAATTGTGACCGGAGACAGAATTTGCACTAGTTCATCTCTCTTGTGAAGAAGTTGCTGTGTTTATGCACCGTAGGGTTTTGTGACCAAGCATCTTCTTGATCTTCATCGTTGGGATGAACTGAAAAACTTTGCAGCCAACAACCTTCTCTAGTTGGTGATTGAAGTCGCGTACTGGGATCCGCGCAATTAGTTAGTCACGTACTGGGAGCCGTGTATCAAAAGGGAAAATTGTCACTACAGAACAAGTCCAATTGGATATTGGGGTAAGGGTTCAACTGTAGGTTGGTATAAGATACTGGGATTCCTTTACTTGTAACCGCTTGTTATGATAATAGTGGAATTTCGAGAGTGGTGACCTGAAAATCACCCGGTGGGGTTTTTGCCGTGTAGGTTTTCCCCATTCGTAAACAAATCACCATGTCTATTTATTTTCCGCTGCACTTAGTTTAATTGGTGATTTGTTTGTGCTACCACGCATTTGCATGTTAATTTGATTAATTAATAAACTTGACTAACTAATCAATTAATTCATCAGAAGGAGTCAATTCGTTTTTGGCCTATCACAACCTTAGTCAATAGCTCATCAAGCAGCTGTCCCTGAGCAGCCCGAGTCGTCATGATAGACTGCATCATAGCTCGAAGTGACAATGGAGGAGCTACTGAAGGATTAACATCCTCAGCATGACCAGCAGGATCCACAGTAGCAGTCGGATCCACATAAGTCTCCTCAGCAGCAAGCATGGCACCAGAGGTAGTAGAAGCATCTCCTCGTGGTCTCTTAGACGTCCCAGTGCTTGGCTCAACACTCTTCATCTGTGCCTGTCTTTGTCTAAGATAGGTAGTTCCTATGGGGGCCATAATGTGTACTAACTCAAGGGAAGGAAACTCTGACAACTCTAAAAATCTCAAAATCCTAAAAATAAACAAAGGAAAGAATGAGAGGGGAATTTACCGGGATCAGCTGTTCTCTGTCGATTTTCATCTACTGGAAGGCCGGGTAATACAGGATATCTGCCGAGCTGCCATTGTCGACCAGAACCCGGTGTATGTTGTAGTCTCCCACTTGCAAGTTGACGACAAGCGCGTCGTCATGCGGATGGTGTAACCTCCGGGCAAAATCTCAAAATCCTAAAAATAAACAAAGGAAAGAATAACTTTTGACCTTTACTCTTACTCCTAGAGATATTAACAATGGTTTGAATAAACATGGAAGGAAAACACAAAGAACCATCAGTGATAAGAGCATATAGAAAAGCACAACGCTCAATAGGTACTGTAGGAACATGAGAGATAGGATAGATGTAATGACAAGTGATCCGTAAGTATAATGAGTTAAGCTCAGTAAACTCACAAGAGTTGATTCTTGGTTTTGATCCCCAAGAAACAGAACGACCATAAAGAAGGGACATCATATCATCTACAGTAGGAAACTCAGTGGATGGATAGACGGGTTTACGAACTATGGGTACTCCTAAAGCCTTAGAAACAACTTGTTTACTTATGGTAAACTTGTGACCACGGATCCAAGTAGTCAAGTAATAACCACCGATGTCCTTAGAATAAACAGAAAGATTAGAGTAAAACTCTCTGTTAGGACATATATGAATCATGTTAGGAACATATGTCAATATAGAATTGGCTAATCCTTTGACAAAACGCACTTTACTTGTAATTGGGTAGATCTAGGATGTGTTTAATGCTTCAAGGAACGAGGTTTCAAGTTCAAGTGTTAAAGCCATGCAAGTCTGTCCAAGAATCAAGTAAAGAAGTGCTAGATTTTAAAGCTCAACAGCTAGTATCTATCGAGGTTTAAAAGGCTGTTTAATTCCGATGCTCGACAGCTTCTCGATAGATAGGGTATCTGTCGAGGTTTATGAAAATCAGTTTTTCAAATCTGATTTCACTCCAATCCGTGAATAGATGTTTAGGCTTTCTTTTCTTACAACCCTAAATATATATAAGGATTGTTTTAAGGGCTGTCACAGCTGATGCACCTCAATGCAAAAAAATTTCACAAGCATATTATGAACCGGAGACATATGCTCTAGTTCATCTTTCTATTTAAGAAGCTGCTGTGTTTGTACACCGTAGGGTTTTGTAACCAAGGAGCTTTGTGATCTTCATCGTGTTGATGAACGGAAGAACTTTGTAGCCAACATCTTTCTTAAGTTGGTGAGTAAGCCGCGTACTGGGATCCACGCATCAAATTGGTTAGTCACGTACTGGGAGCCGTGCATTGAAAGGAGATATTGTCACTACAGAACAAGTCCAATTAGGTATTGGGGTAAGGGTTCAACTGTAGGTTGGTATAAAATACTGGGATTCCTTTACTTGTAACCGCTTGTTGTGATAATAGTGAATTCTCGGGAGTAGTGACCTTAAAATCACCTGGTGGGGTTTTTGCCGTGTAGGTATTCCCCATTCATAAACAAATCACCGTGTCAATTTATTTTCCATTGCATTTTAACTTAGTTGGTGATTTATTTGTGCTACCATGCTTATTGAATGCTAATTAAATTAATTAATTAACTTGACTAATTAATTGGTTAATTCATCACAAGGGGTTAATACATTCTTGGCCTATCAAGTGGTATCAGAGCAAGCATACTCTGAATAAGGTTAATCTTTACTGTGTGATCCATTGACCCCTGTTTGGCATGGATAGAGGACAGTCTCTTATTATACCTCCTTTATTTGATGGCACTAACTATGCTTACTAGAAAGTACGCGTGAGAGCTTTCTTGCAGTCTTTAGATGAGAAAGTATGGCAAACTGTGGAGATAGGCTGGACTAAGCCAAAGGAAGCACCGGCCGATTGGGATGATACTAAGATCAAGGCGGAAAACTTCAACAGTAGGGCATTGAATGCTTTATTCAGTGTGGTCACAAATGAGGAGTTTAAGAAGATATCCTCTACTGAAACTGCTAAGGAAGCATGGACCATCCTTCAAACAACCTATGAAGGAACTAAGGCTGTCAAGGATTCAAAGCTTCAGAGGCTTACTACAAGCTTCGAAGAGATTAAGATGGAGGAGGATGAGTTATTCGATGAGTTCTATGCCAAGCTCAAGGATATAGTGAACTCAGCCTTTAATCTTAGGGAAACCATTCCCAAACCCAAGATTGTTAGAAAGGTGCTCAGATATCTACTCAAGAGATTTCATACCAAGATCACCGCGATTGAGGAATCAAAGGATATTGACAAAATCCCTTTGACAGAACTGGTTGGCAATCTGCAGACCTATGAGTTGGGTTTGACAAGGATCGGGAAATCAAGCAAGAGCAAGAGCATGACACTGAAGATCAAAAGCAATGATACTAATGAGTCTTTCGATGATGAAGATTTTAAAATGAAATCCTATATCACAAGGCAGTTCAAAAAGTTCATGAAGAATGCCAATACAAAAGGATTTGATAAAGACCACAAGCAGTCTAGTTCGTCTCAGTTCAAGAACCAAGACAAAGGAAAGAAGGATGCTAGGGATAGCGGTCAGTACATTGTTCCCTCAGGACCAAAGTGCTTTGGGTGTCAAGACTTCGGTCACATGAAACAAGAGTGTCCTATGTATCTCAAGACTATTGGGAAGAGAAAGGAACTTGCTGCTACTTTGAGCAACACCGAGCCTGAGGATGATTCTGATAATAAGGATGATGGATTCCTAAATGCCTTCACTGCCACTGTAAATCCTACTGAGGGGATTGTTGAAGATGTGGATGAAGAAGAGGACTTGGTGGAGTCTAAATTTGAGAAGACGGATGAACAAGATGACATCCATACAGCCTATGCAAAATTATACAAGGTCTAGGAAAAACATGAGAAGTTGTATAGGTTGGCCACCAAGAAGTTCAGTGAAGTGGAGCTTGAACGAGAAGAAACCTCCACGAAGTTTGATGAAGCCAATCAGACCATTGGAGCACTAAGATTTTAGAATAATTTCTTGGCTGAGAAGACCAAGAGGCTTGAGGCAGAATTGTTCCAAGTCAGAGCTCAGCTAGAAAGGACTTCAAGTGCAAAGCTTAACGAGATGCTTAGTCTTCAAAAATCTGCCTTCGATCGAACCGGTTTAGGGTATGATTTCTCTTCTCCTAGTAATGTTTCTACTAGTACTACTGTTTTTGTTTCTCCTACAATAATGTTGAATCTGAAAACAATGATGTGAAAAATATGTTAGCTAGTGAGAACATAGTTAATGGTAAATCTATCTTAGGAGCACCTCCTAAGCAAGATAAGAAAGGGACTAAAAACCCTAAGGCTAAGAAGGGAAACACTCAAAAGCCTAAACAGAAGAAGCAGCATCTATGTCATCACTGTGGAGTAGCTGGACATATTCTACCTAATTGCTATAAGTGGTTAGCCACTCAACAGAGCAACAGTATGATCTCATCGGGAAACCATAATCAGTTTCCATCCTCCTTTGCTCTTCTTAGAGATCTACTCAAAGCCCTCATGTTCCTTTCGAACTTGAACGGTTTCAATTCTTCCCCCTCTTTGCCGGATCAAGGGTTTGTAAAACGGAAAGGTTCTTCCAAGGTGTGGAAGGAAAAAGGCTCCAAGTGATTTTGTCACTTTTTATCTCTCTCCCATTCTTGTTTTGTTTTTGCATTACTGGTGTGTTTTGCTTTCATGTTTTGAGTTAGTCTAGTTTTACGCTTTGCTTTATTCAACATGTTTTTGTTTGTTTATTTATTAGTTTTGCTTTATTTTATTTTTCATAAAAATTAAAAAAAAAATTGAAAAATCAGAAAAAATACAAAAATAGTGTGTTTGTGTACATTGGTACTTGTGTACCTTGGATGGCCATTGAAACAAAGTTTCCTAAATTTTATATCTTTTGTAGCTTAGATGAACATCTCTATGCACAACTAAGCAAGTGAGCTTTGTGGCTCGTGTTTGTGATGAGTAAGATTAAGTAATCTCTTGTACTTAACACTCGTATCACTGTTTTTGATGGGAAGTACTAGAAAATCCTAAGAGAAAGGCATAAATAACCATCTCACCACTATTGCCCGCCAATAATGAAAAAACATTTGTATGCTTCGGCATAGCAAAAGTGCAATGTTAAAAAACTTAACAACATTGGATATTTCTTTTCTCTCTCTTATATGCTCATGCATGATATGCTTAACAAAAGAAAATATGCAAAGAAAAATAAAAGCAAAAAGAATCAAAATGCTTTATATATGATTCCAAGCGTGTCTTCTAGGAGATGTGGGAGTTATAAGATGTACCTCGAAAGTGATAGTCCCCATCAAACAGTTATGATTGTGTGTGAGTTAAAGTGATTTTCTCATATCTCAAATCGTCATAACATATAGACACTTATGCAATCCTGCGATATTTTTTACACACAACACGCAATATTTTTTGCTACTCTTGATACATGTGCAGGTACAATGTGATTTTGCCATCACAAGGAATACATGTATTAATGTATGCTCACTATACTGTCTTAACTTGTTTTTGAAATATAAAATTGGTTAGACTTGTTTAGTATGTGTGTGTGTGTGTGTGTGTGTGTGTGTGTGTGTGTGTTTTGGATTTAAACGCTTGATATTTTTCTTGATGAGAGATGTTTTTGAGAGCTTAAAATGTTGTTTGGATCTTTAGTTGAGTAGCATGTTTGATTGCATTCATGTCTGTGTTTTTCTCTTCTTTGAAAAACTGTTTTTAAGCAATCTCGACAGCTTCTCGATACCTCTCAACAGCTAGGCTATTTATCGAGCCTTTTGAGCTTCCTTTCTCGATAACTGTTATTGCAATCTCGATCCATCGAGATTCTTGAGATTCAATCTTGATAGCTTCTCGACAGCTACTCGATCCATCGAGGAAGTTTCTAGATGCTCAATAGCTTCTCGATCCATCGAAGTTTTTTTGCTGTGGACACCTCTCGATAGCTTCTCGATAGCTTCTCGATATCTATTTCTCGCGTTTTAATTCTCGATACCTCTCGATCCATCGAGAAACTGGAATTCCTATAAATAGGGTCCGCGTGACATTTCTCTCATTTCTCCTCAATCTCTCTCATCCTTTCAGACTTCTCACTTTCCCAAAACCTTCTCTCTCACTCCAAATCACTTCCCCACTCAATCTTCAGTCTTAAGGTTGATTTCCTCCTCTGGTATGATTCTATTTCTCTCATTTTATCATGCATTTCATATTTTTTTACCTAACTTTTGGGATTTTTGATAAACTTTAGGGTTTTCAAAATTTTGGAGTTGTGCAAATTTTTAGGACGGTTTTTTGTTTAAATGATTTTAAATCATCATGCATTGCATTACATTTGCATTTTCACTATATTTTCATGCATTATAGATGTGTGATATATATGTTGAATTGTTGTGTGCTGTTAGGTTTGGATTGGGCTGAGCCCATGATGCTCTTAATATTGCATGTCACATGTTCATGCATTTTCATGCATACGTACCTTCATTTATTTATAATCTTATATTGATTTGTTTGGTGCTTTTCTGCGTGTCTCTCTCTCTCCCTCTCTCTTTCTTGCGTTAGTCTGCTCTATGGCACCTAAATGCAAATCTACTCCGTCCCGAAACCCTCTTTGTTACAGGGCATCTTCTTCTTCTTCACCTTCTGACCCCACTCCTTCTCACGTCAGGTTCCGTGATGATAAATCCCGTAAGGAATTTTCAGAGAACTTCTCACTACGAGGCATTCATTCGGAACGCCAAGTCGTTCTATCGGATTTTTTCAATACTGACCTTCCCATTGTCATCTACAGTCAAGGTTAGGAGTCACTGTGTGGCATCCCGATCACTTGTCCCTCCGTGATCATACAGGAGTTTTACTCCAATATGCACAGATTTGATTATTTTGTACCTCATTTTGTCACTCGCGTTCGAGGTACGAACATCGTAGTTACTCCGGATATTGTATCCGAGGTACTACACGTTCTTAAGGTAGCGCATCTTGACTACCCTAGTTGCTATCTTCTAAGGACTGTGTCCAAAGACGAACTCTCATCTCTATTCTGTGAGACACCTTCATCTTGGGCTAACCGTCAAAACACCCTTTGCTCGGGCTTTGCAAAACGTGCTCGGGCTTTGCAAAACGTCCGAGATTCCATAACATGGTGATGACTATCATTCTCCATCCATTGTCTCACTATAACTCTATCATAGAGCCTCGTGCTCGATATTTGTTATCCCTTCTTGAGGGACTTTTTATTGATTTTCCCTTTCACTTCATCCTATCCCTCATAGATGTCTATAAGGATACGACGACTCGTGATAAGCTCATTTTTCCTTCCACTATCACGAGGCTTCTTCGCCATTTTTCTATCTCCTATCCTAAGTTTACACACTTTTCGGTTATGTATGCCATAGACGCGGCTACCGTCAGACAGAGCGAGGCCTAGCTTCGACCAAAGCGGCCATGGACAGAGACAGCGACTCCTCTGGCTTATTCCACTCCTTCCATATCCGCACATTCTTCATCGACAGGTGGTGTGACCCTCGAGGCGATCATGGCGCAACTGCAGCGCATGGATGCTTGCCTTGACACACTCAGTGATGAGTTGTGTTAGGTGAACACCCGTGTAGGCTGTATTGCACGACGGCAGGCTCGCCTTGGTGGCTTCGTAGAGTCTCCCTTTCCTTCTCCAGAGGCATCTGAGGATGAGGATGATGATGGTGACTCCAACAATGATGATGATGATGGGGATGAGGATGCTAGCTCGCCTAGTGATGATGAGATGACTGCTTGAGTTACTTACCCTTTGACATTCGTGACAAAAAGGGGAAGTAGTTTTGATATAAAAGTAGTCATATACATAGGGGGAGAGTTAGCATAGGAGATTTTTGTGATAGGGGGAGTGTTTATATTTTTGAGGGATGTAGTGAGGTTATTATGTATTTTTCTTTTCTTTTCTTTTCTTTCTTTTACATTTACCTCATGTATACCGGTCTTGTGACCATTTGACATACGTTGTACTTATCCTTGGATATATATATGTTGATGTATGTTATTCACTTATCTTTACATGAGTTGTTTCTTTTCTCTCTTTATGCACATGATTCTTATTTATTGTATGCAATCTTTTATTTCTGTCTCACACTAAGATGCCGTGATGAGTTTTGTTTAAAGTGTTTCAGAAATACAGGTTGTCAAAATCTTTTTGCCACGAACTCTCTTCTTGCAAAGTTTTTCAAGAGTTTATGTTAGGATAGATTTTATTGTATTCAACAAGTGAATATGAGTTGAGTGATTTATGACTTCTCTCATATGTTCATTTATATGTTGTGGTTTTGTCACGAATTGCCAAAAGGGGAGATTGTTAGGACATATGTGAATTATGTTAGGAACATATGTCAATATAGAATTGGCTAATCCTTTGACAAAACGCACTTTAATTGTAATTGGGTAGATCTAGGATGTGTTTAATACTTTAAGGAACGAGGTTTCAAGTTCAAGTGTTAAAGCCATGCAAGTCTGTCCAAGAATCAAGTAAAGAAGTGCTGGATTTTAAAACTCGACAGCTAGTATCTATCGAGATTTAAAAGGCTGCCCGATGCTCAACAGCTTCTGGATAGATAGGGTATCTATCGAGGTTTATGAAAATCAGTTTTTCAGATCTGATTTCACTCCAATCCGTGAATAGATGTTTGGGCTTTCTTTTCTCACAACCCTAAACATATATAAGGATTGTTTTAAGGACCGTCACAGCTGATGCACCTTAATGTAAAAGTTTTTCACAAGCATATTGTGAATTGGAGACATATGCCCTAGTTCATCTTTCTATTCAAGAAGCTGCTGTGTTTGTACACCGTAGGGTTTTGTTACCAAGGAGCTTCGTAATCTTCATCGTGTTGATGAAATGAAAAACTTTGCAGCCAACATCTTTCTCAAGTTGGTGAGTAAGCAGCGTACTAGGATCCGTGCATCAAATTGGTTAGTCACGTACTGGGAGCCGTGCATTGAAAGGAAAGATTGTTACTACAGAACAAGTCCAATTAGGTATTGGGGTAAGGGTTCAACTGTAGGTTGGTATAAGGTACTGGGATTCCTTTACTTGTAACCGCTTGTTGTGATAATAGTGAATTCTCGGGAGTGATGACCTTAAAATCACCCGGTGGGGTTTTGCCGTGTAGGTTTTCCCCATTCGTAAACAAATCACTGTGTCAATTTATTTTCCACTACATTTTAACTTAGTTGGTGATTTGTTTATGCTACCACGCTTATTGTATGCTACATTCTTGGCCAATCACTCTCTAATCAAGGCAACAAGAGGAGGTTTAGACACCTCACATAGAGAAACCCACTTCCTAGCCACAAAAGTCCTACGTATAGAAGGATCTAACTCACTCAGAACTATCTCCCTTTCACCCCAAATCGACCTATACTTGTTTAAGGTTTCATAAGCATCTTCACACTTTTCAATCAAAAACCTAACTCCTACGGCTGAACCAGAAGAAGAGGAAGACCCAGGGTTCCTTCTGGCTTTAGTTTTGAATTTCCCACCAAGTTTAGGAGCCATGTCTAAGAGTCAAAAAGAAAAAAAAAAAACAAAACAAAAAAAACAAAAACAAAAACCAAGGGCAGACTGTGTAATTTAAAAACTATATGATGCATGAAAATTAACCTTATATGATGCATGATCTAATGTTCTTAAACAATCTAAAATCATCATAATTTGCAAAATTGACAAGGTAAATTTAAGAATTACGGAAAATTCTCAATTTTGAAAAATCAAACAATTCTCAAACAAATCCTTATATTAAGAAATTGAACACCACAACAAGTAATATACTAGTTATAATAACATAATTTATCAATTTCAGAAGTCAATTTCACTCAAATTTTGTCCAATTTCACAAAATCCTCAATTTCTAAAGAACTTAGAACCCTAATTTCAAAATTTCCAACAAAACTTAAAAGTTTTGAAATTTAAGCATGTGAAACATGTTTAAATGATGCATGAACAAAAACCCATGGTTTAAAATTGATCAAAAACCCAATTTTCATCAAAAACCCCAAATTTTTCTAATATGTGATAATCCCTAGAAAATGCATGTAAACAGGTAAAAAGATGAAAAATGAAGGTTAAAATGGTCTTACCTAGTATAGATGAAGAAAACCTTTGAAGCTTTGACCACGAAAACAACAACAACAAAAAAATTAGATGAGGGATCGAGAGAGGAATCGAAGTGATAGACAAAAAGATATTTTGAAAAAGTCAGATCTGATTCCTATATGTTTTAAAAATTTGAAATCCGATTGGTTGAGAGGAATCGAGCAGGAATAAAAAACAACAGGAAAACAGGCTCGATCGGTCCAGAGGAATCGGGAAGGAATCGAGGCAACCGAGACTTTTAAAAGAAAATACCATTTTTCTTCTTCACATTTCGATCGATCAAAGAATAGACTCGATCGGTCGAGTTTCAAAGAAACAAAAATTTTGAAAAATTCTGGAAAACTTTTTCTGCAGAATCATTTGAAAAAACTGTTTTTATGATATGACATGTATGTTCATGACTTTAAATAATTTCCAAAACCAAACTTTTCAAAGAAAAATTCAAACTTTATCAAAAATTTCTCAATCTTTTCTTTCCTCACTCCCTAAAATGCATTAAACATATCAAGAAGTTTAATTTTGGTAGGCCACATAAACTTGACACACAATCACATGTACCAAATTTAACAAAGTTTTGCTTGTGGTGTGTGCAACTAGCAAGTGCATGAGATACTCACAAGGTGATATGTAAACAGAGAATAAATGCACTTTCTACATTATTCATCACATAAGTTTGAAAGTGACTATCACCTAAAGAGTTACATCATATAACTCCCATATCTCCTAGAAAACACGCTTGCAATCATGCAATTTTTTTTTATTCTTTTCTTTTGAAGCATAATATTCTTTTTTATTTTGATTTTGATTTTGCTTTTAGCTTCTTTTACTAATGTACAATAACACCTTAATAATTTTGCTATGCAAGTGCTACACCTTACCGAGCACGGCTTTTATGATTTGCACACAAGTGTTCATGATTGGCGAGTAACAGTGGTGAGATGGTTATTTATGCCTTTTTTTTAGGATTTTTTAATTTTTACAATCAAAAGAATGTGACTTCAAAATCAAGAGTATGTGTTTAAAAACCATAAACAACTCACACAATATAAGCACTACATAGCACAAACTAGCAAAGTGCAGAAAAATAAAGCTCGTCAAAGCTAAACAAGGTACACAGTCATGAAATGCAAATTTCATAGGCCAACCTCAATTACACACCTTGAAGATGCATAATACAATTTTTTTTTTTTCTGATTTTTTATTTAAAAAAAAAACTGAAAAACATAAAACAAAACAAACCTAGAATGAAATGTATGAATGTTATGCAAATGCAATCCTAAAGAAAAACAATTTTGGTCACAAGAGATAAAAAGAATTAACACAAGAACCATGTCAGAAAGACTCACTGAGGCTGAGTCTTTTGCATCCAGACTCTTTTAGATGCAAACTTGGAGTTGGAGTTTCTATTAGAGTTTACTCTAATTTCATCTTCGGTATTGGTATAAAGGTTAAGAACCTTTACCAACTCATGAATAAGTGCCACAGGATCTTGTTCTTTTGGCACTGGCACTTGTTGTTTGGAAGCCTGCTTTATAGCTTACAACTTAAAGCAATTAGGTCTAGTATGCCCAACTTTACCACAGAAGTGACAAACCCACTGAGGTTTGTGATTTTTCTTGCTTCCAAATTGATTTGACATTTTAGATTCAAACTCACTCAGATCTACTCTAGTTCTTCTAGAAGCAGGAGATACAACTTTATGAACCTTAACATTAGAAAGAGTTTGATGAACAATAGAAGATGATGTAGTAGGTACAAACTTAGAAGGATTCACTACAGTTGTAGATCCATTCTCAACAAACCCTAGACCAGTCTTATCAGAAACAGACTTTTGAACATGCAACATCTCATCTAGTTTAGAGGTAGAAGTTCTATTTATTTGTTCTCTAGCAACAGATAATTCTAATTCTAAAATTCTAACTTTTTCAAGCAAAGACATGTTCTCAATCTTAACAGAGTTCAGGAGTATATTAGCATCAAACAACTTTAACAACAAATTTTTATTTTCTTCTTCAAAAGTGTTTATCTTTTTCAAACCTAAATCAACACTTATAGCATCTTTAGCTACTATCTTGCAAAGCTTGTTATAAGCTTCCTGCAAATCTACATTTTCTGAGAGTTCCCCATCAGAAGGGTTCTCATCAACAGTCTCAATTTTACTTACTACAGCAGTAGCAGTGAAAGCCATGAAATTTCCTTCTTGATCACTTTCAGACTCATGATCAGAAACTTCATCATCACTTAAAGTAACAGCCATAGCCTTACCTTTTGACTTCAAGAAGGTTGGACACTTAGATTTCATATGACCATAACCCTGACAACCATAACACTGTTGTCCTAAAGAATTATTTGAAGATTGGCCTATTCTTTCTTTAGATTTTTCAGCATTATTGTTTTTAGCAGTGTCATTCTTCTTAACATTCCTAGAATCAACAGTGTTTCTATTTCTAGCCCTCCTATTATTATTTCTCAGAAAATTTCTAAAGTTCTTGGCAAGATAAGCAATCTCAGTAGATGAAAGTTCATCATCAAATCCACAATCTTCAACATCATCAACAGTTTTTAAAGCCATAGATTTGGATTTATTAGTCTTTGGTAAGTCAGATTCATAGGACTGAAGAGATCCTACAAGTTCATTTACAGGGATAGAATCAACATCTTTACTTTTAATTATGGCAGTCACTTTGTGTCTAAAATCCTCAGTCAAAGATCTAAGAAATTTCCTAACAATTTTAGGTTGATCATAAACTTCACCTAGATTAAAAGCAGAATTAACAATATCATTCAATTTAGCATAGAATTCATCAAAAGACTCATTATCCGACATTCTAATACTTTCAAATCTAGATATCAACTGCTGAAGTTTATTAATATTTACTGCCTTAGTGCCTTCATGCACTGTTTGCAAGATGTTCCATACAGTGTGAACAATCTCCACATTTGAGATTCTCTAAAACTCTTCCATGGAAATAGCATTGAATATCGCTTCATAGCCTTACTGTTAAAACTTGCTGCTTCCTTTTGGGCAGTAGTTCATTCACCAATAGCAGTGGTTAGTCTTTCCCAACCATTCTCAACAGAGAGCCATACTCTCTAATCAATGGATTTCAAGAAGGCTTTCGTCCTAACCTTCCAGTAAGCATAGTTATTTCCACCAAAGTGTAGGGGGATCATAAGAGAGTCACCGTGTTCCATGATAGCAGGGGTTAAGGATCAACTCTAGGTTAAGAAACCTAAGAACAAGAGCTAACCTACTCTGATTCCAATTGAGAGTTCGTTTAGACCCCTTAAACAGGTTGTTTAACCTAAATAATTAGTGAAAGTTCAATTAGTGTGTAAAACACTAATGAATGTTTATACCCCCAATTTTAACAATATCAACCAAGTAAATTGGTCATCTCCGAACTGCTTCCCAAGTACCAAAATACCTCCTCACTAATATGGGTATGGTGAGATAAGGATTTGGCAAATGTACCTATCAAGGATATGTCAATGGAGAGGGTGAGAGTAGAAGAATTTGGAAAATCAAATGATAAAGATTGTGTATGAATCAATCTTGTTTTTCTCTAGGGTTTCTCTCTCAAAATTCTCTCTGGAAGCTCTCTACATTTCGTGGGTATAAGGGTATTTATAGTAGTGTAAGTGAGGAATGTGAAAAGTCAATTTTCATCCAAATAGGGCATTCTGGCGACTCAGCCTCGCGACTGGAACAAGTCGCAAGCTAACTGCCTGGCCATACTATACATTTTTGTCCTGTAGTGCACCAGTTGTCGTGACCCTTCAGTTCCCTGCATGCTTCACAAGTGTGCCACTTTGGCAACTTGCCAGTTGTGAGTCAGTCGCGAGACTCCTTTGATTGCACACATCTTGAGTTTTCTTCACACTCTCTCAAACAAAACCCTTACATAATTCTCACATAAATACAGGGTATCTAATTGCTAAAATACAAGCAAATTTGGCACAGAATAAAGCCAACACATGATTGAATAAATTCAACCTTACAATCTCCCCCTTTGGCTATTCCGTGACAAAACCCTAAAACTGACTCTAGACTTAAAATGTAAGTTGGGAATAGTTACCAAAACTCACTCACACCTAACTCTAGAAACTATGAAGCTCTTGAACCAAATGGACAAGTTTTCCTGAAAACAATAACACAAGACAATCATTGTAAGCAGAAATCTTGAGATATATATGGAACAAGCACAATACAATCAAGCAATAAAGACTATAGCAATAAAGCATGGCCTGACCAAACATGAACAATCACTATAAATAGTGATCACAATGATCATTCACACAAGGAATGAACATCCGGACATGCAAGCAAATAAGCTCAATGCAAAAATATCATTTGCATGTCCAACACACAACTGATACAAAAACACAAAGGTAGTTGCATCAAGGATACAAGATCCAACAAGGGCACAAGTGTGGAGTACTAAAGAAAATGCATAACATTAACTTGTGTTATTGTTTTCAAGAAAAATATAACAAGACACAAACAGCCCAAATACAATTCAACCTAACTATTATTTATCAGTTGCCAGTGTAGACAGCAGTCACGACTGAATTAACCTGTATATTCCTGAAGCACTCAACAAACACATAAACGCATGTGTGGAAAATATAAGTAAAACAAAAATAATAAAACAACAAATATGCAAACTAACTCTCCCCCTAAGTTAGATACATCAAAAAAATTTATTTTCTCCCCCTTTCAAAAACAATATCAACTCCCCCTAAAAAAAACAAACAGGATTCCCACATTTCATCTATTTCTCCCCCTTTTTGTCACGTATTGACAAAGACAACCCAATCAGAAGGTAGACGGAAAACATATGCAACAGAGAATAAGAGAAAATATAGAATTAAGGGAGCACAAAACAATTCAACTCTATAGAAAATAGAGGCAACTCCCCCTATGAAGAGCAACAACTCCCCATGTGAACAACAAAAGTTAAAAACAAGCTTCTCCCCCTATAAAAATAGGAAAAACAAACAAGTTTTGGGAAACAATTTAGGAGGTGGGGATAAATAAAAAGACACAAACCAAACTTAAAAACTAAGTTGAAGATACACATGAAAAAAATATTTTCTCTTTCAATAAATGCAAACTTGACACTATGACCCATAAGCAGTTGCATGAGTAGAGAAAATATTTGCATATTGATTATCCATCAAATCTCTTAAGAAAAATATTTTCTGTAATTCACACATAAAAATAGTATATACTAAAATGTACAAAGGACTCAAAAATTAATCAATCAATTTTTAAATCAAGTTGAGTACCCAATTTAGCAAAGTGTATGCATGTTATGTGTGAAA
Organism: Notholithocarpus densiflorus; assembly: GCA_030021035.2. Taxonomy (NCBI): domain Eukaryota; kingdom Viridiplantae; phylum Streptophyta; class Magnoliopsida; order Fagales; family Fagaceae; genus Notholithocarpus; species Notholithocarpus densiflorus. The sequence continues at coordinate 8,548,588 of JARYZH020000007.1, forward strand.
ACAATGAGAGATATGACTGCAAAACTGCAAGATGGATACAAAAAACAATGCAATGCATGTGAATCCTAAACATAAATGATGCATGAAAAAAAATTGGTCAATAACTTAAAAAATGAAAAAAATTTCCAATTTCGATCGATCGAGAATCAATCGAATACCAATCGAGTCAGGCATAAAGCAATGATTAAAAATCAAGGGATTTTCGATCGGTCGAAAAATACATTCGATCGATCGAAATTCTGGAAATCTGAATTTTTTGAAAAACAGTAGAAGAATATGCAGAAACAACTCAATCCAAGGTATTTCATGAATGAAATGCATAAGAATGAGTTTAAATGTTTTTCAAAAACATAAGTTTTCAACCCAGAACTTCAAAAAAAAGTTTTTAATCATCAAAAACATAATTTTTGCCAACCCTTAAACATATTTTGCATCAAACACCATAGAAAACATAATCTTGGATGGCCGAACTAGATTCACACACAATTCCATGTACAAAGTTTAGCAAAGAATAACTTGTGTAGTGTGTGCAACTAGCAAAAACTTGAGATACATGTAAGGTGATAAGTAAATAGTGATTGATCACAATTTCTACAAAATTCATCACATAAGTTTGAAAGAGACTATCACCTAAAGAGTTACATCATATAGCTCCCACATCTTCTAGAATAAAAGCTTGCAATCATGTAAGTTTCTTGATTTGCCTCATAATGTACACACCAATTTTATTTGATTTGAAACTTATTAAAATAGCCAAGATAATTTACACACCAATTTTATTTGATTGAATTAATTATAGTCCAATAATGTACACACCAATTTTAGCATTTAAACTGAGGCTACAGCTTATGTTCTTTTTGTGCATGTGCTACACTTTCTCGAGCACTAAATCTTATGATATGCACTAAGGTGTTCATAATTGGCTAGTAAACAGTGGTAAGATGGTTATTTATGCTTTTCTCATTAAGTTCAAGTCCGACAATCAAAGGCATGTGATTTCAAGATTAAGATCATGTGATCAAAAACTATAAACATCTTCCTACACAACATGCACTACAAAGCTCAAACTAGTAAAGTGCAATAAAATAAGCTCATCCAAGCTAAACAAGGTACATAAACATGTTATGTAAAGATAATATGGCCAAACTTAACTACACATCCATGATATGTAATACAAAACACAAAAATCTTTTTGGTTTTAAAAAATTTTATGACCAAAAACAAAAAGCACGCATTATGCTAAATGAACAATGCAAAACTATGCATGATAGTGCTTAACTAAGCTATAGAGGGTACACAAACAAGAAATATCAATTTCTTAATTAACCCTTGAGTACATGTACAAACTAGTACATACTCACACAAAATCAGAAATAACTTAGCACTTATATAACACATACTATTCAAGTTTCTCCACAATGTCAAGCATGTTCTAAATCAAAAGAGATATCATATTTCATGTAATCCTCAAGAAAAATATAACAAGACACAAAATAAAATATTTTTGTCTTTTTGAAATTTTTCAATGTTTTTGGATTTTTTTTTTTAAACAAAACAACCTAAGAAAATAAAACAACCAAAAACTAAAAGAAAACATGTCCACAATTAATTGAAAGAATTAAATTAAGGACAAGTAAACAACACTCACCTTAGCAAATCTTTTCTCATCCATATAGCACGAGCCTTCGGCTTTGTAGGTGAAAATCCATGAGAAGCAGAGTGTATTTGAGGAATTACACCAATTTTCTGAAAAAGACTGAAATCCTGCAAATTCCTTTCACAAGCCAACAAGCTCAAATTTTTCAAAGAATATGAAACAATTTATATGGACTTATGGCCAGAGAAATATCATCACATATCCTAGACTGAAACACAGAATGCTTAAATTTCAATTTATGACAATTAGGATGAATGTGACCGGAGACACCACAAAAGTGACAAACAGGAACAAATTTAGGAACATCAGTATTCCTAACATCAAATCTAGTCTCAGATTTTGGTTTTTGCCTCAACAAAGAACAATTTGGTCTAATATGACCAACAACACCACAAAGGTGACAAGTAGGCACAAAAACAGATTTATTATGCTCTCTAACAGTAGGTTTAGACATAGGTTTAGAAACTTCAGCGTCTACATCAAAACTTTTACCTTTGTCTAACCTAGCAAAATAAGCCTTTTCTTTATTATTCCTCTTGAAAGGAGGGATATAAACTTTCTCAGTTTTAGGTTTAAGAGAAACAGAAACACTTCTGCTATCAACAGCAGGCTTGGTACTAGTCAAATTTTCAATTTTAGCTTTAGATTCAACTAACTCTTGTTCCAAGCTTTTCATCTTCTCATCTTGAGAGGAAATTTGATTTCTCAAAAATTCATTCTTTTTATTAGATTCATCTAATCTAACAACCAATTCCTCTTTTTCAAGATTAGCCAATTTTAACTCTTCCTTGAATTTCTTAGCAATTTTCATAGATTTCAATAATTCCTTACAAAGAGTTTCACAGGCATCAATAAGATCAACAGAAAAAACAGTGTCATTTTTATTCAAATCATCACAATAAAAAATAGTAAGACACTTAAAATTATTCATGATAACAGGGATCAAGGATCAACTTTTAGATCAAAAGATCTAAAACAAAAGAGCTACCCGCTCTGATACCACTTGTACGTTTTTAGACCCCTTAAAACACAACCAGATTAACCTAATTAATTAGTCAAGTGATTACTTAGTCAAATTATTCAAATCTAGGTTAACACAAATATATCATATCATTGTAAAGTGCGGAAAATAAATAACACAACGATATGATAACCCAGGAAAGCCAAACCAGTAAAAAACCTGGGGAGGATTCAACCCAGCTATCCTCAAGGTAAAACAGATCCACTATGAAAGAATTGAAGTTTACACAATAGTGACTTAGACCACTAACATCCTATTGCTACCTCGAGTAGGAAATTTACTACCACGACCACGTGACAGCTCCGAGTCCACGGACTACTTCTTTCTTGGATTTACAGCAAGCACATGCACTCTCGCTTGTATATCTTTAAGTTCTTTTATGCAGCAACCGAAACGATCATCAAGCTCTTGACATAATCTTGATTCTTGATAACCCTAAGTATATGTGAAGGCAAACACCTCAAGATCTCACAAGAGATTCACATACACAGCATAAACAACAACTTTAGAGAGCTTTGGGTATAAAACCCTAGATCTATATAAAAGGCACAAGATGCACTCTAATCTCTCTAAAACTTATAAAAAACGTTCTTAGGGTTTCCTTTATATACTAAGAGTGTTTTACTTGAAACCCAATACATTTAAGTAGAGTTTGGGCTGAATTGGAATTCTGCAAAAAAATAAATCTGCACGTGATTCGATCGATCAAGTCTAATTTTCGATCGATCGAGCCTTGCAGATTTAGTCCAATAAATTCTGCAATCACTCGATTCCAATTTTACAAATAAACATACTTTGAGCAAGTCTAAACCTAGACTCTATGTTTTGATCATGGTTTGCCAACATAATACAAATTGAAGTTCTAATACATTAGTTCCTAAAGTCTTAGAACCTAACAAAAGTTTCTCCCCCTCAAGGTAGGGCTCCCCCTCAAGAGCTACTTCATCTACTCCCCTTTTTTTACCAAAATGGCCAAAGGGCTAAGGCTGGTCAGTGAAGTTATCAAACTTGACTGAAAGCAAGTTGATATGTTCTTGAATAGCAGTCAGCCTGTCAGAGTGCTCATTCTGGACGTCTTGCAGGCCGTCAATCCTCTCAAGAATGATCTGAAATGCTTCTGGAGGCACTTTTGAGGATGATGAGGCCCTGCTCCTTTTACCACGACTTCGTGAAGTTAAGGGTTGTCCTTCTGCTTCAATTTCGATGTCCATAGGCTCTCCTTGTTCTTGATCACCCTCCTCTTCATCACCTAGAAGACAAACCTTGATCCTTGCAATTGTTAGAGCATTGATAGCCGGAGGAGTAGGCATGAGGCTGATGTCTTGGGGAATTTCCACACCTTTTGCATGAAAGAGCCACATGAGTAGACTAGGGAGAATAAGCTTTGCCCTTGAAGTTGTCCTTGTTTCATCGGCAATGATGGAGAATGCATGAGCACTAATGTCAATGTAGGTATTTTCACGAAGCTCCATGAGAAAAATGGCTCTAGCATTGTTAATGGTGGTCATCTTCTTCACCGGATACAGATTGAACAACATGATGTATGTAAGACACCTCAAATCCGGTGGAAAAGCAGTTATGTTGAGGCATCTTCCTTCTCTAACACCACCAATATGGGATTGAACCGTCTCTATGGAGAGCATTATGTCCTTGTAGTGAGTGAAATCATGTTTGAGATCCTCAAAGCCAAGGACTTCATCAATGTCCTCCACGTCAATGGTGAACTCATGGCCTCTAATCCAGCAATCTATTTCATCCTCTCGAAGAATAGAATTGGCATAGAATTCCCGAATCAATGGTTCACAAACCCCGGGGAGGTCACCAAGAATCTTTTCCCAACCTCTATCTTGAAAATAGCCTGGAATAAAGTAGTCATTCAAATCAACAAGGTCCACAAATCGCTTTTGGATGATTGGAGCCTTCTCAAAGAACTGATTGTATCTCTCAAAGTGTTGGGTAGAGCGGAATCGAGTGTTGTCCATTTTCTTCCTCTTGTCAGCGCGTTGTGCAGTGGTCTTCTTCTTTGGAGTCATCTGTAAAAACAGAGCAGCAAGTACCACAAAACATGGTTTTCAGACCCAGACCTTTCATTGAACCATAAAAGAGAAAGGTTCAAGGTTTTTAAGGTCGAACTGAGGTCGAACTATAATGACGTCATAATTAATTTAATTATTATTTAAAATATAAATAAATATATTAAATTAGTAAAAATAAAAAATTAACTAAAATATAAATAAATATATTCTTATTTTGACTTACAATTTCAGAGTTGCTGTTTTATATATATTGATGGAAAAATACATGTTTGTATCGCATACAAAAACATACGCAGCGGAAAATTAACGGATCTACTTCATTCGCAATTGATAACATGTACTATGTAAGCTTCAGAATATAAAATCAAGAGAGTGTACCTTGGTGCGGTGAAATTCAAAACCAAAGATCAGAAGTTCTTGAAAACACTTTTAATCTTCACTCCAATTCCACTTGTGCCCAAGAAGTGTGGTCTCTCAATCAGTTTATATGTGTATGTTCAAGAGAGAATTAGAGTGTCCAACACTCACATACAAACCATTTCATTCTCTTACAAAATTCTGTATGTTTCTCTCCTTTTAATTGATTATCTGATTGGACTAGCCTTTTGGGCTTTTCCAATTGGGCTTTAGTATGTGGCTTGGAGTGGGACCAAAAGGGAACAAATAAGACACTAGCTCCAATGGGCCTTGGGCTTTTCTATCAACTCTTGACAAGTCCAAAGTTACTATTAATTATATTTAATACCATTATATAAATATAATTGCACTCTAGGCCTTATTAATAAATTATATCCCAAGACTTTATTGTACATGCAACCCCTTCATAAAATATTCGTAGTAATACAAAGTCATGAATGTAGACTGCCACTTTGTAGATTACTACATCTTAATCCTTGAGTACCCGGTTTAATCCTTTAAGTTATTCATCATATATTTATGAAATCTAATTTCATAAATATATACTTTAGTAACTCTTTACTAAAGTAGTTAGGCCTAACATTCTGAATAACCAAACCCATTAAACTTATCTTAAGGGAATATTTTATATCTTTGTTAAGAGACTATGAATTTCATCTTGAGAATATATGTTCCATCAACACTAAATGTGGCTGCCCAACATATTGAGGTTTTGACCATGACTTTAGATCTCACTCCTGATATATCAAAGCAACCTACATTTCAAAGTCAGGTCCATTATTCTCTCAGGATTAAGAGTTCATGTAAATAGAAGTCGTGAGATTTATTATTCATTTGACAGTCGTTAGGAGAATAATAAATCTCACAGCGGTCCAGTTCAATATGTCTTAACTCTTAAAACATATCAACATATCAACTAGAAGTCTCCACTTCCATGATCAAGACAAATCATCTTAGTTGATATATTATAGTCTTAGCAGATGAAATGCCCAATTTCATCACCGACTACGAACTAAAATTCTGAGTTTACAAAGAACTTGTGATTTATATCTTCTGTGACTTTTCACATAAATCACATACTATGCATCTCATGGATTATATGATAATGTCCAAATATTCATGTTACCATTATTTTAGATAATAATAAAAAAACTTTATTAATCACAATATTAAGTCATACATAATGCCATACATAGCATCATACAATAGGATTTAAGGGCACTAATCCTAACATATATATAGTCTTAAAATTATAAGTTCATATTTCAATCTCTAAGCCCAAATATCCATTCAATAATAATAATAATAATAATAATAATAATAATAATAATAATAATAGTAACAAATTAACAATAATTTGACAGACTCATCCCTACATGCTAAAGATACTTTGCATGTCCTACTCTTCCCTACTCCCTAAGTTGCATTATCACTCTGACAGACTCATCAACACCACCCCAAATTTGACAAACAAAACATCACTCTCCAGTTTCTCAAAAAAAAAAAAAAAAAAAAAAAAACATCACTCTCCACCACATATTTCAAAACCACCAAATTATCTAATTGACCAAAATCAAAAGAGAACAGAAACTAGAAAAAGCAAATCTAACATTTGTAAGAATTAGCACACGGATGCAGTTTCTTCATCCATTTGCAAGAATCAGCACACGTTTTCTCTCCACCTTCCAAATCAATTTCAGCCTCCAAAGCAACAACAAGGTACTGAAATCATCTTTCTTCAAATTAGCTCTAGAAGTTCCAGAGACATAAGCCTTGAAGAAAAGAGTTTCAAATGGCAGCCAAACTTTAGCTTCGTCCACAAAGACCTGAATTTGTGCTTTCTTTTCTTCGTCGTCTTCTTCTTCTTTGTGTGTGTGTGTGTTTTTTTTTTTTTTTTCCTTACAAATCAATGGTTCCAAATCTTAAAAAAAAAAAAAAAAAAAAAAAAAAAAAAAAAAAAAAAAAAAAAAAAGAGGAACCATGCTAACCATAGAAACCGGCCATGGTTCTCAAAACCGTACGGTCTGACCACGGTTCGCACAGGTCCCTGCTTTTTTCCCATAGAGCGGTTCCTGAAGCTAAAAAAACTGCAAAACTGAGAAGTTCGCGATTTTTCCGATCGAACCGTACGGTCCGGTCTCGGTTTCAAAACCATGCCACAAAACAGAGCACAAAATATGACAATAAACTCGATTAGTAACATGTTAGTACCAACATAATGGACATTGAAATACAACCCTAAAAACAGAAATTTAAAGTATGATTCAACCAAAATTGATATGTAACGACATAATTCGTCAATACATGATAGAATCATGACATTAAGCACTCAAACATGTCAAAGAGTGTGTGTGTGCATCAAATGAAAAAGTGTACAAATTAGGGCAACGTGTAAAAACACATAATCATATAATGTTTCAAAATCAAAGAAACATGATTATCTCTACAGCCATTGTATTCTATGAAATCCAAAGAGACACAAGATAAACATCTATGAGACATTTTATCATGGACATGATATGCACAACACAACACAAACAAGGTATAATGCACAAAAATGAGAAACAAACATGTAAAACATGTATAATAGGCATTATACTACCAAAACCAACAAAACCCATACAACAGACTCAACAAAACATTAATAAACCATATTCTATTATCATATTTTCAAATCTCAACAAAAACACAAAATCCAAGAAATCTAGGACTAGAAATATGAAATACTTTGAGAAAAAGAGAAAAACTCATACATTTCTTGAAGATTGGTGAAGGATTGATGGAGAAAATGGAGTTTTTGTGAGTGAAAATGGTGGTTTTGGAAGAGGGAGAGGCGGACAAGACAATGAAACAGCACGTGATGGGAGGGAAAACTAAAAAGTTTTTTAAAACTGTCTTGGATTTAACCTTATTTGTGCAAAACACACGTTTTTGGAGACTGGAATAGGTCACGAGCAAGTCGCCAGGTCAAGTCGTCAAAATCCCGTGTCACAAATTTTGAAAAATTTGTCTAAGTGTTTTTTATGACTAGAAGGTCCACTCGCGAGTAAGTCGTGAAGGAAGTCGCAAACCATTCTGAGTAAACTCACGACTAGAGCTTCCTCTCACGAACCAGTCGCCAAACTGAGTCGCGAAAATGCTAAAAACCCAGAAATTTTGAAATTTTTCTAAGTCTTTTTCGCGACTGGGGGATTGACTCGCCAGAGAGTCGCAAAAGCTTCTGAGTAAGCTCGCGACTAGAGTGAGTCGCCAAAACAAAGTTGCACAGTTTTGAAATTTTTCAAAACAAAAACACTTTCCAAAAATAGTTAAAATACTCAAAAATCCTTTTGTGTTTGATCAACATATGATTGAGTAAGTGCAACACATTTAATCAAGTACAATCACACAAATGAATAAGACATTCATTGAACATAGACATATGTGATGTGTGTGGGTATCAAAGATGAGATAGTCCTTAGTCTAATGTGAAGCTTCAATGATCAATTCAGCCAAGACATACACAATTAGCACTAGGAAGAGTGACCAATCTCAATTATAGAAGTATGCATATATGACCTCCCACAAAACTTGAATACATAACTTTGAAGCTTTTCATTTTGGCTTCTTACATTTCGTATCATTTGATCATTCTTGCACAATACATCTCATTTTGAGATCAATGCCTGAAATTTTTGATATTTCAATTTGATGAATAAGCCTTTGGCTTTTTGGGCACCATACATTTTCATATAAGTCGCTTTCCCTTTTTCCTAGTCAAATACTAGTATGTGCGACGGCTTTTGCAGCTCATTATCTCTTTTCATTTTGAGATTTAACATAGGTTGAGCTCTTTAAGCAAAAAAATAAAAGTGTGGGAAGATATATAAGCACGAGTCTATGCAAGTCTTAAGATCAACAAAACCATTGACTAATCATTCATAACAAGTTTGAAGATCTATTTACAATAGTCACATAGATGTCAAGATTTTTCCCATAATGATATGAGTGCACAAAGAACAAGCTACGCTCGTAAATGCACAAAGCCATTTGTACGAAGGTACAAGGCAAAACATGCGTGTGACAAAACACAATAATACCGATCAAACTTTTTGGATTTTCTACTTTTATGTGTTTTTGGATTTTCGACACAAAAGAAAGTAAAAATTGATCAAAAAGAAAAAAAAAAAATTCAAAGCTTTTAAAAAAACAAGTGAGAACAAATCAAGATAGATAAGTAAAGCACACATCACACATGGACCATCGAGAGGTTTGGTGAAGATGTCTACCTTTTGGTTGTCTGTATGTATGAATTCAAGGCACACTACTTTATCTTCCACCAAATCCTGGATGAAGTGGTAGCTTATCTCTATATGCTTTGACTTTGAATGCTAAACTGGATTCTTAGAGAGGTTTATAGCACTGGTGTTGTCACAAAACACACATTGTATCTTGAGGAATCCCGTAGTCATGAAGTAGCTTCTTCATCCAGAGAAGTTGTGTGCAGCAGCTCCCAGCAGCTATGTACTCTGCTTCCGCTGTAGAGAGGGACACCGAATTTTGTTTCTTGCTCATCCAAGAGACAAGGTTGTTACCAAGGTATAAACAGCCCCCTGAGGTACTCTTTCGGTCATCCACACTCCTAGCCCAATCTGCATCTGAATACCTCGCAAGGCAAGCATTGGAATCCTTTGAGTACCACAAGCCGTAATCCGGAGTGCCATTAACATATTGTAAGATTTGCTTCACAGCAGTTAGATGGGATTCCTTTGGAGCGGCTTGATATCGAGCACAAACTCCCACGCTAAAAGCAATGTCCGGTCTACTTGCCGTAAGATAGAGTAAACTCCCAATGATGCTCCTATACAAAGTTGGACTCACTTCTACCCCGGAAGGATCAAGATTAAGTTTTGTGGATGAACTCATGGGAGTGGAGGCATGCTTTTGGAATCTAATCCAAACTTCTTTACGAGATTTCTAGCATATTTTTCTTGTGAAATGAATATACCTTCCTTCTTTTGCTTGACTTGAAGGCCCAAGAAAAATGTAAGCTCCCCCACCATACTCATCTCAAATTCTTTCTTCATTTCCTCAGAGAACTCTATAGCTCGAGCATCAGTGGTAGCTCCAAATACAATGTCATCAACATATACTTGAGCCACGAGAAGGTAGTTCTCTTCAGTCTTGACAAATAAAGTCTGATCGGCATATCCTCTTTTGAATCCTCTATCTAAGAGATACTGTGTAAGCCGATCATACCAAACTCTAGGAGCTTGTTTCAAGCCATAAAGAGCCTTCTTTAATCTCAACACATGATCTGGGAAGTGAAGATCTCGGAAACCATTTGGTTGTTCGACAAACACTCCTTCATTCAGGTATCCATTGAGAAATGCACATTTCACATCCATTTGGTAGAGTTTGAAGTTCATAGTGCATGCAATTGACAAAAGAATGCGGATAGACTCAAGCCTTGCTACGGGAGCAAATGATTCATCAAAATCTATTCCTTCTACTTGAGTGTAACCTTGAGCCACCAACCGAGACTTATTCTGTATAATCTCGCCATCTTCGTCGGTCTTGTTTTTGAAAATCCATTTGGTACCGATGACATTAACGTTGTTAGGCCTAGGAACAAGTTCCCATACATCATTTCTTACAAATTGATTCAGCTCTTCATGCATTGAGTCCACCCAATTCTCATCTTGAAGAGCTTCTTCTACCTTTTTCGGCTCAAATTGGGCAAGGTAGCAGTGGTACGTTACATGATTGGCAAGAAATGTGTTTCCCTTTCTAAGACGAAGACCTTCATCTAAAGACCCAATGATGTTACTTTCTGGATGGTTTTTAACCACTCTTGATGATGGCTTCTTTGAGGTGGACACATCATCATTCTGGGAGATAGGAGGATGAACTTCTAGAGGGGTAAGAGGACTTGATGATCTAGACATTGACCTTGTATCCATTCTAGAGTTCACGGGAGTCAATATATTTTCTGGTGTAAGTCCTTCCACTTCAATATCTTGGGCTTCAACCTCAACGGTGGATTCTTTAGAGCTTGGTCCTTCTCCATCATCATCAATCTCTACTTTTGTTATGGCATCATCAATCACCATATTGATGGACTTCATCACCATCTTTGTTCTCTTGTTGAAGACACTATAAACCTGGCTAATGGTAGAATAACCAAGGAAGATGCCTTCATCACTTTTGGCATCAAATTTTCCAAGGTTCTCCCGATCATTTAGAATGTAACACTTGCTCCCGAAGACTTAGAAGTACTTTACTTTAGGCTTCTTTCCATTCCAAATTTCATATGTCGTCTTCTTTGTTCCCGCTCGAAAGAATATTCTATTACCAATGTGACAGAAGGTGATCACGGCTTCTCCCCAAAACTTTTGAGGGATTTGCTTGTTAAGTAGCATAACTCTTGCCAATTCTTGAATCACCCGATTCTTCCTCTCAACCACCCCATTTTGTTGAGGAGTTTTAGGGGCTGAAAATTCCTTTTTGATCCCATTTTTCTCACAAAAAGACTCAAATCTTGCATTCTCAAACTCTTTGCCACGATCACTCCTTATCTTGACAATAGGAACCCCTTTCTCGTTTTGAACTCTCTTGCACAGAATTTCCATCTTCTCGCATGCTTCTGATTTTTCTCTAAGAAATTCCACCCAAGTGTATCTTGAGAAATCATCAACAATGACCATGATGTACCTTTTTCCTCCTAGGCTTTCAGTTCTTGTGGGCCCCATTAGATCAACATGAAGAAGCTCTAAACAGTGTGACGTAGAGATCACATTCACCTTGTGATGATTTGACTTTGTTTGCTTCCCTATTTGGCATGCACCACAAATGGTCTTCTCCACCTTGCCAAATTTTGGAAGCCCCACAATAGCTTCAAGTTTGGACACTTTAGCCACTTGTTTAAAGTTTGCATGCCCAAATTGTTGATGCCAAAGTTCTATCATTTCAACACGAGCACTTCTACATGAAATCGTTGATATAGGAACTACTCCGTAGCAATTGTCGGTAGTCCTATTTCCCTCCAATACTTGAATCCCTTCTTCATCAATGATTACACACCCCTTCTTTGAGAACTGAACAAGGAAGTCCTCATCACATATTTGAGTGATGCTTAAGAGATTCGCCTTAAACCCTTTAATGTATAAGACGTCCTTCAATAAAGGTAGCCCCGGTATCTCAACAGTCCCTTTGCCAAGTACTTGAGTATGGTTTCCATCGCCAAATGTCACATAGTCACCGGCCTTCTCTTTGAGTGACTTAAACAATGATTTATCTCCTGTCATATGGCGAGAGCAGTTGCTGTCAAGATACCATAAACACGAATTAAATACCTTCAAGGAGGTGTGAACAAATAAACAAGCATGGGACAAGCACTCTTGACCTTTAAACAGAAAATCATCTTTATTTTCCACTCTCTTGTTAGATTGAATTTTCTTTTTAAGATTATCAACCTTATCACACAATATTCTATTCCTTCTTTTATATTTCTTAATCAAAGAATTTGATTCACATAGACTATTGTGTCGAATAAGGTTCTCATTTTCAAAATATTTCCGCATGTGAACAAACATTCTAGCATGTTTCTTTGTTTTTAATAACTCAAGGAGTTCATTGTTAGGACAATCCTTAAACATACTCATAGAGTCATTGTCACAAACATTTAAACCACAGTTCAACATAGCCCTTTCCATAGGTTCATCCATAGCTAAGGGGTCTAAGATCACGCTTAGGTAATGAAACCACAGCAAGTGCACCTGCTTTGATGCCAATTGAAAGTTCAATTAGTGTGTAAAACACTAATGAATGTTTAGACCCCCAATTTTAACAATACCAACACAAGCTTATACACAAACAATATATGTGTGGAATGATGTATATAAGCTATAACCAAAAAGATAAAACACTCTAAACCATAATTAATCACAAACACAGCAGCAATTAAAAGGTAAAGAGTAAGGGAAGAGAGATGCAAACACAAATATAACACTGGCACATGTTATCGAAGAGGAAACCGAAGAACTCGGCGAAAAACCTCTGCGCCGCCCTCCAAGCAGTCAAATGATCCATTAAAGAATAAAGTTGGGATACATGAATAGCAGAAGACTCTCCAAGCCTAATCTACCCAATGCACCTAAGCCCTCTAAGCTTCTTGCTCCAACAGGGTTACGCCTAACCTTATCTTATTTAGCTTCCCAAATCGCGCAATAAGCTCATTGCATCAACCAAGTAAATTGGTCATCTCCGAACTGCTTCCCAAGCACCAAAATACCTCCTCACTAATATGGGTATGGTGAGATAAGGATTTGGCAAATGTACCTCTTAAGGATATGTCAATGGAGAGGGTGAGAGTAGAGGAATTTGTAGAATCAAATGATAAAGATTGTGGATGAGTCAATCTTGTTTTTCTCTAGGGTTTCTCTCTCAAAATTCTCTTTGGAAGCTCTCTACATTTCGTGGGTATAAGGGTATTTATAGTAGTATAGGTGAGGAATGTGAAAAGTCAGTTGTCATCCAAACAGGGCATTCTGGCGATTCAGCCTCGCGACTGGAATGAGTCGTGAGTTTGAGTCTCGAGCTAACTGCCTGGCCAGATTGTACATTTTTTTCCTGTAGTGCACCAGCTGTCGTGACCCTTCAATCCCCTGCATGCTTCACACGTGTGCCACTTTAGTAACTTGCCAGTCGTGAGTTAGTCGCGAGATCCAGTCGCGAGACTCCTTTGATTGCACACATCTTGAGTTTTCTTCACACTCTCTCATACACAACCCTTACATAATTCCCACCTAAATACAAGGTATCTAATTGCTAAAATACAAGCAAATTTGGCATGGAATAAAGCCAACACATGATTGAATAAATTCAACCTTACAATTAGCCAAGTGATTACTTAGATTAATTTCTAGATCTAGGTTAAACACAAATAAATCATATCATGCTAAGTTGCGGAAAAGTAAATAACACCACGATATGATCATTACCCAAGAAAACCAATGAAACTAACTCGTTTCAAGGTAAAAACCTGGAGAGGATTTAACCTAACTATCCTTAAGGTAAACCAAATCTACTATAAGAGAATTGAAGTTTTTACAAAAGATTTAATCATAAATCTAATGCTACCTCATGTAGTAACTTACTGACAAGACCACGTGCAAGCTCTGAATGCACGGACTCCTTCTCTTCTTGGATTTACAGCAACACAAGCACACCCTTGCTTGTGACTTTGAGACTCCACTCAAAGGTTTCAAATCACTTTTTCTTGTTGATCTTGATGCAGCAACTAGTTCTACCAATTCTTGATTGTAGTTTAAGCTCCGGTAGAATCTTGTGTAGTTAGAAGGTATAGAACATCTCAGATCTCACAAAGAGTAACACACAAGTCTTCCAAAAAAGTCTTCAAAATGTGGCTAGGGTTTCCCTTTTATATGTGGAGAAGTTTAAGTGAAACTCTAAACGTTTTAGTAGAGATTGGACTGAAATAAACTTCTGTAGAAAACTGTGTCTGGGATTTTCGATCGGTCGGGTCTAATTCTTGATCGGTCGAGGAAGGCAGAACTTGACTTCTCTTTTCTGCAATCAGCTAGACTTCAAATCTTGAAACACACTTATTTAAGCATTGCCTAAACACTTAGACTAGACATGTTTTGCTCTCGGTTTGCCAACACAATACAATCATGATTCTAAACATTTAATCTAAATCTTTAGAACCTAACAATATATATATATATATAATATGTTTCAACTGTGTACCAAGTAATTGATTAATAATTTATTACTATAACAAGGAATTGAATCAATGTATCATAGTGCTTCACTTCATCACTTGTACTATGAGTCTATGACTAATTAGGAAACTTAATCCTATTGTAACAAGGATTAAATTTCTCTATCCTTATCATTAACGAAACTAGAAAGAGCTCAAGCCTGAGTTTAGAATGAGAAAAAATAGACGAAAGGCAACGGTGTGGTTCATGGTACTGTTATTGTCATTACCACTACCTTCAATTTAATATTTAACTAGTGTTTAACCCGCGCAATGCGCAGGATCATTTTATGAATTAGAAAACAATCAACTTAATATAAGAATACATTAAAATTCAAAATTCATTAAGGACATGTTGTACAGCTACTCATTTGTCCTACTTGCAGGAATGCTATCTATAAAATACAATATCACTGCATTTAAAATCAACTCCAATTATCTTTTATAGAATTTAAAAAATACATATCATATGTTACAATGGTGTCCATCTAGAAACAAAATATCAAGCACATAGTGAGCATCATTTGTCGTTGAAAACACACAAAGGCACCAACCCAAAGCAAATTAACCACAAAGCCCTTTTATGTTGGGGTGATTTTAAAAAAAAATAAATAATAATAAGATTTGGGTTTATAGAGATAAAACATAGCCTTAACTCACATTCTGTTTTTTCACTCTTCAATTTCCAATGACATTTGCTCTGTTAATTTCCCATGTTAATATGTCAAGCTTATCAAAACAACTTCAAATTGTTAATTGAATTCTGGATCCAAATGCAATGGACAGAGATAGAATCAATCAATCAATAAATGAACAAAACCACTAATAAGATTTTAGATAGAAAATATGAAACTAATCTCACAAAATCTAGTTATATATTACAATGTCCTTAATATAAAATAAAATAAATTTCTAGCAAACATACAGAAAATAAAATAATAGATGCAAGAAACTGTTGTTTGCAAGGAACTAAACTAAATGTTGTGGCGGGCATATATTACAAAGTGATTTGTTGGGAAATTTCTTGCATTCAGCTCTCTATACTTGCAAATAAAAATGCAGCTTAAATAAAATCACATATTTTCATACAACAATAATTGCGAAGTCCCAATGCTACTTTTTTAAAAAAAACACAAACACACACACACACACATAAAATAGAGAGGAAACCAAAAAATTAAAACACTAATAAAATAAAAGAGAAATAGACATTCCCTCACTTCCCCACTCTTTGTCTGTACTGATTCTAATTTAAGTTGATCACAGACATCATCAACTAATCTGACACCAGCAACAATTGTTTCAAAGGGGAACCCAATTTGGATTTCTTTGAAATTATTTTTAGCAACGCCACTAATTAACTAATATCAGTTAGTTACATTCAAACTAACTAAATTCATACATGCATTAAAATTTAGCATGTAAACATCATAAACTCAAAAATCTGTGTGTATATAAATAATCTCAAGGAAAATAATTGTGAACTAAATTATCTCTTAATTAGGACACAAACACAATTCAATGATTCTAACAGATATTGATGGAAGGGGCACAATGATGCGGTGGGTGCAATACATGAGGGATTTAAATTGCCAATATTCATAGTCAATAGATAGATTTAGAAGCGACCCCAAACATAGAGTGTTGTGCATTTTAGACAGCAAATCTAGATGCCAGAGGAAAAATAAAATAAAATTGTACAACAGAAACACAACTTTACATTTCGAGATATACTTTCAAAACTACAGCTATACATAAAAATAGTCCCTTAGAGGACCTAAACGACACGACACTAAACACGACAACAAAATACACCCCACTTATTCTCTTAAAAACTGAATTTGTTCCACTTTTAAAACAGCATTAGAGATTCCCGGTAGACTGCTAACTATCTAGATCAATAGTGTTTTTCTGTTTTGCTAAGATAGTTCAAATAGAATTAGAATTTACCATTAAATTAAATTTTATTCTAGATTTCCCACCTAATCAATTTCATAATGTCTTCTTTTATTTTAACCTTGCTTTGATCATTTGTAACATTTCTTTGCTTCTAAATATAGTAGAAAATAAAATTCTATAAGAAACTTTGAAAGTGTACTATCCAACATATATTGTAATTATTGTAGAGAGTACTTTAAAAGAGAACATTGTTTAACAAATTTGTTTTTTTAACATGTATATGAATGTTTCATTATATATATTCATATTACAAAACCATTATTGCAAGTGCATTATTCTTCTTCATTTGCTTCTTCTTCAACAAATAATTCCTTTTATTCTCATACAATCATTTGAAGCAAAGCTCACATGTTAAAAACATACCATGACTATAAAATGCAATTGGAACAAATCAATTAGAATCTCAGATTGGTAGATTGGTAAGACTAAAACAAATTATATTGAAAAGATACCCCAAAAGCCCAATCCTCTCCTTTGCTTTTTTCACAATTTCCCATTAACCAAACAAAGAAAATAGTAGAGTAACATACTATCTAAAAAAGCACCTGAAATTTGGGGAATATATGTGACTCCAATCTACCAAACCATGTAATTCTCAATTAAAAAAAACAAAAGAAAATATCATATCATTTTATTAAATAGCCATAAAATCATCAAATGATTATAGAAATATTACTTCGTAAGCCCAAAAAAAAAAAAAAAAAAAAGGTAGCCGGATAGTTTAGTTTTGAACTTAACTTTCATCCAATGAAATCAAGACATTTCCCAATTTTCATACGCTATTACATTGACAACCCTGCTTTTACACTTGAACTCAACATGGTTTCATTTGATTTAAGTGTTGCATAGGATTAAATGCATTTTTTTTTTCCTAGTGTTGAGGCTTCTATATAACTGTGTTGTTTTCACATTGTTAATACAAAATAGTATACTATACATGAGGAAGACATATGATTAATTGAAAAAAAAAAAAGCCAAAAAAGAACTATAATCAAATTATTTCAGCAAAACAAAATTATTAACTCACCTAAAACCAATTTGAAAACCTTTTAATGTTTTGCTGGTTTACTCTGCAACAACAAACATTTCTTTATAAATTTTTTTGACTACTTAAATATTGAGAATTTGATTTTAGAGAGAGAGAGAGAGAGATTGTAAATAAAACTCCACATAGGCAACATGCATAGCAAGTCAATGACCATCCATCATTTCAGAAGCAAGCAATACAACATATTAAATCAAAGGCTTCTTCATCCTCTACAATTGAGAGAATACAATTCATGATGCACAAATTATTCAGGATAGAATATTATTTTGTCCAAATGGTTGTGTTATGCAAGCCTAGATTATTAGTTAAACCAATCTTATGCAGCAGTGGCAGCCACTGTAGTTGTCTGGTATAAATCTTTTTTGTTTGGACAGAACCTAAGACCAAACTCTAAAATTCAAACCCATAGCTTAGTTTCCCCTAAAATTTCAAATACACAATCTCAATGTCCATTGTGATTCCATCTTGGTTCAAATTAAAACCTATAAATCCCAAATGGAATCCAATAAGAATTGGAATTTAAAATTCCTTATGAATTTTGAAATTATATCTAGAATTTAAAAGCACACGAATCAAAGCCTACAGAGAAACTATACACTAAAATCAAGTTTCTAAGTGGTAGCCACATGAACCCAGATAAGAATTCACAAAATTAAATCAAAAAAAGAAGAAGAAAAAACATAACAAAAGTAGAACTGAATATAAAATGTTACTTAGAAAGAGAGGAGAAAGATTGGACACACATGATCTTAAGAGCATCTCAACTGCGTAAACTGGGGCTAGAGCTCGAAGCATTGGTAAAAGTGCCTGCTTCCTGATGCTTGCATGTATTAATGTTCCCTACGAACATTTCAAATAGATTAGCCCTTGATCAAAACCATATATGTGCTTAAGATAGAGATCAGTGATTAAATTACCCATTAAATGAATAGGAGCAGTACATAACTACCTGCAAAAGAGACCAGAAGATTGATTATAAAGCAATAACATTTGATACTTTCTAAAAATCTAACAAAAATTTACCAAACAGGGAAAAAATATTCTAACCAAAAAACAATAATCAACAAAACAAAACCCAAGAAATTAAAATTAAGAACAGAAAATCCAACGATTTGTCTTTCCACCTACAAACCCAAAAAAAGAAAAGCTAAAGAAAAACCCATTAATTTTTTATTACACAGATCGGAATTGAAATCAATCAATGACAAATGAAATCTACAACTGAATCCAAGAGAGAGTTAAAAACAAAAACCTAAATACTCATTCGAGAAGTGTAAAGAAATTGAAGAGACCAAAAATACTCTCTGCTTTCTACCTTGATTGAAAAATTAACGAAAACCAAAGGAACAACACAAATACCCCAACCATAAACCAAATCTAATTTAATAACCTTAATCAAAATCAAATGTAACCCAAATGCCTAAATTGAACCTATACTACCAAACACCTAAACATAAATCATAGTTATCGCGTAATTTTAAAAATAAAATAAAGAAAAACTTTACCTGTAACGGTTCCGGCCACGTGACGGTGGTGGCTACCCTGAGATTTATCTCTCTTTCAATCTCTATTATTCTTCTTCTATGGTCTCAGATTTTTCTCTCTCCCTAGTCCCCACTCCATGCCTTCTCTGTTTACCATTTTGCCTAGGTTTTGGGTTTGCAAAAAAATGGAAGAAAACGTACCGGAGCCGGTGTTGATGCCCAAATTTGAGAACGAAAAAAAAAAAAAAAAAAAAAAAAAAAAAAAAAAAACTTTACCCGTTACGATATATGCTTATCGCTGTATGCCTTACGGACTCTAACAGGTGCGTGCTGTTCCGGCAAGAAAAGCCTAAAATAAGATTGAAGAAGGAAAATAAATGTTAGAAGCAGAAATCCCCAATGATTTCAATCTTACACAAAACAAAACAAAAGCAAATATCTAAAATTGAGGAAACAAACATTTTGATAGAAAATCCAAAAACCCAAAACAAAAACGAATCAAATCTAAACCCATTCAACAACAACAAAAAAAAAAATAATAATAAATAAATAAATAAATAAATAAAGAGTTTTGAGATGCGTATGAAACAACCTTTCACAATTTAATTGGCAACATGGATTAAGAATTCTAGAATAAAACAAAAGACCGATCAGTAATTTAATCAAACAAATTGCATATTAAAAATTAACTTGTTCGCCTAATACATTCAGATTTTAAATAATCCAAGGTGAATTTTTGACTTTTAACCACAGTAAATCAAGGGCAAAATCCCTAATGTTACCACCAAAAAAGATATAGAGGGATAATTTGGAACCAAAGCATCCAAAGAAAGAGAATCAACCCATCTAATTTTTTTTTTTAGAAAGGGTAAAAGAAGAACCCTAGAAAATTAAGTAAGGGGAACTGCCAGTTTTGAATTCGAAAACATAGAAATATTGAAGACTTAAGATTCTAAT
Organism: Notholithocarpus densiflorus; assembly: GCA_030021035.2. Lineage (NCBI taxonomy): Eukaryota > Viridiplantae > Streptophyta > Magnoliopsida > Fagales > Fagaceae > Notholithocarpus > Notholithocarpus densiflorus. Next base: position 8,568,930 of record JARYZH020000007.1, read on the forward strand.
TCGAATAGGAAAAGCAATGGTGAGGAGTTTCAATCTTTCATACTACAAAAACAGTATTTGAATATGAAGAGAGTACGCTGGCCTTCAGTACAAAAAGACAAAGACAATTCCGGTGGAGGGTACGGTGGTCTGATGGTGGCAAATCCTGACTTTCTTCTCAGATTTTTCTCTTATCATCATCTACGCAGACTGAAGTTCTTTCTCTATGGTTCTCTTTGCCGGTTCTCTTTTTTCTTTCTGCAGCGTATGTCTGTTTTGGGTTTTTATGTTTTTTTTTTTTTTTTTAATAAGCGGGTTGGGTTTTTATAAGTCTCTCCCAAAACGGTGCACCGTAGGCCAATCGTTGTAACGTGCGGCTGTTTTACTTAAAAGCTGTGTACGTGGCAGTATTTTAAGGGGTCTTTTTTCCTATTTGTCACCACCTCCTTAATTGTAGGTATTCACTTTCTCTCAGCTTCTTCTATTATATATATATATAGATTCTCTCTCAAAAAAAATTTAATATTTAATATTTAATTGATAATATTAAAGTTTAAAACTAATCCCCAACAAAATACAAGCAGTTGAAAGGTTTTCCTAATTCTATCCTAGTTTTTTTTTTTGAAAAAAAAAATATATATATATATATTTATATCCTAATTAATAAAGAAAATAATTTATCCTGTATAGGCCTGAGAGGCTCGTACCGTTCCTATATAAACCATACTAGAGTCATGTAATATACATAATATCATCATGTAGCTATCGAAGGCTCGAACTACATAATTCTTTGTGTTTTTTCTCTTTCCCCTTTGCTTTCCCTCCACCAATCTCCACATGTACAATATATAACTCTGCAGGGTAGAGAGTTTGCGGTAGGAGTCCTACAACCTTGTTTGGCGCACTTCTCTGCAAGATAAAATAAAAAGGACGTAATCCAAATAAAAAAGCACATAATATTTTCTTTTTCTTTTCCTTTTTTTGACCCCAGTGGGGTTTGATTCTTGTGGCTAGCATTAGGTGTGCTAAATGCTCAATTTTATGCATTTAATACACCTAAAAAAAAAAAAAAAAAACTCTACCTCCATTAGATGTGCCAAATGCCAAAAAGATTTGGCACATGCTATAGTCATGTTCTAATTTTTGTAGGGTAGGCTAATGTGCTAAAAATTTGAGTATTATTTTATTACTTTTTACTCTTCTATTAATAAAAAAGAGTAAATAAATAATATTTAAATAAAATGGTAAAAAGAATATTTGATCAAGAACTGCAATACAATGTTTTACAAACTTAGTACATAATTAATACAATTTTTAACAAAGTTAGTACATAAGTAATACAATGTTTAACATACTTACTACATAAGTAGATAAATGCATTTAGATAAAAATTGATTCATTTTCTTTTCCTTATCCAATCCATCGATGTATTGGAGCCACGATCTAAATGAAGCTTCGCATGGAGGCAATTTAGGAGGGGGTTTGCGAATACTTGTCTCAGCCATGTCCCCATTTTTTACAATAAAAATAAAGGACATAACAGTTCTTACATGCATGCAATTGCTTTGTATAGTTCAATACCAACTTCTCCCTTTAAATTCTTTTTTTAAATCTTTATTTGCAAATCAGGTTGTTGGTTACAAGATCTTGAACCAAAGTATATATTTTAATCCCACACGCATTTCCTTTTAGAATAACAAAAACTAATTAATATGTAAGTTATAGAGACATTACATGCCTGGATTGTTTGCTACAAATCTACTAGCAAGCCATCCTTTCCTAGGAACTGAGAAGGTATTCACTTCAACCGAATCAACCAAATTAAAACTTTTAGGGTCGGTTACATTGTCATAAATCCCAAAATCTGATCCAATCATGTAGAAGCTATACCATGCAAATGCATTGGATGAAGCCCCAAGCCTTCCAACAAATTGGTACCTTGAAAAACAATCTCAACTGCTTCATTATAATTTAACAACTTCACCTTGGTCCCAATTTCTGTTAGCGTATATGGAAAATCGTCACCTGTGAAGTTAAAATAAGATGGGAGCTGGTCTAGAAAATCTGTAGTGTAAACCCACTAATGTTCCTGCATGAAAGTTTTAATTTAATCAATTTTCCAAATATATAGGCATCTATGGTAGTACACTAGTACGATACTCATATTACAATCTTTTGGAAAGTCCATAACAAATAGTGTTTCTTTTTTTTTTAAAGCATTTCTAAGTTAAATCATAACCCCACTAAAAAGGATCCTCTTCATTTCAAGGCTTATCCATTTTGTCAATTTCATAGTTCTATTGGTACATCTGTGCAATCCAAGAAAAAACGCTTACCACATTTGAGTTATACCCTAAAAGAAATAGTTCATAATTGAGTTACCTTGTAGTTGTTAACATAGCCTAGATCACCTTTGTATATGCTTAATGTGTGATTCAACACACACCCCACAAGATACACTTAATCAATATCCAATCAATCTTCAGCATACAAGACAAAATGGACCAAAGTTGAAATGGATAGGATCCTTTTATTATTGTAAAAGAATTAAAAATGTTTATTTATTACAAAAAAAAAAAAAAAAAAGAAAAAGAAAAAAAGGACCATGTATTAATTAGTCTCTACATAGTCATTTGAGTAAAACCAACAATTTGTTTCTACTATGGCAAGACATGAAATAGTAAAGGAGCATGGGAAAGACATTAAAACTGCATACCTTATTCTTAACCAAAGAAAAGCAATGTACATGTATATTAAAAATAAATAATTGAGGGAAGGAGGTAAAAACCTGTAGTAAGCATAGTTGGGTTGGCCCAACTAATGTTATTGGTGCTTGTAGCCATTGCATCAATTGTCGATGTAAGGTTATGAAAAACAATATCGTTCATGGAAAGTGTTATAAAAATTCTGGTAGTTATGTTTCAAGGGACATTTACTGGATGTTCTTTGCTGCTCTTAAAAAGCTTTGAGAATTTTATGGCAGAACTAAGTCTTTGTAAAAAGGAAGCTCACTTGGAAAGGTAGGGGACGATGGGATAGTATAATTTCCTTTGAATTGGAGGATCATGGTGGCATTAACTGGGTTGAATTTCGCAACCTGACATTTTGGCTCCAAAATTGTCAAGGTGTCTAAATTAATGTGAAAGCCACACCATAATTATCCTTTCGGGTGCTCAATTAGAATCTGAAATTGGAGTCTAATTTTGCATGTGTCTAAATTTATGTAGAGACCACTAAAAAAAGATCTAATTAGAATTTATAATTGGGGTACAATTTTACGTCATCTGTACTATTAATTTTCTAAATTTTGCTGCAAAATATTTATATCAATGTAATGGAAGGGAACGGGCGTTATCCTCTTAAGTTAAACGACGTTCCAAAGAGAGAAAATTCTAGAGGAAAAAAACAAGAGGAAATTAACACAGTTTCTCTTTACCAACCGCACACAAGACAAACGGCAAGTCAGATTCTCCATAAAGCTCGTGGCATGCTCAGTGAGTTCCAGCTTGCACATCATCGCCCACTACAGCACAGGGATGCCATGGACTCTCGTTGGGTCCCACCGTCCCCACCATGGTACAAGATCAATGTGGACGCCGCTGTCTTTAACCAGCTCAACTCTGTGGGGGTGGGTGTTCGGGACCATGAAGGATCGGTGGTTGCTGCCATGAGCAAACACCTCCCCTTACCGCTGGGTCCATTGGAAGCAGAGGGAAAAGCAATGGATGAGGCTGTCTCTTTTGCATGGGATATTGGGATTAGGGACGTTATCTTTGAGACTAACTCACGGATAGTTTTTGACACACTCAGTGGAACTATCACTCCCCCAATAGCTATTGCGAACCTCATCGTCGGCATCCAAGACAAATTGCACTCCTTCAAATCCTCTCTTCTTCTCCATGTACTACGAAGCGGCAACAAACCAGCTCATACTTTGGCAAAATATGCCAAAGGAATTAACAATTTTGTAACTCGGATAGAGGAAAATCCATCCATTATTGAGTCTCTAGTGATTCAAGATGCTATGTATTTCTCTTCACCTTAGTACAGTTATCGTGTTTTTCCATCAAAAAAAAAAAAAAAACCCGCACACAACTCTCTGTTTCGAAACTCCAATGGCAATGGCAAGTCCACACAATTGAGACTTTCATGACCATCACTACTTCTAGTCTATCATTTTTGTCCACTGTCACTTTGTTTTTCTATGATTTTTTTACTAATTCTTGCTGAGTGAAGATCTATTAATCTATTCCATACCCTTATTTAACCACTTTAAAAATAAGTGATTTTTTTTTTCAAAAGATCTATGATTATTATTATTATTATTTTTCTATCCTTCCAAAATTCCAGCCTTCTTACAGAGATCGGAGATTCAAAAGCAGGGGTGGGTCCTTTGGATATGATTCTCACTAAGGTTCATCCCTCTCTGTAATTTTGTTTGTTTTTTCCCCTGATTTTGAGGTATTTTTTGTTAGCACAATTCTCCACAAGATGAAGTATATATTCCTTATATTGCAGATATCCACAACCTCTACTATGAGTCTTGAGTTGTTTTGAGCAATGTAGGAATGAGTATGGAGTAGTTTATAAATTCGTAGCAAGTAACATTCTTTTCATTTCCTTTTGAAATATGCACACCATTCGTTTGACAAAACTTCCCACTCACTCTTGCTGCGAATATTTTTTCTGGGGTTTCTTTTTTCCCTCTTTAAAACAAATTAACATGGATGCCTTGAAATTTTACTATAGGAGTTTCTGTTTTGGTTCAGCATGTGGAGGGAGGCACCAAAGATGCTTGGAAGGCCTATAGAAACATATGTGTTTGACATGTTGCCTCCTGTGGTTTTCGGTTGTTTTACTTATAATTTTTCTTTTGATATACAAACTAACCCCAATTCACAAGAATCACTTAAAATCACTATTACCCATTTTGTTTTCTAGGCTGCCAGATAACTCTTTGTTTTAGTTTTATTTGAAAGGAAAAAAAAAAAAAAAAGTTAAAATCTTTATCTTTAAGAGGTTTCCATTGAATTATTTCCTCAATTGATGATAAAGATTGGTAGGGGAGATATTTCTAAGAAAGGGGCTCTGCCTTAGCAAATAATAGCTATGATGGAAGACATCTAAGACTTGCTGGCTTAGTGTAGACACTACGAAAAAACATGTCTATATTCGAATTTTTAAAACGCGGCTATAGCTCCTAAAAACGCAAGTATTGGTCCTTTGAGCTATACCCGAATTTTCTATAGCGGCATTTTGTAGTGTCAGCATTGCATCGTAGCAATAGACCCAATTGGTCTATACCAACGTTTTTAAAAACGTGGCTATAGGTCTTAGATGCATCTTTTTCGGACAACAACTGTAGTGCTTAGTAGTTTTTCTATCTTCAACATTTATAGAAAGCTTACAGAAAATGTTCATAACTGTATAATCAAAGGGCTTAAAGGTGTTAGGTTTTTAGATCTCTGTAAACTAGATTGTTTAACATAATTAATTAACCAAGTGAATACTTAGGTTTATTATTCAGATCTAGGTTAAAACAAAACAATCATATCATGCAAAGCAGCGGAAAAGTAAATAACACAACGATATAATGACCTAGGAAAACAAAACCGGTAAAAAACCTGAGGAGAATTTAATCTAGCTATTCTCAAGGTAAAAAGCAAATCCACTAGAAAGAATTGAAGTTTACAATAAGACTTAGACCAATAACATCCTATTGCTACCACATGTAGAACTTACTACCACGACCCCATGATAGCTCCAAGTCCACGGACTACTTCTTTCCTTGGCCTTAGCAACACAAGCACCCACACTTGTGACTTTGAGACTACACTCAAAGGTTTATCAACACAAACTCTCCTGTTTGTGACTCCAAGAACACCCTTGAAGGTTTAGATCATCAACACCTTTAATGACTAGACAAGGCAGCAACTTTTACAATACCAGATCTTGAGATTTTTCAAGGAATAACACCTGTAAAAGACATGAGAGAGCTTTCTGGGTACAAAACCCTAGATACAAAGGAGGCACACTCTTCTCTCTCTGAAAAGCCTTCTAAATTCTGCTGTTTCGGGCTAAATTAAAATTCTACAGATATGACTCTCGATCGGTCGAGCCTGTCCCTCAATTAGTCGAACCAGGTAGATTCTGAATTCTTATTTCTACAGCTTGTATGTTCTTGAATCATGACTTGAATCACCTTAAGCATTGTCTAATAATACCTATAGACTCTAAGATCTATATCTAAATAAGTTTGTGTTCACGATTTGCAAATTGTTTTAAACTTTTAGAACCTAACAAAAGGTTTATAATACTATTTGCAATATACATGGATCAGTAAAGATTTAAATGTAAATCTTCTTTTGAAAATGTTTTTTTTTTTTTTCTTTTGTGTTTTAATAATATTCTAACTAAATACATTTTTTTTTTCACCTTTTTTATGGGACGAAGGTTAGTCTTTAGTAGTTTATTTACTACTCTACTCATCTGATCTCTTTTATAAACAACTAATCTCTTAAGTGTTAAATATCATTTAGGTTTTGGGTAATTTGATTGGATTGGTTTCGATTTCAGTATTTGGGTTAGATTTTTATTTTTAATAATTCAGATTTGTTTTGCTGTGGGTATTCGTGTAAGATTTGGTTTTGATTTGTAATATATAATCGCTAAACTTCTATTCAACCATAAGTTAATCTTTGATTTGGGAGGGGAGAATGTCCACATGGAAGCCATTCAAAATTGGATATGGAATTTAAGCATTTTCGTTTAAATGGGTATGTTTCATTTTCTTTGCAAGTTTTGATTTTTAAGCTTTTCAGTTTGTGGGTCTTTACATTTTCAATTGGTTGTGAGATTTTTTTTTCCCCCCCAGTTTCCTTTAAGGGCTGCTTGGATGCTAAGAAAAATATGTTAGAAAGACAGAGAGAATTACCATTTTCTTTTTGCAGGATTTAGGGCCTGTGTGCAAGCTTGAATACAATATACTTTAACTTGATTTATTTTTTAAAATATTTTTCTTTGTTTACCTTTTGATAAAATTAACTACTATGAAAGAAAATATCATGTTGATCCTCTACTTTCAAGATTCTTTTGCTTCTATAAATGAAAAGATCACCTTAGTGATGCTAAATAACTAAGCCATGCTGTGTTCAGTATGTAATTCTATTTTTCTAGGTGCCAATCAATAAATTCTAATTTTAAAAGATATTTAAATTATAGCCGTTCAACCACGTTGGGCTACAAATCAATAAATTTCATGATTTTTCATTTGTTTCATTTTACTTTTAAATTGTGGGTTTGTTAATTCATTTGGATTAATCACTAGGAAATGTATTAATTTTTTGGGATTCTACAATTGCTCAATCTCTAATATAGGTGCTCAATAAAAATAATGTTTTGGTTTATATTTTGAGAATGGCCATGGATCACTTTGTAAAATCTAATACTAAAAATGGGAGATTGTGTCTCATCAGTGGTTGTACCTATCATTCTTGTGAATTTGGGACTGCTAAATGAGAAATAAATGCTATCATTCTAAGTTTATAAATTTATATAATGACACCCCAAATCAATCAAAACATCCATCATGCTTCAAACAACAACGACAGCAATTATGCATCTACTTAAGCCTCTAGCCGCACCACCAACATCAGTTATGCAGCAATTTAAGTTAAGCATTATTGCCACCAAGTAGTCTTATTCTGTATAGGAAGATTTTGGACATGAAAAACTAGGACAAAATTGCCTTATAACCTTTTCACCCAAATTATATAGCCTTATGCCCTCTTTCCCAAACTAATTAGGGAAATGCCCCTCTTTTGAAACTCAACTTTCTCAAAATCGAGTTAAGCCCTATAGTGACGTTTTTAAAGACCTATAGTGACGTTTTTAAGGACCTATAGTGGCGTTTTGTAACTCGAGCTCCATGAAATCGAGTTACAAAACGTCACTATAAGTCCTTAAAACATCACTATAGGTTCTTAAAAACGTCATTGTAGGGCTCCAGGTTTTTTTTTAACTCGATTTTGAGAAAATTGAGTTACAAAAGAAGGGCATTTCCCTAATTAGTTTGGGAAGGGGGGCATAAGGCTATATAATTTGGGTGAAAAGGGCATAAGGCAATTTTGTCCTGAAAAACTATAATTGAGCTAAATAGTCCCATGCGCCTATCCCCATTCAATTTATGAGATACTATTGGACCAATTTATCTTTTATTTTGTGTTGTATTTAGTAGAATTTTACGGATTATCATTGTAAATTGATATTGTCTATGTAGTATCCAATAGTATTTTATGGAGCCAGTATAATGGAAATTGCAAGAAAAAAACCATTTTAGAGTCTAATTGCACTCACAGAATATACAAATTAATGTAATTCTAATTGTCTTATTATTCGATTCCAAGTGTCTCTATATTTTAAATACAATTCAATTTCATGTCAAGTTTCCTTCTAATTATACTTTAATGGTCTTATAAAAAAATCAATTCTAATTTATTATTATTTATAAATAATGTGTACAAACTGTGTGTATTATGCAGCCATACATGTGCATGGTTTAATTATAAGTCAATAATAATAATAATAATAATAATAATAATAATAATAATAATAATAATAATATACAATATACAATATACAATATTGGTCTCTAATGTTAATTTTAGACCCCTGACAAAACATTGTATTTAACCAAGCTAAAGCTAAGTTGATTATTAGATCTATTATGCAGGTTTAAGTTAAACACATAATTATGCAAGTAAGGAAATTTAAAAGAGACACAATATGATAACCCAGGAAACCAATGAAACCAAATCAATTTCACAAAATAATTTCAGTTCTCAATACTCATTTCTCATCACTCTAAACTCTAATCCAATTCTCATGTCTCTATCTCTATTATACTATAGTCAGAATAATTCTATTTGTTGTAAATCTAACTATAGTTACCAAACTAGACTCTGAATCACATAGATGTCTTTGATAGTAAATTGCTGCAATGTGAACCTTTTTTTTTTTTTTTTATAATCTACAATTCATTAAACAAAAGAGGAGAAACAAAAGGGGGAATCCTCCTTACAAGCTGCAAACAAAGCAGAGGGAAGAGATGGACCAATCCAGAGTGTATAGAGGGGAAAGAAGCATGTCAAAACAAGACTTTGAATCCCCTTCGAAGATGACATGATGCCAACGTTCATGCTTGGCAAGCTGCACTGCCCAAAGGAGGGCCTCGGTCTCGACTTGAAGAGGGGAGCAGGTTGGCAAGATTCTAGCCCAAACCTTTATAACAGCGCCAAGGTGATCTCTAGCAACAACTGTGAAATCTGCTTTGCTAGTAGAAATTGAATGTTCAATTAGTGTGTAAAACACTTTGAACGTTTAGACCCCCAAATTACAAATTACCAATTCAAGCTAATTATCAAACAATATATGTGCGGAATACGATAAATAGCTAAAACAGAATTGATAGAACAATCTAAGCCAAATAAAATCACAACCACAACAGAAATTAAATGACAAAGATTAAGGAAGAGAGATGCAAACACAAGGACAACACAACGATGTGTTATCAAAGAGGAAAATGAAATCCTCAGCGTAAAACCTCTCCGCCGCCCTCCAAACAGTCAATAATCCACTAAAGAATGAAGTTGGGATACATGAATAGCAGAAGACCCTCCAAGCCTAATCTACCCAGTGTACCTAAGCCCTCCAAACTTCTTGCTCCAACGAGGTTACGCCAAACCTTTGTCTTCTTTAGCTTACCGGATTCCGCTATAATCCATAGCATCAACCAATGTCAATTGGTCCCTTCCTAACTGCTTCCCAAGCACCAAACAGCCTTCTCACAGATATGGGTATGGTGAGAAAAGGTTTTGGCTAATGTACCTCTCAATGATGTAACAATGGAGAGGGTAAGAGTAGAGGAATTTGGAGAAACAAAGATAAAGATTGTGGATGAGTCAATCTTGTTTTTCTCTAGGGTTTCTCTCCTAAAATTCTCTCTAGAAGCTCTCTATATTTCATGGGTATAAAGGGTATTTATACTAGTGTGAGAATGGAATGCGAAGAGTTAGTTTTTCCAAAACAGAGCTGGCTGGTGACTTGGCCTCGCGACTTGACTGAGTCGCGAGTTCAAGCCGCGAGCTAACTGAATAGTCAGTCTGGACTTTTTGTCCTATAGTGCTATAGCTGGCATGACGGTTCAACTTCTCTGCATGCTTCACTCGTGTGCATCTTCTGGCGGCTTGCAAGTCGCGAGCCACCCGCGAGATCCAATCGCAAGTCCCTGCTTTACTGCACAGTCTTAAGCTTTTCTTCACACTCTCACACACACTACCCTTACATGATTCCCACCTAAATACAGGGTTTCTAAGTGCTGAATTACAAGCAAATTGGCACGGAATAAAGCCAACAAAATGGTTAATTAAATTCAACCTTACAATCTCCCCCTTTGGCTATTCCGTGACAAAACCCTAAAACAAACTCTAGACTTAACATGTGAGTTGGGAACAGTTGAACATAACTCATTCACACCTAACTCTAGAATTTGTGTAACTCTTAAACCATAAGAACAAGTATCTCCTGAAACACAACAACACAATATGATCATTGTATGCAGAAAACTTGTAATGCATATAGAGCAAGCACAATGCGATCAAGCAAAATGGAATATAAGCAATAAACCATGGCTTGACCAAAAAATGAACAATCACTATAAATAGTGACCACAATGCTCATTCTCATAAGGAATGAACATCTGGACATACAAGCTAATAAGCTCAATGCAAAGTATCATTTGCATGTCCAACACTCAACCAATGCAACAACCCAAGGTAATTGCATTAAGGATAAAAAATCCAACAAAGGGCACAAGAGTGAAAGTACTTAAAGAAAATGCATAACATTTAACAACAAGTACTAGGCTATAAAGCAAAGGTACAACAACATAGACTGTAAATAAACTAAGACATTAAACTAAAGTACCACAAAAGCTTTTAAAACATAATCACAAAAGCACTGTAACCATGACCAAGAGTATATATAAACTATAAGCAGATAACTATTCTGAAAAAAAAAAAAAAAAAAAAACTAAACTAGCCAAAAGTTAGGCTATCCAAAAGTATGTGTGAGTGTATGTATCAGCTTCCTCTTCTTGAGCACACAACTCCCCCTTTCACTATGCACTCTTCCCCTTGTGTTGCACTCCCCCTTTGTGTTGCTCTCCCCCTTTCACTGTGCTCTCCCCCTTTTTGGCACGAATAGCTAAAGGTTGTCCTCTAGCTTTTGCTAAATAGCATCTAACTGTGTCTCCATTGTCGTGAGATGCATTTGGACCTGATTGTTGGTGGAGTAGAGGACTTTTTCAAGTCCGGCAATACGCAGATGCAAACTCTCAAACAAAGTACCCAACCTGTCAGCTTGAGGACAAGATTATTCTTGCAGAGTGCTGGTCGTCTGTAACTCAGGAGTGAAGGGAGAAACGGTATCGATATGCGTAGGTGTAGCTGAATTATGACCAGATGGAGTGGTATAGGTGAATGGTTCACTCTTAGGTGCTTTAGAGGAATGACTCTTGCTGGCTTGGAGAGTTACCATAGATATTGGTCGAGGACGTGGCTCAATTTTTCCATCTGTTGGTGGACGGACACCTTCAAGAAGCATGATCTTCATGATGAGACTAGAAAAAGGAATACATGTTCGTGTTGCTGATCGAGCCGCTGTTTTCCTAATGGTCTGAAAGATGTGGGCACAGGTGTCAATCGGAACTTTGGTAATGAGATCACTGTAACACTCCATAATTTTGATACCAATTTAATTCTTATATGTAAATTTAAAAAAAAAAAAAAAAAAAAAAAAAAAGGCCTACAATTAAATGGATTTAATTGATTTGGGCCTAAGTTATTAAAAATAAAATAAATACTATGGTATATGAAGCCCAAGTGAGGTGGCATAAGTAAATATATGGGCCTTGATAAACTTTAAAAAAAACCCTAGCTTTTACCCTAAGTTACACGCGTTTATACTTATGAGGCTTCCTTTTTGCTTCAGCCGCAACACACCATTGAACTTTGCTTTCTTCACTGTGGCTGTGAGTGGAGACTACAGGTACGGTTCTCTCTTGCTCTAAACTTAGGAAAGTTGAATTATTCATGAATCTCCACCTATGCTTACATTAAGGGAAAAGATGTCCTATATTGTTATTATATTAGATTAGGAGTGATGTAGATAGTTATATGGCAGGAAGGGTACTCTGAAGCTTTTAATTTTGATAGATGAAATATAGTACCTATAGAAGTATGGTTACTCTGCCAACGAAAAGATATAAGTGACAAGCACTTGTAACTCTAGCTTCTGCGTATGGCCATGCTGGTTTTGTTTCTTTCGGATTGGCTGACCATGCTCAAGCCAATTCCATCTCATGTTTTGTCTTGGGCATGCCAATGTTAAAAACTTGTCCAGCTCCATCATTAAGTTTGGCGGTATTAAGGGAATAATGGGCTGGCAATGGGATTGATATATATATATATATATATATATATATATATATATATATATATTAAGAATAATATTGGCTTCAACTATATTTATTAGATTGATCATTCAGCCGTACTGAAGCTTCATGAATACCTATGATTATGTTAATGGAAAAATCTGATTAGGCAGCAACATTTTAAGTCCAAAAATCTGATCAAAGTTGACAGTGAATTGGATAGTTAAGTGAATAAATGGAGAATTTTGAATATATCAGTATTGTCTAGGATAAAACTATTTAAGTGTGAAAACTGATTTTAAGTGGGAAATTGTGTATTGATGGACCTATCTTTGGTGTTATTTAGGTTCTAGTTGACATCGTTTTGGACAATTGAAGTAAAGCTTGATTTTGCAACTAGAGGTAAGTGGACTTCAGAACATGACGTCTCTCAAGACGTGTATATTTATATATATATATTTTTGGTAAAAATATATTTATATATATATATATAATTGCAAAAGTGAAGTTTCAAAAACTTATACCATTGTAAATGCATAATATAGACCAAAATTTTTATTATTTATTCTATATTATTATGAAACTGTACATGCCAAGAATGTTTTCAAACGGTCAGTTAGACAGTCTGCAACCTTTGCCAACACGGGGTTAAGTGTTGGTCTTCGGCCGATGTAGTGTTATTGTGGTGTGGTGCAGTGTTATCGTTTGCTCTTTGGAGCCAGTGTTGCCTCTTTGAGGTTAGTGTTATTGTTCCCAATGGGAATCACCCACCAAGTGTTTAGCAGCTTTTGTCTTTGTCTGACTAATGTTTTCCATATCGAACTATTGTTTTATTGTTACTGATCTTTATAAGTGGAAAAATTGTTTATTGTCATAATATATTGTTTCTACCTATTTAGTGCATATTGGCATATTAAAGTGGTTATTATTTTATTTACTGATTACAGTGTTATAGTTAAATGTTTTATTTTTGACAGTTTTATAGTATATATTATATTACTGTTAAATCTATATGCAAGTGTTTTGTAAAGATTATATTTTGTCATAGATACTATTATTTTGTTTGAGAGACATCCTCATGTTATGTAGTCTCTTATTGAGCTTCTAGCTCACCCCCTTTTTCTCCACCCTTTCAGATTAGAGCAATGGAATATCTTTTGGTGGTAGATCATTGGAGCAATAGATTGAAGACTTCTTTTGGAGCTATGTTTATTGATGGACTGTTTTAGTATATTTTCTTAGGATAGTGAGTTTGTTATATGTGGAACTCTTGAGGTTGTATTTGGAGACTTTATTCTTAAACTTTTTTGTTTTTTTTTTATGGATTTCATAGGAAAGATTTTGAAAAGTTGAAGTTATTTGTGGTTATTTAATTACGCTCTGTTCCATTATATTAGTGTTGATTATATATATAAGACAGGTTATTCATCTAAATCCTTGGTATGGGTTTGGGGTGTTACAATCACATAGAAATTGTGCTCTTCCAAGATTGATGAAAGCGGTGTTAGACAATGGGTAGAGGTTGGAGAACATGATCAATTTTAGAGTTGTCAGTTCATGCGTAAACTGTGCAGTGCCTATAGATGAGCCTTTGCTTCTAACCTCATGATCAAGCCCAAGAAATTCAAGAATATCTTGTACCTAAAGTAGTCTGTCATCATACGGAGTGAGGTCCACATTTGCTTGTCTGGTGATGCGAAGAACCTTTGCAATGTATTCTGGATTAATGGAGAATTCTGTTCCTCTTACCGAACATTTCAACTCTACACCGGTATATCGAGCATTTGAGTAGAATTATTTTACCAATTCATCAATCGGGTTCTCGAAGTTCTCGAACAGATCAGCCCAATCTTTTGCTTCAAATATCCTAAGGATAAATGCAGTTCCCAAGGTATCAAATTTAACTACTTATTCCACTACAGTATGAGCTTTCACAAAAATGCTGGAATGTGTTTGTGAATCGAGAGGAGTTCTGAATCTCTCACTGTTTGAGTCTTGAGACGAACGGCGAGTCCATTTCGAAATAGGAGATGATGGAACATTAGTCACAGGATCTTTTCCTCTAGAGGAACGTCGAGACATCTGCAAAAGAACATACACATAGCAGAGAACCAAGTGCAGAACCACAATACACAAACATCAACTTGATTAGATCCAAATTAGTCAATGAAATAGGTGCACATTGATATGTAGAAAGAGATGTCACTCAATCACATTACATGAACCAAGTTAACAGTAAAGTAGCATGTGCAACACTTGTGCATGTGATGTGCAAATATGATGAATAAGCAGGCACAACTAAGTGCAATGTAATCAATGACCACTACAGAGTCACAAGTAACTGTCATTGTGACATTCTACGACAAGCATGAAATGCACAGCACAGCACAGACATGATATACTACTCCAAAAAGAGAAGCATACACAAAAACATGTATAACAAGCATCATATTCTTAATGACAACAATATGCATTTAACAAAACCAAACAAAATAACCCCAACCCATAACCGAATCAACACATATACCCAATCTCAACAACAACTCAAAAATCCAAGAAATCAAGGCAAGAAATATGAAATACTGAAAGAAAATAAGAAAACCCATACCTTTTTCTTGAAGATTGAAGTTGAAGAGATGATGAAAATGGTGGTTTTTGTGTGAAACACGGTGGGTTTGTGAGAGAGAAGACAATGAACAGTCAAAATGTTCGAGGGAAAACTAAAAAGTTTAAAAATAAAACTGTCCTTAAAACACAAAACACGCGTTTTTCGCGACTGAACCAAGTCGCGTGCAAGTCGCCAGGGCAAGCCACCAAACACCTTAAGACAAAATTTTGAAAAATTTGTCTAAGTGTTTTTCGCGACTGGAAGTTCTACCCGCGAGAAAGTCGCGAAGAGAGCCACGAAAATTTCTGTATGACCCTCACAACTGGAGCTTTCACCTGCAAACAAGTCGCCAGTGTCGCGAGAAACCTAAAAACCCAAATTTTGAAAAATGTTCTAAGTATTTTTTGCAACTGGGACTTTAACCCACTAGTGAGTCACGAAAACCTTTTGAGCAAGCTCGCGACTAGGGCATGCGACTGGCTTGACCCACGACCAAGTCGCCAAAACAAGGCAACATAGTTTTTGAAATTTTTGATATTTTTGCAAAAACAAAATACTTTCCAAAAAAAAATTTAAAACACTCAAAAATCGTTTTGTGTTTGATCAACAAAAATTGAGCATGTGAAAACACATTTAATCAAGTACAATCACACAAATGAATATGGCATTCATTGAGCATAAACATGTGTGATGTGTGTGGGTACCAAAGATGAGATAGTCCTTAGTCTAATGTGAAGGTTCAATGATCAATTCAACCAAGGCATACACAATTAGCACTAGGAAAAGTGACCTATCTCACTTATAGAAATATGCATATATGACCTCCCACGTAAACTTGATTGCATAACTATGAAGCTTTTCATTTTGCTCCATATACATCATATTATTTGATCTTTTTGAATCATTACATCTCATTGTGAGATCGATGCTTGAAATTTTTAATATTTCAATTGATGAGCAAGCCTTTGGCTTTTTGGGCATCATACATTTTATTTTAAGTCGCTTTCCCTTTTTCCTAGTCAAATACTAGTGTGTGCAACAGGCTTTTGTAGCTCATTATCTCTTTTCATTTGGAGATTTACATTTGTTGAGCTCTTTAAGCAAAAACAATAAAATAAAATAGTGGGAAGATATACAGGCACAAGTCTATGCATGTCTCAAGATCAACAAAAACATTGACTAATCATTCATGACAAGTTTGAAGATCGATTTACAACAATCACATAGATGTCAAGAATTTTTCCACAAATGATAAAAGTGCAAAAAGAACAAGCTACGCTCGTAGATGCCCAAAGCCATTAGTACAAAGGTACAAGGCAAAATATGCTTGTGACAAAGCACAATAATGTCGATCAAACATTTTAGATTTTCTACTTTTTATGTGTTTTTGGATTTTTGACATAAAAGCAAGAAAAGATTGATCAAAAACAACAATGTAAAAACATTTAAAGAAAAAGCAAATAAATACACATTTTCAAATCATGCTAACATCACAACAAAAAGCCTACAACCAAGCAAAGTCACATAACATAGGAAGAATTAATGCATGGACATGTTGTAATTCTTATGCATGAGTACCCCTCTTCACTCACACGTCACGTGCGTTTAGGGTGATATCCCTATAGGATTAGGTACGAGTGTTGTGACTTTCAAACCTTCTATTAAAGCTTGCCAAACAGGTGGTGAATGCATCAATCATCTTCATCACATCCATCACTCCGGAATCACCTCGGCCTCTTGATTGATCAACAACCCAATTCCTTTTGTCATTTCTTGGTCCTCTTGGCCTTTGAGCACCTGAATTCTTCAATGCTTGCAGCTTATGACAATTGGGTCTGGTGTGACCTTTAATTCCACAGTGATGGCAGAAGTGTTGAGTTTTCAGACCTCTTTGTGACTTTGGGAGTGAGTTCCCTTTATTCTTAGGTTTGACCACTAGTTGTTTAGGAGGCTTAGTAATAAACCGTTGGTCAGTCACATTATTCTTCTTCTCCAGCTTCACTTTCTCAGCATTTGTGATAGCTCCCTTCGATTCTTTGGCTTTCACAAACTTTATTTCCTTGGATTTATTAGCAGCCGAACTACTCTCTCCAGTGTATCTCAATCCACCTTTGTCAGAAAATGGTTTTTGATGAGCAAGCATTTCATCAAGCTTCTGAGATGAGACTCAGTCTACTTTAGCATTGGCTTCAACCACCTCATGCTCAAGGAATTTGGTTTTTGAATAAGCTTCGGTTAACTCTCCGTTCAGCGTCTCCATTTCACATTTTGTCTCCTTGTATCACACGAGAAGACTTCTATAATCTTCCTCTACCTTCTTCATCTTTTTAATGGCTGCGTTAGCCACTTTCGCATATTCACCGGTCTTCTCAAGAAGGGAATTGTAGGTCTCTTGTAGTCCCACTGTTTCATCTTCTTCCTCATCGTCAGATTCCTCAACTATCCCAATTGACTCCAATTCAGTGTGCTCACCAAGCTCTTCCACTAACACACTTAAATCATCTAGAGATTCCACATGATCAATAGTCATGAATGCAGAGAAGTTTCCCTCTCCATCACAACTTTCATCTAAATCTGAACTAGAGGAATTAGAATCATTAAGAGTAGTGGCATACACCTTGCCCTTCGCTTTCAAATAATTGGGACACTCTTTCTTGAAATGTCCGTGTCCGTTGCATTCGAAGCACGTGATTCCTTGAGAGGATTGAGAGTCCTTCCCATCTTTCCTCTTAAAATCCTTTCTCTCCTTTCCGAAACTTGGGAATTTTTCTTTCTCAGCAAACTTTCCATTCTTCTTGAATTTCAGGAACTTTCGAAAATTCTTCACAAGATATGCCACATCTTTATTGACAACATCCTCATCCGATGAGTCGTGAGCTACTACCCTCTCATTGATCGTCTTAAGAGCAAGGGATTTGATCTTCCTTTGTGAAGTCAATGATAGCTCATATGTTTGAAGTGAGCCAATTAATTCTTGAACCTTGATATCATCAAGATCCTTACTCTCTTCAATTGCTGTAACTTTTGCACGGAAGCTCTTCGATAATGATCGAAGGATTTTCCTTACTACCTTTGAGTCCTTTGTTTTATCACCCAAGTTGAACTTGCCAATGACCACCTCATTCAGCTTGCTATAGAAAGAGTCAAATGACTCGTCCTCACTCATTTTTAGCTCCTTAAACTGAGTGGTTAGCATTTGCAACTTAGTATCTTTCACTTTCTTCGTTCCTTCATACGTGGTCTCCAATATCTCCCACGCCTCCTTGGCAATAGAAATGTAAGATATCTAGTGGAACTCATCTGGAGATACACCACAAAAAATAGCATTAAGTGCTTTGCTATTTGCATTAGACGCCGCGAGGATTGCCTTATCCCAAATGGATTTGGTAGCCTCCGGCCTAGTCCATCCAAAATCCACCACATCCCAAACGGTTTCATCCATTAAACACAAAAATGCCCTCATCCTGACTTTCCAAAAGGCATAGTTGCTACCATCAAAATATGGTGGAGCATTTAAAGATTGAGACCGGTCCATCTCAAACGGGGTCAAGGATCGCACTAAGGTGATTAAACCATAGCAAGTGCACCCGCTCTGATACCAATTAAATGTTCAATTAGTGTGTAAAACACTTTGAATGTTTAGACCCCCAAATTACAAATTACCAATTCAAGCTAATTATCAAACAATATATGTGCGGAATATGATAAATAGCTAAAATAGAATTGATAGAACAATCTAAGCCAAATAAAATCACAACCACAGCAGAAATTAAATAACAAAGATTAAGGAAGAGAGATGCAAACACAAGGACAACACAACGATGTGTTATCGAAGAGGAAACCGAAGTTCTCGGCGTAAAACCTCTTCACCGCCCTCCAAGTGGTCAATAATCCATTAAAGAATGAAGTTGGGATACATGAACAGCGGAAGACCCTCCAAGCTTCTTGCTCTAACGAGGTTACGCCGAACCTTTATCTTCTTTAGCTTACCGGATTCCGCTATAACCCATAGCATTAACCAATGTCAATTGGTCCCTTCCTAACTGCTTCCCAAGCACCAAACAGCCTTCTCATAGATATGGGTATGATAAGAAAAAGTTTTGGCTAATGTACCTCTCAAGGATGTAACAATAGAGAGGGTGAAAGTAGAGGAATTTGGAGAAACAAAGATGAAGATTGTGGATGAGTCAATCTTGTTTTTCTCTATGGTTTTTCTCTTAAAATTCTCTCTAGATGCTCTCTATATTTCGTGGGTATAAGGGGTATTTATACTAGTGTGAGAATGGAATGCGAAGAGTCAGTTTTTTCAAAACAGAGCTGGCTAGCGACTTGACTGAGTCGCGAGTTCAAGGTGCAAGCTAACTGAATGGCCAGTCTAGACTTTTTGTCCTGTAGTGCTACAGCTGGCATGACAGTTCAGCTTCTCTGCATACTTCACTCGTGTGCATCTTCTAGCGGCTTGCAAGCCGCGAGCCACCCGCGAGATCTAGTCGTGAGTACCTGCTTTACTACACAATCTTGAGCTTTTCTTCACACTCTCTCACACACTACCCTTACATGATTCCCTCCTAAATACAGGGTTTCTAAGTGCTGAATTACAAGCAAATTGGCACGGAATAAAGCCAACAGAATGGTTGATTAAATTCAACCTTACAGAAATAACTGCGTCGACATTGATTTTTATACTACCTGGAGGGGGTGGGATCCATCGATTCAGAACAAAGGGAGGTGTGGGATGAGATTGCCTAGAAAATGCAAGAAGGTGCTCCTGAAACCTATAACGAATGCTCTGAACAACAGTAGGTATGTCAATGTTGGCATTATGGTGGAGCACCTAGTTTTGAACACGCCAAATCTCTTCAAGAGTAAGATGTTTATGGAAACTGTCCACTGTTCATGAGCCTGGTAGGAGGCAATAGGGGGATTCAAAATGAGGTTGATGATGTCCTCGGTGGAAGTGACAAGCTGCAACGTGAACCTTCAGCCTACGTACTCCATTGTCTCCTTGAAGATTTGAATTTAATACACTTGATAGCTAGAATGTAGCAACTTGAATCCACCAGTTCAATAAGTATGTGAGTGATCACTGGTAGAGACTTTGAAAAATCAATAGGTACAAACCTTTAGATCTCAAATTGAGCAGCTTTAAAGACTTGAAAAATGTTCCCTAGGATTTTCCTTAAATGCTTAGTGAAGTAGTCTAAAACCCTAGGCATCTGATGGGCTGATGGGCTAAAAATCTGATTATGAAATACGACTTTCGATCGGTTGAACTTAGGTTTTAATCAGTCAAAAATTTTAAAAATTATGTTCCTTGAATCAAGTGCTTTCCTATTCTTGCATACTAAATATCAACATCTTGAGTATTGTCTAATCATTCATATAGACTCTATGAACTATATCTAGACAAGTTTGTATTCATGGATTTGTCAATAAAACTATACAAGTATAAAACCTAACATCTAAAATTTATATGTGGAGTGTTTTTACTTTTTAGTTTGTAATGTTGCAAATAAGCAATTTTTAAATTTCAAAAATGAGTTGGGTTGTCTTTTTGGTAATTCGTAACAAAAATGTGGAGTAGATTATGGTTGGTTGTGTTTGTTTTTGGAGGATTTTAGATTTAGGTGTAGTTTTTCAGTTGTTAATTTAAGGGTTTTTTTTTTTTTTTTTCCTTCAATTGTTTCTTATACACTTATGTGTTGATTTAGTTGACGCTACAATTTTCTTTTCATATCTAATAAGTGGTATCAAACTATTTGCTTTCTTTCTTGCAATTTCTAGGATAGAAATATTTGGTTGGGATTTATTTTTTGGTATCTATATATATAATAATAGGTGAAACTGAAAGAAACTCAAATTAGAATTCCAAATTAGAGTTCCAATTTTGCGCCATGTGTCCTAAATTATTTATTCTTAAAGAGTTTTATTTCTTAATTTTAGAATCAAATGTGAGACCACATCATAAGTATTCATCCAAGTGAGTTATTAAGTACAAAAACCAAAAAGTCTAGAATAAATGAATCATAAAAAAAAAGAAAGTGCTTCACAATAACTTTTTAAAAAAAAATGGACAAATTTACATTTTATACCTAATACTATCCTTACAATTTTTTTTAAAGAGTTAACAAAATATAAAAATGACTATCAATAGTATTTAAATTATATATATTAGAATTATATTATGTATCTTATTGTATATTTGTAAGTGTATCCATGCATATGCATGGGGTTACAAGCTAGTTAATTGTAATAAGGCTACTTTTGTATTATATTTTTATAAGTTTTGTCATGGATTACCAAATGAGGAGATTGTTAAGTTTTAACTTTTAAGTATCTATAGTTGTGTTAGCAAATACGTGAACAAAACATTTCTTTTTATAATTCTTTAGAGTTTATATGTTTGTCAAGACAGGTGCTCAAGCTCTGGACTTCAGTGTGTAACAAACAAGGGTTTCGATTCATGCTCGACTGATCGAAACTTAAAGACTCAATTGATCAAACTAAATCTCGACTGACCAAACTGAAATTATGTAGATTTGAATTTTCAAACCATCAGCCTAATATGTGATTAGAGTTTGGTTTCTACTTGATCTATTATATAATAAGTAAACCCTAATGCAAGTTTTATTTATACTTTGGAGCTGTTCTTTGGAGATCTAAAAGGTTTTGTGCCAACTGCTTACAAAGTCACAACTTGTGTTCACTCTCATACTATATGAACCGGTGAATATGAAGTTGCTGCAACCTAGTCATCAAAGGTGCTTGATATAAATCTTCAAAGAGATATATATATATATATATAGCGGTAATTCCGAAACGGTATACCAGTATTAACTGGTACCAAAATATATTGTTCCCCTAACCAAACTAGTACGGCGGCCTCTAGTACGAAATTAACTTAAAATCTCTCATTGGCTAAACTTTAGAGGCGAACAATATATTTAAACCTTATTCTTGCTTATGCAAACATGTTCGTATGTAATTCATTGAATTATGGATCAATCACAATGGATCATGTCAACAATTATGAAAATTTTTGTATTAATAGATTTATTTGCATAAGAGAACCCAAAAATATATTCTTTGGTGTTTCCTAGTGCCAACTCCTAACTCCTAAACAATGCATGTCTAAAACGACCTTAATGGTGTCATTATTAAATGTTTTCCTTTACTCTTCTTTCTGGAACATTGACTGTCGTGGCCCATACAAGGAATCAGTTTCACAAGGAGGCATGTAAGCTGGAGGAGGCAGGATGGTTGACTCTTCGGTATTACCGTTCCTTACTATGAAAGCTGTGTCCATACCCCAACTCATGTGCCGGTCAAAATGACAATGCATGTACCAGACCCCTGAAAAAAATTCATCCAAGTTTCAATCCATTTTTTTAGTTATCGAAATATATTCGTAATTAGATTATGAATGTATGTCATTGAACTACACGACTTTTGACACGTCAAATCTATCTAAAATCGGTACCTCTACATTAGTTAAAACATTTTTTGACATGTCAAATCTATTTTAAATTTGTACCTATACATTTGTTGAAACCTTACTTTAGATAGATAAACAGTATTTAAGCAAGTGGTACCCTTGTCTAGAAAATGGGAGAAATTTAGGTACATTTCTTTTGAAGTGTTGTTGTATTTTAGTGTCCCAATTAAATTTAACATGTGACTATGTTGATCAATGCAACAAAAACATTGTTATGTTTCTAAGCACAATTAAATTCAATTATGTGAATTATTAACCAATACAACAAGGATCTATAACTAAATTTTGTCAATTTAATATGCAACGTGAATCCTGTCTACCTAGAGTTTTGCAAAGAAATGTCCACTATCTAGTTCAATATTGCATATCAAAACATCAGCAAGAAGAATAAGGGAGATATCTATGGACTAAAAGAAGCACAAAACTAAACCAAAATGAATTTTATCATAAGAAATGAAGTTAACGAAAGTACCTGGATTGCTAGCTACAAATCTGATGGTAGCCCATCCATCTTTAGGAATTGGAACAGTATTAGCTTCAGGTGGATCAACCAAATTGTAAGTCAATGGGTCAGTGACATTGTCGAAGTTTCCAATACCCGTTCCAACCACATAAAATCTGAACCCATGTAAATGCATTGGATGATTTTCTCCAGAATTCATGACATTAGTCCCCTGAAACGTTATCTCAACAGTCTCATTATAATTTAGCACCTTCACCCTTGTCCCTTGATCTGATATGGTAACATTGTTCGTCAACAAGTCGTCTGAGGTGAAATTGAACAAATGCGGTGGTTTGTCTGGGAAATTTGTCTCGTAATATCCACTTATGTGCCTGCCACAAAAGATAACTTATGAGAGAATGTTATTTCATAATTAGATACCATTAATCGTATTATTCCATACACTGTTCTACTTAAATGCTTCTGAACACGCGTGTACAAATGTGCAGAGACTAGAGGATAATAATTTAATGTAATTATGAAAGAAAAAATCAATTAGAAAGATATCATATGTATAGCGGCCAATATATATACCTGTAGTATGCTTCCAATATATCCAATTCTGGGTTTGCAAAACTGATGTTGTTTAAGCTAGAAGCAAGCCTATTCCCAGCAGGCCCAGCACACGAGTCATTGGGACAATGCATCATGCCTATAGAAACAGTAATAAACATTCTTGTGGTGACATTTAGAGGGACATCTACAGGGTGTTCTGGACTTGCCAAACTCCTTAACTTTGTTGTGTAAAATGAAGCAGCACCTACATCATAAAAACCAGGGATATTGCTTGGATA
Organism: Notholithocarpus densiflorus; assembly: GCA_030021035.2. NCBI lineage: Eukaryota > Viridiplantae > Streptophyta > Magnoliopsida > Fagales > Fagaceae > Notholithocarpus > Notholithocarpus densiflorus. Next base: position 8,592,798 of record JARYZH020000007.1, read on the forward strand.
GACTGGTATCGATGGAGGAGTGTAGTTGCCATTGTACTGGAAAATTGCACTAGTGATGCTTTTGTCAAAGTCATCTGCTTGTCCATCAAAATAAGGGCTAGCAAGCATGTAATAGTGGCTAGGAGATTGGTTTGCTGTGACCAACACATCCATTGTTTGTCCTGGGGTTATCATTATGTAACTAACTTCTAACGGTTTGATGTAAGAGCCATCCCATCCAACAACTGTGAGATTGTGGTCAGCAATGGCGACGAACATATCTGTGTTCATTACAGAATTAACTATGCGAAGGAGATAGGTCTTGCCATAATCAACTGACATCCGATATGTTGTCTCTGCAATTTGCCACCGTAAGCACATAATAAGTAAAACATTTTCTTATCAAAAAAAAAAAAAATGTAAAACATTTTGACACATTATGAGAAAGCCATATGTGTTTCTTATGCCATGGAGTCCATTGGTTTTTTTATAATCAAGTCAAGACACAAATGAGTTTATTTATAGTATAAGTGAGATTAAAACCCAATTTTCTTGTTTTACCATAAGAGACTTTATTAGTTATATCAACTAAGCGAATGTTGAATTTGGAGTGGTTCTATAGTCTCTTCTCATGAAATATCAAATTTTTTTTTTTTTTTTTTACAAGGGCAGTACAATTAAATAATTAGTTAAGTATAATTGTGTGATTCCGTATTGTACCGTTGGAGCAATCATAAAAATCCCCAGGTTGGCCGTTGATGGCATAAGCATCAGACAATGTGGTCAATCCACCATAACGTAGGGCCTCATCCATTAACGTCTCCACATCTTCTTTATACCACGAAGCTGCAATAAAACAATAGGAATCAAAAAGTAAGACTAATATGTACAATTTTTTATTTTTTTTTGGGTAATAAAATAGAAGCAATTTGAAATACATTAATCAAACATATCTAGCATAGTTAATAAAGAAAATAAAATCCTAGTGCTATAATAAAATGCTCTCATCGGCTTCTATTATTAATCTAAGAACTTCCACTATTTTATTGGCATAAAATATTTCAGAGATATATATGAAACTATTTTTTTTGGTATGCATTAGAAACTAATTGACACAAAAATGACTTTGAAGTATGATGTGAGAGAGATACAACAATAAGTCAAAGATGAAAAGGTAATTTGAATTTCGGGTGTGTGTGAGAGAGAGAGAGACAGAGACAGAGACAGAGAGAAACAGAGAATGAATGGCTTGAAAATCCACTTCATATGTGGAAAACGTCAGACGATGTCAACTTGGATAAAGTTCATACTCTTTCACAACCTTTAATTTGTTCACATTGTTAATCTACATTACGACACCAAAAATCTGTAAACAATTTATTAGTGTACTTGAACCAACAATTGCTCATTGGCCACGTTACCATGATATTAATTAAAAATGTCAAATAAAATAAAATAAATTTTACAAGGTTATTATTTCCCTTTAAAATGACCCCCATCAAATTCTCTTTGCAATGGCTACAAGCTGGAAAAAAACCCCCTATATTTCACTGGAGAAAAAAATCAATTGCATGGTTCACATTATATAATATAATTTTAAATAATGCCACATCATATAAAATTTTAAATGGTGTGATGCATCCAATTGGAGTCCAATTGTGTGCCACGTGTCCCATCTAATTTTTAATTTCAAATCCAATTAGATTCTAAATTGGATTTCAATTGAGGTCCAATTGGGGTCCAATTTTACCCCACGTGTCTATCTAATTTTTTTTAATTATTGTGGCAAGTGAATTATTGGGTGCAAAAATCAAAGAGTCTAAATTCAATTAAATTCTAAATCATACATATATATATATACACATATTTATATATATATAAATATTTATATATATATATATATGTGTATGTATGTATAAATAAATAATGAGAAACTATTACACATTTTAGAAATCTATAGTTTAAAAAATGTGTAAACTAATTCTATATATATAAATATATATATATATATATAGTTTGAACAATGTAATTGTAATTGTTTTCAATTGTACTTGAGTTTATGCACGGAGTTACACACTAATTTCTAATAAAATGGAAAAGATCATGTTTCCTAAAGCAAAACATGATCTCTTCATTTATCATACTAAGTGGAGAGAGAGACAAAAAGAAAGTTTTTACCTGTAATTGCCTTAAATAATGACTATATTTATTACTTACTATCCGTATGTTTCGTGTAATGCATGTATATGCCATTTTCTTTTTAATTTGATAAAAAGTTAGTTTTATGCTTTGAACAATACTAATTATGTGTTTAATATCTGGAAAAAAAAAATTCTATTATATTATGCATCATCGATTATATTTAGAAATTAAATTACATATTATATGTCACTAAAATTAATTAATTAAAAAATGCCAATAGTTGGTAAGTTATTTACATTGTCTCTTTATATTCTTCATACTTGCAAGATATTAAAATGATAAAAATCATTAACTATTTTATTTGTAAAATATTTTATCAAATAGTGAATAAGAATCTATAAACAAGAAATATACAAGAAATACGGCATACATGTTAAGGACAACAACAATATGAATTCAATAGTGCGATTTTGTATATATTAAATCAATAAAAAAAATTTAAGTGTAACATTAACTATAATTTACACCTGTACTTGATCCTGTTATATATTTAACAGCAAGAATCTACTATATATCTTCTAATGGAAAATTTTAACCGAAATTATTGCAATCAATAAAGAAAATTAAAATTTTATGCTAAATGAAGCTACTACTACGTCCATAAAAGGCACTGGAGATTCATTCTCAAAAAAAAAAAAAAAGGTACTGGAGATTGAATATGATATTTTGCGTACCAAATACTATAACTTGTTCTTCATCAGGCTTGGGAAAAGGATAAGTTGTTCCCTCTGCAGGTAAAATAACGAAAGCACCATGCACTGATGACCTTGTCCAATCACTGTGAGCATGCCACCATACAGTTCCTTCTTCTGAAGAAAGTAAGACTTGGTATGTGAAATTTGTTCCAGCAGGAATGGGACATTGTGTGATATATTCAGGTCCATCAAACCATGGGTTTCTTGGTTGTTTTATTCCATGCCTGAAACCATAGAAAAAACATTAAAATATTCCATAGTCAAACATACCATTTTAAACTGCTTATAAAATTTAAAAATTCACTTCACTAAATACATGACACATTAGCATTTAAGATTTTTTTTTCCCCTCCACTATATCTCATGTAGTTGTATACTTACATAAAGTTTAAAAAAAAAAAATGTTTGGTTATTAATATATTTAAAGTTATCTCACTCCAACCTACTATGTGCAATTGATAAGACCATCCATATGTGGTTTTAGTCACATGACTTTTTTAATGAATTATGCGACTTATTTAAATAATATACATAAATAGTCTTATTTGCCACATAATATGTACAAATATTTTTCTCAACTAAGTTAGTGAGCTCGAAATTGAGAGAGAGAGAGAGAGAGTACCAGTGAATTGTCACACCATATCGTCCTTGATTGTAAACATTCACATACACGGTGTCTCCTTTGTGAGCGCGAATCATTGGTCCTGGAAAACTACCATTTACCGTCAACATGCTCTTTGTAGAGCATAGCCTTGTAAAATTGCTCTCCTTGAGCTGCAAGCAGAAAAATCCAACTCTTAATTTGAGAAACAAACATTCATAAAATCAAACCCAATTCAGCTCAGGCTTGTATTCCAGGGTAACCAAAAAAATATACTAAAGTAACCGCTAGAATGGCATAGAAGTGAAATGTAATTGTGGAGTAATTAGTTACACTTACAACAAAGTCATAGTAATGAACATTGCCTTGAGCAATGCAAAAAAGCATTTCACTTAGAAGCAAAAACCCCAGAAGCTCTAGCAACAGATTCATCTTGAACGAAACCTTCATTTTTCTCTGAGTTCCAGTACTTCCAAACAAGAATGGAAAGTGCATTTTTATAACTTCGGCTTTTTTCGGATGGGGTTTTGGTAGAGTTTTGGGAGGTTTTGATTTACCGTTATGTACAAGAAGTCCAGTCCAACATTTCACCGCATGTGATCAATGGTGGCACTGTTTGATATTTAGGTGGACTTATTGTTATGGGATTTATTAGGTGAAAAAATGAGCACGCGGAACTTTTCTTACCTCGAGATTATCATATATATATATATATATATATTTCTTTTCTTTTTTTTCTGATGAATTGTTGTTGATCATTTCAACAAAAAAAAGAATTGTTGTTGATCATATTATATGTTTCATCTGAAAATTTTGGAGAAGAATAAAAAATGAATTTGAATCAAACAAAAATTGACTTACCTATCCTCCAAGTTGAATCTTAAAAAAATCTGTAAACCGGAATTAAGAAAAGTGGTCGCCACACCTAACATATCTATCCTCCAATTCTCCAAGTACGTATCCATTTGACTCTCACATAAAAGTATATACATATCTTTCTTTCCATGCACGATGGAGACACAGAGAATTAAAATAAATAAAATAAAGGAATATGAAAAAAATTAAAATAGTAGTAAACATAATTGTCAGGATTTTCTTGAAATAATACTTTATGAGTTTCAATTAACTCAACAAATACAGTAATTTGTTGTCAAATAAAAAATATAGCATTCAAACCTTACCTATATTAAAAACCAATTGGTTAAAAAAATATAGAAGCCAGCATCATAAATTAAAATTCTATCATATTTATAATATAAATATATATATATTCTTTAAAAAAACACTAAAAAAAGTTTCAAATCCCTAAAATTTATTTCAGTTGTCAACTCAGTTTCTAAGACTGTAATTTCTTTATCAAAATAATTCCTCACTTTTTTCAAACGTGGTCGATTAAAGCCATATGTAACAAACATTCAATGACAAATGAAAAGGCCTTACACAAAATATTTAAGGCTTTTATTATATTTAAAATTAATTAATGAATATTTATTTAAACTTTTACAATATTATAAAATTTTATTTAGAATCGATTCTTCACGCTTTTTGAGATATAAAATTACTATTAATTAAGTTTTTTTTGCATTTATGTTGTTTAAACTTCTTTTCATATTTGTAGGCATATTTTTTTAGTAGACAGTTACAACTGTAAAATATATACTAATTTTTTTTTTTTTAGAAATAATTACAATATGCTGCTAACCCCACAGCTCGAACCATTTCCCCCCTAAACCCCCAAGCACTTTGTGCATAGAGAGGTGTCAATTCAGCTACAAGGCCTTTGGCAAAATATATACTAATATAAAAAATAAAAATAAAACACTTTCTACAATAAATAAATAAAGAATAAACAATGGAACATGATTTTTCAAATGCACTATTATAACTTGATAAATTAGAGAAAACAATCATGAAACTATCAACATGTCATGACTCATGAAAGTATCTATGCATGTTTTTTAAACAAATCACATGACTCATTAAATAGGTGAAATAACTAAAATTGCAATTGACAAAGTTTAGCTACAAAACTAGTTGTAGCCTAAGGCTACAAACTGTTCTAATAAACTGACATGTGTAAAAAATGGCATGTGCATTGCACATGAGTACTTAAGTAAACTAAACTCAACTAACCCTAGTTAACTACACCATCTATTAAAAAAATAAAAAATAATACTAAAAAACTAAAGCCCTTATACGTATTCTCTCTCTCTCTCTCTCTCTCTACGACTTCACTGTAAACCCAGAAAGGCAGAAACCCAATCCGTTTCTCTGTAACCCAGAAACCTAATCCCTCTCTAATAACTGAACATAGATACATAAAACTACAGAAGACTAGACATTAGTGCTAACTTATTTTCAAGAGCATCAACAGAACCATGAAAAGGGCTATTAAGGTGCTGTTTACAAATGAGGGAAGAAAATGTAATCATATGGATAGAGCATTACAATCAAGTGCAAAAGCCAAGAAATTCCCTCTCGGATTGGTTGACCTTTGGGCACGACTTGATCTTTGATCCACATGTAAATTGGAATAAGAACATAGTATGCTGAATCGCTGATGCCATGACACCCAAAATGAAGCGCCAGAGGAACACAAATGGATTTACGGGCTTTCTTACTTCCTCTGCTACAACTATTGGAATTTAGTAGTCACCATTCTACAACTATTATTATCAAAGGAAGATTGTTTGTGTCATGACTTCAGATCAGCCCTAAAATTAATTTGAATATCTAAATTAATTTTCTTTAGATATTTTTTTGTGTCATGACTTCAAATCAGCCCTGAAATTGTTTCAATATTAGTGCTTGTGGTGGTGGAAATAGAAGAAAAGAGACAATGACACTGAAACCCTAACAGTGAAGAATGCCTATGTAGTTTGTTTGTTAAATCCTCCCTCACACGTGGAATTGCTTTCAAGAATTCCAATGGCATACTCTGTGACCAAACTAATTCAATTACAAGCTTCAACCCATCAAATATAATCACCACCTTAAAAAGAGTGCAGAACCTACAACCAACCAATCAAAGATTCTGATGAGGTACAAACAACAGTTCATTTTAAAGGTATGGAGATCAGTGCTTTGGTTTAATAATTCTTACAGAAAATCCCTCTTCTCTGATGATTGCACAATAGTAAGTCTCTTCTATTTAAAATATATGGATTGGGGTGACCAATGGTGAGAAGTTGAAAGAGAGAGGGATTGGGTTTCTAGGTTATAGAGAAGAGGGATTGGGTTTCTACCTTTCTGGGTTTACAGTGAAGTCAAAGAGAGAGAGAGAGAGAGAGAGAGAGAGAGAGAGAGAGAGAGAGAGAGAGAGAGAGAGAATATGTATAAGGGTTTTAGTTTTTTAGTATTATTATTATTATTTTTTAATAGATGGTGTAGTTAACTAGGGCTAGTTGGGTTAAGCTTACTTAAGTACTCATGTGCAATGCACATGCTATTTTTTACACATGTCAGTTTATTAGATCAGTTTGTAGCCTTAGACTACAACTGGTTTTGTAGCTAAACTTTGTCCATTGTTTTATTAATCACTATATAATAGGTTGAAAGAAAATTCATATTTCTTCCAATTGTATTTGGAGGTGAACTTTTTCATAGTATTAAATCAAAATTATTGGGTACTTTTATTTATGAGCTAATAGAACCAATTACCTTGATGAGCTAATAAAGGAGTCAACTTAGTTCTTAAACACCACCACACACCTTTGGTGCAATGATCACTCTACAAGTATAAGTGCTTATGGGGTGTAGGGGGCAAAGGCCGGAGTTCAAGTCTCCAAGCATGGACGGAGCTGTTATTGGACATTGTCCCCCCTAAATTTTTTTAAAAAAAAATATTACTATATTAATAGGTACTAATTTTAGAAATTTTGTTCAATAAAATTACACTTTGCCCACCTTAATAATGCCATCAATTCTTTTGAGAGTAATGTTATAGTCACAAATGCTTTTACAACGTTTATACAAATTATTGAGGTAGCAAATTCTTATTAGTTCATACACTTGCATCACTTTTTACTTATCAATAACCACTCACCATATTAGCAATTTGTAAAAAATTTTGTAGTTTTAGCATTTTTCACCTTTTAAAGGATATAAAAAATTAATAGATTAAATCTAAAACAAAATATACAAGTCCAAAAAAATTAGCCCAACAACAAAAATTACCAATAATAAAACTAAAAAAATGAATCCCAATCAATCTATTTTACCCAGAACAAACAAGTTGACCGTTTAAAAAATTTTAAACAAAAATCCTTAGTAGTAAAGCAGTAGACTCAAAGGTCGGAGCCCCCGCACATAGCTAGCAGTAGAGTCCCCCCCCCCCCCCACTAACTCCAAGTCCTAGCTCCGTCCCTATCTCCAAGAGGAAGCTTTACACACATATACACTTAAATTAGGCTTTAGTAGAATTTCTATCTTGTAATTTAAAAAATAAAAAACCTTAGTTCTTAAACATTTAAAATTTTATTGTTGGATATTGAAACTGCATTGTTTTGCCAATAAAAAAGAACATATTTTTCCTCCAAAGCAAGTTGAAGAGATCTTTGACCCATTACATGGCGGTTTATAAGAACATTCACATGTATTAAATAACTTGATTTATCAAATCATTTAAATAAGTCACATGTACTATTAAATCTGTCATCCAACTAAAAATATACATTGAATAATCTTTTGAGTTACCATGTAGTGGGTTGGAAGACTATGACCTTATAAATTCTTGAATAAAATCAAATAAAATTTTCCTACAAACCAGGTTGGATAAATTTCCTCCAACGCATTACATGACAGTTCATAAGGTCATCTACATATATTAAATAACATGATTTATTAAATAAATTATATATTTCTCATGACTATTAACTAGGTTATAATGTGACTAAAAGTAGATGCGAATTCTTATTTAACTTACCACAAAATATGTCGGAAGAATTTTCTTCCAAACCCAATTTAGAGGAAAATTTCGTAAAATAAAATCCCATCCCTTTTTTCTTCCAAAATTGGTCATCGAGCCTAGTGGCAGAGCCACTTTAGGGCGAGGGTCCCTCCTAAACTTTTTCTAAAGTTCTTAAAACAAATTTTGATTAGATACATGTATAGTCCCAAAAAGTTTAAAAGTTATTATATATATATATATATGGCCACCAAATCCCAATTAAAATTGTTATATACCTATTAATAAAATTATTTTGTATATATATATATATATGGCCACCAAATCCCAATTAAAATTGTTATATATCTATTAATAAAATTATTTTGTTAAATTATATAAATTTTTATTAGAAAGTCTAAGGTTTTTTATATTCTTTTTTTTTTTTTTTTTTACTTCTTTTTTGAAGCCTTATGGTTTCTTATATTCATTTGAATAGAATCGCATACCCAAAATCTCATTAGTGGTGGTAGGTTCCAGTTAGCTCAACTGGTAAAGTCTCTGATGGTTGAATAAGAGATCTGGGGTTCAATCCCCGCCTACACCAAAAACTGATTGGTGTCTTGGTCTGATGACAAAGAGCTATCATTAGGAGCGGACGCCATAGGTTGGAACTCTCTCTAAAAAAAATCTCATTAGTGGTGACTTGTATATACACTGTTAGATAGTTTAGACTCCAGTTATGCCAATTAACCAATTATTAAGTCAAGTTTATTTAATTAGTCCAATTATGCTTGTGTCCTTGGTTATGATAGCAACCCCAATTTGTGCAATACTGTTTGTCTCTTAATTTAGTTAGGTGGTAAATGGTAATCCCCGCTTCTAGCTAATTTGAAGACGAAATTCGAATATCAAAGATACATGTTTACCAATGTTTCGATTAAAACAATACAAACAAAGTGCAGATTATTCACAAGTAATAATATTTCAGTGAGTCTAAAGTTGATCCATAGGGAATAATTAACACCAATGTAAAAACATTTATTCTTGAGCAGAAAATAAAATAGTTGTTTGTTTGTTTTTTCACCCAAAGATGGAGTATGATAATATTAAAACTACAATTGAAAATAGCATAATAAATTTGAGAGAATTTAATAGAGAAAAACACTAGGGATTTAAAGATCCATCTAACATTTTTATTATATGAACTTTGAATATTCTTAACTCAACTAGCATAGAGATCCAACTAGCCTATTTAGAAGATAAAACAAAAAGGTACTTAAACAACATATAGAGTAGATTGAATATGAATGATTGAGCAAATAATTCAATTAGCATGCTACATGAGAGATTAAGCATTTAATATATTTTCAAATCAAGAATTTCAAGTATTTGATATATTTAAAAATCATATTAAATCTTGAAAACTTGTCAATATTCAATAGCTCTAAATAGTGAAAAATAAATTTCAAAATTCAATCATCAATCCATAGAAAGCATGTAGATAATCCCAGGAACACATGATAAAAATATTAGGTTTTACCTCTAACCATAGCTAGAGATTTAGCCACACCTAGTTATGCAAAATAAATTCATAAAAACAAAGTTAAACATCTAAAAGAAATAAGCGAAAGATGAAAATATTCAAGGATTTTTGTGTCTCTATAACTCTAACCTCCTCCAAAGAAAAAGGGGAAATCCCTCAAATTTAGGATATGAATCCCTTTGTTTTCGAAGTTTTATCCATGGTCAACTTCCAACCCACATTTGACTTCAAATTAATTTTTTTTCCAAATTTGTGGTGAACTAAAAAATTTTATATCTTCGAGTCTTATTTCTATTGCCACAAGAATCAGGTCAATTGGAGATCTGTGCAAAAGGTTATTGCAAAACTACCGAGACAGTGCAGGATGTTTCAATATCAAGATTTTTTCAATTTTGGCTTAAACAAATTTCTTTCATGCATTTTTTTTTTTTTTTGTGTTCAATATCAAGATCTGGGATTCAATCCCTGCAACAACTATTTGATACTATGCCTGAAGATGAGTTTTGTATTTTTTGTGGCAATGATTACTTTTTATGCCAAATATTGGCCAACCATCGGCTTTGGAAGATGACAGATGATAAGTCTTGATTTTTTTAACGGGAGTGGTGTTGAATTACTTTATATTCTCAGCCATCATCTGCATTTTTTTTTTTTTTTTACAAATAACAATAGAAAATGATTTTTGGTCAATAATGTAAAGAAAATAACCCAAAAAAAAAAAAAAAAGGAGAGACTACATCATTTTAGGGTGTTAGTAACAGTGCACAAACTGTCCAACCCTCCGGACCAATGACCTAGCCACCAAATGGGATGAGGGGGAGCCACTATGCGTTTTTGTAAAACATTTTACCAAGTTTTTAAAGATAAAACGTTTTATAAATTTTTATGAAGGATTTTAAGATCAATGAAAAATATTTTACAAATTTAATCACATTTTATATGCAAGCAAATACCTAAAAATGAGAAAATATTTTACTTCAAAATAAACGGAGAGTTGAAGAATTGAATTGAATAAAATGGAATTTAAAGGACCAAATTGAATTATAGGCAAAGTTACAAGGTGCAGTTTGTAATTTAGCCTAATTTATATCAATAATAATCTATATAAATATATATATATATATATATTAATAGGTAAAACTTAAAGAAAATCTAATTAAATTCTAAATTAGATTTCAATTGGAGTCTAATTTTATGCCATGTGTCCTATTTAATTTTTAAATTATTGTGTCAAGTGAATTATAAGGTGCAAAAACCAAAGATTCCACATCCAATTAGATTCCAATTCATCCTCAAAAAAAAAAAAAAAAAAAAAAAAAAAAAAAAAAAAAAAAAAGATTCCAATTAGAATTCAATTTAGCTCCACATGTCCAGCAATTTTTTTAATTTTTGTGCAAAGTAAATTATTGGATGCAAAACTAAAGAGTCCAATAGTAATGAACCTTCAAAAAATCAATAATATCTACTCAACAAAAATCACCACACTAATAGTCTCACAAGGTGCCCGTGCATCTTCTAAGGAAATGCCTCATGAAGTTTTTCTTCCTCACCTGATCTCAGAGCAATTCAATGGAGGCCATGCCAAATACTCACTAATATCTTATGTTTCATGTGCAAAAAGTTTTAGTTTCATTCTAATTCACGTTAGGTTGGACTTTTTACAGTAATGAATTGCTTTTCTTCGTTGTTCTCCTCATACAGTAATGAATTGCTTTTTGTAACATTTTTTTCCTCAAGGTTGGGACGAGACCTACTGCTTGAGATACCTAAATGATTTTCATATGAACTCCATTTCTTTGGTGACAAAACTTACAAGGTCAGCCCTTTTAGTCTCATCATTTATCTCTTCGATTATTTTAATAAATATTTTGGCTGTTTTTCAAATTTGACTAATGGTTCAAACGTGTTGTTTTGGAAAAATCATCTTTTTTTTTTTTTAGTTTCTCATGTGATAGTATTGTTGGCTTTGATTAGGAACGATTACGGCAATGGGGCGAGTTAACTGATTTAGGAGACAAGGGGAAAAACATAAGACAGATATAGAGATACACCCCGCACCACATAGGATTTGATGCATTTTCACTTCTAATTTTAAAAATGTACAAATACCTTCTAATAATGAAATTTTGGTAAAAGTTTTGTTTGGTTGTGAGAAAACAAAGAGGACAAAAAGGTTTTGCGGTTATGTAATAATACGTCTTGTGTGTGTGCACGGTTAATGGTGTTTTTTTTTATTAGTTTTTTTTTTTGTTTCAATTGCGTTTTATTTGCTTGCTTGCTTGCTAAAACACAAAGGAAAATAAAAATATATACTTTCCCATTTACGGTTCTTTGCAAATATAAACCTATCTCAAGAGGCAAGGGCCTATTTGGTTTCAAAAAGTGGTGTATCCACTTTTAATTTTCTTTATTCTAAATTCAAATCCTAAATTTGAATATAGAAAAAAGCATTTATTTTCATATTTGGTATTATTTTGGTATGTTGTTTTGAATACATAATTTGGGTATAGAATACATCATACCTGAGTTTGGTCATTATTTTCTATTTCAAAAAAAGTAACTTTTTTCACTCACACACATCACATTACTAAAAAAATAAATAAAAATAAAAAAACTTTATGTTTTCACAATATTTACGAATATGCCATAGTATTTGTATTCATTGAAAACGAAAATGCTAAAAAGTTGTATTCATTTTTTGTATTCAAATCAAACTTTTAGGATATTAAAAATGAAAACTGAATACAAATACTAAAACCAAACCAATTTTTTAGTAGTGGGACCCACTAAAAACTAAAAATGAAAACAAATAACGATGCTTTTTTCAGCTAACCAAATAGGCCCCAATTAATTTTATTGATCGATTGAGTATATATTGTTGATAGAGGGATCTTATGTTGTTAATGATGTTGTAAATTGTGATATCAGGGAATGAGGGTGATCACTAAAATGGTTTTTCTTTTTCTTTTCTTTTTGCTAATATTTGGTTGATTTTGAATTACATAGTTTGAATTTCATTAATGATTGGCTAATGAAATTTATTTTAAGGGCAATCCTTCTTTAAAAAAAAAAAAACTGGCAATTGTTGAGGAGGAGAAGGGGGATAATAATTTGTGATATTTATTGAAAGTTCAAAAAGATTTGGTTTTTAAGGGTAATTTATATTTAGTTTCAGTAATATTTCACCAATTAAATATAGTTTGTAGAAATTTGTACAACCAATTAATGAAATAGAATAGAAAAGAATTTTTTCAGTAACATTTAATATATATTGTGCAGTAGGTTAAGAAGTTCCTTACTTTTATGTTTATATGGTATTTGTTAAATGTTCATTTTTAATTAATTAGCGAGTGGTGTTTTAAATATGTATCACAATAACAAAAACAATATTATCAAAATTGCAAGAAAAACCATTTTAATACCTTCAAATGTCTTATTATTATTATTATTATTATTTTGTTTTTTTTTTAATACAAGATAGAAATTCTACTCTAACTTAATCTAAGTGTATATGCGTGTGAAAACTCTCTCCTGGAGACTTGAACCCTGGCCCTTGCCCCCCACACCCCACAAGCACTTATACTTGTGGAGTGACCATTGCACCAAGGGTGTGCGGTGGTTATTATTTGAGATAACAAAATCAAATGATCATTAAAACTTTCACAAATGTACATTTTCGTTATTTATTTGACATTGTATTATAGAACATAATTAATCCAAAATATAAAAGTCTTGGTTGAACTAATGTTCTATATATTTAATAATCCAAACTTAACATTAATAGTACCACTATAATTGAACATTCTCGTGTATAAACACAGGTTACATGCTAGTTACTCTATAATATATAATTGTACCAGATTAAAATGTTATAGTCTCAAAAGTAACAATTGAACCTTAATATTTTAAAAAGTAACCAATTATCCCTATAATTTTTAAGCAAAAAATTAAATCGTGATACGTTAAAAAATAAATAATAAATAAATAAATAAAAAACTCAATCCAATTAAATAGAACAACCGATATTTTAATGTATTACTTGTTATCTCAAACCTTAATTTGTTACATTTGAAATTACATAATTTAATTTGTTAGTTTTTGAAAAATTTTAGTATTTGTTTTTTAATTTTTGAAACCATTGGATTTAATTAGAGACTCTTAAGGTTTATAGATGTTATTTTTTCAATAAATAATTTTTTTATTACAAGATTTTCTATATAATATTAGAGATTAAATTCTATAAGAACGTGGTATAAAACCTATGTTTTACCCCTTCAATTCCAACATGCTATATCATTTTATTATATTCTAACAAATTGAATAGCTAGGATATTTATACTACCACTGGCCCCACAATTTTGTAACTTACTTCTCGACATTAGTTTGAATTAAGATTTAATTCTTCCATCTTAATTTGTGAGTATACTGTATACTATATTTTTTAGAAATATTTATATAGTTGAACGAGTGAGTATACTATATATATGAATATGAAGGTTTTGAGATTATTATTATTATTACTATTATTATTTATAGAATATCAAATAAATATGTGAGTTTTCCATCCAAAAAAAATATATATATATATATATATATGTGTGTGTGTGTGAGAGAGAGCGAGAGAGAGAGAGTTTCATGTTGAACATTGATTTTGAAAGGTACCACGTGGGTTCATAACATATCTAGCTTACTTGACTGGTGTGTTAAAGTCATGTGTTACGACCGTTCACCTTTGAATCAACCAACTTTCGGACTTCTTGTTGTTGAGTTTATACTCTGATGGGGGAATTCACCGTACAAATGTCTGAAACGACAGAAACCTGTGGTAGAAAACTAAATAGATACTCTCTCATTTTAAATTGTTAGTCATCTATTCTATTTTGGAATGTCTTAAAATAAAGTTCTTCTTTCAAAATTAATAAATAAAATTATTATCTTATTCTTTACATTATTTAAAAAGTCAATGTTATTTTTTCCCTCTAGTTTAAAGGGTAAACTATATATTTGGTTCTTATCTTTTACACCATATTTCAATTTGGTCCCTAACCTTCTAATGTCATGTCAATTTAATCTCTGCCGTTATATCTTGGATGAAAATTGCTGACATGGAAAATGATTAAAATAAAATTTAAGTTTATTCTCACATCAACTGAAGCTAATTTTTTATTTTAGTCATTAGACATGTCATCAATTTTCATCCAAAAAATAACGGCAGAAACTAAATAGACACGGTATTGAAAGATTAGAAACCAAATTAACACAATTGAAAAGTTAGGGATCCAATTAAAAAGTTAGGAATCAAATTGAAATATGATATAGATGATAGGAACCAAAAACGTAGTTTACCCTAGTTAAATTTAATGAGTACAGTTTTGAAATTTTGTACATTTTTATTTGACCAACCATGAATTAAATGATATTCTAGGTTGGATTTTCTAAACATGACCACTAAATTGGGACAGAAGGATATCCCCCTTGCCCGTGCTGACTATGAAGACTCTATGTATTGGCCTTTTTTCTTCATTTGGAAAGTAGACGTGAAAAGTGGGCTACAGATTTTTGAAGGAAGAAGAAGCCCTCCCTACTCAGACTAGTGGTCCATTTGGATTGAGGAGGAGGGAGGGGGAGTAGAGTAGAGTAAAGTAGATTTAACACAAAATTAGCTTATTTTTAGCCAACACTACTCGACTCCCCTCCACTCCTCCTCCTTCTCCCCTCCATCCAAACAGGCCATAAAGCTAACCCCCAGGATAAATCTCTATGGAAAGAAGTGTGGTCCCTCGAATCTACAAATAAAGTAAAACATTTTATATGGAGAGCCAGCCATAATTCTTTACCAACAAAGCAGAATTCGGTTCGACGCATAATGCTGGATAGTCCCATCTGTGACCGCTGCCAAGCAGCTTCAAAGTCTCCTCTTCACGCCCTTTAGTCATGTCCCGAGTTGGATGTGGTTTGGTCTGATAAGGTGTTGTGGAATTTCCGTAGATCGCATCAATTTGTTTATTTGAAAGAGCTATTGTCCTGGATCATTCAACAAGGGAGAAATTCAACTTTGTTCGCTATGACTGCTTGGTCAATCTAGAACCAACGCAACAAAGTTCGCCTAGCTCAATCAACGTGCAATCTCCACCACCTCGCTCAGGTTTCCTCAGACAGGTATTATGAGTTTTTGGCACTACATCCTTTTTAGGTGCTTCCCCAATCTCGACCTCGTGTCTCTTGGAGTCCTTCCTCTTCCGATTTGCTCAAAATTAATTTTGATAGAGCTACTTTCGCAACAGAGAATAATTCTAGCATCGATGTTGTGATTCGAGATAACCACAGTATGGTCATTGCTTCTCTATCGCAACAGCTCTTCCAGACTTATCAGGCCATAGAGGTGGAAGCCTTAGCAGCAACAAGGACTTTAAAGTTTGCTTCAGAGTTGGGTATTACTAATGCTATTTTGGAGGGTGATTTTGCAATTCTTATGAAAACTTTGTCAGAGGATTGAAGATATTAAATTTTGTTACAGTAGATTTACTCTCGTCTCGTGTTAGAAGAGAAGGTAATAGAGTAACTCATAACTTGGTTAGACACGCTTTAACTTTTTCAAATTTTGTTGTGTGGATAGAGGATGTTCACTAACACTGTTTTTCTATTTTTCAAGATGACTTAATGTGAGTTTAGGAAGCGCTTTTTGCGCGTTTCCCAACGGATGCGTTTTTTTTAATAAGTTCCGTGCACTGTTCACGGGACCGGCAGGTACTTTTTCAACAAAAACAACTTTAAAACTGAGTCTCATTCACACATTTAAAAATTATTTTGCTACAGTGTTTTCAGTTTTCAACAATAAGTAGTATTCAAACAGACCCTTAACCAACATCCTCAATTTAAGTATGTAGTCTTTTCCCTAAAAACAATTTTGGGACAAAAGGAGCTATACCCATGGTTTTAAAAACCGAATCGAACCGGCCGGTCCTACCGGTTCAACCAGGAACCGGCCTTCAATCTGGTCCGGTTATGACTAAAAACTAGAAATCATCCAATAATCGGGAAAAATCGGGAACCTGCCAGTTCAACCATAAAATTGGAAACCGGTATGGTTGAACCGGTTATTGGTCGGTTTGCTTAAAACACCAAAATGTAGCAATTTTGAATAAATAGTAAGGATCTGAAAAAGCAAAGCAATCAACCATGACCATCCTTTGCCATTGAAAAAGAAAAAAGAATAGAAAAAAAATAGTAGTTAAGGAGAGAGATTCTTCAATAGAGGCACCATCTGACTATCTGAGCACACACAAGAATGTCGACCAAGACAACTTAAAAGAAAAGAGAAGAATCAGATCTAAGTTGAGAGAGAAGGGAGAAATAAACTTGAATAAAAGAAGTGGAGATACCTAGAAGTTTCTGGCGAAAATAACAAGGAGAGAAAGAAGAGGGCTAAGTTGGAAAGTGGGGTAGGTGGAGTATTAAATGGTTAATTATTAGAGTTTTTTTTTTTTTTTTTTCCAGTGTAGTCTTGTTGTGTATGTAGTGTCGTTCTTTTGTGGGGGGTGTGTTTTTTGCTTTTGGCAACCTTTGGGCTATTAGCCTATTTCATGAACTTTGGTGAAAAGAGCTAAGTGACGTGTTACCTGCCCATTGCCAATTTTGATCATATAAATAAATAAATAATATATAATATATAATAAATGTAGCCAAAGCATAATATACAAAAAAAAAAAAAAATGCACAATAATAATCCATACAAATTTAGTAATAAATAATAGTACAATTTTTTTTTAACAATTACTAATTTATTATGTATTGTTAATTTCATACTAAATATATTTGTTATTTTAATTTTCTAAATATAAGATGTGATAATTAAACTCATATTTTTTAAATAAAAAAATATGTATTTAAAACTAAATATTCTTAGTTTTAAACTTATTGCATATTTTATTATTTATATTTTATAATTTAAAATTATTAATTAATTAATTATGACATCACCGGTTCGACCATCGGTCCAACCACGGTCCGACCATAAAACTAAAAATCTCTACCTTTTCTAGTTCTTTAACCGGTCCGGTTTTTAAAACCATGGCTATACAAATAGGTGGAAAGTTGAGAAGGGTAAAAGACAGCTGGTTTATTAATTGTTTCTTGAATCTTTCATTTCATCAGCTTTTTTTTTTTTCTTTTTCTTTTTCTTTTATACCTTTGGCATTAAAGAAAAATGTTTCTTTACCACCGACTTCCCTCCCGCCAACACTGTCACTACATCAAATGAAAGGTAAAAAGACTTCTCATTACCACAAACATGTTTATTTGCCAACGACTTCGCTTTTTTTTTTTTTTTTTTCTGTCCTTTTTTTATGTGTAACTTATAAGCTTAAATAGTATAATTATTTAAAAAATAGTAATGCTATAGTTACAAACTATTTTATAACATTTTTATAAACTATTAATATGACAAATTTTTATTAGTTCTAATTTAAGCCACCACTAACATCATATTTTTACTTACCAATAATTATTTGAAAAATGCTTAAGCCACATTAGTAATTTGTAAAAATATTGTAAAATAGTTTATCTGTAACATTACTCCTTGAAAAAATACTAATATTTTAATTATTAAAAGACTTCTAAATTCATTTATTTTAAATATTAACTATTCATATATTAATAGTAATTCTGAAATGGTACATGGAAATATAACATTCTTATAACTAAACTGAAACAACCCCAATCTCTTGATTCATACCCAATGAATGTGAAGCAGCATCTTCGTGGGCCCAGCCCAAGGACACTGTTGAACTAGTAGTAACCAATCCTCTGGCATGACCCACTTATTCTATACTGTTTGGAGGTGACCCGCTTATTATATTTTCACCACTATAGGCGGGTTGAGCTTGGCCCAATAACCCATGATCTTTGGTTAGATATCCTAAAATGCCATTAAGACCACTTTCTTAGAACTATGAACTAGAACAAGGAGGTAGCCCCAATCTAACACCATTAGGGGGGTGGACTCAGCCCATCAAGCCATGGTCAACAACCGGACATGAATATAATAAACAAATTAAGACCATTAAGTCAAGCATTATGGTTTGAAATTAAGAAAAAAAAAATCATATAGGTAAGAAGACTTTGACACATAATTAAGAAAAAAATGTCATATCATTGTTCTTTAGATATGTATGTAAGAAAACGAATAAAAATTAACGAATGGTTTGAAAACGTGATCTACTAATTATAATGTTTGAAAATTAGGGTTAATTTCCCAGAAAGGCCCATTTATTTTAATAAACCAATAACATTCATTTGAAACTTAATCTGTCAAATTATTATGTCCAATTCTACTATAAATTAACGTCCTTCCTTCTCGTTTTTTAAATTCTTGGGCACCAACACACGAAATTGACCATTAACAAAGTTGACTATAAATTAGAAGAATTTCAATGTAATGGAACCACTGCAATTTGGTAAGTTTGAAGTTTGAACGATAAATTTTTTCAGGCCATTAACAAAGTTGACTATAAATTAGAATAATTTCATTGTAATGGGACCGCCACAAGAAGCTTGGTAAGTTTCTAGTTTGTAGTATGGGCCAAAATGGCTAAATACCACTGTTGACCAAAATATTTAGCAATCTACTACTATTTTGGAAATATATATGAATTTACCACTCTTTTAGAACCCAAGTTTGTAAAACTCGAGTTTGCCATGTAACTCGAGTTCTTTGAAAAAATAGTTTTCAAGTTTGCTGTGCTATTTTTTATGAAACTCGAGTTACATGAAAAATTGGTGCCTATTTTTCATAGAACTCGAGTTTCAAAAAAGTGATATGTGAGAGATTTTCACAATTCGCTTCAATACCAATGGGCTTGGTCTGCGATCAAATGCTATAAAATATTTGTGCCCCCTCATCCTTCACCGATTGGTCATTGGATGGATAGGTAAGGCACACGGTTCGACAAGTGGTATCAGAGCCCGATCATAGGTTCGAGTCATTGGAGCCGCATTGTGAGGGAGGGATTGTGAGGGATTTTCACAATTCGCTCCAATACCTATAAATCGGACTTTGCTTAAGCTAATCAAAACCCGACTTAAGGGGGCAAAAGGAGCATGGCCTAACGAGCTTCCATGAGTGTTATGGGCCTACAGAACGACAATGAGGACACCAACAGGCAAGACACCCTTCAAGCTGGCATTTGGAATTGAAGTAGTAATTTCTGTGGAAGTTGGAGTGTCAAGTCTCAAAAGAACATGTTATGACGAACGCAGCAATGACGAGGGCCTCAAGTTAGCTCTGGATTACTTACCTGAGGTCAGAGATGATGCAGCTCAAAGAATGGCTTTATATCAAGGGAGGATGACGAGATACCATAATCAGAGGGTAAAACTGAAACGTTTCAATCCTGGAGATATGGTTCTACGGAAGGTTTCACAAGCCACCAAAGATCCAAACGAAGGGAAGCTAGGCCCCAACTGGGAAGGTCCATACAAGGTCATCCGTTATTCAAGAAGAGGGAGCTACTACCTGGAGGATGCAAATGGGAAACCTTTACCTCGTCCTTGGAATGCAGAGCACCTTAAAAAGTACTATCAGTGAGGGAACAGACCTTCAACATTAATAAGTTCCAGAATTTGGAACACCTCATTTATTCATCAACAGATAAGTGGGATTTCATTGTTTTTATGTATTTGTTTTATTTTCAGTACTTTTTGTTTTTTCGTGAAGTATTATCCTTGTAATCCCCTTTTTATAAACAAGGATGAATAAAACAGAGAAAACGTTTGTAGAGCTATTTCTTTTCAAATGATTAGATGTCAAACACTCCATGGTGAAAATCTCTTTTATCGAAAAGACAAGTTCAAAGCACGACAACTATGATAAAAATTTCGTCAGCATCAAAGATGAGTTTAAATCATAACTAAGTGATAAAAACTTTAAGTTTAAATCACGAGGATAAAAGCTCGGCCAATATGAATGACGAAGTTAAAAATCCAAATCAAGTGATAAAAACTTTAAGTTTAAATCACAAGGATAAAAGCTCCGTCAATATGAATGACGAAGTTAAAAATCCAAATTAAGTGATAAAAACTTTAAGTTCAAATCACGAAGATAACAGACTCAGCCAATATATATATGACGAGTTCAACTTATGAATTAAGTGATAAAAAGCACAATCTAAGTGATAAAAAACTACAAGTTTAATTCGCAGAGCCTGGAATGTTGTAAACAGTCAAGCTTATGTTATAGCATGAGCAAAACAATAGGTTTGTAGCAAAAAGTTTGTCCAAAACCAAAGCCTCAAAACCAAGAGGCAATAAGGCAAAAAAAAAAAAAAACTAAGGCCTCGAAACACAGAGGCAACCATTGTTCGTCAAAGATAAAACCCCAAAACAAAGGGGCAACCATTGTTTTCCAAAAAAAAAAAAAGGGAGAATGAATATACTACGAAAGAGGGACAGTAGGCTCGTCGGTATCCTTTCCTTCAGCAACTTCCTTCCCAGTCAAATCTTTCTCCATCGCTGCACCAGTTTCAGTTTCTTCTTGCTCCTTGGCTTCATCTACAAGCACCTCGGTGTCAATCTTCTCAAAGTCTAAATTGGAGAAGTCCACGGCCAAGCTGTGATGCTTCATTGTCCACCGACACAGAAGCTCGAACCCTTTGAAGTACTGGATAAACTGAAGATCTGAGAACTCATCTAACTGCTTGAATTTCTAGATGATTTTCTCTCTCTCTGCATCAGTTTTTAGGAGGGCAGCTTGAATCTCTTCATCCTTCTAGACGACAAGCGCTTTCTCTACACGCAAGGCCTCAGTAAGCTCCTTTATTTTCTCATTCGATTCGTTCCTCTCATTCATAGCAACAATTAGATCTTTCCTCAACTTGGAGCATTCTACCTCGACGGACTCCACCTTTGAGTTGGCCACCACAACCTTCTCTTCCGTGTTCAAATAGTCAGTCGTGATGCGCAATGACTCCCCAAGGACCTGATAGAAACAAGCAAATGAAAGGAGAGACCATGCACATAGAAAAATACCAAAGCAATGCTGAAAGAAAAAACCACATACTTGTAATAATTTATGGATATGACGGCTGACCAGCTCGTGGGAAGGGATGGATGACAAACCCTTGAGTTCATTGTCAGTAATTACGTTGTGAGCACGGCCCATAGCAGTAGCAGGATCATCCCAAACGCTCCTTCCAACCTTGCCTTTCCCTTTAGCACGGGTAGTTAGAGGGGAGAAGCCAGTCACTTCTAAGGATGGAGTAGAAGAAGTAAGGGCAATATGAACGGGAGGAAGAGTAGCAACCTCACTTTTCTCGTTGCCCAACTTCTTCTTCTTGGAATCAGCAGTCATATTGGATAAGGGTTCATTCTTCAAATTCTTGATGCGGGCATACTTCTCTTTACTATATCTAGTGGCCATTTCTGCTAGGTAAAACAAAAAAACAAAAAAAAAACAAGTAGGCAGTCAGGCAGAGTACAGACGAAGCTAATAAAGATGAAGGAGTTTTAGAAACTTATGGACAGACGATCTTACTCTTTTCCTCTCGACGAATCTTTTCTAATACGTACTTCGAAGGCTCAGGACCTAAACAGCAGTCAAACAGATGACGAGGATCGACAAGGTCGTCAAAATCCTCAATTTCATGGGCGTAGGCAAGAGCAGCACGAACCCGATGGCGATGTTTATCTTCTAAGTCAGGACGATCAAGAGCTGCGAAGAATCAAAAGGAAAACATCATTAGACGGACAATTACGATATGAAAGAAAAGCGAGAAAAGACAATGAAAATATGCACCAAGTGCTGGGACTTCCCATTTTCATAGTAATCTTGGGACTTCCCCCCAGAAATCGTCAGACAGGGTTTCCCAACCCATTCTAGAGATAAAAAAGTATCGTGATTTCCAATCACGAAAGGATGAAGGAAAACCTCTAACAATCCTAGATTTCCTATCCCAAGGTAAAAGTTCAAAATACCCATAGTGGGTAGAGGCTTACAAACGGTACAAAAACAGGAATTCATTCAAAGTTATCATTTCCCCATCACAAGCAGACATCCAGATAGACATACAACTTATGATTGTCCTCCAAGCATTAGGGACGAGTTGACCTAGGGCGATTTGAAATTCGTTCAAAAGTTGCATGATGAACGGATGGACGGGGAAACGAAGGCCACACAGAAAGTTAGCCTCGTAAAAGCACACCTCTCCGTGGGCAAAGTTACAAGCTTTCTCACCCAGGCGAGGTAGTCTAATAGAGGTACCCCTAGGAAATTGAAACCTTTTCCTAAATTCGTTTAAATGTTTCTCTTTCAAGGAACAAGACTCAGAGAAAGCATGCAAGGAGGGAGAAGATGAAGACGAAGGCAACTTTGAAGCAACAATATCAACTACCTTACTCAAAGACTCCGCATTGGAAGACAATCCAGTCTCCAACTCACTGGACCTAACATCATCTACCCTATACTCAATGCTGGCCATCTCCGAATGGTGCTTTATAAGAGATTGACAGATTAGAGGGTAGAGAGAAAGCAAAACAGGCCTAAGTGCAGAAAAACGAGACACAAATAAACCCACTTGGGGACACCGACCAGAAGAATATTCTAAGAAAACCCCCAACCTAGCAAAGAAAAATGAAACCGAGGGGCACTCTTGACTGAGGAATTCAAAACCAACCATCAAAGTATAGGGAAAAGAGGCCTTACCAGGAAATTTCGAAGTATGAGGATTTCTTAGCACTCCGAAGTTCAGACCAAATAGGGCGGAGGAAGAGGAACGGTTTTCTCTAAAAGCAAAAATTGGAATTAAGGCGCACCAATATCAAGGAAGTTTCACACACGCCATGAATAAAATACCAACATGTGTTCATTTCCTGAAGAGTAGACGTTTCGCATTTAAGACGAAGAGCCAGATTTCGAGAACCAAGAAGATATGAATTATCACGTGTGACCACATTCCTAAGATCGTCCAAGTTCCTGACGACCAAGGAATAGGGGGGCAACTGACGAGTATCAAGTGGAGCTCTCTCTCTCTCTCTCTCTCTCTCTCTCTCTCTCTCTCTCTCTCTCAGTTGGATTAAAATTGTCATAGCTAGGGAGCTAAGAGTTTTCTCTTTAGCGTGTAAGGAACAACTCAAGGTAAGATTTGTTGCATTAAAAAAGCGATTCGGGGTTTAATATCCGCTTACACCAAAAGTTAATTAGTATTTTGGCATAATGGTAAAAAAATAATTATCATAGAGCAAATCTCATAGGTTTGAAATACTATGGTGTGTTTATTAATACTCACTTATTATGATTATGCTTGTATAAAAAGCTAAATATTCTATTATTAGGTATTTATCATGATTGTGTTATATATTCTACAATTAAAATAAAATATGATATTTCAAGATTTTAATGAATATTTTAAATATAAAATGGAATTTAAATTCAATTAAAATATATATATAATATTTTATAATAATGATGTATTAAATTGTGAGCTCTCAAAATTTTATGTGACATTGTAATGTTAAGCAAAAGTCAAACATTTTCGGTTTTATATAGATTATAGATTATAGACTAGAAGGTAATCCATGCAATACGTCCACACACACACACACACACATATATATATGTCTAAATATGAATTTTGATCATTATGTTAGTTAATAATAAACATTTATTTTGATTATATCTGTAAATGGAACTATATATATATTCTAGTAGAGAAAAGTTAATGAATGTCCTAATCCTTGAGGCATTGGTTTATGAAATATTTTTAGAAAGTTTTTATGAGAAAATATAAAAGTAATTAAATTTTTTCACAACTTCTTATATTTCCCATATAAGCAGTATTAAAATTTTTTAAAAATTGTTCATTAATAAATACCCAAAAGGCACCCATTAAGTGGACTCATTCTAGTATTAGATTTTTGTTATGATTGTGTTTACATATGGAATTTTAGTGCATGGTTTAAAAATTGAATAGAATTTAAATTCATATAATTGGCAGTGCTTAATTACTTAACTAATTAGCTGGGCTTATATATAAAGTGAACTTTGATGCTGCAATTTTTTTTGGAAGGTTTAGGGGTGGTAATCCGAGACTGCTGGGCTTATCATTGCTGCCCTTTGCCGAAAAGTGCCCCTGCCTCATTCGGTAGATCTAGCAGAAGCTTTGGCAACTAGTAGAGCACCGTCTTTTATTAAGGAGCTTTGTAATTTTTCAAGTTGAAGTGGAGGGCAATTGCAACTTGGTAATATCGGCTATCAACAACCAGGGTCCTGCGAGAACCATGTATGGCGCCTTTGTTATTGAGGAGATTCAACGTTTTTTTGTCAACGTTACATAGTTGTAGTTTTAATCATGTTAAAAGGGAGGACAATCAGCTTGTTCATTCAATTGCTAGGCAAGCAATTTTATTTGCAGATTTGGATATATGGGTATAAGAACTACCAAATGATTTAGATACTATATTCCAAAAAAAATTTATCCATCAATAAACTGAATAAAGGCCAATTCTTACTTCTTCAGTTCTTCTAAAAACAAAAAAGAGTATACAAAAGGATGTGTGTTTTTAACGAAGTTAGACGGATTAAATTAATTAATTATCAATTTATCACCAAGAGCTTTATAACTCAATTGGCACCTCTTGGTGTTTCCACGAAGACATTCACAGTTCAAATCACATTCTTTAATTTAAATTTAATGCTTGATTAATTCTTAAAGAAGTATGACTTCAGTCTCAATATTTATAAATTTAATCAGAAAATTTCTCGTATGGGAAGAAATTTCAATAAATGTTACGCAAGGGCTAAAGGTAGCCCAATCTAACACCATTAGCAGATTGGGCTCAGCTCATCAGTCCATCGTCAACTATAGGATATAAGCATAAAAATTTAGACCATTAACTCATGCATTTTTGTCTAAATTAAAAACAAAAATACTTATGCATTATTATTAGAATTATTATTTTTGATGTATGACAATTGAAGTAAAACTTTCTTAGAACTATGACTTGGAACAAGGAGGCATATATTTAGGAGGAGGGCGAATGCTTGTTGCACTGGTTCCCCCATTCTTCACAATAAGCACAGTGTCCATGCCCCAGCTAGTGTGCCTTTCCAAATGACAGTGCATGAACCATACCCCTGAAATTAAACCATCATTCAAGTTAGCCATCATGATTGTCTTTTTTTTCTTTTTCTTTTTCTTTATTTTTTTCTTTTTTCTTTTTTATCATTGTGGATAATAAATCACAAGTAATTTTTAGTAAAGTTAAACTTGTTTTACACAAACTGTGTTACACAATTTTATACACACCCTAAAAAGTAACTAAAATTATGACTTTAATTACTACTATTTTTTACATAACTCGAATTAGGGTAAGTATGACGGCATAGAAAAAATCAAAATACTTTATTTAAAAATTAATAAAAAAAAATTTATTCGAAAACATACCAGGATTATCAGCAATGAATCTAATTGTAACCCATCCATTTTTGGGAACTCCAACAGTGTTGACTTCTGCTGGATCAATCAAATTATAAGACTTAGGGTCAGTCTTATTGTTGAAATTTCCAGAACCCATTCCAACCACGTAGAAGCTAAAACCGTGAAGATGCATAGGATGATTCTCTGCAGCCCCAACATTAGTTCCTTGAAGTACTATCTCAACTGCATCGTTGTAATTTACTGTCAAGGCTTTTGTCGCTAGGGCTGGGTACACTGTATTGTTCCCCACATCTCCAGTGAAGTTGAAATAATAAAGAGGTTGATAGGGGAAATTGCTTGCAAATACTCTGGGCAGTTTCCTGTGAAAAGAGGAAGCATAAATTATCCTGTTTTAAGCTTTCTATTCAATGGCAAGAACTTGGCTATAATAAGACTAAATTTTGTCATAATTTTCACTTAAAATTAAGTTAGATTACTAATTTGGTCCTCTAACTATTGATTAAAGTCTAATTTTGTCTCATAACTATTAATTATGTCAATTTCATATCTCAACTTTTAAAATCAAATGAATTTTATTATTGGGTATCCTATCCATTTAAATTTTTACAAAATTAATAGTTCAAATTGACATGATTTTGAACTATTAATTTCGAAAATTTTTTATTTTTCATAATAACCTTTTAAAATTTGTCACATTTTCATGTCAATTAATTTAATTAAATTTAAATAGAAAGGTATTTCAAGAATAAAATTGACTCAATTTTAAAAGATTAAGAACTAAATTGACACAATTAATAATTGACGCACAAACATAATACAATTAATAATCGAGATACCAAAGTAAACTTTATTTAATAGTTGAAGTATCAAATTAGTAATTTAACCTAAAATTTATATGATTATTTACTTTTAAAAAACAGTAGCTATATTTTTATGATATATATAATTACCCCCTTCATATATCAAATTTTGTTGGCAGTAAGTGAATTAGATTGTTTTATCCCCCACCAAACTTAATTCAAAAATATGTCAAATTCCTTTAATTTAAACATACACTATTAAGAGGTTTAAGTGATAACTCAATGGTAATACAATCCTTTATGGTGTCCTATGTTTATGATTCAAATACCACATCTCTTTCCCCCACTATTTACCTAAAAAAAATTACATGTACTATTAAATAGAAGTTGGAAGAAATTAAAGCAATACCTGTAATATGCTTGGAGTATATCAATTTTGGGTGTTACAAAGCTTATATTAGTCAAGCTTGCTGATAACCTATTACCACTCGGACCTGCACATGATGCATTTGGGCAATATATCTGATTCACAGAAACTGTCATAAAGATACTTTTAGTGATCTTTTTTGGCACATTGACAGGATGTTCTTTGCTTGCTAAGCTCCTTAAGCGTATTGTATAGTTTCCAGCAGCGTCTTTGTCGTTGTAAGCAGGAAGTGTTGGGAAGGGAATAGTTGATGGGACAGTATAATTGCCTTTATATTGCAGAATTGCTGTAGTGGTGGTGTTGTCGAAGGGAGCAGTGCTGTCTGCAAATGGTGTTGATGCAATGTAATATAGACTAGGAGACTGATTTGCTGTGACCAAAACGTCCATTGTTTGTCCTGGTGTTATCATGATATAATTTGTGTTTATTGGTTTGAGGTATGCACCATCACTCCCAACAACTGTGAGGTTGTGCTTTGCAATTCCAAAAAATTGTTCTTCATTCATTATGGAATTGATTATGCGCAGAAGATAGGTCTTGCCAGAGTAAACTGGTAGACGGTATGTAGTTCCTGCAAGATAAAGTAATGATGACCATCATTAGTCAAATTGATTTGATAAACAGGGAAAGAAAAAAGGTAAAATAGAAAAACTTAGTGTATCTTAGATTTTTCAATGAAATTTAATTATGCGTTTTATCTAGCCAATTCAACAAAATCTTGTGGTTTATTAGCTTATTGGCTAATATATAGTTCTAGCTCCTAATTAAGTGCTATGATTGAATTTAGATTAAATTACTAATTTGGTCCTTCATATACCATTAGAACAATTATAGAGATCTCCTGGTTGGCCATTAATAGTGAAAGCATCTGAGATGTTTGGATCGCCACCAGTTGCAAGAGCTTCATCAATTATTGCCATCACATCTCCCTTATACCATTCCCCTGCAAGTACATTAAAACACAATTATTAAGATTCTTAATCCGTACTTACAAAATAAAATTAATACTTGGTGCTGGTGTCATTGTGGAAGTTTCTTATTGTTACACTAAGAACTAACAGAGAAATAAGTAATCACCGAATATCACCCCCCAAAAAATAATAATGATAACAATAAGAGTATCTAAAATTATAAAATGCATACCAAGAACAAGTGTTTCTTCTGCATACGGCTTAGGAAATGGATAAGTGGTTCCAGGTTTAGGTAAAATAATAATGGCACCATGCACTGTAGCACGGGTCCAGTCACTATGGGCATGCCACCAAAGAGTTCCTTCTTCTGTGGAAAATATTACCTCCTGAGTAAAGCTTGTGTTAGGAGGAATGGGGCACTGTGTAATGTTCTCTGGACCATCTGACCATGGATTTCTCGGTTGCCTAACTCCATGCCTGTGTAATTACCAAAGAAGTCTATTTCATATAAAGCTCCAATCAATTGATGATCACATACAATGTGGCAAGAAATACATTATAGGGTTATTTATATTGTGATGCATACATAAAATCTGTCACTAGGAAAAAAATTATGTGCTATTACTTAAAATCTTAGACTTTTGGATTAAACTTAAAGATGCGATTGCATCATCAATGGATCCGTTTGGATACAGCTTATTTTGCTGAAACTGAAAACTGAAAACACTGTAGTAAAATAATTTTTAAATGTGTGAATAGTGCTATGTGACCCATTTTTAATGAAAAAGTTGCTGAAAAGTAGAATTTGTGGGTCCGTGAACAGTGCACGAGTGCACTGTTCACCGTGGAAAAGTCAACAAATACGGGCTAAAAAAAAAAAAAGGAAAACGCCGAAAATGAAAGCACAGCCGCTGAAACCAAACGGGTACAATATGACAAAAATTGTATTATCATCTCCAATTGATTTCTCCATGTAATTACATAGTATGTGTAGGACGAAAGAACTGGAACTATGTACACATATACAATGAATAATTAGGAGCTTAAAGAGTTCTGCACCCACATTAGCAAAAATAAAATTAAGAGAATTAATTATGTGATATATTAGCCAATGTAGTCGCATATATAGTTTAATTTCATTGGAAAACCAAAGGTTTATCTAGTTTTGTTCATGTATGTATTGTCTTATATTTTCACTTCTTGTTTCATTTTTTTTTTTTTCCCATAATTATAGTCTCTATGACCAAAGGTTAGAATTTAAATTTTTACTGTCATTTTCCAATATTATTCACACAAAAAAGAAATCGAATTTGAACGAAGTTACAAAGATACCGAAATAAATAAACAAAAAGGATAAGAAGTAAATCGAACTATCCATTATTAAAGTTTAGAAAAGAAAAAAATAACTTCTTTTTTTCGATAATTCAAAGATAAGAAAAAAAAAATTAAGTTCAACGCAGTCGAATTACTTTTTCTAGGCATCGACCCACTAAGTAAACAAAGTCTAACATTTTAGGTGAAACCTATTCTATTCGATCTGATTATCGACTGCAACAAGTTAAAAGCAAGTAATGGCATGGTCGTAACATGTGCGAAAAGGATGTGTACTTTGTCAAAGGAGACTGTAGTTAAGGACAAAGGTTGGAAAATAAGTATTGTCATTCATTGGTCAATAACTGTGCCAAATGGACAGATTAGTTTTATATTCCAACTACTAACGCGTCCCACTCACCACCGTAGGAAAAGTGGAAATTCCTGCTTTTGGTTGTTGTGTCGGGCAATACGCTTTATATATGTTCCATGTTTCAGTAGAAAGATACAAAGAAATTTTATGCAAACAAAAAATTTGACACTATTAATATAATAATATGTAGCAAATTATTAATGATAGATAAAAAAAATAAGGATGAGTTCAAAAAAATAGCAGGTTCAAACAAGATATAAAACTTATGAACTTAATGGTTATCAAATATTTTTATGTACGTAACATTACTTAATAAATAAACTCATATTAGACAATCATTAATGCAACACCTTTCAATAATGAATGAAACTATAAGCATAATATTTTTATAACAATTTCATAATAAACTGAAATGGCAAGTTATTAACAGTGTGTAAAATAATTATAATAGTGGTGGACTATAAAAACTGATAACAGCTTGGCACGTGGCTAGGCTTTATTGTGAAATTGTTTTATTTTTAGCACAACTCTTCAATCAATACTTGCAAATAGATTTTTGTCTGAAGTGAGTTTGAGCTGAGTTTTTCTCGAACACATATGAGAAAAAGGGAGAGTGAAATTACCAGTGGACAGTAACTCCATATTTCCCTTGATTATGTACGTTAACAAAGACAGTATCGCCTTTGTGAACCCGAATGGTTGGCCCAGGGAAAGTTCCATTTACAGTTAAAATGCTCTTCGTGCTGCACAGCTTAGTGAAATTTGTCTCCTTCAGCTGCGTATGCCATCACAAACCCCAAGAAGAAATTAAAACAAAGTAAACGTTTATAAGACACATACAATTATCGATATATGTCAAGCATAAAACTCTATTTGAAGCCCTTTATAGGTGTCACATGCATAATGGTTTTGACTTTTGAGCATGAGATTCTCATATGTGTTCGAAATGAAAAGCATAAAAACATCAACCCGTTTTTCAAGTTAACTGAAATATATATATATATAATGGACAAAACGAACTTACAACAAAGTCATAGTAATGGACTTGTCCTACAGCCATGCAAAGAAGCAGACTGTTAAGAAATATAAGTCCTGAAAACCATAAGGTCGAACTCGTTTTTTCTAATCCCATCTTAGAATTCAACTCACTAGAGAACAATGAGAGAAATGTGCCTTTATTTTGTGATCTTCTTGAAGTATTTATAGTGTAAGTAGCGTGTACAAGTGCATCTTCGCAGCAACACCATTAACACAATTATATCAAATTTTCAAACACCTATGGCCCCCATTTAGAAAAGAAATCAATTTTTTAAATGATTCAGATTGCGCGTTAGAAAAATGAGTTTCTAGTGTTACTTTCACATGAAGCTTTTGTTTTTGTACAAAAATCGCATGGTTTTGACTATTGAGCTGATTTGCTCTTATAGTTGGATCGTAAAGGTGAAAACAAGTAAATAATCTGATTTATTTATTTTTATAATTACTTTTTTGGAAGGTAAGGTGAACTACACAATCGATTTCAGTCTGTTTCTAATCACAACTTACACGTTACCCTAAACTAAGCAGCCGCATCTGTTTTTTTTTTTTTTTATAAAGCCAATATAATGTAGAAAAATAAAGGTCCGTGGACGTGGGACATGCCTAGCTAGTAGCTACTGATTTTATCTTTATTATTAGTTCCCACCGGCACTAGCTAATAATTAAGGGAAAAATGATAAGAATAATTCCGTGTTGAAGCTGTCTTTGCAAATATAGAATAAATTTTGACTGTCTTGAACAACAAGAAAGGTTAAAATATTGTTTAAATTTACTAATTAAACATATAGGTTTAGTTTCTGAGGTCACTCTGTAATTTATTATGATACTAAGCTAGAACCACGTGTCTTGATTCTTGATGATGGGAATGTTTAAATATTGCTAATTTCGTTATCGCTTAAGTTTTTAAAATTTCTAAGCAGCCTTAGTTGTTGAATCAAAATATTGGTAATTTATCCATTCTTAAAAAGAAAGCACATTGTGGTAATTTACAAGTAAAGGAAAATGGAATTTAAAAGAATAATCCCGCGTTTCGGTGCTGCTGTATCGCGGAAGTTATGGCATAAAAAACGGGTCAATTAACTCTATATTCAAGTTCAACCATGTGATGTGTGAACATCCAGCAATTTAAATAAGTGTTATCCACTAATGCTGTCGTTGTGGCTTTAAAGAAAAGAAGAGTAATTCTATTGTTTTGGCGTTAAAGAAAAGAATAGTAATTCTATATGTTAACTTTGCTTATCTTCTTTCTTCTTATTTTTCTTAACATAAGTGTTTTCGTTGGGATATTCCTGTGTAGATAAGGATCGTTAGTATATATATGCATTCCATTTGGATCTTCTAGGATGGATCCTTTCATGTTTGTTATTCAACTTCTAGAAAGAGAGTGATGACGGTGGAGAGTGGTGATACTATATCTTGCATTTTTCTTTTTCCTTCATTTTTATAAGTGAAAGCATGACTGTAAATTTACTTGCCTTTTGTTTCGAGAACGATATGTATGAAGTATTTTTTGGGGTAAAATATTACAACTTGCAACGGCAAACATCTGATCGTCTGTATTACACTAAGATTTCAACATGAAGATACCTTATAGCTATTATATATATTTGGGGATGTCTTATGCTTATCTCTTTTGATTGATTGGAATTTTGGACCAAATCCTTTCCTTGTGTGAGCATTGAACATGGATGTCCATAGAAGCGATAGCTTCTCTAGCTAGTTCAATTGATAAAATAAAATTACTTATGATGAATTTCAATTAGCTCAACTGATAATATAATTATTTGTCATCAAATAAGATATTTGGGTTCAAATTCCACCTTCATCAGTAACAATATGTATCTTAATCTAATGAAATAAAAATAAAAACAAATATCGTTAGAGTGGTGATAGGAATAATGCACAAATTTTATAACATAGGTCTTACAAACTGATGCATTATCAATGAACAAGTAATTCAAACACTTATTTATTAATTTTGTTGGAGTGGCATAAGTCATATCCATTACCATATTAATTTGTAAATTCTATATACTAAAATTTTTGTGACATAACTAACCTCACTCTTTTCATTATCATTAAATGGAACTCATAAATTTAAATCCAATCATTTATTAAATAAATTAAATAAAAGATGATGATTGTACCCCAACTCACTCTAGAACAGATGGGAGTGGCCCATATGATCAAGATCTTTCTAGGTTTATGATTCAATATCATATCAAAATACTATGCAAGATTTGAACATAACGTGTTTGGATTAGTAGAAAGTTTTGTGAAAATGTGTTGATACTTCTGCACTACTCATATTTAGTTTGAAAGTTCTATATACTAAAATTTTTGTGACATAACTAACCTCGCTCTTTTCATTTTCATTAAATGGAACTCGTAAATTTATATCCAATCATTTATTAAATAAAAGATGATGATTGTATCCCAGCTCAGTCTAAAACGGATGGGAGTGGCCAATATGATCAAGATCGTTCTAGGTTTATGATTCAATATCATATCAAAATACTATGCAAGATTCGAACATAACGTGTTTGGATTAGTAGAAAGTTTTGTAAAAATGTGTTGATACTGTTGCACTGCTCATATTTAGTTTGTATGTTTTATATACTAAAATTTATAATATTTCTAACATCACTCTTTTCATTATTATTATTATTATTATTAAATGGATCCCACAAATTTAAAATCATAATTTCTTAAATAATTCAAAATATATACAAAAAAATAAAACAAAAGATGATGATTGCCCTCCAGCTCACTCTAGAACGGGACGAGAGAGACTGGCCCCATATGGTCAAGATCATTCTGGGTTTATGATTCATTATCATATCATAATACAATGCATGATGTACACAGCCTACAGGTTTATTAATATTCAAGATTCGAATATAAACGTGTTTGGATTAATAGAAAGTTTTGTAAAAACGTGTTGATATTTTGTTGGTTACGGCACTCTGGTTTTTTTAATTGTTACACTCACATCAATGGATTAGCATAAGCTTTGTAGCCAGCTAGAGCTAGCCTGCTGTGCCTATCCACAAAGAAATGTTGTGTCTTTTTCTATCATTTTTGCAAGAAACAGATGCATACAATCATTTCCCTGCAATGTTGGCCTAACTAAAGAATAGCGTCTATCTTTGCAAGTTGAATTCTAGTAATTTCTAAGCCTCCAAGGACAATAACTTTTTTAGTGCCAAAGATGCCATTCAACCAATGCCTTTGAAGATTCCTGGTTCCTCCACCATTAGTGGTTTTGGCCAAAAACCACTAACAACGTACAAAATCAAATCAAATTAAGAAAACAATTCTAATGCTGAAATGACAGACGAATCTAACAATTTTTTTACGAATTAGTACCAAATAAAGTCATATATATTATAAAAAACAGTTTTAACATCAATGTGAGAAAGGACAAAAAAATAAAGGTTGAGAATTGATGATGCTTTGCATTTGGCACAATAATAATACAATATATCACTCGCATGAGTCAAACTCAAGAAAATACTATCCTCCTTAGTGGAGTATTGACTATAAATTTCATTTTCAAAATTTAGTGTTGGAAGGAAGAACCTTACCAATGAAATGAACCTTGATTCCTTGGCAATTCAATTTCGCCTTTTGATAAATTTTGTTCTAAACTTCCCTCTAGAAACATAATCTTTGCTTAAGTCACGGGCTTTCTAGGAGACTAAAATCCGTGGGTATTGCATTGTATCCACAAAAAAAGAAAAGAAAAAGCTTTCTGGATGATCTACTGCAACAATATCAGGAAGATCTACAGAAACTTTCGATAATTGAAGAAGACTGATAATTGAAGCGAGCTTCCTTGAGTTTCATTTATAGCGTTCCAATTTTTTTGTAGTACATAGATTGAAGTACAGACCTTGTACTACATGCCTCAAGGCCCTCAACCAAGTTCAATTCTCAATTTAAAAAATAAAAATGTTTTGAGGTTAACAATAGAAAAGTCTTCATCGTTACCAGTTAAACTCACGATATTCTCTTAAATATATCATTTTATTGTTGTTTGTTATAATCCATTAATCATCATAATAATTAATGTATGTTTGGTTAACTTTTTTGAATACAATTAATGGATGTCTTTAGAACATTTTTTTAATAGATTATTTTAAGAAAATTTTGATACAACGTCTATTAGATATTCTTCAAAAAGATATTTATCGTAATTGCGGAGTTAACGGTATATAATTTGTATTTCTAGCATTATTCTATTATAAATTATCTCAAAAGTTTTCTCAAAAAAAAAATTTATCTCAAAAAAAAACTGTTACTTTTTTTCACTTAAAAAAGTTTCTAAAAATGTTTTTTAAACCAATACCCTTAAAATAATGGATGTCTTTAGGACATTTTTTAATAGATTATTTTAGAAAAATTTTGATACCACATTTATTAGATATTCTTCAAAAAGATCTTTATTGTAATTGCAGAGTTAAGGGTTTATAGGTTGTATCTCTAGCATTATTCTATTATAAATTATCTCAAAAGTTTTCTAAAAAAAAAAATAATCTCAAAAAAAAATTGTTACTTTTTTTCACATAAAAAAGTTTCTAAAAATATTTTTTAAACCTATACCCTTAAAATAAGGAAAATTACACTTTATCAATTTAAACTATGCCTCATATTACACTTTACATTCTAAACTATTCGAATGCATAGTTTGCGCCCTAAACTATGACCCTTGTTATACTTTGCACCCTGCCGTTAGTTTTACTGTTAAGTTTGATGGAAATATGAAGCACATGACTTGCACATGTGTTGCTTAAGTAGCACAAACTTAAAAGACCAAAAACCCCCTTTTCTTAATCAATTAAAAAGATTTTTTTTTTTTTTCCATCTCTCTCTTGTGTGTATCAATATCAGCCCCTCTCCCCCAAATCAAAATCATCTTTGGCAATATCACTACTCCACCATCACTTGTACTTACACTCTTAAACAAAAGAAAAGATCTAGGGACGGATCACCTGAGTGATTTTACAAGTTAGTTTTTTTATTATGGTTTTTGGGTCAGAAAATTAAGTTAGAATAGACAAGGTTTTAGATGGTTACAAGTTTTATCAAGGCACTAGATACCTTAGGAAAAAAAAAAAAGAAGACTCAAAGTGGGTGATAAGTCAAAGTTTAAGTAGTTGAAACCTAAGCAAGATTTTATGATTATGTTGAGTTCTACTAGCTCTAACTTGCAATTATTTCATTATGATTGTAAAGCAATTCTTTTGTCCATTTAAAGTCTATCAAGAATTGTTCTTAGGTGGTGTTGCAGTGGTGGAGCAATGATGATGCCAGAGATAATTTTGATTTGGAGATTTAGGGTTGCAGGAATTTGGGGAAAGAGGCTGATACCTAATACACACGAGAGAGAGAGAACTAGAAAAAAAAAAAAAAAAAGTTTTGTTTTTAATTGCTTGGGAAAAGGGGGGTTTGGTCTTTCTTCCCACTCCCTCCTTCCCCATTCCCTATATTTTCTGTCTATATTATCTCAAAAAACGTTTGTGCCACTTAAGCAACGTGCATGCAAGTCATGTGCTTCATATTTCCATCCAACTTAATAGTAAAACTAACGGTGGAGTGCAAAGTGTAACGAGAGTCATAGTTTAGGGTGCAAAATGTTATATATGATATAGTTTAGGGTGGTAATATGTAATTTTCCCCTTAAAATACCTGTTAATTTTTCCCAACTTTTTAAAACTTAATTGTTTATCTACCTTTTTCAAAAAACATTATTATTTTTAGATATAATCTTAGTTTTATCCACTTTCAAATTTTCAATAAATAAGCATATAGACAATTAAGACATTCCAAATGCAGATTGATCATCATCATGTGCAATGTGCAAATAATTTTAGAGTCCCATCATTTGATATATCATTTTCCATAACTATCTTATATGGCAAACTATGACTAGTTGTTTTTCATTTTCATATGAACCTACCATTTTTTCATCATCACTCATTATCTGTCATATTAAAATTGTTGCAACATTGTGACACAAAAAGGTATAGTTCTAGATTTTTTTTTTTTTTTTCTTGTTTTATGGAGTGTGAGTAACAAGTGTGTACTGGCCTACTTTTTTTTTTTTTTTTTGGTTGGTGAGAGAGTGTGTACTAGCCTACTAGGGACTAGGAAGTGCATATAGCACCATCTTGATATTAGACTAGTGGACCATTGGACCAATACTTTATGGTAGTAGTACTACTATTATTTGAGATGCTTTGGCTTGAACTTTTTTTACAACATCTTCCTTTCATTTTCCAGAGAAAATAACACTTTCCTAATAGGAGAATAGTTTTCTGATTAATGTAAAAGAAACAAGAGAGCCCACTTTTGATAACTAGTTACATGTGAGATTAATTATATTATGCATAAAACCAATGTGGGGGCAAATCTATGCCAAAGATATTAGGTAATCGGCTCACCCTTATTC
Organism: Notholithocarpus densiflorus; assembly: GCA_030021035.2. NCBI lineage: Eukaryota > Viridiplantae > Streptophyta > Magnoliopsida > Fagales > Fagaceae > Notholithocarpus > Notholithocarpus densiflorus. The sequence continues at coordinate 8,630,450 of JARYZH020000007.1, forward strand.
ATGAATGATGATAAAGTTATAGATAAATATGAGTAGTGAGTACTTAATTCCATTTTGTTTTTTTTTTTCCTTTGTCAACCCATAATGCATAAAATTGTGGGGACCTTTAATTAGGTGACATCCAATATAACATTTGAAAAATAGTGCACATATCAAAAGTTACATGCCATGTCACAATCTCTTGGGTAAATACTACTACACACATTCTGTAACACATAAGTTTACACACCTATAAAATGCACTGAAATTTCAGTACATTTTGTGTGTGTAATCAACACAACCACTTACTTTTAGGAAAATGGGGAGATCGAAAAAGTGGGGGATGGAAAATGGAGAGATGATGGAAAAGTAAAGTGATTAGAAAAAATTTAGTTTTCTCTCATATGTATTTAGTTGGAGTGGAAAAGTGAAGGGATGAAAACTCTTTTGTTTAGTTAAGAAAAATGAGAGAATAGAAAGTATAGATTATATAAATTTACTCACATGCCACGAATAAATTAAAAATTTTAATAGTTTATACAGGAAAAAAACTAAAGTTTTGGAAAAAAAAACAAAGTTGACGGGACTGACGAATTCATCTTCCAGAGACGATCTCAACGGTACAGACGAGGACACCCTCAAAGGAGCTAAACAAACACCCACGTCACTGACGAATGCAACCAGGCCATTCAATGCGGCCAATTATACCCGGAGCGGTTACAAAGCCAGCTGTATGAACCGTTGAAGCACATTGAAGCCACATTTCAATGCATAAAACGTTACCAAGAAGGACATCAAAGCCACCATAACTACCCCAACGGCTAGGAGCTGTAAAAACATATATAAGGCCCTCACAACATCAACACAAGGTACAAGGAAATACTCAAATAATTTTACTGTTATTCTACAATTCTATTTGAACTTACAAAGGGTTCCCTTATACTGACTTTGGCATCGGAGACGTTGTGGCAGGCACCACACTAGTGACCATCTTTGGAGGTACATTTACGCAGGTTGGAGATTGGTTCCATCTGCCCACTCTGACTGATGAGCTTACGCTTCATCAGTTTGGAGCCATCTATGGGGAAAAGACATTTTCGTATTCATATTCGAAAACGCAATTTCCATCAACTTCTATATTCAGATGGAGTCCAATCAAGATTCTACAGCCTTGGTCCAGCAAGTCCAAGCTCTCGCGGTCACCGTTGAAGAACTTACCAAACAAAATCAGGAAATGAAACTACAACTTCAACAAGAGGAGAATCGATTCAAGGGCAACCCGGAGGATGAGGGAGACAGCCATAGAAGAAGTAACCATCAACGACCTACTACTCCGGACGAACAGAATTTAGATCTTCTACGAGAGATGAGGAAAGAGATGGACAAGTTGAGAAATGCCATTAAGGAGAAAACGGACTGGAGCGTGGATAGAATGGAAAGGGCCACGGACTCGCCTTTCACTACAGCAATCCTCGAATGTCTGGTACCGTCGAAATTTCGTCTGCCTCAACTTGAGCCGTTCGTCGGGCTTAAGGACCCTCAAGATCACCTTAATACCTTCAAAACAACGATGAGCCTTCAACAGCCCCCTGACGAGATATTGTGTCGTTCCTTCTCCACCACCCTTAAAGGAGCTACAAGGGAATGGTTCACAAAGTTGCCAACATCGTCCATTGACAACTTCGAGCAATTGAGCAACGCCTTCTTGCGTCACTTCATTGGGGGGCAACGTCCTAAGAGGCCAGTGGACCACTTACTCACCATTAGGCAAGGAGAGAAGGAAACCCTGAGGTCGTACGTGAAATGCTTTACTCGAGAGAGCCTGGAGGTAGACGAAGCCGACGACAAGGTGCAGCTGACGACCTTCAAAGCGGGACTGAGATCCAGAGAGCTCGTAGCTTCACTCGCGAAAAACCCTCCAAAGACGATGGTAGAGATGCTCCTGAAAGCACAGAAGTACATGAATGTTGAAGACGCATTAGTAGCCATAAGGGATGTAGAGAAGCTAGGAGACAAAGGAAGGAAGGACGACTAGCGTAGGGGACAAAAGAGAGAGCGTCCAGATCGTTGGACTAGTGACAGGAACTGAAGGAAAGACGATAACAGTCCTCGAACGGTAAAATTTACCCCTCTAGTTATGCCCGTTGACAAAATTTTAACGCAGATTAAGGATGAGCACTACCTCAAATGGCCAAGACCATTACATTCATCCCCTAACGTCCGTGATAAGAATAAGTACTGCCGGTTTCACAAGGGATCATGGCCACAACACAGAAGATTGTCGGGACCTAAAGGAGCAAATAAAGGAGTTAATACGGAAAGGGAAACTACAGAAATACGTGAAGAAGGGGGAGTATAGTAAGTTCAGAGATGGCAATAAGAGCCAGCATGAATCCTCATCCAGGAGTGATGATCATCTATTCCAGCCTCCACAAGATGTGATCGGGGAGATAAAGACGATCGCAGGGGGGTCCTTCGCAGGAGGATCATTCAGATCCCTTAAGAAAGCATGCCAAAGACAGGTGAACAGTGTCCACATGATACGTCCGTTTAAGCAAAGACAGACGGATCAGGACATGTCTTTCAATGAAGCAGATGCCAAGGGAGTGAAGCAGCCTCACAACGACCCTTTGGTCATAATGCTAACTATAGAGGGATTCAACACCAAAAGGATTCTCGTGGACAATGGTAGCTCCGCAGACATCATCTACCTTCCTGCTTTTCAGCAGCTGAAGCTAGTTCCAAAGAGACTGCGCTCATTTGACTCCCCCCTCGTCAGTTTCAGTGGAGACAGGGTATATCCCAAGAGCATAGTGACATTGACAGTAACAGTGGGAACATACCCGAGACAGTTGACCCGTCAGCTAGACTTCTTGGTGGTAGACTTCCCCTCATCTTACAATGTAATTATTGGAAGACCCACACTTAACAAATGGAAGGCAGCCACGTCCACCTATTGCCTGAAGGTAAAGTTCCCAATGGATAACGGTGTCGGCGAGGTAAAAGGAGATCAAGTCTTAGCCAGAGAGTGCTACCAGGCCATCTTGGCTGCAAAGGAGAACCATACATGGATGATTGAAGAGAAAGAAGAAGATAAAATGGAAACACTAGAAATAGTGGAACTAACCGAAGGAGAGGCAACCAAGACGGCGAGAATAGGGACGACGCTAAGTCCAAAGATCAGAACAAGGCTCGTCCAGTTCCTCAAAGAGAACCTAGATGTCTTCGCATGGAGCCACGAGGACATGCCAGGCATATATTCAGAAATCATTCAGCATAAGTTAAATGTGGACCCGGAGAGGAAGCCCGTCCAGCAAAGACGGAGAGTCTTTGCCCCAGAACGAGACCAAGCAGTCACAGGTGAAGTTAACAAACTGTTGACGGCAAGCTTCATCCGGGAAGTGTACTATCCTGATTGGCTCGCAAACGTCGTCCTAGTGAAGAAGGCAAATGGGAAGTGGAGAATGTGTGTGGACTTCACGGACCTGAACAAGGCATGCCCGAAGGATAGTTTCCCTCTACCAAGGATAAACCAGCTTGTGGATTCTACAGCCGGACATAAGTTGCTGACATTCATGGACGCTTTCTCAGGATACAACCAGATAAAAATGGCTGAAGAAGATCAAGAGAAAACTGCTTTCATCACAAGCCAAGGGCTCTATTGCTATAAGGTAATGCCTTTTGGATTAAAGAATTCAGGAGCTACTTATCAGAGATTAGTAAACAAGATGTTCAGCAAACAAATCGGCAGGAATATGGAAGCATACGTGGATGATATGCTCGTCAAGAGTAAGGAAGAACTTGCCCATCTAGACGACCTAAAGGAGATGTTTGCCACCCTCAAACAATACTAGATGAAGCTGAATCCCATTAAGTGTGTTTTTGATGTAGCTTCAAGGAAGTTCCTGGGATTCATGGTGTCCCAGAGGGGAATAGAAGCAAACCCGGAAAAGGTGCAAGCCATAATCAACATGGCATCGCCCAGGACAAGGAAGTCCAGAAGCTCACAAGAAGGATTGCAGCTCTTAATAGATTCATCTCTAGAGCGACAGACAAATGCCTGCCCTTCTTCAAGACCTTGAAGCATGACTTTGCCTGGACCGACGAATGTGAAGCAGCGTTCCAGGAACTCAAACGCTACCTAAGTAATCCTCGTCTCTTAAGTCCGTCCAAGGAAGGGGAAAACCTGTATTTGTACTTGGCAGTATCAGCTACAGCCGTGAGTGCAGCCCTGATTCGAGAAGAAGGCAAGAAATAGCTCCCAGTTTACTACGTCAGCCAAGCTCTCCAAGGGGCTGAGTCCAAGTATCCAAGAATTGAAAAGATTGCGTTCGCGTTAATAGTAGCCTCACGCAAGCTAAGACAGTATTTTCAGGCAAATCCTATCATGGTGATGACGGACTAACCTATCAAAGAGTCCATGAATAAACCTGAGGTGGCTGGAAGAATGGTCCAGTAGACAATTGAACTCAGCCAATTTGACATTGAGTACCATCCCAGGACAGCCATTAAGGCACAAGCTTTGGCAGACTTCATCGCCGAGTTCACCTTCTTGGACGAGGACAGTCTCACTAATGAGGCCGAACGATGGACGATACAGACCGATGGTTCGTCAGCCCAAAAGAGGGGGGGAGTAAGGGTTGTCATAATCACCCCTGACGGAGAACTGCTCAAATACAAAGTTCAACTAAAATTTCCGGCAACCAACAACGAGTCCGAGTATGAAGGAATACTGACGGGACTAAAACTCGGGAAGGCCCTTGGAGCTAAGAACCTGTTAGTCCAAAATGATTCAAAGCTGGTGATTGGGCAAATCAAGGGAGAGTACGAAGAAAAGGAGGAGAGAATGCAGAAATACCTCAGGCTGACAAAACATCTGACTCAGGAGTTTGATAAGGTGGAATTTGTACAGATCCCCAGAAGCCAAAATATGGTAGCAGACGAAGTTGCGAAGGTGGCATCGTCGGAAGAAGGGGCGACGGGCACAAGTTTGATGATGGAAGTCTAGAAATGCCCCAGCATTGAGGAAGTTCCAACATTTACAGTCTAGAGCACAAACAGCTAGATGACACCGATCGTGTCTTTCCTCCAAGATGAGCACCTCCCTCAGGACTCAAAGGAGGCTAAAAAGATCAAGAATAGAGCGGCCAGATTTACGATCCTTAATGACACCTTATACAAGAGAAGCTTCTCCATGCCTTACTTGAAGTGTGTCGACGAAGAAGAAGCCAAGTACATTCTGGAAGAAATCCACGAAGGGATTTACGGGGACCATACTGGCCCCAGATCCCTGGTAAGCAAGGTCATTCGAACAGGTTATTTTTGGCCTACTATGCAGATGGACGCAATGGAGCTCGTCAAGAAGTGTGACAAGTGCCAACGGTTCGGGAATGTCCAGCGACTACCAGCAGAGAGACTGGCGACAATATCGTCCCTGTGGCCATTTGCACAATGGGGAATCGACATCGTCGGCCCACTGCCCCTAGGTAAAGGTCAGGTAAAATTCCTACTAGTTGCTATTGATTACTTCACAAAGTGGGTTGAAGCAGAGACTCTAGCAACAATCACTAAAGCAAGAATTCGGAGCTTTGTGTGGAAGAATATAATTTACAAGTTCGGGATTCCAATGACGATCATATCAGATAATGGGCGGCAGTTCGACAGCCAAGGCTTCAGGGACTTCTGCTCAAGCCTAGGCATCAAGAACCAATTCTCATCCCCAGGGCATCCCCAGGCGAATGGACAGACGGAAGTGACAAATCAGACACTGCTAAAGATTATCAAAGCTAAGCTGGACGACACGAAGGGTGCCTGGCCAGAAATATTGCCCAACGTCCTATGGGCCTACAAAACCACCGCAAGAACCCCAACGGGAGAAACCCCCTTCAAGCTCACCTATGGCACTGAAGCAGTGATCCCGGTCGAGGTAGGAGTGACCAGCATCAAGCGAAAGGTGTTCAATGAAAAGAACAATGACAATCACCTGCGAATCAACCTGGATTATCTGGACGAAGTAAGAGACAAAGCTTCCAGCAGAATGACAAAGTACCAGCAAAAGATGGCCGAATACTACAACAAGAGGGTAAAGCTCAAAAGACTTGACATAGGCGACCTCGTCCTACACAAGGTTACCACAGCGACTAGAGACTCTGCCCAAAGAAAGCTTCGCCCCACATGGGAAGGACCTTACCAAGTCGTCCACTACTCTAGGCAAGGCAGCTATCACCTAGAAACTGTAGACGGATAGAGGCTTCCTCGGCCATGGAACATTGAGTACTTGAAGAAGTACCACCAATAGATATATCAAATAAATGTATTCATTTCAGAAATTAATAAAAGAATAATTTAGCTAATGTCTTCGTATGAGTAGGTCCAGTTAGCTATAAGTCCAAAGAATGACAAGACCCCTAAAAAGGTATAAGTCACAAAAGCCAAAAATGGCTAAGTAACAAGATTCCGCCTAAACGGATGTAAGTTACTGACGATGACAAGATCCCTAAAAAGGTGTAAGTCACAAAAGCCAAAAATGGCTTAGTAACAAGATTCCGCCTAAACAGATGTAAGTTACTGACGATGACAAGATCCCTAAAAAGGTGTAAGTCGCAAAATCCAAAAACAGCTAAGTAACAAGATTCCGCCTAGACAGATGTAAGTTACTAACGATGACAAGATCCCTAAAAGGATGTAAGTCACAAAAGTCACAAAAATGGCCGAGTAACAAGATTCTGCTTAGACGGATGTAAGTTACTAACGCTGACAAGATCCCTAAAAGGGCGTAAGTCGCAAAAGCCAAAAATGGCCGAGTAGCAAGATTCTGCCTAGATGGACATAAGCTACTGACAATGAAAAGATCCTTTGAAGAGACAAGAACCTTGCAACAAACCAGAACAGAGCTCAGGCTGAAACTAGTTCACTGAAACCCTCGACGAGATCCCCTGAAGAGGTGTTGGTTGCAAGAAATCAACTAAGTAACAGAACTCGTACAAGCAAAATCATTGACGAAAGGGAAAGTCACAACTACAAATTTCACTAAATGCAAAGCACGAACAGTTGTAAGATACCACGAGCATATCATGAACATATCATGAACCAAAGAGTGTGCAATCACGAATACAAGTAAGTACACAGCTACAAATTTAATTAAAGCCCAAAAACCACGGGCAGTTACCATTGTTTTCACAACTAAAGGCACAAACACTGGGCTAAAAATATTGTTCTTAAAGACAGATTAAAAAGAAATTGTTATGAAATTAGATCTACAAAAAGCCCAATACATAATGGGCACACACAAAAAAAAAAAAAAAAAAAAAAAAAAAAAAAAAGAGAAAAATTTTCATAAGGATCAGGTTCAGGCATCAGTAGTAACATTATCACCGGCAGGGGTGTCGCTAGCAGGGGCATTCTTGAGGGCATTCTCAGGGGCGTCAGTCTCAGTGGCAGGAGACTGGGCAGCCTCATCAGCAGCCATCTCCTGGTCAACCTCTTCCAAATCCAGTTTTTCCAAGTCCACCCCGGAAGGATGCTTGACGAGGTATCTCCTCAGAAGCTCAAAACCCTTGAAGTATCAGCTGAACAGGACTGTGTTGTACTCGTCCGTTGTTTGGAAAGCTTCAATAGACCTAGCAGCAATAGTCTTGAGCTTCTCCTTGGCACCCAGAAGTTGCTCATCCTTCTCCAGGGTCAACTGACGCTCAACCCTGAGGTCGTCACTCAAAGTCTTCACTTTTTCCTTTAGAGTGGCGGCCTCGTCCATAGAGTTAATCAGATTCTTCTTCAGCGTGGAACTCTCCGCCTCCAAAGCTTCCATCCTTGATGTGAGAGACGCTACCTTGGCCTCTTGAGTGAAGTACTCAGAGGCAATATAGAGACTTTCCCCAACACCTGAAAAGAAATTCAAAATCGTCAATAGAATGAAAAAGAAAAAGAGACGAAAAGTTGCACAAACATTTTACCTAGACAAGCTTATGGACGTGGCGAGTCGCAACATTGTTGAAAGGCACTCTAGAGAAGACCTTTAAATCCTCGGCAGTCACGACTCCGTGAGCCCTATCCACTGCAAGCCCCTCGTCATCCCAGATGGTGGACGAACAATAATCGACCTTTTCCTTCTCCTTGTTAGACAAGCGCGACCTCTTAGAGGCGGGAGTAGGAAGCTCTTCAACCGAGGTTGAAGGAGAGGCCATCCTCGTCATTTCAGCACCAGAAACGATGGGAGTGACGGAGGCAGCTGGAGTGACGGGGGTACCCTTCCCAGTGACACGCACCGTCTTCTTCCTTAAGTTCGACAACGGCTCGTCTTTCTTCGACCTCATCTTTGCATACATGTCCTTATTGAATTTGGTCTTCATCTCTACAAGAGGGAAACACTTGTAAAAAAAAAAAAAAAAAAGTATATGTATGAAAAAGTCAGTACTGACGAACCTAACACTTACTCTTTTTTCCTTCAATTTCAAGATTGCGCAGGACGAAGGCGGAAGGGTCTGGTCCAAGACAGTAGAATGCAAGAGTCCTTAGGTCCACGAGATCGTCCCAGCTCTCAATCATCCATGCGTATTCGATTGCCTTCTGTACCCGCTCCTTATACCTGCTCTTAAGTTTGGGCTGTCTTTTAACTGCGCAAAACAAGAAGTAAAAGAATCAGTAGCAATAACGGTAGACGCAACGAAACTTAGATGACAAGAAGAAATATTGACGCACCTAAGGTTGGGGTTCCCCACCGGCGATGCAACCTCGACAGATCACCCCAAACCCCGCTAGAGGGAGTCTCAAAATCGTCCTCAGACACAAAGAAAAATTTGGACTTCTAGTACCTAAAAGACGAAGGTAAACCCTTGACGATCCTAATCTTCCTCTCCCAGGGCACCAATTCATAGTACTCGTGCTCCTTAGACGCTTTTAAGCGGTACAGATAGATAAGCTCGTCAACCTTGAGCATATCCACGTCCGTAGCGGCCAGCCATATTCCCATACAGCTGACCACTATTCTCCATGAGTTAGGCATAAGCTGCCCAGAAGCGATACCAAAGCGGTCTAACAGCTTCATGAGAAAGGGATGGATAGGAAACCTCAACCCACAGACGAAGGCAAACTCATAAAAGCATACCTCCCCTAGGAAGAAGTGACAAGCCCGATCCTTCTTATTGGGCAGACGAACCCTAACTCACTCTGGAAATTGGAATCTATCCTTAAATCTCCCCAGTGTGTCAACATCCAATCCACATTCCTCCCAAAGGGCGTAAAAAGCCCTAACTTTCCAAGGGGTAGAGACGTCAGTATCCCCCTCCACTGGGTCACTGCTAGACGATAACCTAGTCTCGAGTTCGCTAGACCTAACCTCAGACATTGTCTCCTGCTCTTTTACCCGACCCTCGAACCAATCGATCGATTGACGAAGCAAAGGCAACAGATCGGCCAATACAACGCTCAAACAATTACCCTCGAAAACGAAATTCTCAAGATGTGGAAAAACGCCTAAAGACCCCTCTAAGCGCATGTAAAGGAAGGAAATTGATGGGCACACTATCCTAACCTCAGAGCTACTAACCATGGAAATCTAGAGAAAAGCATAAAAGGAAACAATACAAACTAAATCCCCAAGAAATAGAAGACAAACAAGAAGACAAAGAAAAGGAGAAGAAGAAAGAAATCAGAAGCCATATCGCAATAAAATAAAAAAGGGAAAGGCAGAGCAGGAAAAAGAGAAGAAATGTATCTTAAAAATGGCGGGTAAGGGAAGCACCACTACACAGCACACCAGTTCGGAGAAGAGTTGCAGAGTGAGGTTAACGAAGAAAATGCTTAGAACAATGATTGGAAGTTTTTTAGAAAAGTGAAAAGAAAAAAAATGAGAAGGGGAGAAGTTTAAAACCAAGGCCCAGAAAATTGAAAACCAGCGGGAAACCCAATAGTCCCACAAATTGGAGCATTAACTTCACCAGTCAAAATATGCCACGTAGGCCACGACCTGTGGAGTGCCGCCACTATGCATTCAATACGGAGCGAAACCCTAAGAGTCATTTACAGCCCATAACCTTTCATATTCTATGGTCGTTATGACACATCACGACGACCATAGAATCGGGGGTAGCTGACGGGACTGACGAATTCATCTCCCAGAGACGATCTCAGCGGTACAAGCGAGGACACCCTCAGAAGAGCTAAACAAACACCCACGTCACTGACGAATGCAACCAGGCCATTCAATGCAGCCAATTATACCCGGAGCGGTTACAAAGCCAGCTGTATGAACTGTTGAAGCACATTGAAGCCACATTTCAATGCATAAAACGTTACCAAGAGGGACATCAAAGCCACCATAACTACCCCAACGGCTAGGAGCTGTAAAAACATATATAAGGCCTTCACAACATCAACACAAGGTACAAGGAAATACTCAGATAATTTTACTGTTATTCTACAATTCTATTTGAACTTACAAAGGGTTCCCTTATACTGACTTTGGCATCGGAGATGTTGTGGCAGGCACCACACTAGTGACCATCTTTGGAGGTACATTTACGCAGGTTAGGGATTGGTTCCATCTGCCCACTCTGACTGACGAACTTACGCTTCATCAAAAGTCAACATTAAAAAATTGAAAAGCAAAGAAAAAGAAAAAGAGAAGGGGGAGGGGGGGAACTGGGGAAGTATCGTAAAAGAAGGGAGGAGATGGCAGATGGGTAATTCCCCATCAAATCCCCCTCCCCCCGCCCCCCAATATAACCATTTCACCCAAATGTTGGGTCTCCAAAGAAAACCCTAGGCCCTACCAAAATCACTTTCACCTCCCTTTCAAAACCAAACACACAAATCCCCATATTTTCTTTTCTCCCAACAAATCACCCTTTTAGAGCATTCATATCAGCTTATGCATATATTTCTATTTATTTTACCATAAAACATACTTTTTCTATTTTACCCAATCTTTTTTCAAAACTCCATACATCAAATTATCTATTTTACATTACGTTTTATTCAAATACTATTTCTTTATCAATTTTTTATTTATTCTCCCAAATCATATCTCTCTCTTCTATAACCAAAAACCACCGCTCTTTCACACACACACGGAGATCACTCTCTCTTCTTCCTTTCCAAACCCATCAAACCCAAGACTCTCTCTCTCTCTCTCTCTCTCTCATACACAAGGAAATCACTCTCTCACACAAATCATCGCCACCTAACCCACCATCACAAATCAACCCAAACCTCATCTACAACCAATTCTGAAATGACCCAAACAACTTGATCCACCAATAGGCCCAATCAACAACCTAAATCGACTAGTCCAAGTTCCCCCACACATCAACAAGCCTTGCATCATCACCGACTTAGTGCTCAAAGTTGGGCCACTAAAATTGGTCGTGGTTCTCAAATGTTTTTGCAAATTATGTTAACAAATTTATGACTTTTTTGGCGTGCTAGGTTACCAAATGAAGGAGTTATGGGTTCCTTTGAGTTGTTGGTATTTTGATTTTGTGGTTGATTGACTTTGTGATCTAGTTTGGGTTTTATTTTATTGGCCAGGTTAGGCAGTGGTTTTATGGATGGGTTGGGGTGGCGGTCTGGTATGAAGGGGAAGAGGAAGAAAATGAGGAAGAGAGATGAAGGGGAAGAGAATTTTGGTACAAAGAAAGAGAGAGAAAAAAAGGAATTAAAAAATCATTTGCGGGTGAATTAAAAATGCACAGTTGTTGTAATAACACTGTTATTGTACACAATTTTAACTTAACTAATGTAGATGATTTTTGGGGTGGAATGTCTAAAATTGACCCATTATGCTATTTTGCATTGTCTGATGGGAGTGCTCTTAGGGAAGGAAAATTATTGTTTCATACTCCTTCATGTATATTACTTTATACAATGTCCACATTTTTCAAAGTCAGGCATTTAAAATTTTCAAAAATGTACACACTTTACACATGATGTAGAAGAGTTTGAATATTGTTAGATGTGAAACAAAAAAAACCCTTTTAGGGAAAGGGTTGTCAAACGGGGAAATGAGCCTTCTGTCTTTCTATAATTCAACGTTCTTTATGAAAAATACTAAGATCCAGAGTGTGAACACAAAGTGTATTTGCAGGAATAGGAAATAAGCAAGAGAGGGAGGGAATGGATTTCTATATTATTGCTTACCTTAATGAATGATTAGAATGAGATTATTAATTATACACAATTACAAGCCTAAAATTGATTAACAGAAACAGTTAGATTAAATAACAAACTTTATTAGAGAAACTGAAATTAGTTATCATCCCAATTGTTACTAATAATCATAAGACTCATAAAAGCATTTTGAATGAGGAAGAAGAGATGAACATGAATGGCGTCATGTGAAGAACTTTAATAAAACGGTATCGCTCAACTTAGCACACATCTTGTTAGGCTTTTTCAAAACGATGTCTTGTGGCTTAACTGTTTCTCTTTTAGTGAAACGGTGTAGTGTTGACTTAATATTTCTTTATTCGTTAATGAAACGGGCTAGAATCTTGCAATTATCCTTTGTTTTTATACTTCGCACTTTGAATATTAGAGTTTTTCACTTTTAAGAGGATTGCTACCTACTTTAACATTACAATTTAATGATTAGGTTTATAACTTTATATTTGAGATGGCTATTTGTCACATCAACTATTTTTTTTATCTTTTTCAAAAAAGAAAAAAAAAAAAACTACTCTTTCATAATCGTTGTGAGCCTTGTGACTTAATGATATTAAATAATTTTTTCCATATAGAGAAATTGAGTTCAAATCTCCCTTTCCTACTCATTTTATTGTAAATTAAAAAAATAATAAAATAAAACAAAGTTTTATTTTCATAATTTGCAAACAATTTTTTCATAATTTATTGATTTAGTAAGTTATAATTAGTGAAGATAAAAGCTTAATAGCTCAACTGGCATCTCATAGTATTTTTAATGGAGACGTTCAGTGTTTAAATCCCCTACCCCTAACTATCAAATTATAAAAAATAAAAAAATAAAACCAAAAAAAAACTAATGGGGAATATATATCCACCATTATCATTACTTTTTTATCAACCAATCACAACTTGCAGCTCAATAGTTTGAACAATTGAAGTAAATTATGTAAATAGATTTACTCTTGTCACATTAGTAAAATTGTTCTTTTTATAGAGGATGATATTTAGGGAACAAAACCAGCTTTAAGCCATAGCCACTTAGACTATTGCCTTGGGCTTCCATTAACAGAGGTCCCCAACCCATACCTAAACCCGACAAATCGTTCTGACCTAGAGCCGTCCAAGCTAAAAAGCAACCGATTATCTAACTGCTAGGTTGATTAACGCGGGTTCTCTCAATCAAAACCTGATGATCTTGGGTCAGGTGGCGGTTTCTTGTTAGGAACCTCGAGGAATTTGACCTATCATACGATACAAGCGTCGTTGTTCATTGTTGTAGCTTCATTGTGTGCCACCGTAAGTTGCTCGAGCTTCACTTGAGAGATTCAACAAGATCATTGAATATCCTATAGATCTTGAAAGATCTTAGTCAGATATAGCAAGATCTCTGCCAAATTTGACAAGATCCCTACCAAATTCGGTTGGCTCCACCAAATTTTGAACGTTCGCATCTAAATGTCGTTTTGATTTGATCTAACCACTAGATTTTCATTGTGTGTGTAGACATCCCATTTTGCTACTCCCATTTAATCTCATGTGCATATCATCATCACAATCTAACTCTCAGGCTGACAAACCATAAGGCCCACAATGTAGAGAGAGAGAGAGAGAGAAAGGGAGAGAGAGAGAGAGGCTCGAGAAAAGAAAAGATCTTATGTTGTTTAGCCTTCAATTGACAATGGTGATTGTGCAGATTTGTAGTTTTTGTTCTTTTTCTGAAAAACAGTAATAAAAAAAATTATTAGCCAATCTTGTTCATGCTATATCCTAATAATTTTTTTTACTAAACACTTAATGAATACACATGTAACTATGCCCATGGCGTATCTGTGTTTGACACTGACAAACAACAAATTTTGCTTTGTTCATACTTATAAATAGGTTTAGTTATTCTCATGGTTTTAAAAATCGAACCAGGCCAATCAATTCAACTGGGAACAGGGTACAGTCAAAACCAATTCTTTGACTTGACTGTACCGGTTTTTAAAACCATGGTTATTCCATTACAGCATAATTTACTACTAGTAATAAGGATTATTATTCATGTTGTAATCTTCACTTTTTGTAAGAAACGTGCCCTAAGTATGTATTTTTATTTATTTTTCCTCCTTTTTTATTTAGTCCATTTTCTTAAGGACTAATGTTTCAAGCATTAGACACGAGTAATAAAAAAAGGTAAAATACTATTTTGGTCCCTAAACTTTAAAAAGTTCTTTTTTCATCCCTAAACTTTGTAAAGAGTTTTTTAAAAAGTTTAGAAACAACAATAGGGATGAAAAAAGAGATTTTTTCAATAGTTTAGAGATGAAAAATAAACATTTAGTAAAGTTTAAGGACATAAATAAAATATTGTTAATAGTTTAGGGATGAAATATGAACTTTTCAATAGCTCAAGGACAAAAAATGAACTTCTTAAAATTTAGGAATGAAAAACAAACTTTTAGTAAAATTTAGGGACCAAAATAGTATTTTACTCAATAAAAAATTTGACAACATTTTTAACACAAATTAAGTTGTCATTTTTATTGGTTCTTATTTGGACTGACCATTAACAACACTTTTTTTTACCTATTATTAATAATTTATCATATCAATAAGTTTCAAATTTTTGTGTCTCTAAACTTTTTATCATGAAAATAATTGTGACAACTATAATTTTTTTTTTGAGAAATGACAACTATAATTTAAACATTTGCTTTCAGATTTTTATTTTTATTTTTGTGAAAGGGGAAAAGAATTTGGCGACAACTTCTGTTTTAGATACGTGCAATCAACTTTTTATCAAAAGAAAAACCACCTAATCTAACCCCACAACGGGAAAGTTAGGTCTATAGTAGTATGCTGAAGACGTCTAGAATCCTTTTTGGGCACAGTGGCAAAATCATGCTTAACGTGATTGATGATGACAGCTTAGCTTAGGAAACATGTGGGCACTTTGTTCCCTTTTGTTAGACCCACATAAAATTAAATTAATATTAAACTAAAAAATATTGAGATTCCACACAAAATTAAATGTCTTTTTTTTTTTTTTTTATTCTTTCAAATAGAAAGAATGCTAATTTTTTTTGTTAAGTCAATAGTTGGAGCAAAGGGAATGTGAATCTTATATGTGTCCACTAAAAATATTAGAATGTGCTAACCAGTTCAGTTCAACTGCATAATTTTTGACCATAAAAATAATGATACTATAAAATTTTTTAAATAAATCTTAGTTAGAAAATTTGTTTCGATTTTTTATATTTTGAGACATACCAAAAGAAAATATAGGACCAATAATTTAGGACGAATGAAGTAATAAAATTATCTATCACTATATCACCTACTCCACCACAGTTTGATCCATTCCTAAAACTATGTTTATATATATACACACGCGATAAAGTTTCAGCATATAATATTATTTTATTATTATTTTTTATTTGGCCTAAAAAACACTAATTAGATTTTTGGTACTAATAAAGTTCAAAACCAAATCTATTATTAAATGATAAAAATTTATACCAATTAAGAAAACTAAAACCCACTTCTAAAACCATGCTTTGGCGATTGGACTTTGGAGTGTGTATATATATATATATACAACGTTTCATTAGTTTCTGATTCAAAATATATATATATATATATTTCATGATTTGTTTCTTACGATTCCGAAAATAGTTTATTTCAATTTAAATGTGGTTAGGTTAAGATGCTTCATTTGTTTCTTATATATATGATTCCAAAAACAGTTTATTTAAATTAAATTTAAACGTGAGAAAGCGAACAGACGTCCCAGACCCAGGGGGCCGGAACAATAATTTCCTGAGTGAAAGAAGGAGAAAACATGTCAAAGGTCTGAATACGTACCTATAATATTATAATTATCTCAAAATAAAAAATAAAATAAAAAATATCCACTTTCTAACTTTTTATTAATAAAAAAAAGGTGCATATATCAAGGCAATAGTTCCCACTTCCCAATTTCAGCAGTGGAATCCTAGGAGTTGAAAATGGTGTCCATTTTTTATTCTTTTCTGGTAATGAATGAGAACATGGCGCAGAGATCAAAATCTCAGTTCCACTTTTTCTTTTCTTTTTTTTCTTTATGCTTGTGCACGTTAGAAAAGGGAGTTTTCTATTGGCTTTAGGGGGGGGATTATATTGCCTTTTTCTTGAAAGATTTTTTTTTTTTTTTTTTGAACCATTTTTCTTGAAAGATTATCAATTAGAATCATTGTCTAAAGAATTATTTTGCGTCTGTTTCTTTAGGACTGGTCCGTCCATTCAGAAAATAAGGAAATTTTCTAATGGCTTTTTCTTGAAAGGGAATTGACAGCCTTTTGGGCTTAGAAGTTAGAATCATTGTCCAAACCATTACGAGCTTTCCACAAACACGAGGTACATTTTCTGGTTTTCTCACTCTGTATCAATTCAATGCAAAATGTATTTCATTGGTAAAATATTATACGTACTACAAATTATATTATAAAAAGTTTACTGATCAATGAATATAATTACAATTTCTAACTTTTCTAATATATATATATATATATATGTAATCACATTATTAATTTTATGAATAAAGTTTTTAGTTATTTTTTTATTTTATTTTGTATTTTAAAATTGATACATCATTTATAACTATTAAATAATATTTTTTTACTAAAAAAATAATATTTTTTAAAAAAAACTATTAAATAATTAAAAAAGTGGACACACCTATAAAATAAACTTTTCTCTCTCCCCCCCCCAAAAAAATCATTCTTAAAACAAGTAGTTCTATAAGATTAAGACCCCATCAAGTATAGTTCTCAATCACGAACTATACATCAACTTAATTAATCAATTTAGGTAATTGAATTAATTAATTGAGATCAATTTATAACTTAGCAATGCAAATAAGCATTTGTCTTGTGTTGTATGAATTGAGTCTTGTCACCGACATAATTTAAAAAAAAAATCAAATTAAGTATAAGAATTTCTAAATTAGGGGAGAGAGAGAGGGTGGGAGATTTGGATGTTAAAAATAAACACCATAAGCCTATTTTTTCTTATAAATAAATTAAATTCAGTAAATGAATTTTTGAGTTAGGAGAGAGAGAGAGAGAGGTTCAAAAAAAAAATGAACTAGGCTAGGCTAAATTACATATATTATAAAATAAAATAAAAATTCGATACATAAAATTGCGAATTAAATTCTCTCTCCTAAACCGGTTTTCATTGAACCAAACTTGGTCAATTTTCTCTAGCCACTTGGGCAAAAAGAACGAGTAGGGTAGGGGTAGGATTTGAGCTAGGAAAAAGAGAGAAAATTTGAGCATCATATTCAGCAAAATGAATGACAAATTTGGTGTTAAAATTTATCTCCTCTCCCCTCTCTAATTTGGCAATTTGAGTGCCAAAATTGCTCTCTTTGTTCAATTCACTCGATAACTTGCCATTCATCCAAAAGACTATGATTTATATGTCATATAATATCTATAATTTAATTTTTTTAAAAAAAAGGAATTGAAGAGGAGGCACATCACACACCTGAGAGTATATAAAAAAGTGGTTTGCTTTGGAAGTGTATGATTTTTTAACCATATATGTATTCATCCTCTTAGAATTGGAGAGTAAAAGACAAGAGAAATGTTACATTTACAATATTTTCACAATAAATCTTAGGTAGTAAGCTATTATTTGCTCTAATCTAGGCTAACCACTAACAATACTTTTTTCCTTAACAATAACAACTTATCACTTAAAATTTATTATAAAATTATTGTAAAAATATTGTGAATATAGTATTACTCAAACACATTTTGACTAAGCAATACGTAGATATAAGTCAAACACAACAACTTTAAGTAAAGAAGAAGAAAAAGCAAATCCGACATATAGAGAGAAATTGCGCTGTTAATGCCAAAGGAAGGCAAATAAATTCTTTTGAATTAAGAAAAGCAAAAATTTGAACCCTTTTTTGTCTTTTTCATTTTATGAGATATGGTAAAAATAAAAAAATTTCCAGATAACTATTTATAATTATATAAAAAAAATTAATCGAGAGATTAGCGGAGCTAGGAGCTTTTATATTCTTAGATTTTGGTTTTAAAATTTCGTCTCTTATATAAGTTCACATATTTTGATATTTTTGAAAACAATTGAAAGGGCTGTGGCCCTAGCATGGCTCCTCCACCACACGATGATAAGTACAATAATACAATAACGACCTAAAGGGTGAGGCAAATAGGCAACTGTCTGAGGTTCCAAATGAGGAGTCACTGATGATAAGTACAATAATACAATGCCGACTCAATTGGTGAGGTAAATAGGCAATCGCCTAAGGTTCCAATTGAAAAAATGCCATCAAATTTTTACCAATAGAGATATACCTGTACTAATATAAATATTAATTAAGCTCCAAATATACACCAATAAATAAAAAAAGTAGTTTTTTTTTTTTTATCAAAGTAAAATATTTTTATTGGGTGTGGTAATGACTATTCGTTTTTCTCAATTTTAGAACGTAGAACTCATTAATTTCTCACACACAAATATTGAAAGAACTCATTAATCTCCCACTAGTAAATAAATTTATACTCAAATTTTATTTAGAGATATCAAATATATAATTTTTTAAAAAAAATTTACTATTTGGTTGTTTCACTCAATAAATAATGTTTATTTTAGTTATATAGTCATTAGTAATATGATGGATTCATTTTAATTTGTAATTTTGAATCTAAAAAAATATTTTTTAATGAAAAAAACCAAAAGCTAAATAAATATTTCATTAATATTCAAAATATAAGAACAAGTCTCAATTGAAGTAGTTGCCTTAGACCCCATAATACCTTGAGCCGGCCTTGCAATTATATATACGCATATGCACACACTTGCACTAGTATAATATATGTTTCTGCGATGCTCACTTTGAAAAAAAAAATCATATATAAATAAAATTAAATATTTTAATAATATAATTAAAATTAAAGAATAAAATACTTAGTAAAAAATAAAAGAAAATAACTTAAATTAAAATCAATGGCAGAGCCAGGATTTTCATTTGGGGGCAAGATTGATAAAAAAAATATTTAAAAAATGAACTTAAAAAATATTAATTGGTATTAATAACAAAATAAGTAAAAAGTTGCAAACAGATTTAATTATCATACAAATTCTAGTATGAAGGTAAACTATAACTTATTTTTTCATACGTATGTCAATTTACTCAATAATCATAGATGTTTTTACATATTTTAAAATCGCTATATGATTTTTTTCATCCTGGATATTCTAACAATCAAAGTAAGGGATTAATCTAAATACCTAAAGTTTTGACATATAATTTGATTCATTAAAATAATAAAAAAGTAAACAAATCTAAAAGTGTTAAAAATATAGCAATATACTTATAGAGTTGTATACACACATTACACTAACTTGTTCTTAAAACATAGGTAGAATTCAACATTTCTTTCTCTCTTCTTCTAAGTCTTTAAAATTTGGGTATAGTAAATTTAGAATTTGATATTATGATAGAGGCAAGAGCCAAGAGATGGTGGAGATAAATAAATAAATAAAAAGATACTTTATGGGGCTTTAGTACCATATAAAGAAATTTAAGTATTTTTTAATTTGTTATTTTGTGTATAATATGGGAACCAATAATGGAATAATGCCGTACAGGAAAGAAAAAAAAATATTGCCATGAATCTTGCAATTTTTGTGAAAAAGGTAAAAACAAAAAGGAGAAAAAATTGGGACAAGAAAAATAAAATTGCCGTGATGAATCATGAATCTTGCCATTTGGGTGGAAAACAAGATAAAAACTAAAAGAAAAAAGTCTTTGTGTGTCAGAGAGTCGTTGGGGGAAGCTTTTTTTTTTCCTCCCAGAGGCTAGCTTCTTTCTTCACGTGGGAACTTAATTAAGAAGTGCTTTTTCAGTTTTTCCATTATTTCATTCAGTGGGGGCAAAACAGGTTGCTTGAAATATTCAATCTAATTACGTTAAAATGCAATCAAATTCTTTCTCCAAAAAAAAAAAAAAAAAATGCAATCAAATTATTTTACGTTAATATAATATTTGTGTGATTCAGGGAAGTTATTCAATCAAATGGCTTTAACTGGAACTCAATATATATATATATATATATATATATATATATATATATCTATAGTCATGCATAGCCAAAACTTCCAGGGCCCTATTGAATGACTTCCTCGACACATGACAGGAATTCAGCACATTTGCTCAGAAGTTAATAGATGTACGTACGTGCAAAAGCACTGTTTAAGCATGTAACTTCTCTTTTATATACATATATTTTATTTGACAACTCATCGACTAAGCTTGAAAGTTCTCTTTTTATATACCTATATTTTTTTTGACAACTCACTGCTTGTGGTGAAAAATTTTCTACCCCTTAATGCATCAGCCTTTATTTCAATTAAAAAGAGATAATTAAAAAATATATTTAATTTGAAATAGAGAGAAAAATGAATAGGTTAATATTGGCCTATCTAAATTTCATCATTTTTTGGGATTATCATTACTTAAAACATGTTAATATCATAATATCCTCTCTTTTTTTCTTTCTTTTTTTGGTTTGGTAAAATGTTAATTTCATATCTAAGAGACTAAGACTAACACTATTGAAATCTAATCCGAACATGGATAGGAGAGTATAATCCTACCCTTTGGAGAAAGGAAAAAACACAAAAACTTGATCTTTGAGGTTGATAGGTGAACCAAAATATTATATCAGACAGAGATAGATATCAAATTTCCATAAATACTTTATTCAATAGCTTCTACAAATAAGATCCAAAAATAAAATAAAACAAAAACCGAAAACCAAAAACCAAAAACAGAAAACAGAAAACAGGACAACAATTCAAAAAATTCTAAACGACTATCATCTTACACGTTGAACATCTTGCACAAACGACAATTTTCTTGGAAGATCTTATTTAGATCACGCTCCGTGCATTGATTCCGCAGACAGATCCAAGCAGATTTTTTTTTTTTTTTTTTTTTAATATTAAATTTTCACACTCTCCAATCTAAGAACAAATAGGTAAATTAGCTGGGGGTGGCCGAATGCTTGTTTCTTTGGTGGGGCCATTCTTCACAATTAGAACAGTGTCCATGCCCCAACTCGCATGTCGTTCCAAATGACAGTGCATAAACCAAACCCCTGAAAAAACATCACCATGTCATTCTCATTCTCATTCTCATTTTCTATGCATATAGCCAGCAAGAAAGTTAGAGAGATTCATTCAAAAATAAATAATAATAATGCTACGAATGCAGCTTTCTTCATAATAATTTTTAGACTTTAAACAACTTCTTTGCTACACCTGTGATGTGGCAACGAGCGAATAGTGAAAAAAAGTAGTGGATTTATATGTAAATATTAGATTATTTTTAACAGTTTGCCACATTAAAGTTGCAATAAAAACTAATTTGTGATCATTGAAGTGGTGGGTGTGAGTAATGGACTTAACTGACATTTATGGATCTATTATTTGTTCTTCACCACTTAGTGGATCACTTTAATAGTTGTGAAATTTGTTATGAAAAAAAATTGTGCTCCTAATATTATTGAATAAAAAAAAAACCAGAGAGAGAAAGTAAGTGTACCAGGATTATTGGCTACGAATCTAATGGCAGCCCATCCATTCTTAGGAACTCCAATGGTATTAACTTCTGGTGGATCAATCAAATTGTAAGTCTTTGTTGAATTGGTAAGGCCAAAATTGCCATAACCCTTCCCAACCAAATAGAAGCTAAAACCATGTAGATGCATTGGGTGATTCTCTGCATTCCCAACATTTGTCCCTTGGTACACTATTTCCACTACGTCCCCATAATTTATCAACCTTGCCTTTGTTCCTAGGCTTGGATATAATGTATTATTACCCACGTCTCCAGTGAAGTTAAACTTATAGGGTGGCAAATTCGGGAAGTCCTTGTCAAAAACATTTGGCAAGCTCCTGCATATATAAAAGCTCAAAATTAGGTCATTTTCAATAATATATTATATATATATACTTGAGATACAATCACTTTATTATTTAGTGATACTTTACTTCCCCATGTTACCAAGTGCAAGATTTATGGGGAATTAAATGTGATAATTAGCTTCTCATAACAATAAAAAAAATTTCCATATAATATCGTTCATTTCTCATAGAAAAATATTTCCTGGAGTAAATGATACTCCAAAAATTTATTAGCTCATATAATTTTGACTATGTCATATCAATAGTACTAGTAGTGCAGGTTAGTATTTTCAATTTTCAAAGAATAAGAAATTTAGAACCACACTTTAAGACAGTACAGTGATATATGGTTATTAGATTACTTCTTATTAAACACCGTTACTAAACCTGTGAGTAAATAATTTAATCAATTATATATTGACAAATATGCAAGTTGTGTTAAAGTATATGGCCAAGTATGTGTCCATAGAATAACCATTTAATAACAGTTGTTGATTAAAAAAGAACAAAATCAAAAAGACAGAAAAAAATATATACGTGTATATGTATGTATAATGAGAAGGAAAGAAATTAAGAAATAGAAAATAAAAATAAAAACAGGGTGTTGTAGATGTAGTACGTACTTATAGTATGCTTGCAGGACATCAGTGGATGGGGTGACAAAACTTATGTTGTTCAAGCTAGCAGATAGCCTATTACCACTTGGACCCCCGCACGAGGCATTGGCACAAACTATCTGGTTTACAGAAACTGTGATGAAAATTCGTGTGGTGACATTTTTGGGCACATAAACAGGGTGCTCAGCACTTGCCAAGGATCTTATACGAGTTGTGAAGTTGTCTGCAGCAGCCTTGTCTGTGACATTAGGAAGGGTTGGATAAGCAATAGTGGTTGGAATTGTATAAGTGCCTGTATATTGGAGAATAGCTGAAGTGTTGGTAGCATCGTATGGAGCACTTGAGTCAAAGAATGGAGAAGCAGCTATGTAATAGTAACTAGGTGCTTGATTTGCTGTGACCAATATATCCATTGTTTGCCCTGGGGCTATCATGATGTAACTTGTGGTTATGGGCTTTATGTATGCAGCATCTTGAGCCACAACTGTTATATTGTGTTTTGCAATTCCGAAAAACATTTCTTCATTCATCCCGGCATTGACTAGACGAAGGAGATATGTCTTCCCATATTGGACTGGAAAACGAAATGATGTTTCTGCAACATCCAATCCAAGTTCTCACCCAATTAAGTAACACTTTCTTTATAATCATTAACAAAACAAGCACTTTTTACTTTGCCAATAAACGACAAGAAAACCATCTGGGGTTTCAATGTTCAACAAAGTTCATAACACTTTTTACGAGCTGTAAATGGCCTATTACTAACACGCTGTGAAAAAATATGAATTGTTTTAAGCTCACACCAAATTGTTATAATATTTTTAATTGGTTGAAAAGTCAGACATCACATAATAAAATAAAATAATTAAAGAGTAATACTAGAAACATAAATTAATTTACAAAACTGTTTATTTAACACAATAACAAAGAGTTAACGTCAGTGTTTTATTTACCGGAAATCATTTACCTATAGTTTTAAAAACCGGAAAGATTAAAGAATCAAAAAAACGTCTGGTTCTGGGTTTTCCCGATTCTTGACCGGTTTACCGCATCAACAATTTGTATTAAGAAAAAAACTCGTATAAATTTTTTTATAACCCTAGCATTTTTCATAATAAAAAATTAGGCTAGGATGCAATGTTATGCAAATGTTATGAATTTAAAAAAAAAAAAAAAAAATTTATAGACTTTCTCCAAAAACATTGTAAAATATATTCTGTCTATACTGATTTTGTGGTTTTGGCCACTCAGGCTTTTCATTTTGTCATATAATATGCATGGTTGAAATATGTTCGTACCATTGGAGCAATTATTTGGAAATCCTGGTTGGCCATTAAGAGCGTAAGCATTTGATGGGGTTGGATCACCACCGGTTGAAGTGGCCTCGTCAATAAGTTCCTTTACATCTCCATTAAACCATTCCGCTGCAATGTATTGAAGTAGTGGGAAAAATTATTTTTATATATAATCTTAACAGCGTAAAAAGTTCATAGCCATTAACTATCAAGGATTTATACCAAGTATAAGCACTTGCTCAGCGTAGGGCTTGGGAAAAGGGTAAGTCTTTCCAATTTCAGGCAGGATGACTATGGCACCGTGGATTGTGGCGCGGGACCAGTCACTATGGGCATGCCACCAAAGAGTTCCTTCTTCGTCGGAAAATATGACTTCGTAAGTGAAATTCTTTCCAGGTTTAATAGGACATTGTGTAATATTTTCTGGACCATCTGACCATGGATTTTTTGGTTGCTTCACTCCATGCCTACATAGACAAGATTTTTTTTTTTTTTTTTAATTTTTCAGTTTTTATGAATTTTTATTTCATACCATTGATGTCTTTAGATTATGCAGTTCAAACTAGTTGATTATCATGGTTCAGAATAAATAACTTTAATCAAGAACTTCTTTTTTATAAGTACAACTTTAATCAATAACAAAATAAAAAAATAAAAAATCTTTAATCAATAACTTATATACACGAAAAAAAAAAAAAAAACTGACAAAAAAAAAATCAAACTCAAAGCAAAACTTTGAAAGTGATTTTAACCCAGACCAAAATCCATCATTTCATGCCCTTTGAAATTTACACTAAAAGAAGCTTGCTTTTTCCTCTTCTTTCCCTAGATTAAGGAACTTCCTAGTCTTCTAAAGCAAAAGTATTTTTAAAAAGCAAAAACTAAAACAGTACTTTTATCCTACCTACTCTTCCAACACGGAAAATAAACGGTGTCTCAGTCATCCCAGAGAGAGAGAGAGAGAGAGAGAGAGTCATTACCAGTGAATAGTGACACCATAGTCTCCATTGTTGTGAACATTGACAAATGCCTTATCACCTTTGCGAACATGAATGGTTGGGCCAGGCCATTGACCATTTACCGTAAACATACTCTTTGTCGTACACAGCCTTGTAAAGTTCGTCTCCCTCAGCTACAATCACAAAATGGACAATGATTTTTAAAAAAAGGCACACATTAATAGTTTAATACAGCCAAATTTGCAAATCAATCCCTTCGTAATCTGAACATTTCTGGTGGGAAATGAACCACAAGTACTGTACACGGAGAGAACTTGTCCAACATACATATGTAATGAAAATAACTTGATTTTCATAAAATGTCATAGTGGACACTTACAAGAAAGCTGTAGTGGTGGACATTGTAAGCCGAGCAAAACAGCAGGCTATCCAGAAACAAAAACCCTAGGAAACCAAGGATCAAACTTGTCTTCGTTGATCCCATGTCTCGAACTTACTCTGATCACCCAGACAGAAAATATTTTCTTTCTTAAAGTCACCTTCTTGTGTGTGATTTTCAGCTGGCGTTTAAGATCTGTATTTAAAGACTCAACTTTTGCAAGACATGCCTACCCACATACTATAGAATTAGTATTAACACTAATCAACAAATAATAACAAATGGCTGACAAGTGACGAGACTTGGGTTCAGAGTACACATGAAAAGTATGGGATATATAATATTTACATATGTTCATATGTGTCAATCCTTTTCTTTTTCTTTTTTAAATTCAAATAGATATAACAATGAAGCTAATTCTCCTAACAAAGAAGAATATATTATATTAGTGAACTATAAGACTCATTTTTGAATAAGTGTGAGTTTGGAAAGCGCGTTTTATGTGTTTTTTAGCGGATGCGTTTTTTGTAGTGAGTCTCGTGCACTGTTTACGGAACCCGCAAGTACTTTTTTAAGCAAAAACAACTTTAAAACTGGATCCCACGGCACTATTTACACATTTAAAAATTATTTTACTACAATATTTTCAGTTTTCAATTTTCAATTTTTAACAATAAGCAGTATCCAAACAGATCCTAAATTTTTATTTTAAGAAGGAATTAATAAATTTCAAATTAATGATTATTGTTTCGTGAAGAAGTCTTGTATTCTAACTTACATTATTTAGTATTTTTAATGAAAATATTTAGAGTGTAAATTTTTCCACTTTCAACAATTAATATAATCAATAAATAAATTCATTACATCTTTCATAAATTAATTGAAGTCTAAACGTTTAGATTCCCAAACGGTCGATTTTAACTCTTCTTTCTCATGAAAGTTAATGCCGACTAACTATATTCAAGTTCCAATTATTTCATATATGTGGCTCTAAAGTCTAAAGTCCAAACCCATCGACAAATTAGTCAACACATTTTTGAATTAGTTTTGGCTTTACTTGTAATTTGTCAAAATTAGGGTCTGTTTAGGATCCGCTTATTTTGTTGAAATTGAAATTTTTTTACTAAAAGTACTGTAAATAAAGGTAAATGCTAGTTGAAATAATACAGTGAGACTCATGAATGGTATCAAAAAATACAATGGGACTCCTGAATAGTAGTAAAAATAAGCTGAATAGTTGGCAAAAAATAAACTAGCCAAACAGACACTTAATGTGCATAGAGTTATAGCTCTAATTACAGTCCGTGTAATTCTTGTTAATGTTATATACTTATATATTAATAATAGTTTTGTATTGTATGAGGGTTTTTGTTTTTTTTTTTTTTTGTTTTTTTTTTTGTTTTGACAAATTTAATACATTGCGTTATAACACAATGTAATAGATTATCTCCTTATACTGTAGGTCCTGCTTTATGCTCTGTTTAATGTTTTTGTCTCTTGGGTTCCTAGATTAGCTAATATGGCAGCCCATTCTCTAGCAAAGTGGTCTTTGTCTTGTAATTTTTTTGGTTCTTTTGGTATTAGTTGCTATCCCCCTAATTTTGCCTCTATTGTGTGGGATGAAGCTGGCAGCTAGTTGTATTTTTGTCTCTCTTCTTTGTTAATAAAGATTTTTCATTCATAAAAAATAAAAAAAATAAAAAAATAAAAAGAAGAAGAAGATTATCTCCTTATACTCTCTGTGTGCATACACGTGCGTGATGTTAACTAGATATAAATATATTTTACCTTGTAATAACCTTGTATTGGTTAAGTTTTTCTTAAACAAATTTACTGTTGATTTGTATTGTTTACTTATAGAATTTTTTTTTTTTATATTTTAAAATTATAAATAGTTATAGAATATAAGTTTATTGATCAAATAGTAAATAACATTCAAGTGATATGAAATTTGGTGTGTAGGTAAAAATGAATAGAATGTTTAGTTCAATGATGGGATTTTAAAAATATTAATTTAATCAAATGCTATTGAATGAGTGGTATAATATTAATAGGAAAAAGTTAACGAATGTCTAAAGGGCATTAATTTAAGAAATATTATAAGTAGCATTGTATAGGAAAAGAAAAAAAAAAAAAACTAATTTTTTTAACAGTTTTTTATATAATCCATAAAAGTTGTATAAAAACTTTTTTAATATGGTTCATTAATAAATACTTTAAGTGCATAGACCCATATTAATAAAGAGTTCTTATTGGGTACTCTAGGAGTATACTCCATCCCTCTCACATAGGAGTTAGTCCCACCCATCTTCATGTGAAAGAGCGTAAATATACTTCCGGATTACCTAATAAATTTCTATTAATAAAGAGTGATCTCTAATCATATCACACGTAAATAATATCAACCAATCAATGGATGGTTCAGTGAAAGAATGTAATGCTACTCATTAGCATTTAAGTTCGAGTGTCCTCTTAAGTGCAAGGAGGAGGGTGGGGAGCAAGGGGGAGGGTGCAATTGGTGAAGGTGAGATGCTATTTACGAATTCTATTTGTTTTATTTCCTAAAGTAGTAGAACTTTAGGGCCCTCTCTTTTTATGAAATGTGCAATGTGATCCTCATTTATTTTCAGTGATAATTTTTTTTTTTTTTTGGGTGAAAATTTTCAGCGATAATTAAGTTTCTATATGAATTGTAATGTTAACTCTAATATTGCACGCATAAGAAAATTTCACGTGATTTTTTTTTTTTTTTTTTCTGGTCCATGTTTTGAACAACTTTTAACCGGATAAATTAACTTTGGTCCCACTGAAAATAATTGAGAGAAGAATCTTAAAAACTCCAAGGCTCATTTGATAAGGGAGGAAAAATAATAATAATAATCTTACACCAAGCTTTGGTAGAGTGGGGCTATGGGCACAGCTGTGAGTGGACAAGTGTAATTAACGTTAACTCAATTTGGGCACGCTTTGTGTCTTTTATTGCAGGAAATAATACTGGTAGAAATTTGAATGTGGAACAATATTGGTGCCATTCAAATTCAATGGTACCCACCAACTTTGACGAAAGAGAAAGGGCATTGGGAAAACTGAAAAGAAGCTTTATTTTTATTATTTAATTTTCTTATTTGTCTTCGTTTTCTCACTTTCATTTCAAACTATGGGATTCGAGGTGTCAAAGATTGTACTATTATAGACAGAAAGATTATAATTCACCAAGTTGAAATTGTTTGATATGGCATCTTTTTTCTTTTTGGTTTATCTCACGTGAACAATTGGCTCGTCCATCAATCAATTACACTCATATAGATTATTACCATTTGGCAAATTTTGTTTTGTGCCCCATGGCCCCCATTCACATGGTTGGAGAAAAGACATAACCTTCGTGAAAAGATAAAAAAGTACGAATTCATTTTGCTTCATATTCAGCTGACATGCCCTGGAATTAATCAATTTAACATCCTGCGTTTCACCAAAGAACAGATGAATCATCAATGTTAAAGTGGGATTTTTTTTTTTTTTTTTTTTTGGGGGTAGAAATGGAGATCTTATTTATTTATAATCAGTGTTCATACATCAATAACTGTAGCAGGCCGTCTAACACATAGTCTATTACTCTCTAGGCCGAGCATGTCCTTTACATAACATGAATATACAGAAGTAGGGCAGTTGTCATATATAGTCAAAACTTGCTGTTGGTGGTTTCCCCATTTCGTGAGACCACCAGCGCACTCATTTGCTTCACGGTAGATGTGGTGTACCGGAACTGCCCATGCCTGTGCCATAAGGCTTCTATAATCACATAATAAAGGAAACACATTAGGAGGAAAAGTAGAATTCTCATTAGTTAACCAGGCTAACACTATCATAGAATCGATTTTAAGGTGGATAAATTTAAATCCCAAATCTCAAGCCAACTGAAGCCCTTGACAAATTGCTCTCAGCTCTGCCACATTGTTTGACGTAATGCCCAAATTCAAAGAAAAACCTGATATCCATTCTTCAGAACTATCTCACAAAAGACCTCCTGCCCCTGCTCTTCCTCGATTACCTAATGAATTACCACTAGTGTTAAGCGTGACAAATGGTTCAGCTAGAGTAGTCCATATAACTGGTTGATGTACTTTACGTTGGACAGGTTTATCCGGACCTACCAAATAAAAAAATTCAATAGTGGCCTGGACTGTTTTATAAATAAGTATATTTTGGGAACTCGATTGATTGTGGAATATACACTCATTGCGGGCTAGCCATAGATGCCAACATAGAAAGGGGAAGTATATTTTCCAGGGAAGTTGCAGATTTTGGATAACAGCATCTCTAGTTGCATTGGTTTGCAACCATGATTGTAATGGTAATTGGAAAAATGTAAGTGGCAAGACACCCAGTGAATGACACCAGACTTCCTTGGCCCACGAGCAGTCTCTTAAAATGTGGATTGTTGTTTCAGGAGAATTACATCGAGGACAATGGTTACTTATGTATGGTCTAGAGAAAGCAAAATACTGCCTTGTAGGAACTTGGTTACACAAGGCTTTCCAAATGAAGAATTGAATCTTTTTTGGGCATAGAAGCTTCCATATCCAGTTCCACAGAGGTTTCTCACTGGGCACTTTCTTGGTTTGGAAAAGATATTTCAAGGATGACTTTACCGAATAAATACCATTATTATGGGGCCACACAAAGGCATCAGGAATGCTAGTGACCTGTGTCACAGGTATACCTTGAATGAGTTGCTCTATACATTTTGGGAGAGGTACTTGGAGACAATCGAATGTCCAGTTATGGTTATAGCGCAAAGAAGTAACTAGACATTGTTCTTCGCTTAGCGAAAGTGGCCCGGTAATGCGACTTTGGAGGGTGTCCCCAAGAAGCCAATTATCCTGCCAAACGTGAATGGTTTGTCCATCACCTACAATCCATTTCATCCCACCCCGGAGCCATTGCATGCCTTTATACAGGGCAGTCCAAATATGTAAGCTTCGAGGATTGCAGACGCTATCAAAAAGGTTCGTGGTTAGGAAATATTTGGCTTTTAAAACTTGCGCCCATAACATATTAGGATTTTGTTGAAGATGCCAGGCTTGGTTCATAAGAATTGCCACATTCATATTACAAGTAGTTCGTAGCCCTAGCCCCCCTCCCCCCATCCTTAGGTGTTGTAACAGTTTCCCAACTCACCGTGTGACATTTTCGCTACTAATTCGTATCTCTCCATAAGAACCTACAGCTGTATCTGTTTAGTGTTTGACTCACTTTCTGGGGAAGCAATGTTGTTTGCATGGCATAAAGAGGTATTGAAGCCACCGAGGATTTGATTAATGTGGCCCTACCAACCATAGTAAGATATTTTGCTTGCCAGCCTGCAATTCGCTTCTTGATTTTATCTAATAAAAATTGGTATGCAGTAGCTGTACGTCTTGTGGTAAACATAGGGGTCCCTAGATAAGTATTGACCTGTGTCGTAGTTGGTATATCAAAGATGCCAGCAATAAGGGTTTTTGTTCTCCAAGGGGTAGTGGGTGAAAACCAAATACGAGATTTATGGGTGCTGATAATTTGGCCCGAAGCATTGTAGAATTTCTGTAACATACTCCGAAGGTTCTGACAATCATTTACTTTAGCTTTGGTGAATAGGAAAATATCATCGGCAAAAAATAAAATGGGAGATACGAATTTGCCCACGGAATCCTATAGGGTGGATTTTCTTATCTCGAACCGCCTCTTCTAAAAGCCTGGAAAGGCATTCCAAACATAGAATAAAGATATATGGGGATAGCGGGTCCCCCTAACGCACTCCCCTACTCGATCTTACTTCCGACAGAGGTGCACCATTCCATTGAATATGAAATCTCGTTGATGCTATCATGTTCATGATTAATTTAATAAGACCAGGCGGAATGAAAAAAGTCTAGAGACTCCTGGATAAAAGACCACTCTAACTTATCATATGCTTTCTCAAGATCTAATTTGAGTGCTACGTACCCAACCTGTCCTCTTTTACGCACCAGTGTTCGTATAATTTCCTGGGCTAGAATAATATTATCACTTGTTTGGCGACCTAGCACAAATCCTGCTTGGCACAAATTAATAACCGTTGCAATAAATGGTTTTAGACGTTGTAGAATAATACGAGAGACAACTTTATAGAGAGAATTGCACAAACTAATCGGTCGAAACTGAGTGATCATTTTTGGATAAGCCACTTTTGGTATCAAAACAAGGTTGGTAACACCCCAATCTAGCAGGATAACTTGATTCTCGAAAGTCTCTTGAATAACTTGAATCACACTGGGACCGATAACTTGATTCTCAAAAATCTCTTGAGAAAAGATTTTTTTTTTCTCATAACTTCCCACAACATTCACCATTTAGACGATTTACATTTTGAGGAGATTAAAGATTTTTATGGTTGAGTGATAATATTATTTCGAATTTGTCTTTTTTATATATATAAGGTTCCAATAACTTGTATAGTTGTATAACAGTATAACAGCACTCACATCGATGCTTGTATAATAGAAAAAAGAAAAAGTTAACGAATTTCTTAAGGATATTTGTTAATGAACTATTTTAGGAAAGTTTTTATGGGAAAAGAAGAAAATGAATTAATATTTTGACAACTTTTTCAATTTACCATAAAAATAGTATAAAAACTTTCCTAAAATGATTTATTAACAATTGTCATAAGGGCATTCATTAACATGATCAATAGAAAAATGACCACATTTTAGCCAATCAAATATGAAATGCACTCATATCAGGCCATGCAAAGTTTGGTAAAAATATATAGTTACTATAGTAACCATGTAAATTTACACTAACATTATTCATTCTGCATTTATTTATTATTTTTTTTTACGTATTCCGATGATGAAAAAGAGAGTGGATAATATTTTTTAGGTGTGAAGTAAGAAAAAAAAAATTTTAATCAAGAAAAATTTATATTTTAATAAAATATTGTGTAAATTATATAATATAATATAGGGTGTTTTAAAAAGTAAGTATATATGTAAAATAGAAAAAATTAGGTTCTTAAGATGTGAATGCTCTTAAGATTCAAAAAAAAAAAAAAAAAAAAAAAAAAAAAAAAAAAAAAAAACAAAAACAAAAAATGAAACATTAGAATTATAACAAGAAAAATAAGTTGGATATATAGCTTAATTATGGATTTGGATCGGTGCAATAGTTAGGATAATTGTATTTTACAATTACCATTCCACGTGAGATATAAAAGTTGATTGTGTAATTTTTTTTACTTTGTATTTTTTACTTTTTTACCTTATCAATTTTTACATTTAACTTTCTCAAAAAAATAAAAAATAAAAAATAAAAATTACTTTTACATAGGGATGATAATTGCGTAGCTGTTTCACTGGATCACAACCCCTTATTTAAATACCAACTTTTATTTAATACAACAATAAAAAAGTGCGGAAGAAAAATAAGATTATTATTTCAATTTTAATGTCTTTGTGGATAGCTTATTTTTATTAGTTTATGTAGTTTTAAAAAATAATAAATAAAATTGTAGTTATATATAAAAAAAGGTAAAGTTTTTTTAAATGTATATAATCTAACAATGAAAGTAAGTTTAATTTTAAAATTATTCAAACACATGTGCAAGCTACTCAAGCAGGAGGTTCAAGGTCTTATCAAAGGCGGCTGGTTAGAGCCCGAATTGCATATGTCCACATCAACTGGAGAACTAGATATTCAGATGGTCCTTACAAGGAAATCAAGATCCATAATTGCTCCTCGAAAGCTCGAGCTTATGTAGCCGAGCAGTTGGACAGTCGAGCCATGTTTCTCAAGAGGACACCTGACTTGAGGCAGCGCTACGTTAGCCATATACTGTGGAAGAAAAATAATTTGGATATAAATTAAGAAAAATAAGAGATTTGGAGTTCAATCTTCGCCTACACCAAAAACTGATTAATGTATTTGGCCTGATGATAAAAAACTATCATTAGGAGCGGACACCATAGGTTGAAAACCTCTAAAAAAAGGAAAATATTTGGAGCATCAAATATTGTATTTGGCAAGTCATATAAAACAAATATTTGTCATTCATATAAAAAGATGGAACAAAAAAATATGAAGGAAACTATTGGGAATCTATAATAAAAAGGAAAACATGGACCAACTATATATTAACTTTAACTTCTTCTTTTTTGCATAGAAAACATATAAAACCTTTTTTTTGTTCTTATAAAACTTTAAAGCTACCAAAAATAGTTATGACCAACTATATATGATATATTGCTATCTTTGTATTTAATTAGTGTAGCACCTAGAACACAAGGTATCCTTTAAAATTCTTCTATAACAAATAGAAATTGCATTCAAGGCTTCAACAATGCTGGAGTTTTAATAATTTTTTTTTTTTGAATCATAATAAATTTTTAATTGCTTTAGATAAAATGTGAATAGTATACGTTTGGTGGCTGAAGATTAAAGAAGCAAGCAAAGACGAACACCGTGGCTATTTTACGCGTTTAAATGTGAAATGATAAAAGTTGATCATTTGAATTTTTTCGCTAGATTACTTGAATTTTCTTAAGATAACACGCTAATAAATCATGTTGGGAGAGTTGTATTTTTTAAGACACACACAAAATAAAATAAAATATACTATAAAAATCCCTTTGTAACATATAGTTAACATGCTTGGAATATTCCTCGCATGGTGGTTTATACTCTGATTTAAATTACCAGTGTACAATATAAAAAATTCAGGTAATTGTCGTTCCACATGCAAATTTTTTAATTAACTTCTTTAGTTTATTAGATCACTAACCGTTACAGTAAAGCCCCACAATTAATTATTCTTACTTTTACTTTTATTTTTTTTAATACATTTAAAATTAAATATGAGGGTATATATATATAGTCATGGTATTGGCATGAGCCAAAAACGACAATGCTAAAAACAGGCCTTTTTTTTCTATTAAAAAAAAGAACCGACGTTTTTTTTTTAAAGGGCCGGCTTAATGGTTATATTACTTTTATTATTATTTTTTTGGTAAACAGTTATTTATTATTATTATTATTATTATTTTTCTTTTTTTGAGGAACTGGTAAACAGTTATTAGTTATTATTATTAGTTAATTATAAAAGGAATAATCTAGCCTATGAGTTACGCTTGAGGTATTATATATTATTATTATTTTTGTTTTAGTAAGAGAAATAATGGGACAAACATGGATAAAGTTAAAAATTTTATTCGTTGAAGTATGTGTGTAAAACAACCAATGGTTAATTGACGTTTCTTAAATAAAAAAAAAAGAAAAGAAAAAGGGTTTAATTGACAGATACAAAAATGACAGCCAATCTCCAAAGATATCAATGAATGGAAAACACAAAGGTGGGAACGTGGAATTTCTTTTCGCAAGAAAAAGTATAAATAGAGTAGCTCACCCACTCATATCTTTATTTATGATTTTGTTGTCGTGTGCATATTGGTTATACGTCCCCCTATTTATAATGCTTTTTCATTAATATTGAAGTCGATATTCTATTACATACTTGTTTTTAGCAAAAATCATAAAAGGAGCGTGCCTTTGGGTAACGTGTTTTGCAGCATTAGGTGCTGTTCACGCGTTTTAAACGTGGAACCCATGAAATTGTTGCAAACAAATGAAGAAAAATGCAGACTCACGGCACAGTGTAAATAGTATTTTGTTATTTTAAAAAATATTTTACTACACTATTTTTAATAATAAATTTTTAATTTTTAATAAAATAAATAGTATTTAAACAGACTCTGATGAGATGCAGCGTTAATTTGACGAAACCTTCACTCCACGTACTTTTCGTAAAAACTACCATTCGTAAAAACCTATAAAAAAGAAAAGAAAAAAGAATATAGGTCAGTGAATGTTTTGGACACCGTGCCCATATTTTTATATGTTTAGTACACTGATGCACGTGATAAAAAAAAAAGTCACACTTTAAAATATAGTCCACAATTTTTTTGTTTTCACAAAATGTAATAAACAAAGCGAAATCTTCACTCCACAAGAGACTAGCCCATAGCATTTCAAACCCAAGGTTCTCAAAATTTAAATGATAGAGGAGTATCACGATGAGCTTTATGGTAAGCCATGACTAGCTTTATGGTAAGTAAGAAAGTACATAAAAATAGTAAGCTTACATTTATGCCCATGCCTCTCTAATGTTACCATCGTACTTAATAATGTTTTGTACAGCCTTAGAATAATGAACGTGTGAAACATGTTACAGAGAGTCAGATCGAAAAATAAAAGTTGCTTTACTTTTTTGCGTACCTTCTGCAGATGGCACATGGTGAGTTGTCATGTGTCTTATCATACTGGAGACATTAATGATAGTGAGGTTCACTGTGGATGATAATTAAATTAAATGGATAAAGTTCATGAAACATTTATTATCTCTTTACCGTTCACAAGGGGCACTAGAATATTGGATATGTATTTTAGAATTACACGAACATTACATGATTCGATCGATGTGGTCAAGTGGCAAATTTTTTTTCTTGGGTTGGCAATTTATGCTTGGTTCTTTATTTCTTTGGCATAAGATTATCAGAATATAAAATCTATGTACCTCTACAAGAAAGAGGACAAAGATAGCATGCGGTAGTAGGTAACTCGAGTGGGTTGCAGTGTGCATCACTACGAGAATTATATTATAGTATGGTAATGGAACAGTGAATTATTTGGATATCCCTAACAAAGGACGAAGTATTGTAATGTTGAAAGTTTCATTATTGTCCTACAATATGTATTTTAAATCATCTGCAAATTTTCTATTGAGTTCCCATGAGATTAAGAGATTGACAGCTTAGGCCATTTGGCTCTCACAACACACAGAGCATTGGTTTTTATTTTTTAATTTTTTTAATTTTAGCATATGGGAATTAGACAAATGTGTGGCAAAAAGAGCATATGATGACGATTAGCTAGACAACGAAATAATGACAAAGAAAATTAGGCCATTTGATTTGACAGCTTGGTCACCTAGTAGCAAAGAGAGAGAAAGAGAGTTTTGAACTGCACAACAAAGATTAATTAGTGGGTCACTTGACAGCTTGTTAGTAATATTGATTTCATATATAGTTTTGATCAAAATTGAAATAGTCATAATTGAAGCATATAAGAACAATAGAAAGGAAATAAGGACATGTGCTTTCCAAGGAAGAGTTTTCAATCAATATTTTAAGCTGTCTTCATGTCCAGTACATGGAAATTTTATGCGCATGCTAACTACAATATCATATTACCATCATTTTTTTGAGTTTAAAAAAATAAAAATAAAGTGACAATCATTTCTTTCATATATAGAGAAAATACATACGATTTAATTTGTCTGGCTCAAGAAACTTACAAATGTAATGACCTATGAAGTTAACTTATAAATCAGATTTGGCTGCAATATTCTCACATTGATTCCAGTTGACACAAGTGCTCCATTAATGTAATCAAAACTATTACTCGAGCACTGTTTTTTTTTTTTTTTTTCTTTTCTTTTCTAGGCTGAATAGGCACTGGACTTCTATAAGGGGGGGAAAATAGATTTTGGGACACCATACTATATGGCATGAATTTGTTGAGAAATAGAACTCACAAATAATGAGAAATTTTGGAGCTCAGAAACACTTGAAGGTGGAAATCTAGTGAAGTGGTTTGAACAATTTGAAGGCAGGTCATGGGGTTTGCAAGATTTTTATAGGATGTCATAATTTTGTAGTACTAAATGTGAAGTACAAAAGATGTACTGCATCATTTACGTGACTTTCCAATAGTTAATATTCCTTTGTTCCACCAAACCATAGCATTTTAAATCTTGTATTGTCTCAGTTAATACCTTGCTAAATTAGTAAATTTTATCCTCATAAACTAGCAGTATACTATACGATGTATAGATTGAATAAAAATGGTACATATATATATATATATATATATATATTAATGAAAGTATTTCATTAGTATCATTAAAATTGAACAGTAAAATAAATAATAAAAATAAAAGAAAAATATCGTAAGTTCCTTTTCTAATACTAAAAATGAAAGGGAAAGAGAGTTGAAGCAACCTTAGAGTACATAATTTTATTATAGGCCTATCACCTATCACTACACGGTCATAAAACATTCAAAACATTTTTTTGAAACTAACGTAAATTTATTCAAAACAGAAGGAGCCAAAATACAACAATCACCATTCAGGGTCCTATCCTTTCAAGCGGGAAACATTAACAACAGCTATCAGCCTACATATCACAGAAAACTCCAAGGATTTGACAAAACCCACCTCCCCAACACACGAGGAGTTCTAATAGCTACTGATCTGCCTTTAGACATTATTGTTACTGGCGTAGTCACAAAGCTAATGGTTGAGCAGTATTTATTACATATATTTATAGACACGTGAAAAGATATTTAAACTCGATCGTTTGGAAATTATGACTTTAAGTTACGAGGACAGTTATTTTTTTGCGTTTATGTAATTGTGTGTGCAATAGCGCATATGTAACATCTTTTTCCCCTAATGATTTATTCCCGTGAATTGAGCTTCTATAGAGAGAAATATTACGTCCTTGGGCTTAAATATGTTGTAAACCCATGGTTTTTGTAAGAGCACTTATAGCAGTGGTGCTATATTGTTATATTTTAGCTCTTCAAACACCAAAATCATGCTCCAACAGTTGAGCTAATTTTTTTTTTTTTTTTAGTTCCATTGCTACAGTGCACATCTATAGATAGATGTGCACTGTTCATGAGAGCTAAAAAAAAAATGTGTATTTTATTTTGCTTGGCTACCACTTGCTCCTTTTTTTTTGTTTTTTTTTTTTTCATTCTTTTAATCAGACAGTGCCTTTCTCTCTCTCATTCACTCTCATCACTCCGGTCTCTCAAAGCTCATCACTCCGGTCTCTCATCTCATCTCTGAAGCTCATCACTCTGGTCTCTCATCTCATCTACGAAGCTCACTCTCTCAACTCCAGTCTCTCATCGTCAACGTCGCTGCTACCGAAACTTGACGTCACCGACTCACCAGCCGTCCCAAGCCGTTGATCAGCCTTAGACCCACGCCGCCATCCGCCTCAGACCCACGCCGCCGATCGGAGTGCTTGCTCGTGGTTGTGCTTGCTCATGGATATTGGGTACATGACTGGGAAACCCATGGAGCTCGCCGACCCACCCCTTCTGCCGACCCAGCTTGCCAACGTTATGCTTGTTTGTGATTGGTGATTTTTTATTTTGTTTGTAATTGGTGATTTTGTTTGGTCTAGGTTAAGGAAAAAGATTGGAGATTTGGGTTTTTTTTTTTTTTTTGCCTGCTGTGGACTGGTGGTGGTGGTGGTGGTGGTTATGGCTGTGCTGATGGTAAAGGTGGTTGTGGTTGGTGTTGTGGATTTTTTTGGGTAGTGGGATATATTATTTTATTGTAGTGGTTATATTATTTAATTGTGATGTTTATATTATTTTATTGTGTTGAAAGCTAAAATAGATCCACTGCTGCAGCATGTGTATAGGTAAAATAGATAAATTAACTTTTGGTGGAGCTAAAAAGCTAAATTTTTAGCTCCACTGCTGTGGTTGCTCTAAGTTGGGACTTGCAGTTCAAGTACTCCATGTAAACATGTTCTTTTTTTTTTTTTTTAATTGGCAC
The DNA here is from genome assembly GCA_030021035.2 of Notholithocarpus densiflorus. Classification (NCBI taxonomy): domain Eukaryota; kingdom Viridiplantae; phylum Streptophyta; class Magnoliopsida; order Fagales; family Fagaceae; genus Notholithocarpus; species Notholithocarpus densiflorus. The sequence goes on from JARYZH020000007.1 coordinate 8,669,440, forward strand.
TAGGTGTCCAGAGCAGAGAATATTTTCATTGGATTAGACTATATTCTCTATAAATAATTTATAATACATAGCCATTGTGATAAATTATCTTGGTAGTATTGACCCTATCATTTACTGTTCTTCAAACGAGCTATTTTTTAAAAACCTTTCTTGCAATTATCATTTACAACAAATCGAGTTATCTTAAATCATATAATAAGAATACAAAACTAACTCAACTTTTCCTTTTCCTCTTAAACTTCAAAGACCGAAATCACTATCTATACAGGAAATCCAATAATAATTATAAGATGTGAAAAAAAAAAAAAAATGAACTACTTAAAGAACTTTTGAAAGTTTATGGACTAAAACTGAACTTTTATGATAATTTAGGGACAAAAATAATATTTTACCCAACAAACTTTGCATAGTACATATATAGCCTATAACCTCTTATTTAAGTAGTATTTTAGCTAAAAGATTGCAAATTTGTTTGTGAATTTTCCATTTTTGGTTTTTTCAATAGAGACATGTTCCAAGTTCGAATCCCCTCCAAATTAAAATCTTGGATTTAAAAATTTATTATTTAAAGAATAAAAAAAAGGAAGTTCAAGGTTTTGAGGTCAATGTTCGACTAAAGGTCATGATGTCATATATAATTTAATAACTAATTGAAATATAAATAAATGGATTAAAACTGTAAAAAATTAGAAAAATTGACTAAATTAATATCTTAAAAAATAAATAACTTTCAAATGTATTTTTGCAACTTTTGTAGGACAAATAAAAAATCTTAAAGTATAAATAAATGATTTTTCTTTTTCTGTTGCAAAATAATTTATTTATTAATCCTTCAAGTATAAAAGTTTTTTTTTTTTTAAAGAGAGTTTCAACCTCTGACGTCCATTCTTAATGATTGTTTTTTATCATCATACTAAGAAACCAAAATAAAACCCTTTGCCATATAATTATTTTTGTTTATTTGGATGGAAGTGTTAAATAAGACATGAAAATGCTAATGATTAAGGTGTGGTGGGAAGTGGGATAAGGTTTCTCTCCAAACTAGTTTAGAGAGAAATCCTTCAAACTCCTCATATATCTTGTTATTGGATGTGAATTTTGAAAATCTAATTGTTGTATTGCAAGTTATTTATATTCTAAACATACATGTCAAATTTCATTCAAATCAGATATTATTTACTATTCAATCAATAAAATTATTTTCAATGCATAATTTTGAATAAAAAAATTTTGAAATTTAAACATTTAATTGATGATATAGCTATGGATCTTTTATCTTCTTGAAATTTTGCAAGCATAGAGGATATCATAAGAACATGAAATTCAACGATTAAATTTTCAAAATTCATATTCAATGAAAAAAATATAAGAAGAGGTTGAAGGATTTCTCTTCAAACTAAATTTGGAGAGAAACATTTTCTTGGGAGGTGTGAGAGAATGATTAAACTTAAAGTAAATATAATTCTTTTCATTAGCTAACACAAGAATATCATATCCTAGTGATTGGAGGGTTTGGCTAAATGTTGTACAATTGCAAAGTTGATTTCACATTGGAAAGTGCGAACACATCATTTAGGCTGTCGTGTTTGTGACCAACACGTATGGGACATGAGACACATGTTAGACATGGCTACACAAATGTCCTAGAAATTTTTTTTAAAATTTTTTGAAAAATAACTAACACAATAGTGACATGGCGAAATCATGATTCCGCCTTGGCCGGTGCCACAAAAAAAAGATAAAAATAAAACACACCACTCTGAGTACTAGCTTATAGTCTCTCATGCTAATCTTCTTCTTCAGCCTAGCTTCTTAGATCTATTTCTCTTTTCTCTTCCTCTTCAGCTCTAGTAACCCTGCAGCTCACCTTCTTCTTCTTGCTTCTTTTCAATTTTCGTATTTTATGAATTAAAGTCCACCACCCATCAAGCTACTGCCACAGAGTTAAACTTGCAACTTTTTACAATTCTATTTTCATTATCTAGGTAGACAATAGACACATGTACATATTATTAGTGGTTAGGCTTTAATATACTTCTAAAATAATTTTTTACAATTATTTAAAAATAAATAATATTTTGTTATAAAAAAAATTTATTAGCTTTGAAATATGTATATATAAAATTAATTAATTAATTAATATACGTATCCTTACGGTACCCGTGTCTGAATTTTTTAAAAATTTTCATGTCACCATATCATATCCCTACCCTTATTCCATGCTTTTTAGATCTCCTCCCTGAGAGAAAACTTTGCCTTGAATTTACACCTATAAAAGGCCACATTGGCACTCTTTTCAAGACGCAAGCAAGTATTCCCTAGAATATGCATTATAATTATTGAAAAGTGAAAGTTCAATTAGTGTGTAAAACACTAATGAATGTTTAGACCCCCTAATTTCAACAATACCAACACAAGCTTATACACAAACAATATATGTGCGGAATGATGAATATAAGCTATATCCAAATTGGTAAAACACTCTAAATCATAATTAATCACAAACACAACAACAATTAAAAGGTAAAGAGTAAGGGAAGAGAGATGCAAACACAAAGATAACACCGTCACGTGTTATCGAAAAGGAAACCAAAGAACTCGGCGAAAAACCTCTCTGCCGCCCCCCAAGTGGTCAAATGATGCACTAAAGAATAAAGTTGGGATACATGAATAGCAGAAGACCCTCCAAGCCTAATTTACCCAATGCACCTAAACCCTCCAAGCTTCTTGCTCCAACAGGGTTAAGCCTAACCGTGTCTTCTTTAGCTTCCCAGATCCCGCAATAAGCCCATTGCATCAACCAAGTAAATTAGTCATCTTTAAACTGCTTCCTAAGCACCAAAATACCTCCTCACTGATATGAGTATAGTGAAATAAGGATTTGGCAAATGTACCTCTCAAGGATATGTCAATGGAAAGGATGAGAGTAGAGGAATTTGGAGAATCAAATGTCAAAGATTGTAGATGAGTCAATCTTGTTTTTCTCTAGGGTTTCTCTCTCAAAATTCTCTTTGGAAGCTCTCTACATTTCATGGGTATAAAGGTATTTATAGTAGTGTATGTGAGGAATGCGAAAAGTCAGTTTTAATCCAAGCGAGGCATTCTGGCGACTCAATCTCGCGAGTGGAACAAGTCGCAAGTTTGAGTTGTGAGCTAACTGCCTGGCCAGACTGTATATTTTGTCTTGTAGTGCTCTAGCTATCGTGACCCTTTAGTTCCTTGCATGCTTCATGCGTGTGCCACTATGGCAACTTGCCAGTCGCGAGTCAGTCATGAGATCCAGTCACGAGGCTCCTTTGTACGCACACATCTTGAGTTTTCTTCACACTCTCTCACACACAACCCTTACATAATTCCCACCTAAATACAGGGTTTCTAATTGCTAAAATACAAGCAAATTTAACACGGAATAAAACCAACACATGATTGAATAAATTTAACTTTACAATCTTCCCCTTTGGCTATTCCGTCACAAAACCCTAAAACAGACTCTAGACTTAAAATGAGTTGAGAACAGTTACCAAAACTCACTCACACCTAACTCTAGAAACTGTGAAGCTCTTGAACCATACAAACAAGTTTTCTGAAAACAAGAAAATCATTGTAAGCAGAAATCTTGAAATGCATATGGAGCAAGCACAATGCGATCAAGCAAAAAAAATTACAATATAACATGGCTTGACCAAACAAGAACGATCACTACAAATAGTTACCACAATGATCATTCACAGATGGAATGAACATCCGGACATGCAAGCTAATAAACTCAATGCAAAATATCATTTGCATGTCCAACACACAACCGATACAAAAACACTAAGGTAGATGCATCAAGGATACAAGATCCAACAAGGGCACAAATGTGGAGTACTAAAGAAAATGCATAATATTAACAAAAAGTACTAGGCTACAAAAGCGAAGGTACATATTTAAGCATAGTTTAAATAGCTAAAACATTCAAGCATTCATACCACATCATGTCCAAAATTTTTAAAACCAAGTACTAAAGGTATAAAACACTTAAAAACCAAATCAAAGTACTAATATAAGTGCTATTGAAATCTCATAATAGAAACTAAAACAACTTAAACCGTAAAAGCTATAAAAACTTATAAAGTTTCTCCCCTTCAAGGTAAGGCTTCCGCTCAAACGCTACTCCATCTACTCCCCCTTTTTGACCGGAATGGCCAAAGGGCTACGGTTGGTCAGTGAAGTTATCAAACTTGGCTGTAAGCAGGTTGATTTGTTCTTGAATGGTGGTCAGCCTTTCGGAGTGCTCATTTTGGACTTCTCTCAAGCCATCAATCCTCTCAAGAATAATCTGAAATGCATCAGGACGCACTGCTAAGGATGATGAGGCTCTGCTCCTTGCTCTACCACCAACCATTTGAGATGAAAATGATTGTCCTTATGTTTCAGTCTCGATTTCCATAGGCTGTTCTTGTGCAGGATCAACCTCCTCCTCATCACCCGAAAGTCAAACTTTGCTCCTTGTGATTGTTAGAGCATTGATAGCAGGAGGTGTAGGCAAAAGGCTGATGTCTTGGGGAGTCTCCACACCTTTTTCATGAAGGATCCTCATGATTAGACTAGGGAGGATAAGCTTAGGTCTTGAGGTTGCCCTTGTTTCATCGGCAAGAATGGAGAATAGATGGGTACTGATATCAATGTAGGTATTCTCCCGAAGTTCCATGAGGAAGATGGCTCTTGCATTGTTGATGGTGGTCATCTTCCTTACTGGATATAGGTTGAACACCATGATGTAGGTAAGACATCACAAATCTGGTGGGAAAGTAGTTGTGTTGAGACATTTCCCCTCTTTAACGCCATCAATATGAGATTGAACTGTCTCTATGGAGAACATTCTGTCTTTGAAGTGAGTGAAGTCATGTTCTACATCTTCAAATCCAAGAATCTCATCAATGTCCTCCACTTCAATGGTGAATTCATGGCCTCTTACCCAACAGTCTATAACATCATCTTGTAGAATGGCATTTGCGTAGAACTCCCGAATCATTGGATCACGCACTCCTGGTAAATCACTAAGAAACCTATCCCAACCTCTTTCCGCAAAGCAACTTGAGATAAAGTAGTCTTTAAGGTCCGTAAGATCCACAAACCGCTCTTAAATAATTGGAGCTTTCATAAAGTGCTGGGTGTATCACTCAAAATGTTAGGTGAAGCAAAACAGAGACGCACCCATGCGTTTCCTCTTGTCAGCACGCTGAGCAGAGGTTTTCTTTGGAGCCATCTGCAAAACAGAGCAGCAAAGACCACAAAACAGAGCACAAAGTATGAAAACAAACTTGATTAGTAACAAATTAGTCCTAAAACAGGATTTTTGAATTAAACACCAAACAGAATTTAAAAAACAAATTGACATGAGAGAATATATAGTATCAATAAAATGATATAAGCATGGCAATAAGCACTTAAACATGTCAAAGTATGTGTGTGTGTGTGTGTGTGTGTGTGTGTGTGTGTGTGTGCATCAAATATAAAAAGTGTGCAAAATAAGGCAAAGTGTAAGAACACATAATCATATGATGTTTTAAAATCAAAGAAACATGATTATCCCTACAACCTTTGTATTTCATAGAATCCAAAGAGACACACAAAAACATCTAAGAGATATTTTATCATGAACATGATATGCACAACACAACACAACACAAACATGGTACAATGCATGAAAATGAAGCACAAACATGTAAAACATGTAGAATAGGCATTATACTAACAAAACCAACAAAACCCATAAAGCAATCTCAAAAAAACAACAATAAAACGATATTCAAACATCATATTTTCAAATCTCAACATAAACACAAAATCCAAGAAATCTAGGGCCAGAAACATGAAATACTTTGAGAATAAGAGAAAACTCATACCTTTTCTTGAAGATTGATGAATGATTGATGAAAAAAATGGAGGTTTTGTGAGAGAAAATGGAGGTTTTGGAAGAGGGAGAGGCGAACAAGACAATGAAAAAGCACATGATGCAAGGGAAAATTGAAAAGTTTTTGAAAACCGTCTTGAATATATCCCTATTTGTGCAAAACACGCGTTTTTCGCGACTGAAATGAGTCGCAAACAAGTCGCCAAAAACCCTTGACACAAATTTTGAAAAATTTGTCTAAGTGTTTTTCGCGACTGGAAAGTCCACTCGCGAGCAAGTCGCGAATCATTCTGAGTAAACTCGTGAATGGAGCTTCCACTCATGAACTAGTCTCCAAACTAAGTCGCGAAAATGCTAAAAACCCAAAAATTTTGAAAATTTTCTTAGTCTTTTTCGCGACTAGGGAATAGACTCGCCAGAGAGTCGCAAGAGCTTTTGAGTAAGCTCGCGACTGGAGTGACCCGCGAGAATGAGTCGCCAGGACAGAGTTGCACAGTTTTTGAAAATTTTCAAAACAAAACACTTTCCAAAAACAATTAAAATACTCAAAAATCTTTTTGTATTTGATCAACATATGATTGAGTAAGTGCAACACATTTAATCAAGTACAATCACACAAATGAATAAGGCATTCAATGAACATAGACATGTGTGATGTGTGTGGGTACCAAAAACAATTCAACCAAGACATACACAATTAGCACTAGGAAGAGTGACCAATCTCAGTTATAGAAGTATGCATATATGACCTCCCACAAAACTTGATTACATAATTTTGAAGCTTTTCATTTGGCTTCATACATTTCATAACATTTGATCATTTTGGAACAACACATCTCATTTTGAGATTTCAATTTGATGAGTAAGCCTTTGGCTTTTGGGCACCATACATTTTCATATAAGTTGCTTTCCCTTTTTCCTAGTCAAATACTAGTATGTGCGACGACTTTTGCAGCTCATTATCTCTTTTCATTTTGATATTTAACATTGGTTGAGCTCTTTAAGCAAAAAAAATAAAAGAGTGGGAAGATATATAGGCACAAGTCTATGCAAGTCTCAAGATCAACAAAACCATTAACTAATCATTCATGACAAGTTTGAAGATCTATTTACAACAGTCACATAAATGTCAAGATTTTTCCCACAATGATATGAGTGCAAAGAGAATAAGCTACACTCGTAAATGCACAAAGCCATTTATATGAAGGTACAAGGCAAAACATGCGTGTGACAAAACACAATAATGCCGATCAAACTTTTTGGATTTTCTACTTTTTATGTGTTTTTGGATTTTTGACACAAAAGTAAGTAAAGATTGATCAAAAAGAAAACATTCAAAGCACTTAAAAAAAAACAAACAAAAATTGTCAAAACATGCTATACATGTGACCAACAAAGTAGTGCGTGCTATACACAAGTGAGATCAAATCAAGATAGATAAGCAAAACACACATCACACATGAAATTCAAGGAATTGTACCAACGCCGATGGTCTTACGGAGATTCAAACCATGGACCATCGAGAGGTTTGGTAAAGATGTCTGCCTTTTGGTTATCCGTATGTATGAATTCAAGGCACACGACTTTATCTTCCACCAAATCCCGGATGAAGTGGTAACGTATCTCTATGTGCTTTGACTTTGAATGCTAAACCGGATTCTTAGAGAGGTTTATAGCACTAGTGTTGTCACAGAACACACACATTGTATCTTGAGGAATCCTGTAGTCGTGAAGAAGCTTCTTCATCTAAAGAAGTTGTGTGCAGCAGCTCCCAGCAACTATGTACTTTCTTCCGCCGTAGAAAGGGACGCCGAATTTTGTTTCTTGCTCATCCTAGAGACAAGGTTGTTACCAAGGTGAAACAGCCACCTGAGGTACTCTTCCGGTCATCCACACTCCCAGCCCAATCTGCATCTGAATAACTAGCAAGGCAAGCATTGGAATCCTTTGAGTACCACAAGCCATAATCCAGAGTGCCATTAACATATCGTATGATTCGCTTCACAGCAGTCAAGTGGGATTCCTTCGGAGCGGCTTGATATCGAGCATAAACTCCCACGCTAAAAGCAATATTTGGTCTAATTGCTGTAAGATAGAGTAAACTCCCAATGATGCTCCTATACAAAGTTGGACTCACTTCTACCTCGGAAGGATCAAGATTAAGCTTTGTGGATGAACTCATGGGAGTGGAGGCATGCTTTTTGGAATCTAATCCAAACTTCTTGACAAGATTTCTAGCATATTTTTCTTGTGAAATGAATATACCTTCCTTCTTTTGCTTGACTTGAAAGCCCAAGAAAAATGCAAGCTCCCCCACCATACTCATCTCAAATGCTTTCTTTATCTCCTCGAAGAACTCTATAGCTTGAGCATCGGTGGTAGCTCCAAATACAATGTCATCAACATATACTTGAGCCACGAGAAGGTAGTTCTCATCATTCTTGACAAATAAAGTTCATTCGGCATATCCTCTTTTGAATCATTTGTCCAATAGGTAATGTGTAAGCCGATCATACCAAGCTCTAGGAGCTTGTTTCAAGCCATAAAGAGCCTTCTTCAATCTCAACACATGATCCGGGAAGTGAGGATCTTGGAAACCTTTGGGTTGTTCGACAAACACTTCTTCATTCAGATATCCATTGAGAAATGCACATTTCACATCCATTTGGTAGAGTTTGAAGTTCATAGTGCATGCAATTGACAGAAGGATGCAGATAGATTCAAGCGTTGCTACGAGAGCAAAGGATTCATCAAAATCTACTCCTTCCATTTGAGTGTATCCTTGAGCCACAAACCGAGACTTATTCCGTATAATCTCGCCATCTTCGTTGGTCTTGTTTTTGAAAATCTATTAGGTGCCGATGACATGAACATTTTTAGGCCTAGGAACAATTTCCCATACATCATTTCTCACAAATTGATTCAGCTCTTCATGCATTGAGTCCACCCAATTCTTATCTTGAAGGGCTTTTTCTACCTTTTTCGGCTCAAATTGGGCAAGGTAGCAATGGTACGTTACATGATTGGCAAGAAGTGTGTTTCCCTTTCTAAGATGAAGACCTTCATCTAAAGACCCAATGATGTTACTTTCTGGATGGTTTTTAACCAATCTTGATAATGGCTTCTCTGAGGTGGACACTTCATCATTCCGGGAGATAGGAGGATGAACTTTTAGAGGGGTGAGAGGACTTGATGATCTAGACATTTACCTTGTTTCCATTCTAGAGTTCATGGGAGTCGATTCCTTTTCCGGTGTAAGTCCTTCCACTTCAATATCTTGGGCTTCAACCTCAACGATGGATTCTTTGGAGCTTGGTCCTTCTCCATCATCATCAATCTCTACTTTTGTTATGGCATCATCAATCACCACATTGATGGACTCCATCACCGTCTTTGTTCTCTTATTGAAGACTCTATATGCCCAGCTAGTGGTAGAATAACCAAGGAAGATGCCTTCATCACTTTTTGCATCGAATTTTCTAAGGTTCTCCCGATCATTTAGAATGTAACACTTGCTCCCGAAGACTCGGAGGTACTTCACTTTAGGCTTCTTTCCATTCCAAATTTCATATGCGGTCTTCTTTGTTCCTGCTCGGAAGAATATTCTATTACCAATGTGACTGGAGGTGTTCACGGCTTCTCCCCAAAACTTTTGAGGGATTTTCTTGTTGAGTAGTATAACTCTTGTCATTTCTTAAATCACCCGATTCTTATTCTCAACCACCCCATTTTGTTGAGGAGTTTTAGGGGCTGAAAATTCGTTTTTGATCCCATTCTTCTTACAAAAAGACTCAAATCTTGCATTCTCAAACTCCTTGCCATGATCACTCCTTATCTTGACAATAGGAACCCCTTTCTCGTTTTGAAGTCTCTTGCACAAAATTTTCATCTTCTCACATGCTTCTAATTTTTCTCTAAGAAATTCCACCCAAGTGTATCTTGAGAAATCATCAACAATGACCATGATGTACCTTTTTCCTCCTAAGCTTTCAGTTCTTGTGGGCCCCATTAGATCAACATGAAGAAGTTCTAAACAGCGTGAGGTAGAGATCACATTCACTTTGTGATGATTTGACTTTATTTGCTTCCCTATTTGGCCTGCACCACAAATGGTCTTCTCCACCTTTCCAAATTTTGGAAGCCTCACAACAGCTTCAAGTTTAGACACTTTAGCCACTTGTTTGAAGTTTGCATGCCCAAATCTTTGATGCCAAAGTTCCAACATGTCAATACGAGCACTTCTACAGGAAATCGTTGATGTAGGAACTACTCCATAACAATTGCCGGTAGCCTATTTCCCTCCAATACTTGAATCCCTTCTTCATCAATGATTACACACCCCTTCTTTGAGAATTGAACAAAGAAGTCCTCATCACATATTTGAGTGATGCTTAAGGGATTCGCCTTAAGCCCTTTGATGTATAAGACATCCTTCAATAGAGGTAGCCTTGGTATCTCAATAGTCCCTTTGCCAAGTACTTGATCATGGTTTCCATCGCCAAATGTCACATAGTCACTGACCTTCTCTTTGAGTGACTTAAACAATGATTTTATCTCCTTTCATATGGCGAGAGCAGCCGCTATCAAGATACCATAAACACGAATTAAATACCTTCAAGGAGGTGTGCACAAATAAGCAAGCATGGGACAAGCACTATTGACCTTTAAACAAAAAATTATCTTCATTTTCCACTCTCTTGTTAGATTGAATTTTCTTTTTAAGATCGTCAACCTTATTACACAATATTCTATTCCTTCTTTTATACTTCTTAATCAAAGAATTTGATTCACATAGACTATTGTGTAGGATATGGTTCTCATTTTCAAAATATTTCAGCATGTGAACAAACATTCTTGCATGTTTCTTTGTTTTTAATAACTCTAGGAGTTCATTGTTAGGACAATCTTCAAACATACTCATAGAGTCATTATCACAAACATTTAAATCACAGTTCAACATAGCCTTTTCCATAGCTTCATTCATAGCTAAGGGGTCTAGGATCACACTTAGGTAATGAAACCACAGCAAGTGAACCCGCTTTGATACCAATTGAAAGTTCAATTAGTGTATAAAACACTAATGAATGTTTAGACCCCCAATTTCAACAATACCCACACAAGCTTATACACAAACAATATATGTGCGGAATGATAAATATAAGCTATATCCAAATTGGTAAAACACTCTAAACCATAATTAATCACAAACACAACAGCAATTAAAAGGTAAAGAGTAAAGGAAGAGAGATGCAAACACAAAGATAACACCAACACGTGTTATCGAAGAGAAAACCGAAGAACTCAGCGAAAAACCTCTCTGCCGCCCTCCAAGCGATCAAACAATCCACTAAAGAATAAAGTTGGGATACATAAATAGCAAAAGACCCTCCAAGCCTAATCTACCCAATGCACCTAAACCCTCCAAGCTTCTTGCTCCAACAAGGTTAAGCCTAACCCTGTCTTCTTTAGCTTCTCGGATCTCGTAATAAGCCCATTGCATTAACCAAGTAAATTGGTCATCTCCGAACTGCTTCCCAAGCACCAAAATACCTCCTCATTGATATGGGTATAGTAAGATAAGGATTCGGCAAATGTACCTTTCAAGGATATATCAATGGAGAGGATAAGAGTAGAGGAATTTGGAGAATCAAATGTCAAAGATTGTGGATGAGTCAATCTTGTTTTTCTCTAGGGTTTCTGTCTCAAAATTCTCTCTGGAACCTCTCTACATTTCTTGAGTATAAGGGTATTTATAGTAGTGTATGTGAGGAATGCGAAAAGTCAGTTTTCATCCAAACAGGGCATTCTGGCAACTCAATCTCGCGAGTGAAACAAGTCGCGAGTTTGAGTCACGAGCTAACTGCCTAACCAGACTCTATATTTTGTCCAGTAATGCTCTAGCTGTCGTGACTCTTTAGTTCCCTACATGCTTCACGCATGTGCCACTGTGGCGACTTGCCAGTCACAAGTCAGTCGCGAGGCTCCTTTGTATGCACATATCTTGAGTTTTCTTCACACTTTCTCACACACAACCTTTACATAATTCCCACCTAAATACATGGTCTCTAATTGCTAAAATACAAGCAAATTTGGCACAGAATAAAGCCAACACATGATTGAATAAATTCAACCTTACAAAAAGTGATTCTAAAGTAATAAAAAAAAAAGTTTTTATTTAAATTTCTATTAGGTTTGTTTTTTTTTTGTTTGGCCAAGGTCTTCTTAACGTCTTTAGCCATTTAGTTAAAAGTCTACTTAATTTTTTTTTGTTTGCATGGTAGAGTTATTGCACAATTGATTGAGGGAAACAGTCAAAATCATTTGCTTCTAACCTCAAGGTAGGTTCTCTCTAAGGTACATTAGCTTGACTGAATCGTCATATGTTTTATGTTAATACTATTGTAATAGCTTAACCCAAAGCTCTACTATAGAAATATTTTTCTTTGTCCAAACATCCCAAATATTGTGTTATTTATGACTTGGCGTGTTTGTTCATAATTATTACTATTTTATATTATTGAGGAATGGGGTAATGGGTCTATTTATAGACTTATAAGGCATACTTAAGAGTCAAAAGTCTTGTAACTCAAGTAGCACATTTTGATGTTTACAATAAGGACATTCAGGATTTAAATTCCCTCTCCCCAATTATATTTATCAAAAGGGATTTACTCAAGACTAAATGTAACTTATAAGTTATAACCCATTTTTTCACATAAAATATCATTCTTTTAAGTGTGGCAGTTATTTTTCTTTCTCCAAAACATTGCCAAATATTGTGTTATTTATGACTTGGTGACTCTACTTCTCTTGAATCATGTGTTCTCACTAGGAAATCGCCAAATCGGTCCCAAAATTGGTATTAGGGCCGGCTCAATAGGTGATGCAATTGATGCAATCGCCTAAGGCCCCCAAATAAAAGAAGGCCCCCACTTGTAAAAAAAATTATATATATAATATATTTATCTATATATTTTAATTAAAAAAAATTTAAGGACTTTTATTGGTCAATAAAATGCATTAAAAATGCATCATTGTGTCATAAAATGCAGAAGATTAAAAAGGGAAAAAACAAAAATAGTCAAACTTCAGCTAACAAAATTAAATTTTAGGAGACAAATTTATTAACTCATTCTTGAAATATGCTAAAATCAAAATTAATACCAGACAAATTCATTAATAATACAACGTAATTGTCTTGAAATATGCCAAAATAGAGATTATAAATTTCAAAAACAAAAGAAAAATCTCTCATCTCTCTATCTCTCTGCCTCTCCATCTATATTCTTACATTTCTTTTCTTCATCTTCATCTTGATTCTTGATCTTTTTCCATAAACTCAGTCTAGCTTGAAATTTTTCTTTTTTGATTCCCTTCAATTCACAATAAATTCAAAATTGAAAAGGGGAAGCATACCAGAGGTAATCTTCTTCCCCTTTCTATCTCTTCGAAAATGAAGATAATGAGTCTGCTATTTTTTTAACTTAAATTATATATATATTTTGGTTTATTTCACTGCACAATTGATTGATGGGACATGTTTTTAGTCATAGGACAGGCTGGGAAATTATTGATACAAGATATTGATACAAAATTCTACTATGATAGGACCCTTTACTGCCCCTCTCATAATTGGACCCTTTTTCTGCTATGATAGGACACGTTTTTTGCTTTTACACTTAGCCATAGGAGTACAGGCTGGACATCTCACATCTGCACTGCATAGGCGCACAGCAACACAGGCTGCACTACACAGTTGCGCACTGCATAGTGCAGCCCACAGACAACACGTTTTCTCACTTTATCAATTATTATAAATTATTATACCAATTAATAATTTGATGTGTATCATATCAACTCATTTTATTATAGTGACACTAATTTATTGAACCATGTAATAAATTAATTTTTATTTGTGCAGGTTTAGACTTTAAAGTAGTCACGGCATTAGAAAAATTACAAAAACTTAATTAGTAATTTTCCATGTCAAAAAGCAAGAAAAATAGATTTTAAATAATAAAAAATTCAATATATATTATTTGATTAATATTTAATTATAAAAAGGCCCAACTTAAAATTTTCACCTAAGGCCCCCAAAGTTGTTGAGTCCGCGCTAATTGGTATCAACAATTCCTACAAATAGTTTATAAATAGCGTATATATTTTGAGCAAAATGTCCATTAAATCCGAAGTAGTACTAACAGTGACAAGATTTATATATTGGTGAGTCACGTAAATCATAAACGTAGTAAATGTATTGTTCTTCACCTTTTGTACTACAATAATATGGTATGCTTTAAAAGATCATAAAAGTTCCACCAAACTCAATCAATCCTCCGCTCCCCCTTCTTCTCCTAGAAAAATATGTATCATCAATCCTTTAGTTCCATTTTGAGAAATTTTAGGACACAATTTTTGTTACAACTCTAACGTCGTCGATTATAGGTAATAGAAAAAAAAAAGTGTATGAGCTCTTTGTGAAAATGATTGTCTATTACTTATAATAGACCACTACACCAAGCTGTGGTAAATGGTGTAATATTAAAAGAAATGTGACTTCCAAAATCCCTCATTTTGTCTTGAGTAATTTGGAAAAGTACGCTTTAAAAGAAATAGGAGTTTTACACTATAAATGGGGGAACGAAAATGTGATTTTCTATTATTTGGTTGGAGTGAAAATGGAGAGAAAAGACAATTGGATGGATAGTGAAAATGTAATTTATACTTCATTCTTTCACTTTTCTAGTCTTTATCGAATATACATGATGAATAAAATACATATTTCCTATCCTCTAAACCAAACAAAGCATCAGTATGCAATATATTTACCACAGTAAACTTTTTAACACATAATACAAAGATGTCTATAGAGATTTCACAAAATAGAGTACAACTGGTATGATATTATATGTAATGAACAATGCAGCATGGTTTCTAAGTTTTTTTCCAATTTTATTATAAATGAACTAGCCTCATCACATGAAATGAGGCTCTTTTTTTTTTTTCTTTTTTTTCTTTTTTTTTTTTTTTGTCTAGTGTCATTTAAAAAAAAAAAAAAAAAAAATTGGATAAGTTTGTTTTGAAAATATAGATTAATAAGAAAGTGTCATATTTTGTAGACATTTTAAGTGGAGTTGGAAATATATTTTTACCGAGTTGTCCTCAAGTTTTTTTTTTTTTTTTTTGTGTGTTAAACCTAAGGTTTTGAACTATTTTTGAACCACATAAAAGTTCAGTTCAAAAAGGAAAATCTACTTATAGATAGTATAGATATATAAGTTTAAATTGAAACTTTTTTTAAGGGTGTGTTTGGATACCTCTTATTTTGCTAAAACTGAAAAATTATTGCAGAAAGTACTGTAGATAAAGGTAAAAGTTAGTTGAAATAGTACAGTGAGACTCATGAATAGTGCCAAAAAGTGCAGTGGGGCTCATGAATAGTAGCAAAAATAAGCTGAATAGTGAAGTAATTTTAATTTTTAATCCTAACCCAAACGCACACTAAATGTAAGATTTAATTTAAAACTTCGAAAAAATAAAGCTAACTCGAATCAACCTATAAAAATTAAGGTGTAAAATATTATTTTTTATATATCAAAATTATTTATGCTAATTTTTATTGATTATATTTTTAAAAATATGTACTTTCTTTTGGTATTTTTTAGTCTTGTAAAATAGTTATATATAAAACTAACAAATATTTTGGAGGAGAGGAGATATTCCCTTTTTTTTTTCTTTCTTTTTTAATCCACTTGGCTACGAACAGGTGTAGTGGGCCCCTCGTACGTACACTCGAAGGAAGAGAAGGCTAATTCACGGCTGAAAGACAAAATGCTGACATATAGAGGGTCTGTTTAGATACCGCTTATTTTGCTGAAAATTAAAAGCTGAAAACTAAAAACACTATAACGAATAATATTAAAATAAGACTAAACAGTGCACACGTAGGTCCCAGCAAAGATGGACAAATTGTTTACGCAACTAAATGTTGAGACGAGCACAGTGCACAGTGGTTGAACTGCATGAATGGACAAACACGTGTACTGTACACATGGGTCCCAGCAAGGATGAACAAACGTAGAAACGCCGACATAGTGCCGGTTTGGATTCAACTTATCACGTCTACGTTTGGTTCTTCCGCGTTTTCCCCTTTTCTTTTTTTTCTTTTTTTTGCACGCGTTTTCTCCCACAAGCGGCTACTGTTCATGTACTGTTCATAAACAGTAGACGCAACTTTTGACCAAGTCTTTCGTGAACAGTGCATCCGTGCACTGTTCACGGACCCACAAATTTCATTTTTCAACAACTTTTTCATTAAAAATAGGTCCCACGGCACTATTCACACATTTAAAAATTATTTTGCTACAGTGTTTTTAGTTTTCAGTTTTCAGTTCCAGCAAAATAAGTTCTATCCAAACGGACCCATAAGGGTGAGACACTGTATCCAAACGTGACTGGAATGTCCCACGCAGTTTCTACCACACAAAAAAAAAGAAAAAATATCTGATCAAAAAAAAAAAAAAAAAAGAATATCCCATGCGGTTCATGTGTTTCCGATTTTCTCTTACTTATTTTTTATAATATATTTTCAATATTAAATTGTAATTTAATTTTTTTTTAAAGCGTGACTTAATTTAAAATTTTCTTCCAAAATTTTAAATTTTGAATCCATACCCTAAGTTTAGATGTATTTTGGATTTAAGTAATTAGATATTTGTTAAATGTCACATTAACTTAAAACACAGTTATATGAGTATAATTTTTAGAACTATAAGAGGTATAGTCAAAATAAGAGATGCCACATCCACAATATTTTTACAACAAATCATATGTGGCAAATAGTTATTGGTTCTAATTTGAATCCACAACTTAAATTACTTTTTTGCCTACCCATAACAATCAATAACAACTTACCACTTAAAATTTGTTGTGAAAGAGTTGTGAAAATGTTATGGACATACTATTTCTCATCAAAATTACCTCAAATTTTAAAAATATAAAATTAAATTTTAGTCAAAACAACATCTTACGTGACTTTAATAGAGTTTAAAATGACGATATTTTGAAGTTTTTTTTTTTTTTTTGAGGAAGCGATATTTTGAAGTTAATTGACACTTAACAGACACTTAATCGTGACATATTGATGAACCGACTTAAATCTGAACTATACATAACTCATAATTTAAGGGGTACATATTAAAATTTTGAAACTTTGGGAGAAAAAAACTCAAAATTTTAAAATTACAATCTTGAGTAGTATCAATTTGTACATGCATCTGTTTCTTTCCGTGCATTTATACTTCTATAAATAGATCCTAAAACCTTGGTCGAAAGACTCGAAACCTAAAGAGAAAAGAGATTGTGAGTGAGACTGAGAGTAGTGTATTTTATGTGTGGTAAGAGTAGTTTGCACAAATGGGAGTGAAGAAGGTAGTATTGATCTTAGCTTTTCTGGGGTTCTTGTATCTGGATGGACTGCCGCTTTGCACGGCCTCAGAAGTCCATAATTACACCTACATAGTAAGTGTCACTTACCACCTACTATGGTACGTATAAAAAAAGAAACTTATCCAAACATACCTTAGACAAGATCCAACTTTCCCTTTTGAAAAACATGCGGTGACCAGTGTAAAGGGAAAGAGAAGTACACTATTTTCATTTATGTTGAAATATGTTGTTTAAGTTACTCAATATATATATGTTCAAATTTGGAAGTTTGTGTTTCTCATATCAATGTCCATTTCTGGTTGCAGCTGAAGGAGACGAATTTTACCAGGCTATGTAGCACCAAGAGCATGCTGACAGTAGATGGTCAATTCCCGGGGCCAGTCCTTCTTGTTCAAAAAGGTGACACAGCATTTGTCACTGTTCAAAATAACGGAAAATATGGCGTGACTATTCACTGGTAAATGATCAATCTCTCTCTCTCTCTCTCATGGTTGACTGTCATTACACTCACAGTATGTCTTATTTACCTCTGCGTGTTATAAGCATGGTGGCTAAAAGTGGAAAAATATCATAACTCTAATGGATCTGGTACACAGGATCTTTGCCCTAATTTCATGGGTTGCTTTGTCCAATAAATCAAAAGTTTTTAATTAGTTTTAGAGTTTAGATTAATATAATTTGGTATTGTTTGTAACTTTAAAGTTTAAAAACTAAATTTAAATAATAGTAAAATACAATTAACACCGTTGAAGCTTAGGCTAATGCCAACTAAGTCTAAAACTTTACAAAACTGACCAACCTATTCCTTGACTACTGTAAGAAAAAGGAGAAAAATGAGTACCAAACCTAAAGGTTTAGGAACCATGTTAGTCAGTTTTGAAAAATTTTAAATCTAGCTGACATTAGACCAAATCTTAGGGTGTAAACTATATTTTACCCTAAAAAGAAAAAAAAAAGATTAAAAATAGTGAGGTGGGAAAATGTGATTTTAAAAAATAACATTTTAAAGGTAAACAAAAAGTCAAAATACATTCATTTTATAAAGATTTAAATGTATAAAAAATAGTGAATAATCTCATGCATGATGTCCAAAATGAAATTGGGCTGGAGATTAATATTTTATTTTTTCGGAACTATAGTAATTAACACTTGAGATCCTACTGCTTTATCTGTTAGATCTTTAAAGAATTTATTGAATGATACAATTATAAGGAATAAAACTCATAAAGCTGATGAACACTTCTTTTTTATTTTTAAAAACAGGCACGGAGTTAAGCAGCCAAGAAATCCATGGTCAGATGGTCCTGAAAATATTACCCAGTGTCCAATTAAACCAGGAAATAAATTCACTTATGAGGTTGTATTTTCTGATGAAGAAGGAACGCTTTGGTGGCATGCCCATAGTGACTGGTCCCGTGCAACAGTTCATGGCGCAATTGTTATTTCTCCTAAAAATGGAACCTCTTATCCATTTCCAAAGCCCTATGCTGAAGAAGTAATTATATTGGGTATAATTTAGTAATGGCTAGTGGCCATAACTTATTTTCAGAGAGGATATAATGGCATATATATACCATATAACTGGGAAGATTGCAAAAGATTAACTGGAAATTAAATGTATGCTAAGTTTGTACTTATACATCTAAATCTTCCTTTTTATACATTGCAGCGGAATGGTATAAGGGAGATGTGAAGGAATTAATCGATAATGCTACAGCAACCGGTGCTGATCCAGAGGTATCAGATGCCTACACTCTTAATGGCCAACCAGGATATCCAAACAATTGCTCTATTGGTATGAATTTCTTTCCAAATTTATTGTGGGGAAAAGAAATTTCTAAAAAATAAAAATTGTTTTATAAAAGAGCTTTGATTGTTTCGCATCCAATTGTATCCACATTAGTGCTGAATGTTCAATTAGCATATAAAACACTAATGAATGTTTAGACCCCCAATTACAAAATTACTAAAGCAAGCTTATATTTAAACAATATATGTGCGGAATATGAAATATAAGCAATACCCAATTTGGCAAACTACTTTAACACAAAATTAATCATAAACACAGCAGCAATTAATGGTTAAAGAGTAAGGGAAAAGAGATGCAAACACAAGGATAACACCGGCACGTGTTATCGAAGAACTCGGCAAAAAATCTCTTTGCCGCCCTCCTAGCGGTGAAATGATTCACTAGAAAATAAAGTTGGAGTATATGAATAACAAAATACCCTCCAAGCCTAGTCTACCCAATGTACTTGAGCCCTCCAAGCTCCCGCTACCAACGGGTTACGCCTAACCTTGTCTTCTCTAGCTTTCCGAATCCCACAATAAGTTTCATATTGCATTCGCCATCCTTGGCATCTTCCAATGCTTTCCAAGCTCCAAAAACACTCTCAATACTCTAAATGGGTATGGGTAGTGTTTGGATACAAATCTCCTCTCAATGGGTATAACAATGGGAGAGGGAATGAGAAGAGACTACAAAGATTTCTTTCTAAGAATGAGTAGCTCTCTCTAATAGGGTAGGTGTGTTGTAGAAACCTCTCTTAGGGTTTTTCTCTCAATAGGCTCCCTTTTTAGCACATTACATTTCGTGGGTATAAGGGTTATAGTAGGGTATCAGATGGAATGTGAAAAGTCAGTTTTCAGCAAAACAAGGCATTCTGGCGACTCAGCCTCGTGACTGGAATGAGTCGGAGTTTGAGTCGCGAGTTAACTACCAGGCCAGACTATACTTTTTGTCCTGTAGTGCTCCAGCTGTCGTGAACCTTCAGCTTCCTGCATGCTTCACACGTGTGGCACTTTGCCAACTTGCTAGTCGCGAGATCTAGTCGCGAGACTCCTCTTGAATGCACACAACTTGAGTTCCTTCACACTCTCTCACACACAACCCTTACATTATTCCCACCTAAATACAGGGTTTCTACATGCTTAATTACAAGTAAATTTGGCACGGAATAAAGCCAACACATGGTTGATTAAATTCAACCTTACAAGTGCGTTTGGGAACAACTTATTTGCTGTAACTTATTTGCATAGCGTATTTAGTTTTTGGTAACTTTTATATTAATTGTGTGACAAAAAACTAAAACTTAGATAATTTGCAAAAGAAACTGAGATAAAAAGCGAAAACAAATAAGTAAGGGCCAATCACACACTCGCTATATGTCCATACTCTTTTATATCATGTATAAAATATGGATAACTAGCATGAAAGTGTAAAAATTGTGTGAAATACTTTACATCCAGGTGTTAGCAACAATAATTTCTCTTATAAAAAAAATAAATAAATGCTCTTGTAAATGATTTTTCTTCCATTATTTGGGGGGAAAGCAAAAACGATACCTACCACTAATAGTTGGAAAACGTTGGATATGGTTTTAAGAGTTGTGTTCAAATTACATTACTCAAAATATTTTATTGAATATCAATTTTGACAAAGCTATTGTTGAATTACATTTTTTTTTCTTATACCTTACATATTTGCTAAAATTTTAAAGAAATGGAAATCACTAACTATGTCATATATCAAATATTTAAATATTTAGATTTTTATATTTTAAAATTAAGTGTAAAAGATAGGTTCTTTAATCAAACAGTCAATAAAATTTGATTTATATGAAATTTGATATGCAACGTGTTAAGAATATTGGGATGAGAATATATAATGTCAAGGTTGGATTTTCAAAATTTTATTCCAATAAAAAGTTATTATATTGTCTAACATTATTTAAAGTTATACTAGTTATAACTCCATCTTAACCCCTTTTTTAATTAAACTAAAATTAATTGATCATATTTTCATGCTTCAGCAACAACATATCGTCTACCAGTTATTCAAGGAAAGACCTATCTTCTCCGCCTCATCAACGCCGGCATGAATGAAGAAATGTTCTTCGCCATTGCACATCATAAGCTCACAGTTGTTGCACAAGATGCTTCATACTTAAAACCCATAAACACTAGCTACGTCTTGATAACTCCAGGACAAACAATGGACATTTTGGTCACAGCAAACCAGTCTCCAAGCCATTATTATATAGCTGCTCGTCCTTTCTTTGACGTTGTTGCTCCATTCGACAATTCCACCACTACAGCAATTCTTCAGTACGTAGGCAATTATACTCCTCCATCCTCTCCTTCCTTTCCAACCCTTCCTAATATTACTGACAAGTCTGCTGCTGACAACTTCACAACTCGCTTAAGAGCTTTGGCGAGCAAAGATCACCCAATTAGTGTCCCAACTGGAGTTGATGTACCGATGTTTATCACAATTTCTGTAAATCGGTTACCTTGTGATAAAGCTGTGTGTGGGGGTCCAAATAATTCCATTTTAGCAGCTAGCTTAAACAACATAAGCTTTTCGACCCCAAAAATTGATATACTACAAGCATACTACAGGTTGGTACTCAAACTGAAGATTATGCTAAAAAATGAATATAGACCCAAACAGAACCAGCTGAAATCTATAACTCAAAAAGCATAATCGATTGTTTGTATGAATTGCTTAGAGAAGTCTCAAATTATTTCTATCTTATTCTACAGACTACAGATATCAAAAATGTTTATCTCAAAAAAAAAAAAAACAAAAAATGTTTACTTGGACCTCAACTTGCACTAAACTTTAATTTTGACTTTTGGTACACTAACACATTCATTGCTACCCCAATATTGTGAGGTGGATCGCAAGTAACATGCATGACTAGTAGTCGCTAATTTTCTCGAATAGATGAGAAAGTATATTATACTTATTCAAACTTTTAACAACGCGCCTCAATGATGATTAAGCAAGAAATACAAACGATTGTGACTGACTTGTGTGACAAGATCACCGGTATTTTTGTAAGATAACATAATTTAATCGAGCCTGACAATGACCCACTTTAATTAATTAAAAGAGTATGCATAGGCAGAAGTTTCCCATGCCAACATTACCCACAACTTCTGCCTAGAATATTGCTCTAATAATAGAATCATAATCCGGATCATGCTTTCATCGTTTACTTGCAAACAACATTACCCACAATGTGCATTTTTTTTCAGTAAATCATTGCGTTAAGAGTGTGCATAGGCAGAAGTTGAGTTGATTCATATATAATTGTCCAAGAATGGTCTCTTAATTGATGTCTTGAAGCAATCGAATTTTTTTAAATTTTTTCCGGTGTTCTTATCAAATCATCATTAGATGACAAACCCCACATTGCAATTTTTTAAACTTTAAGACCAACCATGCATATATATAAATATATATATATATATATATATATATATATATATAAAGTTAAAAATCTAACCACATTTTACAATTTAAAATTTATAAAATTTTGCTCCAAACTAGGTTGAAAGATATTCTTCCAACCTGTGTTAAGTGACAGTTCATAAAATCATACACATGTTAAATCACTAGTTAAATCATTTATACAATATTTCTGGCATAAGAAGTGGTGAGATCTCTTTTTCTTGTTTGAAGCAAAACAAGGGTGACCTGATGTTGTCAAAGGAAAGCAGGAATTCACGTTAATAAAGTTATACAATAATGATAATTATATTTGGACCCCAACTGTAGTTTTCTTTGGCTTTAACTCTGCAAGGGCAAGGTGCGGACATTTTGTCTCACTTGTAGAATGATTCAAGTGACGGTGGCTGCCATTTGAGTGATTGTAGCTATTTGAATTTACTCTATTTGAAATGCATACATTTTATAATTTTAGATTATATATTACAAATTTAAAAGTATATTCAGTGTTATTATTTAAAATTTTAAAGGATGAAATATTCTATATAAATAAAGTTTAATTGTGAAATAAATCATCTCCATTTTAAGTAAAATAGATAGGTCCTATTCCCTTTGTTATGAAGCAGCAAGATAAATGCTTTTCCATCAATTTTTTAAAGTTAATCGTTAGGGAAAAAAAAAAAACAATTTTGTAGTCCTAAAATAGATTTCGTTGAATATTAAAAAATTTAATAGTAGAGGTAAGAAAAAAGAAAAGAAAAAATTATGAATCTGCTAGCTTGATGATGTCTTTGTAGGGTGCAGCTAATTGTTGGTAACTAATACAGTGAAAATTTTCTTTTTTAATAGATATAATAGAATTTTAACCTATGACATCCACTATACAATGATTACTTTTATTATCTGGTTAAGATGTCAATTGGTTTTTGAAATAGGTGGGATTTTAACTTCAAATCTCTTATTCAAAAAAAAAAAAAAAAGTATTTTATCAATGGAATCAACTAAAACCCATGAAAAAGACATACATATTCAATGTTACGCGTGTTTATTCTTAAAACATATAAATCACGTTTAGACTAAATTATATGTGTTGCCTAACCCTTTAAATTCTCTATCAATCTGGACAATCAAATTGAGCACTTAAAAGTTTTTTTGGTTGAAAGAACAGTTAAAAAGTTAAAACAACACAATTTTCACATTGAGAGCTGATACAAGCTAGCTAACATTGACTAATTTAATGTCTCCATGTGGCATTGTTTTTTCTTTTCTTTCTCGTTAGGCTATTATGTTTGTCTTTATCGAAAGGGGCATCAGAAAGTATGAATCTTGGGTAGTATTTTACTTACATGAGTAAAAAAAATTAAAATGTGCGGTTAGCTGCCTCGTATGACCGCATCACTTTAGCTAAACCTTGGAACTATGTTCTTTTTTTTTTTTTTTTTTTTTTTTTTAGTTGTGATTTACAATTATATTTTATATTGACTTTATTCCATGACAAAAAGTGTCGTAATCGTATTAATTTATTTTCTTGTATTTTGTGGGATTTTATTGTATTGGGTTTAGTATTAAGTTGGTGAAGAATCAAGCATGCATTGAAGATCAGTGCAATTTCGCGACTAGCTTGCAAGAAGTTTGCAAGTAAAGGTTCCCGCGAAAAGGCCACGTGAGAAGTACATATTGAAAGCTGAAGAGTTCAGTGTCAGGCGGCATTTCGCGAGTACTTTGCGAGACAGGCCATCTCGCGAGGTACCCGCGAAACTCTCTACTTAGAGGATTTTAAGTGTGACTTTCTTACCCTTCACCCATACTATATATACTCTCATTACTCACAAAAGTAAAAGAGGCTATTCAGAAAGAAAACCCTAGATAGGTTTCTACAACACAACACACCTATCTTTTAGAGAGAGAGCTACTCATCCTTTAGTGAGAAATCATTGTAGTCTCTTCTCCTTCGCTCTTCTATTGTCATACCTTGAGAGGAAATTTGTATCCAAACACAACTCATACATTTTTAGAATGTAGAGAGTGTTTTGGAATTTGGGAAGCATTTAGAATTTGCCAAAAAAAGCCGATGAGGCTTGGTGGATGCAATCGGGCGGTATTGCTTGATCCGAAAAGTTAGTGAAGATAAGACTTCGAAAAGTCCATTAGTAGCAGGAGCTTGGAGGGCTCATGTACATTGGATAGACTAGGCTTGGAGGGTTTTTTGTTATTTGTGTACTCCAACTTATTCACTAGTGGATCAATTTCGATTTGGTGTTATCTCGTGTTTGCATCTCTCTTCCCTACTCTTTAAACTTGTTATTTATTGTTCATTGTTGTTGGATATGGCTTAGAGTAGTGTTATCGGTTTATTGTGCATATTTACTTTTGTTTTGCACTTTGTTTAGTTAGAGTAAAAACAATCTAGTCGTAATTTTAAAATTGAGGTCTAAATAAGTATTAGTGTTTCACACTAATTTAAGCTTTCATTTTTAAAGTTGTTTGGACAAGTGCTCTGATACCACTTGTTGGGAAATTTAGACCCCGGTTGAAAGAATTAACAAGTTTTAAACCCAAGTTGTTAATTAGATTAATTATGAATAAATCTTGTTAAAACAAATAAACATCAATATCATGTTAAAATCAAATGCAGCAGAAAAGTAAATAAGACAGGATATGATGACCAAGGAAAACCAATGAAACTAACCAGTTTCACAGTAAAAAACCTGGGAGGAAACCTTCCCGAAAAGCAATCCACTATAATGAAAAGAAGTTTCAGATCTAGTACAAAACTTTTGTCCTTAGACTCTACAATCTCCGTAGATGAATTCACAGTAGAAACCTTCTACCGCTTCAGAACCTCTGAACTCTTCAATATATGAACGCCACCCTTTGATGATGCACGAATCCCAGTAAGTGACTAACCAATTGCGCGGATCCCAGTATGCGACTTCAATCACCAACTAGAAGAAGATTGTTGGCTGCAAAGTTCTTCACTTCATCAATAATGAAGATCAAGAAGCACTTGGTTACAAAACCCTAAGGCGCAAAGACGCAGTAGCTTCTTTCAAAGAGAATAAGGCATCGGTCACCTTTTGCATATGTTCTCCTTGTATTCTCTTCTGTGACGGCCTCTAAAATAAGTTTTATATAGGTCTAGGGTTGTGAGAAAAAAAATCCTACACAAATACAAAAGCTTGGCCGAAAAATTGGATCTGAAAATTCTGATTTCCTGTAACCTCGATAGATAGCAGGTGTCGAGGAGGTGTCGAGCTTTAAAACATCAGACACAAGAGATGAGGCTCGATCGATCCACCAGGTGTTGAGAAGCTATCGAGGGAATATGAGCTTTCTCGATCAATCCACCAGCTATCGAGAAGGTGTCGAGATTGCAATAAGAAACACCTTAAGAGGCTTAATAGATAGCTAGTTGTCGAGGAGGTGTCGAGCAGCTGTCGAGATATCTATCTGCAGGTGTCGAGCTATTTGTCCAACTTTAATGAACATCTTTTCTTCACTTGTTTCTTAGTCCAATCTTCATGGCTTTAATATTAGACTTGAACAACATGTTCCTTGAAGTATTAAACTCATCCTAGATCTACTCAAATACAAGTAAAGTGCGTTTTGTTAAAGGATTAACCAACTACATAAAAGAATGACATATGTTCTTAACAAGTGAACCACATATGTCCTAACAATCTCCCCCTTTGGCAATCCGTGACAAAACCATAACAAACAAATGAACATACAAGAGAAGTCATAAATCACTCAACTCATATTCACTTGTTGAATACAATAAAATCTATCATAATACAAACTCTTGAAAAACTTTGCAAGAAGAGAGTTTATGACAAATAGACTTTGACAACCCGTATTTCTGAAACACTTTAAACAAAACTCATCAAGGTATCTTTGTGTGAAACAGAAATAATAGATTGCATACAAGTAATGAAACATGTATATAAAGAGAGAAAAGAAACAACACATGTAGAGATAGGTGAAGAAAACATACATCAGCATTTAAATATCAAAGATAAGCACAATGTATGTAAACAATGGTCATAAGACCCAAGGTACAAGAAGAAGGAAGTAAGCACTCCCCCTAACAAGATGAAACACAACTCCCCCTTACAAGGAATGTATTTCTCCCCCTAAC
The DNA here is from genome assembly GCA_030021035.2 of Notholithocarpus densiflorus. NCBI lineage: Eukaryota > Viridiplantae > Streptophyta > Magnoliopsida > Fagales > Fagaceae > Notholithocarpus > Notholithocarpus densiflorus. Next base: position 8,696,161 of record JARYZH020000007.1, read on the forward strand.
ATGTAAAATCTTCAAAAAGAAACTACATATTCTCCACAATTTCTCCCCCTTTTTGTCATGATTGACAAAGGGTACAAGAAGTTAGAAAACTTCACCCGAGAAACATAAAGATGATCAAGGATGATCAAGGGGGTACAAAGAATCCATAAAAATGCATGAATGTAATGAAACAAGATGCTATGGATGACAAGATAATAGAAGGATGCAAAAACATGTGAAAAACACATTTCTCAACAAGAAAAATGTTATGCACATAGATCCCAAAACACACACACACACTAAACAAGTTTAACCAATTTTATATTTCAAAAACAAGTTAAGACAGTTTAGTGAGCATACATTAACACATGTAAAACCTTGTGATGGCCAAATCACATTATACCTGCACATGTATCAAGAGTAGCAAAGAATATTGCGTGTCGTGTGTGAAGAACATCGCAAGATTGCATAAGTGTATACATGTTATGACGATTTGAGATATGAGAAAATCACTTTAACTCACACACAATCATAACTGTTTGATGGGGACTATCACCTTCAAGGTACATCCTATAACTCCCACATCTCTTAGAAAACACGCTTGCAATCATATTTAAAACATTTTTGATTTTTTTGCTTTTCATTTTCTTTGCATATTTTATTGAAGCAAATCATACATGGGCATAAGAGAGAGAAAAGAAAATACCCAATAATGGTAAGCATTTGACATTCCAATTTTGCTATGCCGAAGCACACAAATGTCCTTAACACTGCACTTTTGCTATACCGAAGCATACAGGTGTCATATTATGATTGGCGGGCAACAGTGGTGAGATAGTCATTTATGCCTTTCTCTTAGGATTTTCTAGTCCTTCCCGTCAAAAAGAGTGATACGAGTGTTAAGTACAAGAGATAACTTAATTTTACTCATCACAAACAAGAGCCACAAAGCTCACTTGTTTAGTTGTTCATAGAGATGCTGATCTAAGCTACAAGAGATACAAAGTTTAGAAAACTTTGTTTCAATGGCCATACAAGGTACACAAGTACCAATGTACACAAAACACACACTGTTTTTGTATTTTTTTTATTTTTCTCTTTTTATTTTTATTTTGAAAACAAAACAAAGTAAACAAAACTGAACAACCAAACAAAAATAGATAAACATCATGAAAGCATGAAAGAAAGATGCATATGCATGAAGGCATGATAGAAAGATGCAGATGCATGAAAGCATGATTCCAAAAGCAGATAAGAAATCAAGCAAAGAGAGTCCTACTTTAGATAGAAAGAATTAAAGCAGAGGACAAACTGAAAAGACAATTAAGTCTTAGACTCCTTTCTCACCCACACAGCACGAGTCTTTGGCCGTGAAGATGAAAAGGCACGTGTCCTAGTATGTCTACTCAAGTATATAGAAGAATTAAAATTCTCCTGAAATTGAGTTAAAAAGCTCAAGGCTTTTAATAACTCTCCAAACAAAGGTGTAGGTCCTTGAGAGGAAGTCTGTGACCGTTTGGACAATTGCTTATGAGGATACAACTTAAAGCAATTAGGACGAATGTGTCCAGAAACACCACAATGGTGACAAACATGAGTAGTTTTAGAGCTACTCGGCTTCCTTGAAGAAGGTCTAGCCTTAGAGGTTGACAGAGACCTCAACTTAGGACAATTTGGCCTAATATGACCAACAATATGACAATGATGACAAGTGGGGACAAATTCAGATTTTTCAATCAGCCTAGGAGGAGTTTTAGACATACGTTTAGAAACTTCAATGTTAACATCAAAATTTTTACCTTTGTCTATCCTAGCAATATTAACCTTCAACTCTTCATTATTCCTTCTAAATGGAGGGATATCAAAATCTTTTTCTTTTGAGTGAGGCTCAACAACAAGTTTGGCACTAGTTAATTTTTCAACTTCAGTTTTAAATTCAATTAGTTGCTCTTCCAAACTCTTAATTTTGTCCACCTGAGATGAAATTTGATTTTTAAAATTCTCATTCAAATTATTGGCTACATCCAATTTTGCAATCAAATCATATTTTTCAAGTTTGACCTTTTTAAATTTAGCTTTTAATTTTGTAGAACATTCAAGAGATTTCATACAAAAATTATAAAGCTTGCAATAAGCATCTTGAATATCATCATCGTCATACAAAACAAGATCATGTAAATCAAAACAATCAAGAGATTCCATGACAACGGGGGTCAAGGATCACACTTAGGAAATAAATCCAATCAGAGTATACCAACTCTGATACCACTTGTTTGGACAAGTGCTCTGATACCACTTGTTGGGAAATTTAGACCTCGATTGAAAGAATTAACAAGTTTTAAACCCAAGTTGTTAATTAGATTAATTATGAATAAATTTTGTTAAAACAAACAAACATCAATATCATGTCAAAATCATATGCAACGGAAAAGTAAATAAGACAAGATATGATGACCTAGGAAAACCAATGAAACCAACTAGTTTCACAGTAAAAAACTTAGGGGGAAACCTTCCTGAAAAGCAATCCACTATAATGAAAAGAAGTTTTAGATCTAGTACAAAACCTTTGTCCCTAAACTCTACAATCCCTGTAGATGAACTCACAGTAAAAACCTTCTACCGCTTCAGAATTTCTAAACTCTTCAATATATGAACGCCACCCTTTGATGATGCACGAATCCCAGTACGTGACTAACCAATTGCGCGGATCCTAGTACGCGACTTCAATCACCAACTAGAAGAAGATTGTTGGCTGCGAAGTTCTTCACTTCATCAATAATGAAGATCAAGAAGCACTTGGTTACAAAACCCTAAGGCGCAAAGACGCAGTAGCTTCTTTCAGAGAGAATAAGGCATCGGTCACCTTTTGCATATGTTCTCCTTGTATTCTCTTTTGTGACGGCCTTTAAAATAAGCCTTATATAGGTCTAGGGTTGTGAGAAAAGAAACCCTACACAAATACAAAAGGTTGGCCCAAAAATCAGATCTGAAAATTCTGATTTCCCGTAACCTTGATAGATAGCAGGTGTCGAGGAGGTGTCGAGCTTTAAAACATCAGACACAAGAGATGAGACTCGATCGATCCACCAGGTGTCGAGAAGCTATCGAGGGAATAGGAGCTTTCTCGATCGATCCACCAACTATCAAGAAGGTGTCGAGATTGTGATAAGAAACACCTGAAGAGGCTCGATAGATAGGTAGCTGTCGAGGAGGTGTTAAGCAGCTGTCGAGATATCTGTCCGCAGGTGTCGAGCTATCTGTCCAGTTTTAATGAACAGCTTTTCTTCACTTGTTTCTTGGTCCAATCTTCATGGCTTTAATACTAGACTTGAACAACATGTTCCTTGACGTATTAAACTCATCCTAGATCTACCCAAATACAAGTAAAGTGCGTTTTGTCAAAAGATTAGCCAACTACATAAAAGAATGACATATGTTCTTAACAAGTGAACCACATATGTCCTAACAAAAGTCATTTGCCAGCCTAGAAATTGTTGAATATTGTAAAATAAAGAGATCATAATTAAGCAAATTTCACGGTCTAACCATTTATGCCTATAGAGTAAAGCTCTAACAATTTCATTTCTAACTGTGTATTACATGAAATATAGGATATATACAGAGACTATGAAATTAGGGTTAGCCTCAATTAGACTTTACAGTGTATTGTACTTCCTGGACTATTAAACATAATAAACCATAATAAACTAAGCATTGCGACAATATTGTCTAAGAAAATATGTGAGACTAAACTTGAATTATCAGTGAAAGTGGTTTGTGAAAAATAGCCAGAGTAGAGCACAATGTTTTGGGAGAGAGAGAGAGAGATGTTGAGAACTCCAATGCCAGAGCTCGTTGAGATTAATGTAATAATAAGTGGACCATACATGACAGCATTGATCCAAATATAATATGCACATTGCGAAGCTTTTGACAGGAAAACTGTACATTCGCATGAAAAATAACACGTTGATTCATAGCCTTTATCTTTAGGATTAAAAAAAATAACACATTGTACATTTTTTTTTTTTTTTTGGTAAGTAAAATATTATTCAACAGGAAGCCCAAAAGTGGGCAAAGACAACATAGGGGGAACCTGCCCATCAGATTCCTCACAAAGAACCCAAGAAGGGATGGATGAGATGGGTTGGGGTCCCCAAGTTGAACAAAAAGAAGCCCAAAAATCGATAGAATGGGCTAGGCCATTAGAGGCTCTATGACAAAAATTAAATACAACATGAGAAAAGGAGGGAAGGAGGAGCTGAATATCAGAGATGATTGATCTAAGGTCCCAAAAAGGAGTGGAATTAGGAGCTTTAATTGAGTCAATTACAATCTTTGCATCGCCCTAAAAAATGACAGATGTGAGCTGGAGGTTAGCTGCTGAAGAAACAGCAAGGAGGGTTGCTTTAGCTTCGGTCCAGGCGGGGGAGGAGACAGATTCTTTAGCTGTGAAAACTGAGATAATATGCCCGTTAGAGTCACGACAAACTGCAGAGGGAAAGGAAGCACTCGGGGTGATGGCAGCGTGTACATTATTACTAGGCGAAGTGTTCAAGACATCTCTTTTCGTAATAAAAAAGCTAAACAACCTAATTTTGTTTCATTTGATATGTATCACCTCTTGGAGTAAGTATAATAAACTTCTCTATCTTCTCAGTCATGGGTTTTAAAAAATTAAAAGGATTTTTATGGCACAAGAATTTTATTAGAAATCAATGAACTTTGGCAATTGACATTACCTTAAATTAAATCACATTGCATGCATGAACTAATATTTACCTGAAATTAATAACCATTCTTTGTAGGTGTCATCGAAATAATGATTTAGAGCCTGTTTGGTCACCCTTTTCAAAACACAGTGTTCAGTGTTTAAACACTGAACACTAGTGTCCAAAATTTTAAAAAACGTGTTTGGTCACCGTTTTCTATTCAGGGTTGTTTGAAAATTATTGCTCCAAAACCCATGTTTGAACAACGTTTTTTGGAATCACCTCGGAGCTGATTTTAAACAACAAACAGTAGTTTCCAGTGGCACTTCAATAGTAAAATTGAACACACTTATGGGGCCCACCTGATCAGCTTTTTTGAATGTTTGTCTCCTATCTGTACTCTCATCTCTTCACGCCCCGAATCCTCTCTACCTGGTACAAAGATCACACACAGTAAATCAAACATTGTTTCAACAGAAAAAGATTTAGAGAATGTAACTAAAAGATTTCGAGAATGTAGAGCGTGTATGTTTGGATTGTAAATCAAATATTGTTGCAACAGCAAACAAAGAACAGAAAAATTGGGGGTTTTCCCGATTGGTGAGGAAAAAAAAAAAAAAAAAAACCAAAAACGTGAGAAATCTGTGAGTGAAGAAGGAACAGTTCGGTCTTTAGGCAAAAAACCATTGACAAGCAAGGTGAAAGTGAGATTCGAACCTGGATAAAAAAATGGGTCGACGACTTGGCGGCGACAAAAGCTCGATTACTTGCTGGGTCTTGGAGTGCTGACAGTGGGGATGAGATGCCGAGGAACGTGAAGCCCAGCCGTGGATCTTTGGCGTCAATGGAGATGAGGACTACACCGTGGGTTTGGTTTTGTGCAAATGTCTCAGGGAAGAGAAGATTTGAAGAAGGAAGAGAGGAGCTGGGAATATATGCATGTTCTCTCTCCTGATTAAAAAAATAATATTTAAGTACGTTGGTTAGCTTTTTTTATCATTCAAAACACACATATCAAACACATATTTTATATTTTTTGAACACTGAAAAATGTTGTTTAAACTATGATACCAAACACTTTTTTTTTTTTTTTACTCACACTAAAAACATGTTTTTCAACAACACTTTTTAAACCACAGTTTTCACATCTTTTTAAACAACAATTTTTGAAAACTATGACCAAATGGGCCCTCAAAGTCGCTTGCTTTTCTTAGAACTTAGAAGATGCTGAAATTGGGATTGAGGACCAAAAAACAATGTAAACCATTTTAGAGCCAATTCTATTTGAAAGAAAGTGAAAGATTTTGGACGCTGAATTCACTTGAAGAATGACAAAAATGAACAGGATATGAAAGCACTGAACTGAGGTTGTGGTTGTGGCCTTGTGGGTTTGTACGATTTTTATAGCATATCGGGTCCTGTAAACTGTAGTACACACAAAATGAAGTACAAGGCATGTACTACATTGCTTACGTTACTGAAATATCAGTTGCGCCACTTGATTGGCCAATACTGTCCATCTCCAAGAAAATTGATTCCAACTCGAGAAATATAATGAGTAATATATGGGATGAAATATATCACAGTAGGGTACACATTTCATATATATATATATATAACCAATGCCCTATGCATCGATTAACTTTTCCCTTAAAAAATTAAAGACTTCTCTTTATATGCCTTGAGTCTACCAATCTATTCTAGGACTTCTAAAGTCTCCAAGAAAATAGTACTACATATACAACATTATCACAACAATTTCATAATAAAATTTATTTGGGTCGACTACTTATAACACTTCATTATCTACTATTAAGTATTAACAGCTGTCACTTAGGAATTGTTGTGAAAATATTGTACCCCTTTATTGCTAATAAAAATATTGCTTAGGTATCCACACTTAGAGTTGTTATCAATATACATATATATATATATAGTTATATTCACACACAAAAAAGAAAGAGAGACTACCTTATGGTTGCTGGATTTGAACTTAGAGATACTTCCTAGGATAACCATCAAAAGTCCCCATTCAAGTTTTGTTGTGCCTCCTTCTCTCATTGCCACCATTGTTTTCTTACACTAAGTATTAGCATTAAAACTTCTAAAACTCTCAATTTGCTATTTTATACCATCAAATCACAAAAAACATACATTACTTGGGTTGCTATTTGTAAAAAAATTTACAGCTCGACTACAGTTAAAAATCGAACTTACTATAGCGATATGTGTAAAATAAAATAATGGATTTATTGTCTCTCTCTTCCTATTTCTAACTTTCTCTCTCTCTCTCTCTCTCTCTCTCTCTCTCTCTCTCTCACAACCAAGCTAACAAACAGATCTCTTCCTTTTCTTTCAATCTCTCATTGTCGCTCTCTCTCTCTGGTAGCCAACGACGTCTATGAGCAGAAGGGCGACAGCTTGGAGGTTGCAAATATGGTGGTCGACAATTGTGGTGGTGGTCCTGGGTTTTCTGTCAGACCTTGCCTTTCTCTCCTCTATTGCTCAGGTCCTCACCTCTCTTTATTTGGTATTTGTTGTATTTTGGGTGTTTGGTGGTGGGTGTTTGATGGTGGGTATTAGTGGTGGTGGATGTTTGATGGTTGTGGGTATTTGCAATTTGGTGATGGTGGTGGTGGTTGTGGTGTGTGTTTGATGGTGGTGGACTGATGGGTTTATGGAAAATATTTCTTTTGGTTTTTTTGGGTTTGGGAATGTGGCTGTGTGTTTGTAGTTGTGCTATGGTTGTTAGGATGCTTCATGATGAGAATAGAGAGTGATAGAGTTGGAGAAGAAGAGAGAAAAAAGTTAGAGAGGACGAGAGAGAGAGAGATAAAATGAATAAATAAATAAATAATGTTGGTTTTTATATGAAGTATAAGAATTAGGATGTGTAGACACTCAATTTTGCACCCATGATTTAATCAAGGAAGATGTAGATCTGAATTTTTCTTAAAACAAAACAGATCTGCATCTTTATAAGATGTAGATCTGAATTTTTCTTAAAACAAAATTGATTTGCATCTTTCTTAAGATGTAGATCTGAGTTTTCTCAAACAAAAAGAGATCTGCATCTTTATGAGATGCAGATCTAAATTTTTCTCAAATCTGATTTTCTTAATACATGCAAATTGTTGAAATAAAGAAAAAGATTATGTATTGCATGTTTGTGTTTATTTTAATTCATGATTGCATAATTTTAGATTATGAGTGAAGTTTTCTTCTTAGAAAATATTTTTATAAAAATATATAATAAAACAGATCTGAGTTTTTGTCATCAAAAATCACTTTTTTTATTTTATTTATTTTTTATTTTTTTATTATATATATATAACAAAACAGATCTGAATTTTTGTCATCACAAAACCTTTTTTACATCCCACAAAGCAGATATGATATTTTGACAAATTAAAATCATTTTTTTGTTTTAACAATAAAAACAGGTCTGATTTTTTCAACAAAAGAAAAGATTCATCCATACATAAATTTGTGTGATTTAATTTTTCATTCACATGTTCAACATATCATGCATAGCATAGTACATTGGTCACAAGAGTCTAGAAGACCAGACTTTGTTTAGGCGAAATGGGTGCCTAACACCTTCCCATTTCGTAACCTAGCCTCTGGATTTAGGTTTTTGGTTTAGTAGATCTAGCATTGTCTTTATTTGTTTTGGGTAGAATGTAACTAGGACAACAAGCCATGTAAATATTTGGTAGATTGTAACTAGGACCCAAAGCTATGTAACTATTCAATTTTCCAGATATGTAATTTTTATTCAATCAATGAATGGAACTATTCAGTCATTTATTTTGTAATTAGTATTGTATAAAGAAAAATAAGTGGCGACTCCATACCACTTACCCAAAAAGAAAGGTGCCATAAAAGGTACCCGAATCTTTTTTTTTGAAGGACACGTCTCTCACAGGATGTTGTGTGAGTTGTAAAATGGTATGCAAAAATAAATAAAATAACTTTTTAGAGTGTAAAATAACAAATGTTTAGAACTCTTGATGCTAATTCTCTAATGGGGAGAAGCTTATTTCCTTGTCTTTTAACATTAAGCTCAAGTCTCCCTTTTTTCCCCGAGTGGAGCTTATTAGCCATCATGATCTACATAGTTAGGCCTATAATGGCCAACAATGCCCTAAAACCTTCAAGCAAGTCAACATACAAACTAACTATATAAAAATTTAAATAACTTTTGTAAAACCCCACATATTTTTGAATTCGACGACAAATTTAAAGGGGTCAATTTGCTACAGTACCAAAATTTATGTACTAAATTAACGGTAAAGTTGTAATTTTCAACTATGTTTTGTTGGCTTTAATTCTGTGTTAAATTTGATTGTATTCTATCAATATTTTCCCTATAAGTTTGTGGGATTTAATGTAAAGGTTGAGTGTGAGAATTTGGTGAAGATTTGTGAAGAATAGTGAAGTTTGGGACTTGCTCACAATTGGCTCGCGAGTGGACAACCCGCGAAAGGTGACATGAGAAGCACATGCTGGAAGCTGAACAGTCAAGTGCTAGGAGGAATTTTGCAAGTCATTTCACGATTGGACCAACTCGTGAGTGACTCACAAAACTCTTTGCCTGGATGTTTTTAAAGTGTGCTTTCCTCACTTCTTTACCCACACTTTATAAGCCCTCATTACCCACGAAATTATAAGGAGACTTTTACAGAGAAAACCCTAGAAATACACTTGAGAGTTAGAGATTGTAAACCCACAGTCATCTACATAATTTCTCTTAATTTTCCTTTACTCCTACCTCTCTAATTACAAATACTTGAGAGGTTCTTAGTCCAAACACTTTCCTCACCCAATCTGAATGTTGAGAGAAGTTTTGGTGCGTGTGGGAAGCATTGGAAGAAGCCATTGATTGGCGAATGCAATTTGTAGGATTCAGATAACTAGTGAAGACGTGACTCGGTGAAGTCTATTGGGAGTTGGAACTCGGAGGGTCTTTTTGATGTCCTTGTACTCCAACTTTATTCACTAGTGGATCATTTCGACTTAGAGGGCCGTGGAGAGGTTTTTTGCCAAGTACTTCGGTTTCCTTTTTGATAACACGTCTCGGTATTATCTTGTGTTTGCATCTCTCTTCCCTTACTCTTTGTGCTTTACATTTATTGTTTATTGTTTATATTTATGCACTAGAGAGTAGTTCCGGTTTATTGCGTTTCATTTACTCTTATTCCGCACTTAGTTAAGTAGAGTAAAAGTAATTTAGCCATTAGTTTAAAATTGGGGGTCTAAACAAGCAATAGTAGTTTTACTATTGAGCTTTCATATGGTATCAAAGCGGGTACACATATTTAGATTTGATTATCTTTGTGTGATCCTAGACCCCGTTTTGAGATGGACCGATCTCAATCCTTTAACGCACCTCCCTTCTTCGATGGGAACAATTATGCATTTTGGAAAGTACTTATGCGTGCTTTCTTGTGTGCTATCAATGAGAGTGTGTGGTACTCCGTCAAGATTGGATGTGTTAGACTAGAAAATTCCAAGGCCAAATGGGATAAAGCCGCTATTGGTTTGACCAATTCCAATAGCAAAGCTATTAATGCAATTTTCTATGGTGTGTCTACTAGCGAATTTCTTAGGATAGCTCATGTGAAGACCACCCAAGAAGCATGGAAATTCCTTGAGACTACTTATGAGGGAACCAAAAAGGTTAAGGACACGAAGTTTCAAATTCTCACTACTCGATTCGAGGAAGTGAAGATGAATGAGGACGAGTCGTTTGACTCATTTTATGGCAGACTCAACGAGATTGTTAGTGCCTAGCTTAATCTCGAAGAGAAGATAGAGGACACCAAAGTTGTGAGGAAGGTCCTAAAATCTCTACCCAAAAGCTTCTAGGCCAAAGTCACTGCCATTAAAGAGAGCAAAGACTTGGATGCCATCAACATTTAAGAGCTTGTTGTCTCACTTCAAACTTATGAGCTTGGGTTGCCATCTAACAAAAGCAGCAAGTCCCTTGCTCTGAAGACCATAAATGAGAGAGCCGATGAGTCCTCGGATGAGGATGATGTAGAGAAAGAGGTGGTTTACCTTGCAAAGAATTTCTGAAAATTTCTAAAAATGAAGAATAATGGGAAGTTGTTTGGCAAGGGGAAATCTACATCCTTCAAGAATGACAAGAAAGATTTCAAGAAGAAGGATGCCAAAGGGTCATCACCATCTCAAGGAATCGTTTGCTATGAATGCAATGAGCATGGACATTTGAAGAATGAGTGCCCAAACTATTTAAGAGGAAAGGCTAAGGTGTTAACTACCACCTTTAGTGATTCTGTAAAGCTCTAGTTCAGATTTGGAAGATAGCTATGATGGTGATGGTAATTATTATGCCTTTATGGCAATTACCTCGATGGGCACAAAGGAAGAATTAGAAGAATTGAATGAGGAACTCGGTGAACACACCGATGTTTAAGAAGTTAAAGCTACTGATGATGAAGGAGAATACCTTGATGAAGGTGATAGAAAGCTTCAAGTTGTATACGATGCATTGCTTGAGGACTATGGCAAGTATGCCAAAGTGGTAAAGAGTTCGGTTAAGAAGACGAAGAGAGTTGAAGAAGACCATAAATCCACTCTTGCGCAACTTAAAGATGCCAAATGTGAAGTCGAGAATTCAAAAGAAGAGTTATTGAATGCTTATTCAAAGATCATATTTCTTGAACTAGAGGTGATCCAATCAAATGCAAAGGTTGAGTGCATCACAACCAAGAAGCTTAACAGCATGCTCACATCTCAAAAGACCTTTTCGGACAAGACCGGATTGGGTTGCACCGGTGAAGGAAGTTCAAGTGCTAAACCAAAAAGGGAGATGAAGTTCGTATCGACAAAGGTTGTGGAAAAGCCCAAGGTTGAGAGTCCATTTGTTGAGAAAAAGGCCACTGTGGAAAATTCTAAGGCAAAATGGAAGTCATTTCCTAAGAATCAAAGGGGATCTCAAGTGAAGCATTTTTGCCATCATTGTGGCATTTGTGGTCATACAAGACCAAATTGCTTCAAGCTTCATGCTCTCAAAAGAGCCGATCTTCAAAGTGCTTAAGGAAATGAAAAAGGGAAGCCAAGAGGAAAGCAAGCCAAGGAAGACAATGGTAGACACCTCATAGGGGATGTCATGGAGATGCTCAATAGCATTTCATCGTGCCTAGCTAGCTTCATCTTGAGGTTTGAGCATAATGTTGCATGTACCCACCCCCTATTAAGGATCTCACCCAAAACACCTGTGGTGTGGGTGAAGAAGGGTGCATATGCATGATTTCAATACCATGTCCATGCATTAATATTTCCAATGTTTTAGGGACATAGTATCAAACATGCTCTCATGTGCATCCTCTTTGGGCTATATCATTTGTGTATCATGCTACCCCCCTAGCATGTTTCTTTTAATAACTTTTTATTTAAAAGTTTGCTTGTTTATGATCTTACTTTATTGTTTTTGTTTTGAGTGAGTAAAAATCCAAAATCACATAAAAATTACAAAATCCAAAAAGTTTGATCGCTTGTGTTGTGTCATATCACATGTTGAGTTTGGCCTAGTACCTTCATACTAATGGCGTGGTGTATTTATGAGCTTAGTCTTGTTATGTATGCACATATTGAATGTGAGTGAAATCTAGAAATCTATGTTTTATTGTTGTAAATAGATCTTCAAGTTTGTCTTGAATGTCTAGCCAATAGTCTTGATTGATCTTGATACATGCATAGACTTGATCTTATATATCTCCTCACATTTAATTTTTTGTTAAAAAGCTCTTCAAACGTCAATCTCTAAAAAGAGAGAGCTAAAAAAGCTTTACTTCGAAAACTAGTTAGACTAGGAAAAGGTGGAGCAAAATGTATTTAAAATATATGATGCTAAAGCCAAAGGCCTTTTCAAAGAAATATAAAAAATTTCATGGCATCGATGCTCAAAAATTGAGTTGTGCTGATCAAAGTATGAAAAATGGAAGCCAAATGAAAAGCTTTCAATCAATGTAAACACTTTGGTGAGGAGTCATATACGTTCATTTCTATTCATGAGATAGGTCTCTTGACTTAGTGTTATTTGTGTATGGCTTGATTGAATTGATCATTGAAGCTTCATGCTAGACTATGGTCTAATTCATAATTGATACTCACACAGAACACACATTTCTAATGTTCAATGAATATCTATTTCATTTATGTCATTGTATGAGTTTAAATGTGATATGTGTGTATGCTCAATCATTTGTTGATTAAACCAAAAAGATTTTTGAGTGTTTTATTTGTTTTTGGAAGTGATTTTTGTCACTCTTGTTTTTGAAAGTTTTTCTCAAAAAGTCAAAATTTTTTGTTGAAAAACTTTGTGTTTGGAAATTTCATGACTCATCTTATGGGTGGATGCAATCCCATCCAAGTCTCGAGATGAAATGGGAAAATTTAGTCTCTTTGTAATTTCAGGTAGAGAGTTTTGTGACTTATTCGCAAGTTCTTTTCGACTCAGTCTTGACCCGCGAAACTAGCCCTGTGCATTTTGCACAATTCATGAGTAACTCGCAAGTGGCTTGCAAGTCATTGACTCGCGAAATGCACGAAAAGGCAATTTTTAAAGGGCTCGAAATGTCAGTTTTCAAAAAATTTGTCTTTTTGCTCTCCGTGACTCCCATTCCCCAAATCACCAAATTTCTTTAGAACTCAACCTTTTTCTCTTGTATTTCAACTCTAAGACTTCTCTAAGGTAATTTCTAACACCTTTCATCTTTTAAATTCTTAATTTTTGTCTTAGATTGCTTAAAACCTAGGGTTGAGTTTGTTTTTCTTTGGGGGTTGGGTTTAATTTTTGCAAAATTTATGTGAAATTGTTGATTGGGCTTTGTCCCATTTGTGTTGATGATGATTATGTTGGCCCCTTGTGGCATTTTGAACTTGAATTAAGGTATATGTTCACATGTTCATGCATTTTTCATCATCTAGGGTTATTTTGTGCATGTTAGGTGTTTGATAAAATGCCCTAAGGCATTTTTTCACTCGTTTGGACTACAATGAGTACCAAACTTTGGGGATAGCCATGTTTCCCTATTAGGAACATGTTTTTATCACTATTTGTGCGTGTAGACACTGCATTTTATACCCTTTATGACTTGGGCCACCGATCCCCAATGATGTAAGAGTTCTAAAGCCTAAGGTTGGTTTAGGGCCCAATTAGATGAAAATTGACTTGAGAAAAGTGTTTATGGAAAATATAACTTATTTTTGGACCATATAAACCCTAGGGCATGCGTACGCATACAGGTGTATGCACACGCATGCTCAAGATCAGCGTGTGTATGCTAGGGTTCCAGAAACTATGAATATGCGTGCACGCGTGGGCGCGTGTGTGTAATTCTAGAATGACAATATTGAATATGCATTTAACAAGATTAAAACGTAAGACACAATGGGTGAAAGTTGACCCACGGGTCGGGCGGTCATGGGTGCCTAACACCTTCCCAAGCCGTACCTAAACTCCGAACCATACTCTGGTAGTAAGATTAGTCCTTCTACAAAGGGTGCTATATATATGGTTCCTAGACCTAATCTAGGTGGCGACTTCATTTCTTTTCTCCGCCCCGGTTCACTCGGCCAAGGCATACTCCCTTCCTATTGCACCCACAGTGGCGACTCCGTTGGGGATGGAGAGTTTGATTCCAATGTGTCTTATTTCTTAATCTTCATAAAGGCTTGTTCAATATTTGTTTGCACACACTTCACTTGGTTCTTTTGTCCCTTTCACCCCAGTTAGTGATGAGTGGGAAGATGAGTATACTCCATTCGGGCCAAAGTCTTTCGGAGTTCATCCCACTAACTCACAATCTATGCCATTGCCTATGATGGGCTTTGAGTACGTTAATGGTTTGCCACCAATCCACAACGGTCCATTTAGGCCCAAGGTTGGAATCATGGCCCACCTAGTTGTGAGTGACCTACTGATCTATCCCTTTAGCTCTAAGGAGCCTACTAACACTTAGAGAGATCTTAGATCCTATTAATAAAAGGGTGCCCTTTTATATCTCTTATTTGTTCAACCATATATCTTGTATTCCCTTAATTCTAAAGGATAAATAAAAGATGTAAAAATTTGAGGATGACTCGAAAGTTATTCCCTAAGATGTTGGGATAAAAGAAAAGAAGTTCTCACATGTAAGAGGATTATCCCAAAGTTCGAAGGTATATCTTAACTTGAAAGGTTCATAAGACCATAGCCTAGTTGCTATCATAAGCCCAAATCAAAAGGCCTCTTGAAAAGGAGAACCTGGGGCCCAAGGTAACAAATATGCTTTGGACTTAGTATCCAACATCCTACAAAGCCAATGTGAAATTCCCTAATCTTGGGGCACCTTGTTGTATGCCAAAGCCCAAAATGATGAGAAATTCATGGATATTGAATGGAATGCTATAGTATATCCTAGCTAGAGGGCTACTTCAAAAAAAAAATGATGATGATAATGAATGAAAAAAAGAAGAGCCCAAAGGTGATGGATATGTTGTAAGCCCATGTTTGAGACAAAGGATTGAAAATCTCTAACCACATTCTAATGAAAGCCCATAAGAGTAAAGATGAGAGCTTTGTTGTAAATGGACTCAAGACCAATGAAACAAGGGGCAAGGTTCATGAGAGGAAAGGGAGCAATTTTGTAATTGGGCCTTCATTAAAATGGACTTAAGGACTTTCTAAAAACATCTAAGTCAATAAAAAGAACCTTTTAATTGGGATATGGGCTTAATAAAATGAGACTTCTTTTCAAGCACCATTGCACCACCAAGATCAAGAAAGCATGTCCCCACTCCAATTTGGATCTGAGAAAAGAATGGAAGGCGTTTGGTCAAGATTGAGGAAACATATCAAGAAAAGGTATCTTAAGAAGAGACATTTCAAGGGGAAGTATCTCAAGAAGGAATGGCTGCTCCAATTGATGACACAACCACACAAAATATATTCAAGGCAATAGAAGAATAAAGCGATGCTTTCAAGAAAATAGGGGGTTGTCTTACCAAGTTAGAGAAGAGCAAGCACAAAAAGCTAGTACATATAGAGATACATGATGAGGATGAAGGGGAGGATTGAGATGAAAGGGATAAGGCCAAATTTGAAAGGAACAAGCAATTTGAGGAACTCACTGCAGATGCCGAGGCCATGAAGGAAAAAATGGACAAAATGCAACTAGCCTTTCGCAAGGCTCGAGGAATGGATGATTGTTTCTACAATATGGGTGGAGTGGGCTCCAAAACTCCCATTGCATTGCCTCCAAAGTTTAAGATTTCTGATGCGGAAAAATTTGATGGGACTGGAAATCCTAAGCAACATTTTAGGAGATATCTAAGCATTGCTGAAACGAAAGGGTTGGATGAGAAGCAAATTTTACATGCATTTCCTCTGTCCTTTATGGGGGGTGCATCAAGATGGTACTATAGCTTATTTTAGGTTCTAAGACTTTAGGAAATAATGTATTAGAACTTCAATTTGTATATGTTGGCAAACCATGATCAAAACATTTAGTCTAGGTTTAGACTTGCTCAAAGTTTGGTTTAATGTAAGTTTGGAATTGAGTAATTGTAGGAAATTACTATTCAATTTCTACAAGGTTCGATCAATCGAAAATTAGACTTGATTGATCGAGAATCGTGGATCAGCAATTTTCTGCAGAATTCTCAAACTAGCCCAAGCCCATATGACGTGTAGGGTTAAGTGTTTCACTCCAAGTATAAAAGGAAAAACCCTAGCTATGCTTTAGAAGTCTTGGTTGAGTTGTGTGTTGAATCTTTTGTGAGATCTGAGAGGTGTTTTCCTTCAAACACACATATAGAGCTATCAAGATCAAGATTCACATCAAGAACTTGATGGTTGTTTCAGTTGCTGCATAAAGAACTTTCAAGAAGATCTAAAACCTTTGAGTGGAGTCTCAAAGTCACAAGTAGGAGAACTTGTGGTTGCTGCAGATCAAGGAAAGAAGTAGTCTGTGGACTCGAAGCTGTCATATGGTCGTGGTAGTAAGTTTTCTACACGAGGTAGCAATAGGATGTTAGTGGTCTAAGTCTTATTATATAAACTTCAATTCTTTAATAGTGGACCTGTTTTTACCTTGAGGATAATTAGGTTAAATCCTCCACAGGTTTTTTACTGGTTTGGTTTTCTTGGGTCATTAGATCTGTGTGTTTTTTACTTTCCGCATTATATTTGTTTTACACGTATTGGTTTAAAATTAACAAACTTGTTAATCAACTTGGCTTAATATTAGGTTAAACATATTGTGTTAAGGGGTCTAAAACCTAACAAGTGGTATCAGAGTAGGTTAGCTCTTGTGTTAGATCTCTTGATCTAAGAGTTGATCCTTGACCCTTGTTGTCATGGAACACAGACACTCTTGTGATCCCTCCATACTTTGATGGGGAAAACTATGTCTATTGGAAGGTTAGGATGAAAGCCTTCTTGAAATCTATAGATGAAAGAGTGTGGAATTCCGTTGAATACAGATAGGAGAAACCGACTACTCCTGTTAGTGAGTGGTCTACTTTCAAAAAAGAAGCAGCCGCTTTTAATAGCAAAGCCATGAATGATATTTTTAATGCTGTTTCTATGAAGGAGTTTAGGAGAATCTCAAATGTTGAGGTTGCTCATACTGCATGGAGAATTCTCTAAACTGTGCATGAAGGCACAAAGGCAGTTAAAATAAACAAGTTGCAGTAGTTAACAACTAGATTTGAAAGCATCAGGATGTATGAGGATGAAAATTTTGATGAATTCTATGCTAAGCTTAATGATATTGTTAATTCTGCATATAATTTGGGTGAAATTTATAATCAACCTAAGATAGTTAGGAAGATTCTTAGATCCTTAACTGAGGACTTTAGACCCAAAGTAACTGTCATTACTGAAAGTAAGGATGTGAACTTCATCCCTGTTGATGAGCTTGTAGGATCTCTACAATCCTATGAGTTAGACCTACACAAAACAAACAAATCCAAATCAATGGCTCTTAAGTCAGTTGATGATGCTGATGATAATGGATTTAATGATGAACTCTCTTCTACAGAGATTGCATATCTTGCCAAGAACTTTAGAAAATTTCTCAGGAATAACAATAGAAGGGCAAGAGGTAGAAACAATGTTGGACCCAAGAACTTTAAGAAAAATGAACCAACTAAAATCAATAATGCTGAAAAATCAAAAGAAAAAGTTGGTCAATCTTCTAGTAATTCTCTAGGTCAACAATGTTTTAGTTGTCAAGGGTATGGTCATGTGAAATCTGAATGTCCAACATTCTTGAGATCAAAGGGTAAAGCTATGGCCATAACCTTTAGTGATGGTGAAGTTTCTAATTACGAGTCTAGAAGTGATGAAGATGGAAACTTCTTTCCTTTCATAGCTATTGCTGAAGTTAATGAAAGTGATTTGGTTGAAGAGAACCCTTTTGATGGGGAACTCTCTGAGTGTGGTGACTTGCAAGAAGCTTATAACAAGCTATAAAAGGTTGCTGCAAAGGATACAATAAGTGTGGATTTAGGGTTAAAGAAGATAGCCATTCTTGAACAAGAAAAGAAAAACTTGTTGCTGAATTTGTTTGATGCTAATGAACTGGTTAATAAGGTGAAGACTGAAAATATTATGTTGCTTGATAGGATTAAGAACCTAGAATTAGAATTGTCTATTTCTATAGAACAAACAAATAGGTCTGCTAGTTCTAAACTTGATCACATGTTGAGTATTCAAAAGTCTCCCTTAGACAAATTAGATTTAGGTTTTGTTGATAGCATCTCTGTGTCTGAAACTCATTCCACAAACTTTTTTCCTTCTTCTGAACCATTTAAGATAGAAGTTGTCAAACCAAAAGAAGATGTTCTTGTTCCTAGGAAGATTAGGATTGATCTTAAAGAGTCTAAGCCTAAGAGTCCTAACTTCCCTAAGGACAAGAAGCATGATAGACTTTTGTGGGTTTGTCATTTTTGTGGAAAAGCTAGGCATACTCACCCAAACTATTTCAAGTTGTAAGCTGCAAAGCGAGGAAATAAGCAAAAAGTACCTGTGCCTTATGCACAAGATCCTATGGTACTTATTGGTGAATTGGTAAAGGCTTTAAACCTTTATACCAATGTTGGAGTTGCTCATCATTCTAATATGAATAATAACTCCAAAACCAAAGTTGCATCTAAGAGGTTATGGATGCAAAAGGCTCAATCTAATTGAGTCTTTCTGACATGGTCCTTGTGCTTCATCTAAAAATCCTTCGTGGCCATTTTCTTGATTTTTTTTGTTTTCTTTTGTTTCTAGGATTTGCATTGCATTACATTCATGCATTTCATATTAGGTTTTTTTTTTTTTTTTTTTTTTTTTTTTTTTTTTCAAAAAAAAAAAAAAAATGGAAAGAGGAATGTGGAAGGATGTCTTTTGTATTACATATCATGGATGTGTAGTTAAGGTTGGCCATATTATCTTTGCATAACATTCTTGTGTACCTTGGTTAGCTTGGATGAGCTTATTTTTCTGAACTTTGCTAGTTTGAGCTATGTAGTGCATTTTGTGTGTGAGTTGTTTATAGTTTTTGATCACATGATTTTGATTTTGCAGTCACATGCTTTTGATTGTAAGGTCTAAAAAATTCTAAGAGAAAGGCATAAATAACTATCTCACCACTGTTTACTAGCCAATCATGAACACCTTAGTGCATATTATAAGATTTTGTGCTCGAGAAAGTGTAGCACATGCACAAAAAGAAAATAAGGTGTAGCCTTAAAAAAAAAAATGCATGTATATAATAAGGATAAATAAAAAAATGCATGATTGCAAGCTTGTTTTCTAGGAGATGTGGGAGTTATATGAAGTAACTCTTTAGGTGATAGTCACTTTCAAATTTATGTGATGAATAATGTAGAAATTGTGATTGATTACTATCTACATATCACCTCACATGTATCTTATGCTGTTACTAATTGCACACACTTCACAGGTTATTCTTTGCTAAACTTAGTACATGAAATTGTGTGTGAATTTGGTTTGGCCATCCAAGATTATATATTTTATGATTTTGATACAAAATATGTTCAGGGGTTGAAAATTTTGGGGTATGGTTTTGAAAATCTTGTTTTTGAAATTCTAGGTTGAAAACAAATGTTTTTGAAAAAATTTTAAACTCATTCTCATGCATTTCATTAATGAAATTATTTGGGTTGAGTGTTTTTTGCATAAACTTCTATAGTTTTTGAAAAAATCTCGTTTTCCAGAATTACGATTGATCGAATGTGTTTTTCAATTGATCGAAAATCCTTTAACTTTTAAGTTTGGTCTCGGGTTGGTTCGATTGATCCTCGATTGGTGCTCGATAAATCAAATTTGTTTTTCAATTGATCGAAACCATTTTTCGACCGATTGAAATTTTAAGTGATTTTAAAGGAAACCTTCTGTTTGGCTTGATTGGTACCCGATTGGTACTCGACCGATTGAGATTCGAAAGGAAGGAAAAATAAAAGGCTTTTTCTCAGCACGTGTTCTTCACTTTTTCAAATAGTTTTCTCTCATTTTCATCTTTTTCTCTCTCGACCGATCCAATCCAAGATTTTTTGTCGTTTTCCTCCTCAAATCTTCAAGGGTTTTTGTCCTCAAGTGTAGGTAAGACCTAAATACCCTTCATTTTTCAATTTATTTACATTTCTCATGCATTTTCTTCATTTTTTCGAACTAAGAATTTTTTGGGTTTTCTTATTTTTTATTTTTGGGTTGTTTTTGTTCAAATTTGATCAATGAGTTTTTGTTCTTAGATGATATATACATGATTCCCATGCATTAATTTGGTCAATTTTGTGATTTGAGAAAGATTTGAAATTCTAGGGCTTGAAATTTTGCAAAATTGGGGTTTTGTTCAATTGAGCTTAAATTGATGAAATTGACTTGTGAAATTGATGGATTAAGTCATTATATGATGTTCTCTAATTAGTATAATGATTAATTGATCAATTTGATTTGGTTTTGAAAGGTGGGTTTTTCAAAATTTGGGGTTTTAGGTTAAAATTCTTTTGTTTAAGTCAATTGTTGGTAAATTTGGTAAAATTGAAAAAGTTTTTATGCATTAGAGCATGCATCATATGTGCATTCATTACATGCATCATATAATTTGTTATTTGTTGATATACATTGTGCTCTAACCCTTTCTAATGCAGTCTGCCCTTGGTTTTTGTGTTTTCTTTTGTGTTTTATTTTTCCTTTCTACTCTTAGAGTCATGGTTAGGAAAACTAGAGCTAAGAAAAACACTACCTCTTCCTCCTCTTCTGATTTTGAAAGGTCTAGATTTCAGTTTAAGTCAAATCGAGAAACCAATGAGAAGTTGAATATTTTTAGGTCTGTTTGGGCTGAGAGAAAAGTTATCCTAGATGAGATTAATCCTGATGTTCGTAGGAACTTTGAGAGTCGAGGTTGGTTACCTCTTTTGGATGTTGAGCATCCTCCTCCAGCTGCATTGATTAGAGAGTTTTATTCAAACCTCTCTATTCACTCCGATGACTCCAATATTCATTATGTGAGGACTTGGATAAGGGGTGAAGAGTTTGTCATTACCCATGAGGTAGTGGCTGCAGCTCTCAATGTACCTTTGGTACAGCAACCTGTGTATCCATACACAAAGTTTCCTCCCATTGACGACATTATGTCTCTTCTTACCAGTACTACCATTAGTTGGGGTACTAATTCTAGGATAACCACACATGAGCTTACTAAGTTCAATTATTTGTTCTTTAGGATTTCTTGTCATAGCATCTGGCCTATTTCTCATATACATACCGTTCCCATTGAGAGATGTGCGTCTTTGTACGCTCTCATCACTGATGCTCCTATTAGCTTTCCTACTCTTTTCATTCATTCTCTTGTAGAGGTTCATCGGAGTAGTGCTAAGTCTCATGATTTGTTTTTCCCGGTTTTTATACATAGGATTCATTTAGATTTAGGTTTAGAGGACTTCCCCGCTTCAGAGCTTGTTCTTATCATCGCTCCTATAGGTGCCACCTTTCTTAGGCAAAGGGCTGCTCAGTTAAAATCTAGCTCTTAATGCCCTAGAGTCGAGTTTTCTACAGGTGATGCATCTAGAGCCCCTTCTTCTGGTGATCCTACTGCTGAGGATTTTGTGGACCCCACTGCAGCCGTGGATCCTCCACCATCTACATCATCATCTTCGTCTATGCGTACTATGCTGGAGACATGTCTCACCATTCAGGCAGCACATGGACAGATTTTGTTGGATTTGCTCAATGAGGTTACGGCCTTACGAGCAAATTTAGCTGATGCTAGAGGTGCTTCTCCACCGGCTCCACCCTTGGATTAGCCTTGATTGCCCTTTGGCAATACGTCACAAAAAGGGGGAGTGCATAGTGATAGGGGGAGATAGATATTTTTTTTTTTGGTGTAGATTGTATTTTAAGGGCAGATATGCTTTGATGATGTTATTGTACATGTTGGGTGGAGACATTGCTTTTATTTTTTTATGTTCTTGTTTTATTTATGTTTATGTTCTTGTTTCACAAACTATGATACATTGGTTATGATTTATATTATGAGGTTATTCATGGTATATGTCTTTTATTTTATGTTTTGTGAAAACAAGAAATTTATTTTGGTTTACTTGTAATTTCCATGCACGCGTTTATGGTTTGTTTAGTGTTTCAGGAATTTACATGCTGATTCATTTGAAGCTGTTGTCTACTTTTGCAACTGGTAGATAGTAGTTAGGTTGAATTGTATTTTGGGCAACATTATGTAATTGGGCTATTTTTACTTTGAGCATTTTATTTCGTGTAATGTGTTTTGTCACGGATTGCCAAAGGGAGAGATTGTTAGGTTCTAAGACTTTAGGAACTAATGTATTAGAACTTCAAATTGTATATGTTGGCAAACCATGATCAAAAAATTTAGTCTAGGTTTAGACTTGCTTAAAGTCTGGTTTAATGTAAGTTTGGAATCGAATAATTGCAGGAAATTACTATTCAATTTGTACAAGGCTCGACGATCAAAAATTAGACTCAATCGTTCGAGAATCGTGGATCAGCAATTTTTTGTAGAATTCTCAAACCAGCCCAAGCCCATATGACGTGTAGGGTTAAGTGTTTCACTCTAAGTATAAAAGTAAAAACCTCAGCTACATTTTAGAAGTCTTTATTGAGTTGTGTGTTGAATCTTTTGTGAGATTTGAGAGGTGTTTACCTTCAAACATACACATAGAGCTATCAAGATCAAGATTCACGTCAAGAACTTGATGGTTGTTTTAGTTGTTGCATAAAGAATTTTCAAGAAGATCTAAAATCTTTGAGTGGAGTCTCAAAGTCACAAGTAGGAGAACTTGTGGTTGTTGTAGATCAAGGAAAGAAGTAGTACGTGGACTTGGAGCTGTCACGTGGTCATGGTAGTAAGTTTTCTACATGAGGTAGCAATAGGATGTTAGTGGTCTAAGTCTTATTGTACAAACTTCAATTCTTTCATAGTGGATTTGTTTTTACCTTGAGGATAGCTAGGTTAAATTCTCCCCAAGTTTTTTACCGGTTTGGATTTCCTGGGTCATCAGATCTATGTGTTCTTTACTTTCCGCATTATATTTGTTTTACACATATTGGTTTAACCTAGATTTAATTAATAAACTTGTTAATCAACTTGGCTTAATATTAGGTTAAACATATTGTGTTAAGGGGTCTAAAACCTAACAATGCACTTCCTAGTCCCTAGTAGGCTAGTACACACTCTCTCAACAACTAAAAAAAAAAAGTAGGCCAGTACACACTTGTTACTCACACGCCATAGAACAAGAAAAAATAAATAAAAATCTAGAACTATACTTTTTTGTGTCACAATGTTGCAATAATTTTAATATGACTAATAATGAGTGATAATGAAAAAATGGTAGGTTCATATGAAAATAGACATGGCAAAATGGGTCAGAATTTTCTGACCCAACCCGTAAAATACCTGACCCGAACCCAATTTTTTTTTACCCGAAGCAAAAATGGGTTGACCCGTGACCCAACCTGTGTTTTTTGCAGGTCAACCTGACCCGCGACCCGACCCGAACCCGAACTATTTTAAAAAAATAAATAAAATTAAGACAATATTGGTTTAATTGTTCGTTGTATGCTTTAAGGAAACAATTGAGACATTTACATAACTATATGCAAATTAATTGAAAGATGAATGATTGAGCATTCTGTAATGAGTAAAGATTTTTAGATATCAAATAGTGAAGTACATGCCAAGATAATCTGATTATAGTACAGTTAAAAACATAGATTTAAAATTGTAGACATGTGTGAGAAACATTCACAAGTGTGAAAATAGTGAAGTTAAAGTATCAAATTAACATAAATTATGAATGCCTAGACCTATTTTTAACAATTTATGTCCAAAATAAATAGATTTTTAAAATAAATTATGATATTTCCTAGAGTGTGTCTTGCTTAACAATGATATGATATTCATAAAAGAGACCATGTATAAATAAGTAAATAATCAAACTTTAATATATATATATATATATATATCTCAAATTGAAATAGAGTGCCAACTACAATTGACAATAGATTATAAAATTAATTTTCAAGATTGTAAATTTCTTATATGTTTTTATTCTTTGTCAAATGAATTATCCAATAAGTCATTTGTAATTTTCTTTTATATTTTGGGATGTTGATATTGTGTAGAAATAAAATTTTTGTATTTGTTTTACTTATCTTTGTGTTATTTTGTTTTAGATAGCAATGTTAGGATTTATATAATTTTAAAATTATTGAATAAGTATTAATAAGTGTAATTCATTCTTGATATAAGTGGTGAATTCAAAGTAATGCATTTTACATCAAGTAATTTGTTGCATGACTTTCTAAATGGCAAATACATGTCGTTTTCTTTATAAAAAAAAAAAAAAAAAATCATGTGAAAAATAAGGGTCAACTCGACCCGACCCGCAACCTGATTGACCCGAACCCGTTTTTAACTCGCTTAAAGTGACCCGTTTTTGACCCGCAACCCGATTGACCCGACCTGAACCCGACCCACCCCGCCCGTTTTGCCATGTCTATATGAAAATGAAAGGTAACTAGTCATAGTTTGCCATATAAGATAGTTATGGAAAATGATATATCAAATGATGGGACTCTAAAATTATTTGCACATTGCACATGATGATGATTAATCTGCATTTGGAATGTCTTAATTGCCTATTTGCTTATTTATTGAAAATTTGAAAGTGGATAAAACTAAGATTATATCTAAAAATAATAATGTTTTTTGAAAAAGACAGACAAACAATTAAGTTTTAAAAAGTTGGGAAAAATTAACATATATTTTAAGGGGAAAATTACACATTACCACCCTAAACTATATCCCATATAACATTTTGCACCTTAAACTATGACCCTCGTTACACTTTGCACTTCGCCGTTAGTTTTACTATTAAGTTGGATGGAAATATGAAGCACATGACTTGCATGTGTGTTGCTTAAGTGGCACAAACTTTTTTTGAGATAATATAGACAGAAGATATAGGGAATGGGGAAGGAGGGAGTGGGAAGAAAGACCAAACTCCCCTCTTCCCAAGCAATTAAAAACAAAACTTCTATTTTTTTTTTCTAGTTTTCTCTCTCTCTCTCTCTCTCTCTCTCTCTCTCTCATGTGTATCAAGTATCAGCCTCTCTCCCCAAATCAAAATTCCTACAACCTTAAATCCCCAAATCAAAATCATCTCCGGCATCATCATTGCTCCACCACTGCAACACCACCTAAGAACAATTCTTGATAGACTTTGAATGGACAAAAGAATTGCTCTACAATCATAATGAAATAATTGCACGTTAGAGCAAGTAGAACTCAACATAATCATAAAATCTTGCTTAGGTTTCAACTACTTAAACTTTGACTTATCACCCACTTTGAGTCTTTTTTTTTTTCTCCCTAAGGTTTCTAGTGCCTTGATAAAACTTGTAACCACCTAAAACCTTGACTATTCTAACTTAATTTTCTGACCCAAAAACCATAATAAAAAAACTAACCTGTAAAATCACTCAAGTGATCCATCCCTAGATCTTTTCTTTTGTTTAAGAGTGTAAGTACAAGTGATGGTGGAGTAGTGATATTGCCAAAGATGATTTTGATTTGGGGGAGAGGGGCTAATATTGATACGCACAAGAGAGAGATGGATAAAAAAAAAATTCTTTTTAATTGATTGGGAAGAGGGGGTTTTTGGTCTTTTAAGTTTGTGCTACTTAAGCAACACATGTGCAAGTCATGTACTTCATATTTCCATCTAACTTAACAGTAAAACTAACGGCGGGGTGCAAAGTATAACAAGAGTCATAATTTAGGGCGCAAACTATGCATTTGAATAGTTTAGGGTGTAAAGTGTAATATGAGGCATAATTTAGGATGATAAAGTGTAATTTTTATTATTTTAAGGGTATTGGTTTAAAAAATATTTTTAGAAACTTTTTTATGTGAAAAAAGTAACAATTTTTTTTTTCTGAGATAAATTTATAATAGAATAATGTTGGAGATACAAACTATATACCCTTAACTCCGCAATTACAATAAAGATCTTTTTGAAGAATATCTAATAAACATGGTATCAAAATTTTTCGAAAATAATCTATTAAAAAATGTCCTAAAGACATCAATTATTTGAAGGGTATTGGTTTAAAAAATATTTTTAGAAACTTTTTTATGTGAAAAAAAGTAACAGCTTTTTTTGGAGATAATTTTTTTTTTGGAGATAATTTTTTTTTGGAGATAATTTATAATAGAATAATGCTAGAGATACAAACTATATACTGTTAACTCTGCAATTATGATAAAGATCTTTTTGAAGAATATCTAACAAAAAGGAACAAAACACAGATTGATTACGGGAGTCCAGTGAATGCCAAGCCGGAGCTTAACGAAACCCATTGACGGCCCGGAATGCTGCTTCATCATCTCGGCATGGATTTCCGCCTCCAACATCTTCAACAAATCGGAAGGCCGGAAATCGGAGTCACCACTGTCAAATCACAAACCCATATTTGAAGAAATTTCTCACCGGAGTCTCAGATTCTAGCTCAGTGAGAATCAGAGAGAAAGAGAGAAAAGATAGAGAGAGTGAGAGTGAGAAAGGAGTCTGAGTCTAAGTTTGAGGAGAGAGAGAATTAAAAGTATTAAAAAAATGATAGCATGGTGCTACAGTGCGGTCTCAAAAATGAGAACGCACTGTAGCAATATTGCAAATTTTTTAGCATATGCAATCTTTGATGGAGCAGGTTTTTGGATTATAAATGCTAAAAAAAAAGCATATTTTAGCATATGCAATCCTTAATGGGAATGCTCTAATGATGAAGACTTTTCTATTGTTAACCTCAAAACATTTTTATTTTTTAAATTGAGAATTGAACTTGGTTCAGGCATGTAGTACAAGGTCTGTACTTCAATCTATGTACTACAAAAAAATTGGAACGTTATAAATGAAACTAAAGGAAGTTCGCTTCAATTATCGAAAGTTTCTGCAGATCTTCCTGATATCGTTGCAGTAGATCATTCAGAAAGCTTTTTCTTTTCTTTTTTTGTGGATACAATGCAATACCCACGGATTTTAGTCTCCTAGAAAGCCCGTGACTTAAGCAAAGATTATGTTTCTAGTGGGAAGTTTAGGTCAAAATTTATCAAAAGGCGAAAATGAATTGCGAAGGAATCAAGGTTCATTTCTTTGGTAAAGTTCTTCCTTCCAACACTAAATTTTGAAAATGAAATTTATGGTCAATACTCCACTAAGGAGGATAGTATTTTCTTGAGTTTGTCTCATGCGAATGATATATTATTGTGCCAAATGCAAAGCATCAATTCTCAACACCTTTTTTTTTTTTTTTTTTTTTTTTTAACTCAATGGGGTTGGCCAAGTGGTTGGACACTTAGTCTCAAAGTGGCTGTCTTGGGTTTGATTAGGAGCTCCCTAGTTCAAGTCTGGGTACCAGCACTTTGAAAAAACTCTCTGGGTTAGCGATTTACCCCGCTATAAGCCCATCAATCGTGAATAGTGATTAATCTCTGGTTGAAAGCTTTAAGAAAATACTGTGGAAAACTAAAAAAAAAAAAATATTCTCAACTTTTTTTTTTTTTTTGTCCTTTCTCACATTGATGTTAAAACTGTTTTTTATAATATATATATGACTTTATTTGGTACTAATTCGTAAGAAAATTGTTAGATTCGTTTGTCATTGCAGCATTAGAATTGTTTTCTTAATTTGATTTGATTTTGTACCTTGTTTTTGGTTTTTGGCCAAAACCACTAATGGTGGAGGAACCAGGAATCTGCAAAGGCATTGGTTGAATGGCATTTTTCATCTTTGGCACTAAAAAAGTTATTGTCCTTGGAGGCTTAGAAATTACTAGAATTCAACTTGCAAAGATAGACGCTATTCTTTAGTTAGGCCATCATTGCAGGGAAATGATTGTATGTATCTGTTTCTTGCAAAAATGATAGAAAAAGACCCAACATTTCTTTGTGGATAGGCACAGCAGGCTAGCTCTAGCTGGCTACAAAGCTTATGCTAATCCATTGTTGTAAGTGTAACAATTAAGAAAACCAAAATGCCGTAACCAACAAAATATCAACACGTTTTTACAAAACTTTCTATTGTTCCAAACACGTTTATATTCGAATCTTGAATATTAATAAACCTGTCGGCTGTGTACATCATGCATTGTATTATGATATAATAATGAATCATAAACGCAGAATGATCTTGACCATATGGGGCCAGTCTCTCTCATCCCGTTCTGGAGTGAGCTGGAGGGCAATCATCATCTTTTGTTTTTGTATATATTTTGAATTATTTAAGAAATTATGGTTTTAAATTTATGGGATCCATTTAATAATAATAATAATAATAATGAAAAGAATGATGTTAGAAATATTACAAATTTTACTATATAAAACTTACAAACTAAATATGAGTAGTGCAGCAGTATCAACACATTTTTACAAAACTTTCTGCTAATCCAAACACGTTATGTTCAAATCTTGCATAGTATTTTGATATGATATTGAATCATAAAACTAGAACGATCGTGATCATATGGGCCACTCCAATGGTGCTTATTGATAATGGATCTGCATTAAATGTGTGCCCTTTTAGGACCGCTCTCAAAATTGGTTTAGATGTGGAGACAATCGTTCCCTCTCCTTTGACTGTTAGAGCTTATGACAACACTTTAAGAAAGGTCATAGGAACTTTCAAGGCTCCTTGCGACATTGGTCTATTAGAAACAATTGTGGAATTTCACGTGATGGACATCTCCCTTAACTACAACCTTCTCTTAGGAAGAGCATGGGCTTCATCCCATTGGAGCTATCCCTTCCACTCTACACCAAAAGATGAAGATCCCATGGAAAAAGAGGAATTGATGTAGTGCTTGGTGATGGTGAGATCCTAGTTCCCGTCTGTGGACTTGAAGAGGGAGGAAATGAGCTTCTAATGAGTAGCTTTAAGTTTGTAAACATGGTTGATTATGGATTAAAGAATGAGGAGTATTCTACGGATTTACTCCCATATTATAGTCATGAGGTGATTGCGGTGATGAAGAAAATAGGGTATATGCCTGGTATGGGTCTTGGAAAAGAAGAAAGAGGGGTGGCTGAATTCCCCGACTTCAAGACTTAACTAACCAAAGAATGTTTGGGATTCCTTGAAGGCTGTGACGGAATTAAAAAGAACCTTAGTACCCTAAATAGGAACTTTGTGAAGGAAGGAGAAGACTTTTCTTTCTATGGCTTTCCCGAGCTTTGGGTGGATAAGGATGGAAAAGTGAATCCTGGCTAGGAAATATTCTTCAATGAGAAGCTTACCTTCAAGGAAAAACCTACTGTGGTGATAAAGGAAATTCAAGAGAAGGTCAACTAGGTGGACTACATGGATGCTGAAGCAATGGGAGCTATGTTGAAAGAGGAGGGGGACGTGCTCGCCGTCATCATCGAAGAGCCAAGTGATCCTCTTACCTTTATCATGCCTGCTGATGGGCAACTTAGTAATTGGACTTGGGTTGGGTTTTCTAAGAATATGGGAAATGAATTTTGTAATACAAGTTTAGATGTACTTTTCAGCATTTTTAATAAGATGAATTCTGATTTGGCTTATTTTGATGTGTTTCATAATATTGAAATTCTACACTTAAATGATTCTAATGAATTTGAAAATGAAATTAATAAACAATTGGAAAATAAAATTGAACCTGTGGAACCAACTTTTGAAACTCTTAATTTGGGCAATGATGAGGATCCACGCTTAATTAAAATTGGCTCAACCCTGAGTGAAGAAGAAAGAAAAGATCTTCAAGAACTTCTCATAGAATTCCAAGAGGTGTTTGAATGGTCCTATGAAGATGTGCCCGACATTGATCTCGAGATAGCCCAACACCACATTGATACCCATACTCACATGGTACCCGTTAAGCAAAAGTTGAGGCGTATAAGAACCGAGTGGCTCCTTAAGATCAAGGAAGAAGTCACAAAATAGTTGAAAGTAAGATTCATCAAACCTGTGCACCAAGCCGATTGGATAGCCAATGTTATGCCAGTACCTAAGAAGGATGGAAATGTAAGGATGTGTGTGGACTTTAGAGACCTAAATAAGGATTTCCCTCTTCCTCACATAGATGTCTTAGTGGATAACGTCGCCGGTGGTGCTTTGATGTCTTTTATAAATAGTTTCTCAGGATATAACTAAATTAAGATGGCTCCTAAGGACATGACCAAGACCACCTTCACCACAGAAATAAGGTATCTATTGTTATACGGTGATGCCATTTGGGCTTAAGAATGCGGGTGCAACCTATAAAAGAATGACTATAGCCTTGTTACATGACATGATGCACAATGTAGTTGAGGTATATATTGATGACATGATCGTGAAGTCCAAAGATAGAGAGGGCCACATAGCTAATTTAAGAAAGTCCTTCAAAAGGATCAAGGCGTATAGATTGAGATTGAACCCTAAAAAATGCACCTTTGGAGTAACTGCTAGGATATTGCTAGGCTTCTTGGTAAGTGATAGAAGGATAGAAGTTGACTCATCAAAGATCAAAGCCATATTGGATATGCCTCCACCCAAGAGTGAGAAAGAGATAAGAGGATTCTTAGGCCGACTATAGTACATCAGCTAATTCATTGCCAATCTCACCTC
This sequence comes from Notholithocarpus densiflorus, assembly GCA_030021035.2. Classification (NCBI taxonomy): domain Eukaryota; kingdom Viridiplantae; phylum Streptophyta; class Magnoliopsida; order Fagales; family Fagaceae; genus Notholithocarpus; species Notholithocarpus densiflorus. The sequence goes on from JARYZH020000007.1 coordinate 8,727,040, forward strand.
CACTTGTGAGCCCATCTTTAAGCTCTTAAGGAAGAATGAACCCCATACATGGACTGATGAGTGTCAGAAAGCCTTTAAATTTATCAAGGAATACCTTCTCCATCCACCCATCTTTGTGCCCTCGAGGCATGGAAAGCCACTACTCCTTTATCTCTCGATCATAGAAAATGTAGTTGGAAGTATGCTTGCACAAGAGGATGATGATAAAAATGAGAGAGTTGTATACTACTTGAGAAAGAGGTTCCATGATTATGAGACTAGATACACACCCATAGAAAAGTCATGTTTTGCACTCGTATGGGTCGTGCACAAATTTAGTCATACCATCCTACCTTTCCATATATGGATAGTAGTTAGAATGGACCCGTTGAAGTATTTGTTTGAGAAGCCTGCCTTAAGTGGAAGGTTATTGAGATGGTTGATTCTATTGGCAGAATTCGATTTGAAATATGTGGCTAGAAAAACCATTAAAGGAAGCGACGTGTCAGATTTTTGTGCCAAAAACCCTATAGAAGGAGAAATTGGTAAAGAAGATTTCCTGGATCAGGATATTTTGGATTTCGAACTAGGGGCATAGAAGATGTATTTCGATGAAGATGTGAACCAATATGGATGGGATAGGAATTCTTTTGATAACCCCCGATGGATCTCACATACCTTTGGCAGTCAAGTTGAACTTCGAGGCAACTAACAACATGGCAGAATATGAGGATTGTATTTCTGAAATGGAAGCTCTTCAAGAGTTAGGGGTAAAAGAGGCAGAAGTCTTTGGAGATTCAACTTTGGTCGTAGCCTAGGCACAAAGATTATGGAAGGTGAAGGAAGAACACTTGAAACTTTATCAGCAAAATTTACAGGATTTGACCAAAAACCTTTGACAAGATTGAATACAATGTCATACCCAGAGCTCAAAATCAGTTTGCAGATGCCTTGACTACTTTAGCCTCAATGGTTGAAATACCCTAAGGAGTATGGACGCTATAGACATCGTATTTTGTACCCTTTACAACTCGGGCCCCTGTTCCGCAATGATGCTGAAATTCTAAGTCCCAAAGGTGGTTTAAGGCCCAATCATATTACAAATTGACTTGAGGGATGTTAAAATGGAAAATATAACTTTTTAATGAGCTAAAAATCTATTTTTGGAAAATAAAGGCCAAAAGAAACCCTAGACATATGTACGCAAGCATGAACCTACGTATGCAGCCTAGAAGCTTATGTACGTAGGCACGAGCCTGCGCATGCAGGTAGGGTTTCAAAAGTACTAGAAAGACAAATTTTCTACATTAAAGACTAAGGTTTGGAACGAATCCCACACCATCTGGAAGCCGTTCCAAGCCCCCATTTTCACAATATAAATAGCCATACATGGAACCTTTCAAAAACACACAGAAATCCCACGTGAAAATACTAAGATTCACTAGAAATGGTGAATCAAAGAGGGAGTTTTTCACAAAACATCCTCAAGTCAATTTTATTTGATTAGGGCCTTTTCTAGCCTTGATCTTTGAATTTTAAGATTACTAATCGCATTCTTATTGACTTGTGATAGATTTAACTGAGGGGAACGGTCAAAATTCAAGCCTAGGAGCTTTTGCTTTGAGGTATTCATTTCAACCTTTTTCTTTTATTTTCTTCTTTGAATTATGTTCTTGCTTTGTTTCTTTACTTGTTTTATGCTTCAATATGTTTACATAGCTTAGGTTAGTGTAGTTTTATCTTTTAAAAGCATGTTAGGTTGCTAGAAATCATGTTTTAAAACCTTGCTCTATTTGCTATGTTTCTCAGGTTTCTGGGCAGAAGCCCATGTACGCATGATCAAGGCTGCATACGTAGACTTGATTATGCGCATGTAGGGTTGTTCATGCGTACGCATGAACCAACCTAGAAACCCTAATTTTATTTCTTTTGTTTATGCTTCTGTTTTCACATGTATGCTTCTGTTTTAGACCCTTTTTTTTTTTTCATTTTTTCATGGTTTTTAGTCTCTGTTTCACATGTTTGTTTTCTTGTTTGCTCTTCACATGTTAGAATTAGAGTTTATCTTGTGTTTTCCTTGTTTGATGTGATGAACATGCATTCCACAACGACGCTAGGTTGAAAACCTGAAAGGGCGATCTAGGCAAAAGATAGGGGAAAAAACCTGGGCATGGCGAAAATTCCCACAACGACGTCATGAGCAAAAGTTATATGGCAAAGAAAAATAAAGACAATAAGCAAATATAATAAAATGGTTGATTCTCTTATTGCTCAAATTAAAAGATACTAAATTGTTTCTATAGAAGATTTGGAACATTCCAATCCTTTATTAAATTCAAAAGAAAAGACATGAGAGTCATAAAGTATGAAAAAGTAAAATTTGGGGCATATCAAGGTAGTCACTCAGTCCTCTTCCTTTTATTGGACTTCTTATAATCCTTCTCTTCCTTATGGACCGACCTTATGTCAGCAGCCAACCAAGCTCTGTATCCTAAAGTAGGATGGAGAAATTGAGGGAAACAGATGTCCTTAGCCACCATCCTCTTCAACCAAGTCTCATGGATCCTGCCCAAGATCCTATCAATAAATTCCAAGGTATGAAAGATGCCATCATCACTGGGAGCTCCTTTGCGGCCGCTAGATTGTCTTGCAATACGACATGTGAAGTAGTAAGAGCAATGGTGAAGCCCAACCAAAGGAACATAGTTGCCTTTGAAAACAAGGTTGACCATGCCTGTAATGCGCCACCATTCCACCACCCATTGTATCCATGAAGGGAAGAGACGTTTCAGGAACTCAGTGAACTCATCGGGATCCATCTCCTTGCTTTTGAGCTTGTGATCACGATAATGCTTTGGTTGATATTGATTAGGAGGGATAGTGGGTGGATGAAGCATTCGGAGCTTGTCGTACAACCATATTTGTGGGAGAGGAAAAGAAAGCATGAGTGCACCAAAGAAAAAAAGAGAAAAATAAATAAGAATTCAAAGATGATATAAAGAGCCTTAATGATTTGAAAATCGAAAGGCAATCCATGCAAAAATGAGAAGGATCCCGCCAGGTTAAGAACCTAGACAAAAGTTAGTGATTATACCTGAAGGAGGAGAAGGCTTCCTGCAAAGAAAGTTGCTTCCCCCCTATGAACAGCATTCAAACCATTAAGAGTTTTGGACAAGATAATGCCTACGGGACATCCCTTCTCTAGATTGTTGACCACCAAGAGCATCCTTTGATCTACACGAGGTGTCTCATGCACCAAGAAATACCTAGCAAGAAGGGATAGGCAGAAGGCATTGAGATAATGAGAGTGCTGCACCCCAGCCAAAGGAACATTCCTCTGAGAAAAGTATGTGAAAACCATGTGGATATTCAACTTGTTAAGCATACACCATCTTTGAGCCATAGCGAAAGGAATCCCCAAGAGTTGATGATTCATGTCAGAGAAATCTTCGTCAGTAGTTAGGAGGATTGAGTGTACTAACGTTGGTTTCACCCATGATTGCACTAAATTCTTCAAGAGTGGGGCATATTTCCCCACTATTGAATTGGAAAACATGTCGAGTAGGGATCCAAAACTCAGTGGCTGCACATAGAAGAGGCTCATTCACTTTGATTTGATGATAGGAAGAGATGCAAGAGAGACCAAGACGGATGAGAGCATCCTTTAAGCTAGGGCCAAGCTTCTCAATCCATGCTGAAACCTCTAAAGGAGTGAATTCTGTCATTAGGAGACCTTACTGAGTGTTTTTTGGGTTTAGAACACGCTTTGTGAAGGTTTGGAGGCCCCCAACAGCTATTTTATGCTTAAGAGAGGCAGCTAGGGTTTTCTGACCTGCGACATGCATGCACAGGGTCAAATATGCATGCGTAAAGTTGAAGGTAGAATCAGATTTCTTGTCCCATTCGAAGTAGGGTTTTTTCACTAAGGCTTCTTTTATGATTCCTATGTCCTAAAGGATTACTTAAGGCACACTCAAGCTCAGATTTTCAAGCATCAATGAAAAGAGAAAGGCAAGACAATGTATAAAATTCCCATGAGTTGTAAAATAAGTACATGTTCTAAATGAAAGCAAAAATGTAAAAAAATGTTCTTAAATACAACCCAATGTCTCAACTAAGAAATAAAGTGCGGAAATACATGCTAATAAAAGAAAAATAAATAAAAATAGGAAAATATGTTGTATGCAGTGTCTATGTCTATGTTTGTCTATCTGTTTGTCTATAAGATCACCAGAAATGCCTCTTCCTCGGCTAGTAGTTGGAAGTCATCTCAAGGTCGCTGCTATCATCATCATCATCACCTGGGTAGGTAAACCCTACAGGACCATAGATCTGCCTAGAGTACTGGGTTACCTTTAGCTTGAGATTCCTAGCTAGCCAAACGAGCTCCTCATGCTCCTCCACAGTGGGCTGAAATTTGGGAAGAAGATAGTGTTAGAACAAGTGTTAAGAGATGTAAGAAAAGAAAAGAAAAGACAAGGATGAAAGAGAACTCACTGCTTGTGTACCGTTAGGAAAAGGGTAGCCCATAACATTTGTGTTACGCCTTACAGGGTGCTCCCGAGCAACGCTGTTAGGGTCATAAGCATAGACTGACTAGTGTAGATGAGGGGGGTCAATAGGACTACTAGCAGTAGGACCAGCCTGACATAGGCATCACATTTAAGTATCACCATGTGTAGAAATGCAAGAAAAGAGGAAGGGAAGTAAAAAGGGAAAGAATACATACTTCTGAAATGAAGGCATGAGACGAGTTTCGCTAAACTCGGCATAGTCCAAATCATCCATAAGTCACCTGGCATAGAGAATGCCACTCCTCTAAAGCTGGTACTCGGCATCAATCATGGAAAGCGGGGCAAGCATACCCTCTCGGCTAGGTAGAGAGATCCATCGGAACCTGCGGTGTGTCCGTGCCCAATAGCTGGCTGCATACCCTCTCGGCTAGGTAGAGGACTCTCAAACCAGCACCTTCTAGAGGCTAGGTGATCCTGGAAGTAATGAGGGCAGCCGCTTCCAAGGCAAGGTCCATAACAGGAGGAGCATCGGTCCAAGGACTCCATATGACCTGTGACAACACATTAGGTTAGAAGGAGGACCCCTAAAAATACGCAAAAGAAAGTGATGAGAGAAGATGGAATTTCTACTCACTTCCTTAGAAGAAAGTCCATCGAAGTGAGACCTAACCTAGGAGAAGGTCCTTAAATCCACCTCCGCTCCATGAGAAATGAGCCCATATTTCACAACCCAATGCTGGAAAAAAAAAAAGGCATCGTTTTTAAGATAAATAAGGTACAGTTTGCAAGATGACAATTTGTAAGATAAACAGGGTACAGTTTGCAAGATGAAAGTTCGCAAGATAAACATGGTACAGTTTGCAAGATGACAGTATGCAAGATGAATGACATAAGCATATAATTTGCAAAGGCACAAGATACATGTGGGTAAGAAGCTACAAAAGGGAAGAAAGAAAGAACTGACCTCAAGGAGCTTCTAAGGCCCTATCAGCTGATGGAAAGTCCCATGACTGAGTGTGTTCAATGAGGAGTAAAGGAAGGCAAGGCAAGCCTGACCCCAATTGGCCCCTTGAGCATCCTCAAAATCATGAAAGAAAGCCAACCACCTTAAGGACATTGCCTGCCCTCAGTTGGCAAAGAGATACGCCCTTAGTATGTACATCAGGAATGCCTTAGCCATCCTGGCATAGTCCTCAAGGTTGAAGTAGGCTTGTGGTCTGGCATAGTCTTGAGGAAGAGGCTTGTGGTTTGTCTCGAGGTTGAAGTAGCGGATGGTCTCTGTCATGTGCATCTGCCCCAGCAACTCAATGCCCAGCTGTATGCCCGATTCGCCCTCTAGATTAATGATCGACCCATCACATAATGTATGACATTATGTATGACTTAATGTATGATTTAATGTTGTGATTAATAAAGTTTTTTTATTATTATCTAAAATAATGGTAACATGAATATTCGGACATTATCATATAGTCCATGAGATGCATAGTATATGATTTATGTGATTTAGTCATAGAAGATATAAGTCACAAGTTCTTTGTAAACTCAAAATAGTAGTTCGTAGTCGGTGATGAAATTAGGCATTTCATCTACGAAGACTATAACATATTAACTAAGATGATTTGTCTTGATCATGGAAGTGGAGACTTCTAGTTGATGTGTTGATATGTTTTAAGAGTTAAAACATATTGAACTGGACCGCTATGAGATTTATTATTCTCCTAACGACTGTCAAATGAATAATAAATCTCACGACTTATATTTACATGAACTCTTAATCCTGAGAGAATAATGGACCTGATCATGGAATGTAGGTTGCTTTGTTATACTAGAAGTGAGATCTAAAGTAACGGTCAAAACCTCAGTATGTTGGGCAGCCACATTTAGTGTTGATGGAACATATATTCTCAAGATGGAATTCATAGTCTCTTAACGGAGATATAAAATATTCCCTTGAGATAAGTTTAATGGTTTCAGTTATTCAGAGTGTTAGGGCTAACCACTTTGGTAGAAATTACTAAAGTATATATATTTATGAAATTGGATTTCATAAATATATGATGAATAACATAAAAGGATTAAACCGGGTACTCAAGAATTAAGATGTAGTGATCTACAAAGTGGCAGTCTTCATTTATGACTTTGTATTACTACGAATATTTTATGAAGGGATTGCATGTACAATAAAGTCTTGGGATATAATTTATTAATAAGGCCTAGAGTGCAATTATATTTATATAGTGGTATTAAATATAATTAATGGTAACTTTGGACTTGTCAAGAGTTGACAGAAAGGCCCAAGGCCTATTGGAGCTAGTGTCTTATTTGTTCCCTTTTGGTCCCACTCCAAGCCACATACTAAAGCCCAATTAGAAAAGCCCAAAAGGCTAGCCCAATTAGATAATTAGTTATAAGGAGAGAAACATACAGAATTTTGTAAGAATATGAAATGATATGTATGTGAGTGTTAGAAACTCTTTCATTCTCTCTTGAACAAATTGATTGAGAGACCACACTTCTTGGGCACAAGTGGAATTGGAGTGAAGATTGAATGTTTTCTCAAGAATTTCTGATCTTTGTTTTGAAATTCACCATACCAAGGTACACTCTCTTAATCTTGAATTCTGAAACTTACATAGTGCATGTTATCAATTGCGAATGAAGTAGATCCGTTAATTTTTCACTGCGTGCATATGTATTTAACCAACAGAGTCACCACCTATTTTTTGCAATGGTTTAGGAACCATATATATAGCGTCCCTTCAAGGAAGGACCTTTTGATCTTACTATCAGAGATATGGGTTCAGAGTTTAGATACATTCTTGGGAAGGTGTTAGGCACCTAAGATTGCCCAATCCTAAGGTTGGCCTCCCATCATTGTGTCTTATACCTTAACCCTATTGAAAACTAAATCAACACTTATATCCTAGACTCACACACATACTAACATGCATCTAGCATACAACATGACATTTTTCCTTCCAAACAAACATACTTATCTATCCACCAAACAAAAGAGAGCCAAACATACAAAAGAAACCCTAGTAGCATTCATCTAGCATGTAAAAACCTTATCATACATCTAAAACAAGGCAGCAAGCACATCATCAAACATAATACATATCATACGTCTAAGCATGTTTCATCATATCATAAAAAAAAAAAAAAAAAAAAAAAAAAAAAAAAAAAAAAAAACACAATTGCATGGACATTTCTAATTCATGACTTATCTTGTACTTACCTCTCAGCAACATAGCACCTATGACATTGTCAAATGGGCATGTGAATGAATGGCATGGTATCAAAGCTAAGACAAACCCTAATCTAAACATGTGATAGTAAACAAGGATGTGAAAGAGGTAAACAAGAACCTATAGAGCCTAAAAAAAAAGCTAAATAGAATAAACATGTGAAGGCAGAGACAAAACAAACAAACAAAAATTTAGGGTTTCTGGGCAATGGCATTACGCACACTAGAATAGGCCTGTGTGCACATAATCATGCCTGCATGCCCAGGGAAGATTATGCGTATGCAAATCCTTGCCCAGAAAACCTAAAAACAGAAAAATAGAGTAGAACTTTTAAACGAAAATCTAACAACCTAACGTGCACAAAACATGAAAAGAACTAAGAAACTAACTTAAATAAACATACACAAACATAAACTACACAGAAAACAAGATTAAAATGCAGAAAGAAAAGCAGAAAAGAAAAAGAAATAAAGAGAAAGGGTTAGACCCAATACCTTAAACAAAAGCTTTCCAAGCTTGATTTTGATCGTTCCCCTCAATCAAGTCTATTCACAAACTAATAAAAAAGTGATTAGCAACGTTAAACTAGAAGGATTGGGGCCAGAAAAGGTCCCAATCAAATAAAATTGACTTGAGGGTGTTTTGTAAAAAACTCCCTTTTGATTCATTAGTTTCTAGTGAATTTTAGGTTTTTCCCATGGGATTTTTGTGTGTTTTGAAAATGTACCATGTAAGGCTTTTTATAGTTGAAAAAATGGGTTTGGGACGGCTCCTAGATGATGTGGGATTCATTCCAAACTTTAGCCATTATTGTAGAAAACTTGCCTTTCTTATACTTTTGAAACCCTAGCTGTGTACGTAGGAATATGCCTACGTACACATGCCTTGGCCCGCGTACACAGGCAACGACCCATGTACATAGGTCGAGGGCCACTTTGGTCATTTTATTTCCAAAAATAGATTTTTGCTCATTTAAAATGTTATATTTTCCATTTTAACACTCCTCAAGTCAATTTAATATCTGATTAGGCTCTAAACTGGCCTTAGGCCTTAGAGTTCGAGCATCATTGGGGAACGGGGGCCCGAGTCGTAAGGGGTACAAAATGCGGTGTCTACAGATGCCCCTCTTTTGATTATTGAGCTTCGCTAATGGAATCAAAAGAATAAGAGACAAAACATTTTGTTTCGACGTGCAAATTAGGCCCAACCCATGCATATGACATACATCACGCATACATGGGGTGGGGTGCAACTCCGAAGAGTTGCGTGGGATTCGTATGTTCGAAGTCCTACCTTTATTGCTCGGGAAACGAGCAATAACAGGTTCACTATCCTAGAACCTGTTTTGCCACTTGCAAGCAAATGGCAAGTGACTCACTATCCTAGAGTCACTTAAAAAAAAAAAAAACAAGGGTGCTTTATGAGCTAACCCAACAAACAACAATATGATATAGTCTCTATGGTGTCCATCCGGGGCTTTTGCCTTAAACTTCTCCAGGTGACTTGTTCCTCTTGTCTTCTTCACTTATTTCTCTACGTTTTTGGGTGAGGCTCTTGCCTCGGGTTGACCTTGGTGTCTTTCTCTATCACTATCTCTACCTTTTCCTACCGTGCCTGCATGTTCAATTCCTGGAGGATATGTGCACGAGTAGTCTTGATTGTTAGATCCACTAGGAATGGTGAAAAAACTCGCTGAGGAGTAGGTGTGCATGAGGAGGAATCTTTTGCCTCTCACAACTTGCATGGGGATGAGAAACTCACTAAGAAGTAGTATGGATGGACTCGATGAGAAGTAGTATGGATGGACTCACTGAGAAGTAGTGTAGATGTGTGATCCATTAGGGAAGAATCTTCTGCTTCCTTCATGGTTCGCTGAGGACTTTGAGGAAGAATCTTTTGCTTCCTCATTGGGGATATTTTGGTGTATGGGGCTTACTGGGGAAGAATCTTCTGCTTCCTTACTAGAGATACTTTAGGGAATAATCTTCTGCTACCTCACTGGGGATTGCTTTATTGTGCTTGTGTTCATCGGGGAAGAATCTTCTGCCTCTTCCATGGGGATGGTGCTCGATACGCTTGAACTATTGACGAAGAGTCTTCTGCTTCCTCTATGGGGATGATGTTTGATAAGTTTGATCTATTTGAGGAAGAATCTTTTGCTTCCTTACTGAGGATAATGTTCCTGATCTACTAGGGAAGAGTCTTCTGCTTCCTTCATGGGGATGGTGTTTTCGATGTGCTTGAACCACTGAAGATGGTTCTCGATGTGCTTGATCCACTGGGGATGGTTTTTGATGTGCTTGATCGAGGGAAGAGTCTTCTATTTCCTTTACCATTCACTGGGGAGTCCTTTGATAATTTTGTGCCTTAATTGGGGTAATCTTGAAATGTCCCTCCTTTTTTGAAAGGAATGTTTTATATTTTTATATTTTTACTGTTCATGATTAAACTACACGTAGTTTAGTGGTGAGTTCTCACCTTTTCATTTTTTCCAACGGTTACCAATTTTTTCTTTTTCTTCTTCATTTTCTTCATCTTCCTCACCTTTTCATATTCTCCATAACTCACTTTTTTCTTTTCTTTTCTTTTTTCTCTCTACAAAAACCTCCTTCTCCTTTTTCTTTCTTTCACTTTTTGACTCTCTCATTTTCTCAAACCCTATCACTTTCTCATTTTCTCTCATTCTCTCATCATCTTCTCCAATGGCACCCAAGGCCAAGAAGTTCTCCTATGTCCTATCTTCTAATGCATTCCACCTCACCCGCTAGAGTGGAGCAACAAGGTTGGTAGGGTCTCCACCATTGACGTACTGGCCAGAGAATCACGTTCCCATGGCTGAATCTGTAAGTTTTCAAACTTTTTCTCATTTTCAAGTTTCTCTTTGATCTTCTATTTCAATGTGTTTTTGGCCATGTAAATGCTTGGGTTTTGTTATGGGATGGGTTTAGATGAAAACCTGACAACTTAGGAGGGGTAGGAACATGTCTATGATTGATTTTGGATGATGCATCTTTGAAAATGTCGAAGAACTGCTTTTGTCTATTTCTTGCGTAGGCTCGGGTTTGCGTACGCAGCTTATATTCATGCGTATGCAGGTTTGTTCTTGCATACGCAAGTCTGTTCTTGAGGCATGCGAGGTCTTGTCTACGTATGTGGGCTTTGACCCACGTACGTGAGACGTCTAACAGAAGCTTTACTCTGCCTATTTTCACTTATTTTTCATCTGTTTCACTTCTACGTGCAATCCTATCACACCTTTTTATCATTTTTGCATCCACATATCATTACATCCTCTTTTTATCTTCATTCTTGCATCAAAACATCATATTTTCCAAATTCTGCTTGAATCAGGAATCTAATATCATCTTCCTTTTTCGCAGTCATCATCCCCTTATGCTGGTAAGGGAAGCACTAATAAAATGGTGGAGTGGTACAATCTTCTTATCCCCGAAACCAAGGGTTAATCCTTTGACAAAACGCACTTTACTTGTAATTGGGTAGATCTAGGATGTGTTTAATACTTCAAGGAACAAGAGTTCGAGTTCAAGTTCAAGTGTTAAAGCCATGCAAATCTGTCCAAGAATCAAGTGAAGAAGTGCTGTATTTTAAAGCTAGACAACTAGATCAACAGATAGCATCTATTGAGGTTTAAAAGGCATGTTTAGCCCAATACTCGACAGCTGCTCGATAGATAACCTATCTATCAAGATTTACAAAAATTCGTTTTTCAAATCTGATTTCACACATATCCGTGTAAACTTGTTTAGGCTTTCTTTTCTCACAACCCTAAACATATATAAGGATTATTTTAAGAGCTGTCACACTGGATGAAACTTGAAAAAAAGTTTTTGTTCAAGCAAATTGTGACCGAAGACAAATTTGCCCTAGTTCATCTTTCTCTTGAAGAAGCTGCTGCGTTTGTACACTGTAGGGTTCTGTAACCAAGGAGCTTCGTGATCTTCACCGTGTTGATGAACTGAAGAAATTTGCAGCTAACATCCTTCTCAAGTTGGTGTGTTAGTCACATACTAGGATCTGTGTATCGATTGGTTAGTCACGTACTGGGAGTCGTGCATTGAAAAAGAGAGATTGTCATTACAGAACAAGTCCAATTGTGTATTTGGGTAAGGGTTCAACTGTAGGTTAGTATAAGGTACTGGGATTCCTTTACTTGTAACCGCTTGTTGTGATAATAGTGGATTCTCGGGAGTGGTGACCTTAAAATCACCCAGTGGTGTTTTTACCTTGGAGGTTTTCCCCATTCGTAAACCAATCACCATGTCAACTTTATTTCCCGCTACATATTAACTTAGTTGGTGATTTGTTTGTGCTACCACATGTATTGCATGCTAATTGAATTAATTAATTAACTTGGCTAATTAATTGGTTAATTCATCACAAGGGGTCAATATGTTCTTAGCTTATCAAGTGGTATTAGAGCGGGCACACTCTGATTAGGATTTTTCTTTGCTGTGTGATCCATTGACCCCTGTTGTCATGGCTGCAACTGGCATGAAAAGATCTCTGTTTTCAAATACATATTGTTTTTCTAATCTCTACTTGATTGAGTGTATCAGAAAATGCAAGTCTAAAAGTTATTTGAAATCTATCATGATGATTATTGGAAAAGATCTTAGCTTGACAAAGAAGAAACTAGACTGTCTCAGAATGAAAATATGTAGAGGAGTTCGTCTAAGAAGAGTGAAAGTTAAAAGCGTTGTTCATAAATGGCAAATGAGAGAAAACACCATTCCTACTGATTTGTCATCTAAGCATGAGGTGTGCTTCATGATGAAGTTTGCATTTAAGGTTATGGACATATGTTTGTGGTACCTTGACAGCAGCTGCTCAAGACACATGACTGGAGACCGATCTCTCTTTAAGGTTTTCGAGTCTAAGAAAGGTGGTAATGTCAATTTCGGTAATGGATGCAAATCACAGATTAAAGGAAAGGGAACCATCTCACTACCTGGACTGCCAGACATTACAAATGTGCTATATGTAAAAGGTTTGAGAGTGAACCTGTTGAGCATAAGTCAGATATGTGATCAAGACTTTATGGTGCTGTTCTTAAAAAGGAAATTCCTTGTGTTGAATGAGTCTAGAAAGAAACTCATAAGTGGTGTTCACACTCTAGAAAATTGTTATGGCTTAGTCCCTGATGCTGATATTGTGTGCAATAGCATTCATTTTCCAAATGAAGATCTATGGCATTAAAGGATGGGACATGCTAGTTACAAACATCTTTCAATTGTATTTAAGCATGAATCAGTTTTGGGGATACCCAAGATCAATAGAGTGAACAATGTGGTGTATGGACCATGTCAGCTTGGGAAACAAACGAAAGCTAAACATCTGGGCACTTAGACATCCGCTACATCTAAACCATTGGAGCTACTACATCTGGATCTTATGGGTCCAATCAGAACTGAGTCTCTTGGGGGAAAGAGATACATCATGGTTGTGGTAGATGATTTCACTAGGTACACTTGGGTCATTCTTCTAAGATCCAAATCAGATGCTCTTGAGCACATTGAAGCCTTGTGCCCAAGATTGCAAAATGAGAAGAGCTTAAAGATTGATCAAATTCAAAGTGACCACGGTAAAGAATTCGAGAACTCTTTCATGGAGTCTTTTTGCACTAGATCAGGTATATCTTAAGAATTCTTTACTCCTATTAGTCCTCAGCCGAATGGTGTAGTAGAAAGAAAGAACAGGGTTATTCAGGAGATGGCTAGAGCCATGTTGCACAACAAGGATGTGGCTAGATACTTGTGGGGAGAAGCTGTTAACATTGCGTGTCATATGGTTAACAGGGTGCATTTCAAACCCAGTACCAAGAAGACTCCATATGAGTTATGGAATAGAAGGAAGCCAAATGTTAAGTATTTCAAAATCTTTGGAATTACTTGTTTCATTCTCAAGGATAGAGAGAATGTGGGAAAATTTGACTCCCGAAGTGATGAAGGAATATTTCTGGGATACTCCTCTACAAGCAAGGCTTATCGGGTATACAAAAAAAGAACCAAGAAGGTGATGGAAACTGTAAATGTTGTGATCGATGAAGCTTTAGAGTTCGGCTCTGAGAAAGTTAGTAAGGAAATCTCCAAAGAAATTCTTCCTTCCAATCCCAAGGATGTTCAAGAAATTGTTGATCAAGAGCCTGCATCTCCAAGTACTCCTGGCACTCTAAGTGTTGTAGAAGGTTCAACAGACATACCTACCTCACTTGATTCTGAATCCCATGAAGAGAAAGGACCTTCCTCTAGGATTAAGTTGAATCATCCTCTTGAAGTTATTGTGGGAAACATGAATGAACTTACACTAAGAAAGCGTACAGTTGATAAATGTGTTGCTAACTTTGTGTCATATTCTTGTTATTTGTTGCAGGTTGAACCTACCAAGGTTGAGGAAGCTCTTCAGGATGAAAGCTAGGTTGAGGATATGCATGATGAACTACTTCAGTTTCAAAGGAATAATGTCTAGACTCTGGTACCTAGACCGGAAGGTGAGTACATCATTGGCACAAAGTGGATCTTTTGCAATAAGACTGATAAGAAGGGTAATGTGATCCGCAACAAGGCTCGTGTTGTGGCTTAAGGATACTCTCAAATGGAAGGAGTAGACTATGATGAGACATTTGCTCTTGTAGCCTGTATGGAGTCCATCAGGATTCTCCTAGCCTTAGCATGTCACTTAAAGTTCAAGTTTTACCAAATGGATGTAAAGACTGCTTTCTTGAATAGGTTCCTTAAAGAAGATGTCTATGTGGCTCAACCAAAAGGATTCATTGATCCACACTTTTCGGATCATGTGTTGTACCACAAGAAGGCACTTTATGGTTTAAAGCAAGCCCCCAGAGCTTGGTATGATCGGCTCACACAATACTTGGTGTCACATGGGTTCACAAGAGGAAAAGCTTATCAAATTCTCTTCATCAAAAGGGAAGACGACGAGTTGATGGTTGCTCAAGTCTATGTTGATAGACTTGAGATGAGCATGATTGGAGAGTTGATACACTTCCTTGGGTTGTAGATCCATCAGCAAGGTTCAGGTATATTCATATCTCAATCTAAATATGCTAAAAATCTTGTGAAAAAGTTTGGTTTGGAATCTGCTAGTTCTGTTAGAACCCCTATAAGCCCAAATGTTAAACTCACTGTTGATTTGTTGGGTAAAAATGTTGATTCGTCTCTATATAGAGGCATGATAGGTAGTCTTCACTACCTTACAGTGAGTAAACCTGACATTAGTTACAGTGTGGGAGTATGTGCTAGATATCAGGCTAATCCCAATGAGTCTCATATGATTGCTTTGAAAAGAATCATAAAATATGTCAAAACCACTGCATACTTTGGTTTGTGGTATAGCGAGGACACAAATGATGTCTTAGCTAGGTATTCTGACGCAGACTGGGCTGGGAATGCTGATGATAGAAAGAGTACTTCGGGGGGTTATTTTTATGTAGGTAATAATCTTATCTCTTGGATGAGCAAAAAGCAGAATTCCATCTCATTATCCACTGTAGAGGTTGAATACATCACCCCCGGTAGCTGTTGCACCCAACTTCTATAGATGCAAAAACTCCTCCTTGATTATGGTATTCATCAAGAACATCTTACCATCTATTGTGACAATACCAGTGCCATCAACATCTCTAAGAATCCTGTTCAACATTTTCGAACTAAACACATAGAGATTCGACATCACTTCATTCGGGAGCTTGTCGAGGATGGTACTCTCACTCTTGAGTTCATTCACACTGATGATCAGAAGGCAAATTTGTTCACCAAACCTTTTGAGAGCAAACGATTTGAATTCCTTCGCCAAAAATTGGTGTTATTTCCATGGATTGATGTCCTCTTCTCCTCCTCATTCCTTATGCATTTACATCTAGTTTTATGCTATGCTTTGTTTAACATGCTTTTGTTTATTCATTTTCAGTTTTGCTTTATTTTGTTTCTCATAAAAATAAAAAATAAAAAATAAAAAATCAAATAAATACAAAAATAGTGTGTGTTTTGTGTACATTGGTACTTGTGTACCTTGGATGGCCATTGAAACAGAGTTTTCTAAACTTTGTATCTTTTGTAACTTAGATGAGCATCTCTATGCACAACTAAGCAAGTGAGTTTTGTGGCTCGTGTTTGTGATGAGTAAGATTAAGTAATCTCTTATACTTAACACTCGTATCACTCTTTTTGAACTAGAAAATCCTAAGAGAAAGGCATAAATAATCATCTCACCACTGTTGCCCACCAATCATGAAATGACATCTGTATGCTTCAGCATAACAAAAGTGCAATGTCAAAAGCTTAAGATTATTGGGTATCTCTTTTCTCTCTCTTATACGCCCATGCATGGTTTGCTTAAAAGAAAATATGCAAAGAAAAAATAAAAGCAAAAAGAATCAAAATGCTTTATATATGATTGCAAGCGTGTCTTCTAGGAGATATGGGAGTTATAGGATGTATCTCGAAGGTGATAGTCCCCATCAAGCAGTTATGATTGTCTGTGAGTTAAAGTGATTTTCTCATATCTCAAATCGTCATAACATGTAGACACTTATGCAATTTTGCGATGTTTTCACACACAACATGCAATATTCTTTGCTACTCTTGATACATGTGCAGGTATAATGTGATTTGGCCATCACAAGGAATACATATGTTAATGTATGCTCACTAAACTGTCTTGACTTGTTTTTGAAATATAAAATTGGTTAGACTTGTTTAGTGTGTGTATGTGTGTTTTGGATCTAAATGCTTGACATTTTCTTGTTGAGAGATATTTTTGAGAGCTTAAAATGTTGTTTGGATCTTTGGTTGAGTAGAATTCTTGAGTGCATTCATCTCTGTGTTTTTCTCTTCTTTGAAAAACTATTTTTGAGCATCTCGACAGCTTCTTGATACCTCTCGACAGCTAAACTATCTATCGAGCCTCTTGATCTTCCTATCTCGACAGCTGTTATCCTAATTTTGATCCAGCGAAGTTTTCAAGAATTTGTCTCGATACCTTCTCAACAACTTCTCGATCCATCAAGAAAGTTTTTGTTTGCTCGATAGATGCTTGATAGCTTCTTGATCCATCGGGGTTACTTTGCTATGGACACCTCTTGATAGCACCTCAATAGCTCCATCTGTTAAGAATTAGTGCTTGACACCTCTCGACACCTTTCGATCCATCGAGATTCGTGTTTTTCTATATAAAGCCTCAGCGAAATTTTTCTCTCATTTTCTCCGATCTCTCTCAACAGTTTTTGACCCTTCACTTCCCCAAACACTTTTCTCTCTCTCTAAACCTCTTACCCAAGTGATTTTCAACCTAGATTGTTCTTCCCTTCATTGGTAAGGTCTTTTTTTCACTCTTTTTCATGCATTTCATTCATATAGATCTAGGTTTTTGGGTTTTTGAAAAATTTTGGGGTTTTTCAAAATTGATGAGGTTTTTGCGAAATTTTTGGGTTGGGTTTTGTTTAAATGATCTTATATGCTCATGCATTGCATCACATTTGCATTTTAACAATGATTCATGCATTTTAGATGTGTGTTTACTATGTTGAAATCATGTGTGCTGGTAGGATTGGATTGGGTTGAGCCTATGATGTTTTTATTGTTGCATGTCACATGCTCATGCATTTTTCATGCATACGTACCATTCTTTTCTTTCTTTTTGATATTGATTGTGTTGGTACTTTTCTACTTGTTTCTCTCTCCCTCTCTCTCTTTCTTTCGATTAGTTTGCTCTATGGCACTTAAGAAGAGAAGTCTGCTCCATCCTGGAACCCTTTTTGTTCCAGGGCATCTTCCTCTGTTGATCTTACCCCCTCTCACATTTGGTTCCATGATGAGAAGGCCGGACGGACTTCTTGTAGAACTTTTCTCGACGCGGCATTCATTCGGAACGCCAAGTCATCCTTTCGGATTTTTCCGATACTGACCTTCCCACTATCATCTACAGTAGGGGTTGAGAGTCCCTTTGTGGAATCCCGGTCACTTGTCCCTCTGTGGTCATACAAGAGTTTTACTCTGTACCTCATTTCATCACTCACGTTCGAGGTACGCGCATTGTAGTCACTCCGGATCTTATATTCGAGGTGCTACACGTTCCGAGGGTAGAGTTTGCTAACTACCCCGGCTGTGATCGTCTTAAAACTGTGTCTAAAGACAAACTCATGTCTCTATTCTGTGAGACACCTTCATCTTGGGGTGACTGTCAAAACACCCCTTGCTCGAGCTTTGCAAAAGGTCCGAGATTCCTGAATATGGTGATGACATTTGTTTTACATCCCTTGTCTCACTATAATTTGATTATTGAGCCTCGTACTCAATTTTTGCTATCCTTACTTGAGGGACTTACCATAGACTTTCCCTTTAATTTATACTCTCCCTTATAGATATCTATAAGGATACAGCAACTTATGATAAGCTCATTTTTCCTTTTGCTATCATGCGGATTCTTCGCCATGCTTCTATCTCCTATCCTGAGTCTCCACACTTCTCTGTCATGTGTGCCATAGACGCAGCGACTGTTAGACGGAGCGAGGACCAGCTTCGACTGAAGCGGCCATAGACCGAAATGGCGACTCCTCTGGCTTCTTCTGCTCCATCCACCTCTGCTCCTTCTTCTTCCGTGGATGGAGTGACTCTCGAGGCCATCATGGCACAACTTGTGCGTATAGATGCTCGCCTTGACACTCTCAATGATGAGTTGTGTTAGGTGAACACCTGTGTTGGTCGTATCACTCGATGATAGGTTGTCATGGGTGATTTCACAGCATCTCTATCTCCATCTCCACAGGCTTCAGAGGATGAGAGTGATGATGATAGCTCCGATGGTGATGATGCTGATAAGGATGATGGTGCTAGCTCTTCCGATGACGAGGAGATGACCACTTCTTAGGCTGTGTTTGGTTCCCGTAAAATATTTTCCGGAAAATAAATATTTTTCGAAATGCTATTTTCGAGAAAGGAAAATATTTTCAATTGTTTGGTTGCATTATGAAAATTGTTGTAGAAAATATTTTCATGTGTTTGGTTCTATTCTAAAAATGCTATTTTCCTACAAATTTTTCACATTTTCTCAGCTATTTTCTCAGCATCCAAACAAATTTTATTACAGAAAATTTCAAAATCACAGCCAAATCCCAATCCACAAAACAAATCATAGCCAAATCCCAACACCACACACCACCGAAACTCCAATTCAACCCACGGCAGCAAACTCCGGCAATCAAAAGCCACAACCACCAAAACACCACAACCACACGACCACAACAACGACAAAAATCAAAATCACACAGAAATCAAAATCATAGAGAGAGAGAGAGATCGGTGGGTCGAAGGCTCTGGGTCGAAGGTGAGATCGCGCGAAGGCGAGATCAAGCGGAGGCGAGATCAAGTGGTGCGGTGCGATCGGAGCGGTGCTGTGATCAACGAGACCGGTGTGATCTGGTGCATGCGATCGTCGGACTGGAGCTCGGGGTTCGCCGGTGACGTTGAAGGCGTGATCTGGAGCTCCCTCTTCTTCCTCTCGCGCTCTCTCTCTCACTCTCTCTCTTGCGCGTGACCTAGAAATGGTTTGAAGTGAAAATGAAAGTGTAAAACCATTTCACCAAAACACCACAACCACACGACCACAACAACGACAAAAATCAAAATCACACAGAAATCAAAATCATAGAGAGAGAGAGAGATCGGTGGGTCGAAGGCTCTGGGTCGAAGGTGAGATCGCGCGAAGGCGAGATCAAGCGGAGGCGAGATCGAGTGGTGCGGTGCGATCGGAGCGGTGCTGTGATCAACGAGACCGGTGTGATCTGGTGCATGCGATCGTCGGACTGGAGCTCGGGGTTCGCCGGTGACGTTGAAGGCGTGATCTGGAGCTCCCTCTTCTTCCTCTCGCGCTCTCTCTCTCACTCTCTCTCTCTCTCTCTTGCGCGTGACCTAGAAATGGTTTGAAGTGAAAATGAAAGTGTAAAACCATTTCTGAGTCAAAGGAGTAAATTATAGGTCAAATGAAATGATTTTCAGGAAAATTCTATTTTCCGTAGCTGCCAAACACGCGGGTCAGGTGGAAAATGATTTCCTGAAAGCGTTTACCACCAAAACAAACGCACCCTTAGTGACTTACCCTTTGTCATTCCTGACAAAAAGGAAGAGTAGTTTTGGGATATGAAAGTAGTCATGTACTTAGGGGGAGAGTTAGTATAAGAGATTATTTTTGTTAGGGGGAGTGTTTTTGTTTATGAGGGATGTAGTGAGGAATTTTTGTATCTTTTATTTTCTTTTCATTTTAGATACATTGTTCTTACATTCTTTCACCTATATCTTCATGTGTTGTTTCTTTTCTCTCTTTATGCACATGCTTCTTATTTATTGTATACAATCTTTTATATTTCTATTTCACACTAAGATGCCGTGATGAGTTTTGTTTAAATTGTTTCAGAAATACAGGTTGTCAAAGTCTTTCTTGCCATGAACTCTCTTCTTGCAAAGTTTTTCAAGAGTTTGTGTTAGGATTAGATTTTATTGTATTCAACAAGTGAGTATGAGTTGAGTGATTTATGACTTCTCTCATATGCTCATTTTGTTTGTTGTGGTTTTGTCATGGATTGCCAAAGGGGGAGATTATTAGGACATATGTGAATCATGTTAGAAACATATGTCATTTACAATTGGCTAATCCTTTGACAAAACGCACTTTATTTGTAATTGGGTAGATTTAGGATGTCTTTAATACTTCATGGAACAAGAGTTCAAGTCCAAGTGTTAAATCCATGCAAATCTGTCCAAGAATCAAGTGAAGAAGTGCTGTATTTTAAAGCTCGACAGCTAGCTCGACAGATAGCATCTATCGAGGATTAAAAGGCATGTTTAGCCTGATGCTCGACAGCTACTTGATAGATAACCTATCTATCGAGATTTACAAAAATCAGTTTTTCAAATTTGATTTCACACATATCCGTGTATACTTGTTTAGGATTTCTTTTCTCACAACCCTAAACATATATAAGGATTATTTTAAGGGCCGTCACACTGGATGATACTTGAAAAAAGGTTTTTGTTCAAGGAAATTGTGACTGGAGACAAATTTACCCTAGTTCATCTTTCTCTTGAAGAAACTGCTGCGTTTGTATGCTGTAGGGTTCTATAACCAAGGAGCTTTGTGATCTTCACCGTGTTGATGAACTGAAGAACTTTGCAGCCAACATCTTTCTCAAGTTAGTGTGTTAGTCACGTATTGGGATCCGTGCATCGATTGGTTAGTCACGTACTGGAAGCCGTGCATTGAAAAGGAGAGATTGTCACTACAGAACAAGTCCAATTGTGTATTGGGTAGGGGTTCAGTTGTAGGTTAGTATAAGGTACTAGGATTCCTTTACTTGTAACCACTTGTTGTGATAATAGTAGATTCTCGGGAATGGTGACCATAAAATCACCCCGTGGTGTTTTTGTCTTGGAGGTTTTCCCCATTCGTAAACAAATCTCCGTGTCAACTTTATTTTCCGCTACATATTAACTTAGTTGGTGATTTTTTTGTGCTACTACGCATATTGCATGCTAATTGAATTAATTAATTAACTTAGCTAATTAATTGGTTAATTCATCATAAGGGGTCAATACATTCTTGGCCTATCAAAAGATTAGAAGTACTTGTGAACACTTTTAATCTTCACTCCAATTCCACTTATGCCCAAGAAGTGTGGTCTTTCATTCAGTTTATATGTATGCGTTCAAGGGAAAATAAGAGAGTGGCTTACACTCACATACACACAATTTCATTCAATACAAAATTTTGTATGTTTCTCTCCTTAGATATAACTGATTATCTAATTGGGCAAGCCTTTTGGGCCATTCCAATTGGGCTTTAGTATGTGGCTTGGAGTGGGACCGAAAGGGATAAATAAGACACTAGCTCCAATGGGTTTTGGGCCTTTCTGTCAACTCTTGACAAGCCCAAAATTACCATTAATTATATTTAATACTACTATATAAATATAATTGCACTCTAGGTCTTATTAATAAATTATATCCCAAGACTTTATTATACATTCAATCCCTTCATTAAAATATTCGTAGTAATATAAAGTCATGAATGTTGACTGTCACTTTGAAGATTACTACATCTTAATTCTTGAGTACCTAGTTTAATCCTTCAAGTTATTCATCATATATTTATGAAATCCAATTTCATAAATATATACTTTAGTAACTTCTTACTAAAGTGGTTAGGCCTAACACTCTGAATAACCAAAACCCATTAAACTTATCTCAAGGGAATATTTTATATCTCCGTTAAGAGATTATAAATTCCATCTAGAGAATATATGTTCCCTCAACATTAAATGTGGCTGCCCAACATACTGAGGTTTTGATCTTGACTTTAGATCTCACTCCTGATATATCAAAGCAACCTACACTTCATAATCAGGTTCATTATTCTCTCAGAATTAAGAGTTGATGTAAATAGAAGTCATGAGATTATTATTCATTTGACAGTCGTTAGTAGAATAATAAATCTCACAGCTGTCCAGTTTAATATGACTTAACACTTAAAACATATCAACATATCAACTAGAAGTCTCCACTTCCATGATCAAGACAAATCATCTTAGTTGATATTTTATAGTCTTCGCAGATAAAATGCCCAATTTCATCACCGACAACGAACTAAAATTCTAAGTTTACAAAGAACTTGTGAGTCATATCTTCTGTGACTAAATCACATACTATGTATCTCATAGACTATATGATAATGTCCAAATATTCATGTTACCATTATTTTAGATAATAATAAAACAAGCTTATTAATCACAACATAGTGTCATGCATAATGTCACACATAGCATCATACAATATGATTTTAAGGGCACATATTCTAACAAACTGGGGGCAGGAATGTCTTGCCTATCTCTACTCCACTCTTGATACTCTTAGCCGGGGCACCTTGCGATAGCTTGTGGGGCCTTGGAAGCTCCTTGAGGTTAGTTATCTTTTCATTCTTTGCACTTTCAGTTGTAGGTTGTAGTCTTGCAAACTGTGTTATCTTGAAAATTATCATCTTGCATTTGTCATCTTGTAAACAGTCATCTTGCATCTAACCTATGGCTTGTGCTTCTTTTTGTAGTGGTGGGTTGTTAGGTATGGTCTCATAACTCTAGGTACCGACCTAGTTCTGAAGGATTTTTCTCAAGTGAGGGCCTACCTTGCGGGGTTAACTTTTGATTAGGTAAGTTTAAGAATTCTAATTGTTCATGCTTCTTCTTGCATTTCCTTTAGAATACTCTTCTTCTAACCTTGTGCCATTATAGATAAACTGGGCCCCATGGGTTAGCCAGCCCCTTCCTGCTACTCGAGACTTGGAGCCTACCGCTCTCATTGCTTCGGAGATTACCCAACCCCTTAAAGGAGTGGGCTTGAGGGCGCTATATTTGATGGAAAGGGTAAGGTGCTAGTTGGTGAGTAGGGATGACCCACAGATTCCAATGGACCCTCCTGAGTTCATGCTTACCCCACACTCTATGACTGATGGCGAGTACAACTCGTGCTAGAGTGGCGCTTCCTATGCTGAGTGGCTTCTTGAGGGGTTGGACTATAAGGAGTTCAACATCACTCGCCTTATGCCTTCCCTTACTGTTTAGGTATATGCTCAATCTCTTTTTCTTTTCTTCTTTCTTTTTTTGTTTGTCATGACTTCTAATGTGGGAAATTGTAACAGGGGGGACCTACTACCGGTGAGCTCATTGATCCACCACATCTCCCTTGGATAGTCTATGCTTATGGTCCTGATGGCTTTGCTTGGTAGCGTGTCGTGCCCCATAATCCTAATGTCATAGGCTATCCTTTCCCGCCCAACACTCGGGCAGTAAGTTCTTTCTCCTTTTGCCATTCTTCTTTTTCTATTTCAGTCACTAACCCTTCTTTCTTTGGATTACAGCCCACTATCCAAGAGCAAGAGGAGTTGGTATGGTTGGCCGCGAGCCTCAAGTTAGAGGTGACCAACTACTCGAGGGAGCTGTACGGTCCTACAGGAGTGGCCCACCTAGGCGGTGGTGATGATGATGATGACAACGATGATTGTGGTGAAGAGGAGGACTCGGAGATGACTTCTAGCTACTAACCGAGGAAGAGGTGACACTGTTGATTTCTTGCCATCACAACACATATAGGCATACAACACACAACTTTTTTCTTTTTCTTTTTCGCTTTTAGTTTTTTTTTTTTTTTTTTTTTTTTTTTTTTTTTTTCCTTTTAGCAACATTTGAATTCAGTTTGAGACAAAGGATTGTATTTGAGAACATATTTTTACATTTATGCTTTTGATTGGGAACTTAGCACTTAATTTACAAGATATATCATAAATTGTATGTTTCTATACAACTTTGCTTCTATGATACTTGCAATCTTGTGCTTGGAATTTGTCGTGAATGATTCTTTAGGTCACAGGAACCCTAGGGATGCTTTGGTGTAAAAAAAAATCGGCCCAAAACAGGGGAACATGGGCTTCTGCCAAGCGCCATGTGTACGTGGAGATGAGCCAGCATACACAGGGTTGACTTTGCATGCGTGGGCCACGAATCAGAAAAATCCTAACCGACTTACTTAAGTATAAAAGTAGCCGTTTGAGTTCAAAAACCTCATCGACGTATTTTCAACTTAGAGAGCCCTTTTTTGAGATCCTCTAATGGCAGAAAACTCTCCACTTGATGTCTCGGCTTGGATTAGAAAGCTTGGTCTTGATTTCAAGGATTCCATAGCTCCCTATGGTATTTCTTGCATCTTCCCCTACCATCAAATTAGGGGGGATGAGCCTCTTCTTCGTGATGCTGCCAACTATTAGGTTCCTTCTCGGCATGTATTTCGCTTTAACGGAATAAAACTATACCCCATTATTGAGGAATTTGCTGCTATCATGGGTGAACCGGAGACTGATGACCTCATCTTCCCTACCATAGGTGGGGATCTTCCTACCTTGCGGCGAGTTGTGTTAGGCATCCCTGCTGCCACGAAAAATAGGTGGTGCATCCTTTGCAAACTTAATCTTAGGCTAGACTTTGATTATTTTTCTGGTTTGGCCCTTCTTGAGGGTGAGAGGCCACGATCGTACTTCTTTCGTGCCTTTTGCTTATGTGCCCTTTCAAGGTATTTCTTGGTCCAAAAGTCATATTGTGTGGATCTCCAGATGTGCATGGTGGCTTATGAGCTAAGGAGAGGTAATCCGGTGGGCTTGATCTTGGCGGAAATCCTCAATGGTTTGGATGCCTTTCATAGGAAGGAAGCAAGCTTCTTTGCGGGAATTCCTCTTCTTCTTTAGGTGTAATCCCTAACTTTTGCCTAGGTTCTCAACTTAGCGAGATTTCTCTAATTTTGCATGGATTGCCTTTCGGTTTTCAACCCATCGAGGCGCCTTATATCGTTTTTCATCATCATTTTTTTTTTCTCATACTCTCTCTTTTTTAGATATCACTATAAGAGAGGCTTCGATTGCTCCAACCTCCCACAGTTTCTCTCAGCACTTATCTCCCTAGGCACTTTAGGGACCTCCGGCTTCATCAGAATGACATGAGCTTTGAGGCATACATGGAGCTTATGGGTCACCTCAAGGAGACCGACATTCAGTGGGTCGTGGAATGGTGGCACATCTCAAGTATGGTCCATAGTTATTGCAAGGACCACTATGTGACTTTAGTTGGGCTTCGATGCTGCTCTTACTACCCCACTTGTCATATCTTAAGGCAATTTGGAGAGCCTCAAGGACCTCCTTGTTAGGATTAGTGCCCTTAAATCCTATTGTATGATGCTATGTATGATATTGAGTATGACTTAATATTGTGTTTAATAAAATTGTTTTATTATTATCTAAAATAATGGTAACATGAGTATTCAGATATTATCATATAGTCCATGAGATGCATAGTATGTGATTTATGTGAAAAGTCACAGAAGATATAAATCACAAGTTCTTTGTAAACTCAAAATTGTAGTTCGTAGTCGGTGATGAAATTGGGCATTTCATCTGCGAAAACTATAACATATCAACTAAGATGATTTGTCTTGATCATGGAAGTGAAGACTTCTAGTTGATATGTTGATATGTTTTAAGAGTTAAGACTGTTGGGACAAGTGCTCTGATACCACTTGTTAGGAAATTTAGACCCTGGTTGATAAAATTAACAAGTTTTTAAACCCAAGTTGTGAATTATATTTATTATGAATAAATCTTGTTAACACAAATAAACATCAATATCATGTCAATAATGAATGCAGCGGAAAAGTAAATAAGACAAGATATGATAACCTAGGAAAACAAATGAAACCAACCAGTTTCACAGTAAAAAACCTAAGGGAAAACCTTCCCGAAAAGCAATCCATTATAATGAAAAGAAGTTTCAGATCTAGTACAAAACTTTTGTCCCTAAACTCTACAATCCCCGTAGATGAACTCACAGCAGAAACCTTCTACCGTTTCAGAACCTCTAAACTCTTCAATATATGAACGCCACCCTTTGATGCACGAATCCCAGTACGTGACTAACTACGCGACTTCAATCACCAACTAGAAGAAGATGTTGGCTGCAAAGTTCTTCACTTCATCAACAATGAAGATCAAAAAGCACTTGGTTACAAAACCCTAAGGCGCAAAGACGCAGTAGCTTCTTTCAGAGAGAATAAGGCATCGGTCACCTTTTGAATGTATTCTCCTTGTATTCTCTTATGTGATGGCCTCTAAAATAAGCCTTATATAGGTTTAGGGTTGTGAGAAAAGAAACCCTACACAAATACAAAAGCCTGGCCCAAAAATTAGATCTGAAAATTCTGATTTCCCGTAACCTCAATCGATCGGGAGGTGTTGAGGAGGTGTCGAGCTTTAAACCTCGATAGATAGCTAGGTGTCGAGGAGGTGTCGAGAAGTTGTCGAGGGGACATGAGCTTTCTTGATCGATCCACCAGTTGTCGAGAAGCTATCGAGATTGCGATAAGAAAAAGTTGAAGAAGCTCGATAGATAGCCAGCTGTCGAGAAGCTGTCGAGCTATCTGTTCACAGGTGTCGAGCTATCTGTCCAACTTTAATAAACAGCTTTTCTTCACTTGTTTCTTGGTCCAATCTTCATGGCTTTAATACTAGACTTGAACAACATGTTTCTTGAAGTATTAAACACATCCTAGATCTACCAAAATACAAGTAAAATGCGTTTTGTTAAAGGATTAGCCAATTACATAAAATATGTCCTTAACAAAGACATATTGAACTGGACCGCTGTGAGATTTATTATTTTCCTAACAACTGTCAATTGAATAATAAATCTCACGACTTCTATTTGCATGAACTCTTAATCTTGAGAGAATAATGGACCTAATAATGAGGTGTAGGTTGCTTTGATATATCAGGAGTGAGATCTAAAGTAACGGTCAAAACCTCAGTATGTTGGGCAGCCACATTTAGTGTTGATGGAAAAATATTCTCAAGATGGAATTCATAGTCCCTTAACAGAGATACAAAATATTCTCTTGAAATAAGTTTAATGGGTTTGTTATTTAGAGAGTTAGGCCTAACCACTTTAGTAAGATTAAAGTATATATTTATGAAATTTGATTTTATAAATATATGGTGAATAGCTTAAAAGGATTAAACCGGATACTCAAGGATTAAGATATAGTAATTTACAAAGTGGCAGTCTACACTAATGACTTTGTATTACTATGAATATTTTATGAAGGGGTTGCATGTACAATAAAGTCTTGAGATATAATTTATTAATAAGGCCTAGAGTGCAATTATATTTATAAGGCCTAGAGTGCAAATGGGTTTACAAGAGGAAGAGAGGGATAGATGGAAATGTTGAAACCTTTAAAGTAAATCTAGTGGCAAAAGGGTATACTAAAAAATAAGGTATTGATTATGAGGAAACCTTTTCACCAGTAGTAATGCTTAAATCTATCAGAATTCTCTTATCTATTGCTGCTCATTATGATTATAAGATTTGACAAATGGATGTCAAGACTGCATTTCTCAACGGCAATCTTGAAGAGGAAATCTATATGATGCAACCGGAAGGTTTAATAGCAAAGAACCAAGAGCATATGGTATGCAAATTGAAAAGGTCCATTTATGGACTTAAGTAAGCATCTAGGTCATGGAACATTAGATTTGATCAAGCAATCAAGTTATTTGGTTTTGAACAAAATCTTGATGAACCATGTGTGTACAAAAGACATCGAGATAAAGTGGTAATGTTCCTAGTGCTTTATGTTGATGATATTCTACTTATTGGAAATGATGTAGGAGTAATGTCATCAGTAAAAGTTTGGTTGTCAAGCCAATTTGATATGAAGGACTTGGGTGAGGCTAACTTTATTCTAGGGATCAAGCTTTGGTGAGATCGCAAGAATAAGATGTTAGGTTTATCACAAGCTGGATAAATAGATAAGGTTCTAGAACGGTTTAGCATGCAAAACTCCAAGAAATGATTACTTCCTTTCAGACATGGAGTTCCTATGTCTGATGACCAAAAGCCTAAGACTCAAGAGGAAGTAGATATGATGAGACAAGTTTCTTATGCTTCTACAGTGGGAAGTCTCATGTATGCCATGTTTTGTACTAGACAAGATATATGTTATTCAGATGGCATGGTCAGCCGATATCAATCAAATCCAAGACCAAAACATTGACAAGCTGTAAAGCACATCAAGATGGGTGTTCACCTTGGGAGTATCTACGGAGAACGAGAGATTATATGCTTGTTTACCGGTGTGAGGATTTGATTCCCATTGGCTATATAGATTCAAACTTTCAATCGGATCTAGATTTCAAAAAATCCACATCAAGATGTGTGTTCACCTTGGGAGGTGGAGCCATAAGTTGGAGGAGTATTAAGCAATCTTGTATTGCAAACTCCACCATGGAGGCAGAGTATGTTGCTGCTTGTGAAGCGGCAAAAGAAGCTGTCTGGCTCAAGAAATTCCTTTCTAACCTTGGTGTAACGAAAATGGAGAAAGTTCCAATTACATTGTTTTGTGACAATTGTGGAGCAGTTGCACAATCTAAAGATCCAAGGAATCACAAGAAAGGAAAGCACATTGAGAGGAAGTACCACATCATTTGAGATATTGTTGCTTGTGGAGATGTGGTGGTAGCAAAGATTGAAAGTGCAAATAATGTAGCAGATCCATTTACCAAAGTCTTGCCTCAAAGGACTTTTCGAGTCACATTTGGAGGGAATGGGAGTTAGATTAGTGCACAATAGTCTTTAGGGCAAGTGGGAGATTGTTAGGATTAGTGCCCTTAAATCCTATTGTATGATACTATGTATGATATTGAGTATGACATTATATATGACATTATGTATGACTTAATATTGTGTTTAATAAAGTTGTTTTATTATTATCTAAAATAATGGTAACATGAATATTCGGACATTATCATATAGTCCATGAGATGCATAGTATGTGATTTATGTGAAAAGTCACAGAAGATATAAATCACAAGTTCTTTGTAAACTCAAAATTGTAGTTCTTAGTCAGTGACGAAATTGGGCATTTCATCTGCAAAGACTATAACATATCAACTAAGATAATTTATCTTGATCATGGAAATGAAGACTTCTAGTTGATATGTTGATATGTTTTAAGAGTTAAGACATATTGAATTGGACCGCTGTGAGATTTATTATTCTCCTAACGACTGCCAATTTAATAATAAATCTCACGACTTCTATTTGCATGAACTCTTAATCCTGAGAGAATAATGGAAATGATCATGAGGTGTAGGTTGCTTTGATATATCAGGAGTGAGATCTAAAGTAACGGTCAAAACCTCAGTATGTTGTGCAGCCACATTTAGTGTTGATGGAACATATATTCTCAAGATGGAATTCGTAATCTCTTAACGAAGATACAAAATATTCCCTTGAGATAAGTTTAATAGGTTTGTTATTCAGAGAATTAGGCCTAACTACTTTAGTAAGACTAAAGTATATATTTATGAAATTGGACTTCATAAATATATGGTGAATAGCTTAAAAGGATTAAACCGGGTACTCAAGGATTAAGATGTAGCAATCTACAAAGTGGCAGTCTACACTAATGACTTTGTATTACTACGAATATTTTATGAAGAGGTTGCATGTACAATAAAGTCTTGGGATATAATTTATTAATAAGGCCTAGAGTGCAATTATATTTATACAGTGGTATTAAATATAATAAATGGTAACTTTGGACTTGTCAAGAGTTGACAGAAAAGCCCAAGGCCCATTGGAGCTAGTGTCTTATTTGTTCCTTTTTTGTCCCACTCCAAGCCACACACTAAAGCCCAATTGGAAAGGCCCAAAAAGCTAGCCCAATTAGATAATCAGTTATTAAGAGAAAAACATACAGAATTTTGAGTAAGTTACATGAAATGGTTTGTATGTGAGTGTTGGACACTCTTGAATTCTCTCTTGAAGACATTCATAGAAACTGATTGAGAGACCACACATCTTGGGCGTTAGTGGAATTGAAGTGAAGATTAAAAGTGTTCTCAAGAACTTGCAATCTTTGTTTTCTGAAATTTACATATTACATATTATCAATTACGAATGAAGTAGATCCGATAATTTTCCGCTGCGTATGTTTAGTATGCAATACAAACATGTATTTTTCCATCACTCCTGATGATGAGGGTGCCTTCCACACTGCAATGTTCACTAATAGAATCTTAGGCAGGATTATTGAGGCTTGGCCATGCCGTATGGTGACAAAAGGCATTGTTCCTCCTCGATACATCTATCCCACTGTGGGGTACAAGCAATGGCTGAAGGATGACATGATGTGGATTTTGAAGGATGAGAAAGCTTACATGAAGACTAGAAAGAAAGAAATGAGGATAGAGTGACCACCTTGAGGGACCTCATGTTTTATTTTTCTGCACTTTTATGATTCTCATGTTTTTGTTTTTTGAATTTAATAATGGATTGGAATGTTCCAAATCCCTTATGAAAACAATCTTATCATCTTTTAATTTGAGCAATAAGAGAATCACATTTTTATTATCTTTGCTTATTGTTATTTATTCCTTTTTTTTTTTTCTTTTTCCTTTGCCATGTAATTTTGGCCCATGATGTCCCTTCAAGAATTTTCGCCATGCCAATGGTCTTTTCCCCTAACTTTTGCCTAGAATGGCCTTTTGGGTTTTCAATCTAGCGGGGTTCTTTTGCCTTAAATTTTGCCTAGGCCGCCCTTTCGAATTTTCAACTGAGCAGCCTTTTTTCCTTTCTTTTTTTTGATTTTTTTAAATGTGGTATTTCCAGAGTCTATCCATGTTAATTAGGCAAAGCATCTCTTCCCCATCCAAATCTGTGATCCTTGTAACACCTCCAGACATGATCTTTTTAATAATGAAAGGCCCCAACCACCTTGCCATCATCCTAATGAAACGACGTTCCCTTTTGTCGGCACCATCTGGATATGCCCTTAGTTCCAAGAACTTCACGATGTCATAGTGATAGGCCAAGAATGTATTGACCCCTTATGATAAATTAACCAATTAATTTAGCCAAGTGAATTAGTTAAGTTAATTAACATGCGAATGGCGTGGTAGCACAAACAAATCACCAATTAACTAAAGTGCAGCGGAAATTAAATTGACCCAGTGATTTGTTTATAAATGGGGAAAACCTACACGGCAAAACCCCACCGAGTGATTTTAAGGTCACCATTCCCGAGAATCCACTATTATCAAAACAAGCGGTTACAAGTAAAGGAATCTCAGTACCTTATACCAACCTACAGTTCAACCCTTACCCCAATACTCAATTGGACTTGTTCTGTAGTGACAATCTCTCCTTTTCAATGCACGGCTCCCAGTACGTGACTAACAAAAAGATGCGCGGATCCCAGTACGCGACTTAATCACCAACTTGAGAAGAATGTTAGCTGCAAAGTTCTTTAGTTCATCACATGATGAAGATCAAGAAGCTCCTTAGTCACAAAACCCTATGGTGTACAAACACAGCAGCTTCTTCAAGAGAAAGATGAACTAGGGCATATGTCTCCGATTCACAATATGCTTGTGAAAAACTTTTGCATTGAGTTGCATCAGCTGTAACGGCCCTTAAAACAATCCTTATATATGTTTAGGTTTTTGAGAAAAGAAAGCCTAAACACATACTCACGGATTGGATGAAAAACAGCTCTGAAAAATTGAGTTTCATAAACCTCGATAGATAGCCATCTATCTAGCTAGCTGTCAAGCCACGGGCTGAAACAGCTTTTAAACTTCAATAGATGCTAGCTGTCGAGCTTTAAAATCCAGCACTTTCTCACTTGATTATTGGACAGACTTACATGGGTTCAACACTTGAACTTGAAACCTTGTTCCTTAAAGTATTAAACACATCCCGGATTTACCCAATTACAAGTAAAGTGCGTTTTGTTAAAAAATTAGTCAATTACATAAAATAGTGACATATGTTCCTAACATTGAATCGCATATGTCCTAACAATCTCCCCCTTTGGCAATCCGTGACAAAACCACAATAAACAAATAAACATATGAGAGAAGTCATAAATCACTCAACTAATATTCACTTGTTAAATACAATAAAATCTATCCTAACACAAACTCTTGAAAAACTTTGCAAGAAGAGAGTTTATGGCAAGTAGACTTTGACAACCTGTATTTCTAAAACACTTTAAGCAAAACTCATCAAGGCATCTTAGTGTGAAATAGAAATATAAGATTGCATACATCAAATAAGAAATATGTGTATAAAGAAAAAAAGAAAACAACACATGGAGAGATAGGTGAAATAACATACATCAATATATATATAAACCAAATATAAGTACAATGTATGTCAAGTGGTCACAAGACCAATATACAAAAAAATAATGTATCTAAAATAGAAAGAAAAGATACAAAAATCCTAACTACATCCCTCATGCACACTCCCCCTATCTCTTATACTAATCCTCCCCCTATGAGTATGACTACTCTCATCTCAAAACTACTCCCCCTTTTGTCACGAGTGACAAAGGGCAAGTATATCAAGTAGACATCTCATCATCACTAGGCGAGTCAACATCATCAGCCTCATCAGCATCATCACTGTCAGAGCCATCGTCACTCACATCCTCAGATGCCTCGAGAGAAAGAGAGGAAGCCACAATGAAACCACCTATGACAGCCTATCGTCACGTGATACGACCAACATGGGTGTTCACCCGACACAACTCATCGCTGAGAGTGTCAAGGCGAGCATCCATATGCACAAGCTGTGCCATGATGGCCTTAAGTGTCACTCCACCCGCTGAAGACGAAGGAGCGGAGGTGGATGGAGTAGTAGAAGCTGGAGGAGCTGTCGTCTCTGTCTGGGGCTGCCTCGATCTAAGCTGTGCTACGCTCCGTTGAACGGTAGCTGCATTGATGGCACACATGAAAATGAAGTGGGGACACTGGAGATAGGAGACAGAAAAAATGGCGAAGGAGCCGCGTGATAGCCGAAGGAAAAATGAGCTTATCATGGGTCGCCGTATCCTTATATACATCTATAAGGGAGAGTATAAAGTGAGAAGGAAGTCAATAAAAAGATCCTCAATGAAAGATAACAAAAAGCCAGCACGAGACTCTGTGATAGTGTTATAGTGTGACAAAGGATGAAGAATAAATGTCATCACCATATTAAGGAATCTCGGACCTTTTGCAAAGGCCGAGCAAGGGGTGTTTTGACGCTCACCCCAAGAAGATGGTGTCTCATAAAATAGAGACGCGAGTTCGTCTTTAGACACAATCTTAAGACGATCACAACCAGGGTAGTCAGGATGTGCTATCCGGGGAATGTGTAGTACCTCAGATACAATATCCGGAGTAACTACCATGCGTATACCCCTAACGCGAGTGACAAACTGGGGTATAGAATAATCAAATCTATGCATATTGGAGTAGAATTCTTGTATGATCACGAAAGGGCACTTGACCAAGACGCCACATAGTGACTCCCAACCCCTACTGTAGATGATAATGGGTAGGTCAGTGTCAGAAAAATCTAATAAACTGACTTGGTGTTCCGAATGAATGCCTCGTCATGAAAAGTTCTCTGAGAAGTCCAACTTGGCCTTCTCATCACGGAACCATACGTGAGATGGAGTGGGGTTAGAAAGAGAAGAAGAAGAAGATGCCCTGAAACGAAGAGGGTTTTAGGACAGAATGGATTTACATTTAGGTGCCATGATGCAACTAACGTAAGAAAGAGAAATAGAAAGAGAGAAGGAAAGAGAGACAGTTAGAAAAGCACCAAACATATTTAATATCAAAAGATAAAAACAGTAAGGTACGTATGCATGAAAATGCATGAACATGTGACATGCAAATTTAAATGCATAATGGGCTCAGCCCAATCCAAAGCTACTAGCACACAACATAGCAACAAAGTAAACACACATCTAAAATTCATGAAACATTGTTATAATGCACATGTGATGTAATGCATGAAGTTTTAAACTCATTAAAGCAACACCCAACCCAAAAATTTTTACAAAATCTCATCAATTTTGAAAAACCCCCAAAAATTCTTCAAGAACCAAAACTTAGGTCAGAAAAGAATGAAATGCATGATTAATGAGTGAGAAAGTATCATACCAGATGAAGAACACTTGATTTAGGCTGTAGATCAAGTGAGGAATGTGAGAGGTTTTAGTTTGAGGAGTTTGGGAGTGAGAGAAGAGAGAAACTACCGAGAGAGATCAAAGGAAATGAGTGAGAAATTGCGAGGTGCCTTTATATAGAAAAATCATAAAGCTCGATCGATCGAGAGCTATCGAGATTTAAAAAGGTGAGTTTTAGCTATCGAGATAGCTATCGAGGATCTAACGAGAGGTTTCCTCAGCAAAGAAGCTCGATGGATCGAGGTAGCTATCACGAAGCTATCGAGAGGACAGAAAGTTTCTCGATGGATCGAACTAGCTATTGAGGAGCTATTGAGAATGCGATAAAAGAAGCTAAAGGGTCTCGATAGATAGCCTAGCTGTTGAGAGCTATCGAGAAGCTATCAAGATTGTTTAAAAATAGGTTTTCAAGGAAGAGAAAAACACAGATATGAATGTAATCAAGCATGCTACTCAACCAAAGATCCAAACAACATTTTAAGCTCTCAAAATCATCTCTCAATCAAGAAAAATGTTAAGCACATAGAACCAAAACACATACACACACTAAACAAGTCTAACCAATTTTATATTTCAAAAACAAGTTAAGACAATTTAGTGAGCATACATTAACACATGTATTCCTTGTGATGGCCAAATCACATTGTACCTGCACATGTATCAAAAGTAGCAAAGAATATTGCGTGTTATGTGTGAAAAATATTGTAAGATTGCATAAGTGTCTACATGTTATGACGATTTGAGATATGAGAAAATCACTTTAACTCACACACAATCATAACTATTTGATGGAGACTATCACCTTCAAGGTACATCCTATAACTCCCACATCTCCTAGAATACACGCTTGCAATCATATATAAAGCATTTTGATCTTTTTGCTTTTATTTTTCTTTGCATATTTTTCTTTTAATAAGCATATCATACATGGGCATATAAGATATAGAAAAGAAATACCTAATGATGTTAAGCATTTGACATTCTACTTTTGCTATGCCGAAGCATACAAATGTCATTTCATGATTGGCGGGCAACAGTGGTGAGATGGTTATTTATGCCTTTCTCTTAGGATTTTCTAGTCCTTCCGGTCAAAAAGAGTGATACGAGTGTTAAGTACAAGAGATTACTTAATCTTACTCATCACGAACATGAGCCATAAAGCTCACTTGCTTAGTTGTGCATAAAAATGCTCAATGGCCATCCAAGGTACACAAGTACCAATGTACACATACACACACTGTTTTTGTATTTTTTTGACTTTTCAAAATTTTTTTTAAAATTTTTATATGAAAAACAAAATAAAGCAAAACTGAAAAGTAACCAAACAAAAACATGTTAAACCAAGCAATGCATAAAACTAGATGCAAATACATGAGGAAGAAGGAGGAGAACGAGAGATCAATCCATGGAGATGACACCAATGTTTTGGTGAAGGAATTCAAACCGTTTGCTATCAAGAGGTTTGGTAAACAAATCAGCCTTCTAATCATCAGTGTGAATAAACTCAAGAGTAAGAGTACCATCTTCGACAAGCTCCCTAATGAAGTGATGTCGAATCTCTATATGCTGGGTTCGAGAATGTTGAACCAGATTCTTAGAGATGTTGATGGCACTGGTATTGTCACAATAGATGGTAAGATGCTCTTGACAAATACCGTAATCATGAAGGATTTTTTGCATCCATAGAAGTTGGGTGCAACAGCTACCGACAACGATGTACTCAACTTCTGTAGTGGATAATGAGATGGAATTCTACTTTTTGCTCATCCAGGAGACAAGATTATTACCCACATAGAAACAACCCCCCGATGTACTATTTCTATCATCAGCATTCCCAGCCCAATCAGCGTCAAAATACCCAGCTAAAACCTCATTTGTGTCCTTGCTGTACCACACACCAAAGTCGGTAGTGGTTTGACATACTTTATGATTCTTTTCAAAGCAATCATATGAGACTCTTTGGGATTAGCCTGATATCTAGCACACACTCCCACACTGTAACTAATGTCAGGTCTACTAGCAGTAAGGTAAAGAAGACTACCTATCATGCTTCTATAAAGAGATGAATCTACACTTTTACCTAAAAAGTCAACAGTGAGTTTAACATTTGGGCTCTTAAGGGTTCTAACAGAACTAGCAGATTCCAAACCAAACTTCTTCACAATATTTTTAGCATATTTAGATTGAGATGAGAATATACCTGAATCTTGTTGACGAATCTGCAATCCAAGGAAGTGAGTTAGCTCTCCAATCATGCTCATCTCGAACTCGGCCTGCATGAGTTTTGAGAACCTATGAGCAAGTTCATCTTTAGTTGACCCAAAAATGATATCATCAACATAGACTTGAGCAACTATCAACTCGCCGTCTTCCCTTTTTATAAAGAGAGTTTGATCTGCCTTTCCTATTGTGAACCCATGTTACACCAAGTATTGTGTGAGCCGATTATACCAAGCTCTAGGGGCTTGCTTTAACCCATAAAGTGCTTTCTTGAGGTACAGCACATGATCCGAAAAGTGTGGATCAATGAATCCTTTTGGTTGAGCCACAAAGACATCTTCTTTAAGGAGCCCATTCAAGAAAGCATTCTTCACGTCCATTTTATAGAGCTTAAACCTCAAGTGACAAGCTAGGGCTAGGAGAATTCTAATGGACTCTATATGGGCTACAGGAGCAAATGTCTCATCATAGTCTACTCCTTCCATTTGTGAGTATCCCTGAGCTACAAGACGAGCCTTGTTGCGAATCACATTACCCTCCTCATCAGTTTTGTTGTGGAATATCCACTTTGTGCTGATGATGTGCTCACCCTCCGGTCTAGATACCAAAACTCAGTAGAGTAAGCAATGTGGTGTGTGGACTATGTCAGCTTGAGAAACAGAGGAAAGCTAAACATCCGGGCACTCAGACATCTGCTACATCCAGACCGTTAGAGTTATTACATCTAGATCTTATGGGTTCAACTAGAACTGAGTCACTTGGTAGAAAGAGATACATTATGGTTGTGGTAGACGACTTCACTGGGTACACTTGGGTCACTCTCCTACGATCCAAGTCTGATGCTCCAGAGCACATTGAAGTTTTGTGCACAAGATTGCAGAATAAGAAGAGCCTGAAGATTGATCAAATTCGAAGTGATCATGGTAAAGAATTCAAGAGATCATATATGGAGTCCTTTTGTACAAGATCAGGTATATCTCAAGAATTCTCTACTCCTATACCACTTGATAGGCCATGAATGTATTAACCCCTTATGATAAATTAACCAATTAATTTAGCCAAATGAATTAATTAAATTAATTAACATGCAAAGCACGTGGTAGCACAAATAAATCACTAATTAACTAAAGTGCAGCGGAAATTAAATTGACATGGTGATTTGTTTACGAATAGGGAAAACCTACATGGCAAAAACCCCACCGAGTGATTTTAAGGTCACCACTCCCGAGAATCCACTATTATCAAAACAAGTGATTACAAGTAAAGGAATCCCAGTATCTTATACCAACCTACAGTTGAACCCTTACCCTAATACCCAATTGGACTTGTTCTGTAGTGACAATCTCTCTTTTTCAATGCACGGCTCCTAGTACGTGACTAACCAATAGATACGCAGATCCTAGTACACGACTTAATCACCAACTTGAGAAGGATGTTGGCTGCAAAGTTCTTCAGTTCATCACACGATGAAGATCAAAAAGCTCATTGGTCACAAAACCCTACGATGTACAAATACAGCAGCTTCTTTAAGAGAAAGATGAATTAGGGCATATGTCTCCGGTTCACAATATGCTTGTGAAAAAATTTTGCATTGAGTTGCATCAGCTGTGACGGCCCTTAAAAAAATCCTTATATATGTTTAGGGTTGTGAGAAAAGAAAGCCTAAACACATACTCACAGATTGGATGAAAAACAGCTCTGAAAAACTGAGTTTCATAAACCACGATAGATATTCATCTATCAAGCTAACTGTCGAGCCATGGGCCGAAATAGCTTTTAAACCTCGATAGATGCTAGCTGTCGAGTTTTAAAATCCAACACTTTCTCACTTGATTCTTGGACAGACTTGCGTAGCTTTAACACTTGAACTTGAAACCTTGTTCCTTGAAGTATTAAACACATCCTAGATCTACCCAATTACAAATAAAATGCGTTTTTTCAAAAGATTAGCCAATTACATAAAATAGTGACACATGTTCCTAACATTGAATCACATATGTCCTAACACATAGTACCATGGAACTTCCTCTTCCTCTATGGTCATTACTGAAGCTTCGGTCTTCCTTTTGTGCACTTCTTCATAACTTTGCTCAGTCTCCAAGGGTCGTGTCCATATTTCCTTGGGTATTTCAACCATGGAGGCTTAAGTAGCTAAGGCATCCACAAATTGATTTTGAGCTCTAAGAATGATTGTGTATTCAATTCTGTCAAAGGTCTTGGTCAAGTCCTCCAAGTATTGTTGATAAGGCTTCAAATGTTCCTCCTTCACCTTCCACAACTTTTATGCTTGGGCTATAACCAAAGTTGAATCTCCAAAGACTTCGGCCTCCCTTACCCCCAATTCTTGAAGAGCTTCCATTCCAGCAATACAAGCCTCATATTCAGCCATGTTATTAGTTGCTTCAAAGTTCAATTTGATTGCCAAAGGTATGTGAGATCCCTTGGGAGTGATCAAGAGTATTCCTATCCCATTCCCATATTGTTTTACAGCTCTGTCAAAGTACATTTTCCATGTGCCTAACTCAACATCCAAAATGTCCTCATCTAGAAAATCTTCTTTACCATCTTCCTCCTCTATAGGATTCTCGGCACAGAAATCTGACACGACGCTTCCTTTGATAGTTTTCCTAGCCACATACTTCAAATCGAATTCTGCCAACAAGATCAACCATATTGACAATCTTTCACTCAAAGCAGGTTTCTCAAAGAGATACTTCAATGGGTCCATTCTTGCTACCACCCATATTTGGAAAGGTCAGACGATATGTCTCAATTTTTGTATGGCCCAAACAAGTGCAAAACATGACTTTTCTATGGGAGTGTACCTAGTCTCATAATCATGGAACCACTTGCTCAAATAGTATATGGCTCTCTCATTTTTGTCATTGTCTTCTTGTGCAAGCATACTTCCAACCGCATCCCCTATAATGGAAAGGTATAGGAGTAAGGGTCTTCCATGTTGTGGAGGCACTAAAATAGTTGGGTGGGGGAGATATTCCTTGATAAGTTCAAAGGCTTTTTGGCACTCATCATTCCATGTATGTGGTTCATTCTTCCTTAGGAGTTTGAAGATGAGCTCACAAGTAAAGGTGAGCATGGCAATGAATCGACTAATGTATTGTAATCAACCTAAGAAACCCCTTATTTCTTTCTCACTTTTGGGTGGAGGCATCTCCAATATGCCTTTAATCTTGGATGGGTCAACTTCTATCCCTCTATCACTCACCAAGAACCCTAACAACTTTCCAGCAGTTACTCCAAAGGTGCACTTTTGTGGGTTCAACCTCAATCTATATTCTTTAATCCTCTTGAAGAACTTCCTCAAGTTTATGGCGTGGCTTCCTCTATCCTTGGATTTCACTATCATATCATCAACATACACCCTCTACCTCATTATGCATCATATCATGTAGCAAGGCCGTAGCCATCCTTTGATAGGTTACCCCAGCATTCTTGAGGCCAAACGGTAAGGCTGTAAACAAACCAAGCTGTTCATGAACAACTCGGGCTCGGCTCGATAAAAAGCTCGTTCATGTTCGTTTGTTTATAAATAAGCCAAACTTGAGTCTTAGTTTTAGGCTTGTTTGATAAACAAGCTGAGCCCAAATAAATAAATAAATAAATAAAAATTGTTTATGAACAAGCTCGTGAACAATAGGGCTCGATAAAAACATGCTAAGCTTAGGCTCGTTTATAGCTTGATATATGTTTACTAGATAAACTCATTATTATGACATTATACATATGTTTTAGAATGTTAATTTATAGCTTGTTTATTCATATATGTTTTGGAATGTTAATTTATTTAGATTTGTGAAGATTATAGTTGCATGGATGACAAATGTGAATGTAAAAATTGTATTTTGAACAATTATTCAAGCTATAGACAATGAATGATGAATGGATGTATTTAATTATGTAAAATTGTAATTTGAACAATTTCTAATCACGAGTGGAATTAGAACCATGATAAAATGAGTTTTTTTTTTTTTTTTTTTTTTTTTTTACTTGATTTTTGGTAATATAAGCATTTGATGATGCAATTTTTTTGGATCCCAAGCTAAAAAGCTTGACTTGAGCTCGAATTTGAGCTCAGGCTTGGCTTGACTAATTAATCAAGCCAAGCCAAGCCAAGCTTAAGCTTTTTGGCATTCTCACAAGCTCGAGTTCAAACATTGTTTTTATGCTTGTCTCAAGCTCAAGCCAAGTTTGAGCATTTGATTTTTATTGACTAGCCAAGCTCAAACATGCACTACTTGACAAAGCTTGGCTCCTTTATAGCCCGACCAAATGGCATCATCGTGTAACAATAGATTCCCCATTCGGTAGTGAAAGTAGTTTTGGTCATGTCCTTGGGAGCCATCTTGATTTGGTTGTACCCCAAAAAACCATCTATGAAAGACATCAAGGCACTTCGCACCGTGTTATCTACTAAGACATCAATGTAAGGGAGGGGAAAGTCATCCTTAGGGAATGCCTTGTTCAAGTCCCTAAAATCCACACACATCCTTACCTTTCCATCATTCTTAGGTACGGGCACAACATTGGCTATCCATTCGGCTTGGTGCACGGGTTTGATGAACCCTACCTTTAATTGCTTAGTGACTTCTTCTTTTATTTTTGAGAGCCATTCGGTCCCAATTTTTCTCAATTTTTGCTTGACGGGCACCATGTGGTCATGAGTATCAATGTGATGTTAAGCTATCTCGGGGTCAATTCCAGGCATATCTTCATAGGACCATGCAAATACTTCTTGAAATTCCATAAGGAGTTCTTGAAGATCCTTTCTTTCTTTTTCATTTAGAGTTGAGCCAATTTTAATTAAGCGTAGATTCTCATCATTGCCTAAATAAATAGTTTCAAGAGTTTGTTCCATAGGTTCAATTTTCTTTTCCAACTGTTTATTAACTTAATTTTCAAATTCATTTGAATCATTTAAGTGCAGAATTTCAATGTTATGGGACATGTCAAAGTAAGCCAAACTAGAATTCATCTTATTGAAAAGTACATTGGAACTTGCATTACAAAACTTTTTCCCCCTGTTTTTAGAAAACCCAACTCAAGTCCAATTATCAATGGGCCCCATAATAGACATGATGAATTTGGAAGGATCACTTGGCTCTTCATTGGTGATGGCGAACACGTCCCCACTCGTCTTTATCATGGTCTTCATTGCTTCAGCATCCATGTAGTTCACCCAATCGACCTCTTCTCACATCTCTTTGATCACCACAGTAGGCTTCTCCCTAAAAGTGAGATTTTCATTAAAGAACATTTCCCAACCCGGATACACCTCTCCATCCTTACCTACCTAAGGTTCGGGGAAGCCACAATAAGGGAAGTTTCCCCCTTCCTTCACGAAGTTCCCATTGAGAGTGCCACGGTTTTTCTTGATTCCGTCACAACCTTCAAAGAATTCTAAATCCTCCTTAGTCACTTGAGTCTTGATATTAGGGAACTCAACTACCCATTTTCCTTCTTTTCCAATGCCCATATTAGGCATGAATCCCATGTTTTCATCATTGCAATAAACTCATGGTTACAATATGGGAATAAGTCAGTAGCATACCTTTCATCTTTCAACCCATAGTCTACCATATTCATGAACTCAAAGCCACTCATTTGAAGCTCACTTCCTCCTTCCTCGAGTCCAAACACCGGTGCTAGGATCTCACCATCCCTAAGAACTATGGCAATCCCTCCTTTCCATGGGATCTTCATCTTCTAGTATAACGAGGAGGGGATTACCCCATTGGGGTGAAGCCAAGCCATACTAAAGAAAAGGTTGTAATTTGGGGTGATGTCCAAGACATGAAATTCCACAATGGTTTCTGATGATGCAAAAAATTAGCTGTTGAGCTCCTAGTCGTAATGGATGGACGAAGCTGTGATTGGGGTCGTCTCTGTTGGAGGAAAGCTTGCAAAAAATGAACTAGGTGGAAGAGTAACACGCCGGTGTGGCATTAGCCAAACTGCCTCCAATGCTTAAGTCAGAAAGGGAGAAAGATTTTAGAGAGAATTGACTAAAGAGTGATTTGTGTAGAGTATTTTTTTTGTACCTTTAACTTCTGTTGCCTTCTCTTTTTATAGTTGCATGCCTCATTAATGGGCAATGAATTGTTGTATTTATGCTTAACGGCAAGTGCGTTACAAAATCTTTGTCTGAAGTTCACAGCTTACTCTATGACCGTTGCTCCGTTCGTTACACTTTGTCATCAATAAGCATTATAAATGCACAACGTCTTCTCTTGGTTAATGACGATCTCCAATGGATGATGATCATAAATTTTTGACTCATAAATTGCCCCTTTGTTTGAATTTTCGTCAGTTAGACAAGATGAAAACATAATCGTCTGACACTTCGTATTCCATGTATAGCGCATTTATGACAAGTTGATGTTTGATATGTTGAGTGCTACGTGTACGGTCAAGATGCGTCTGACGTGCAGACTTTCCTCGATTTTCCCGTGCACGTTTTGGCCATTTATCTCACATTTTTCCCTCATTTTTTCATTTCTTCATTTTCTTTCCTTGTTCAGTTAGCATTCTAGGGTTTTTCTCTTTTTCAAGCTTTCTTTTTCAGTTCTACTTTCCCTGGTAAGTTCTTCATGCTCCTCTTTCTTTTCCTATTCTTCCATGGTATATTACTCTTTTGTTAGGGTCTATTATCCCTCAATATCTTTTCTTTTTGCTCGCTTAGGTCATTTTCTTGAGATTATGGAGGGAGAGTGTCTCAAGGGGGTTAGTTTTTTCGTGGGGGAGGACTGTAAGTATAGTTTTGTCCTTTCCTTTTTATTTCCTTTGGTTTCTTATTCTGCTAGAGTTGCTAGGTCTTTGAAAATGTATGGGGAGGTTAGGTCTAGTGAGCTGGAAACAGGGCTATCTTCATCTAATAATCGCGAGATTCACGAGGTTTCTTCCCCTTCTACTCCTTATAAAGCTTGGAACATCCAATGTGCCCTCTTAGACAAAGATGAGAAGCGAATCAGGGATAGGTTTCAATTTCCTGATTCGGTTAGAATTAGGATTCCGAGTGATGAGGATAGGGCCTGTCACTCATATGCCGATGAAATTTGTTTCTACAAAGAAGATTTCACTAGTGGTCTTCGTCTTCCCGTTCATCCCTTTGTTAGGAAACTTTTCGCGTATCTACACCTTGCCCCAGCAAGTAGTGCCTAATTCTTGGCAGATAGTCGTTTGTTGTATGGTGGTGTGGATGTTTGCCAATGACGAGGACATCATCAAGAAAGAC
Source organism: Notholithocarpus densiflorus (assembly GCA_030021035.2). Classification (NCBI taxonomy): domain Eukaryota; kingdom Viridiplantae; phylum Streptophyta; class Magnoliopsida; order Fagales; family Fagaceae; genus Notholithocarpus; species Notholithocarpus densiflorus. The sequence continues at coordinate 8,770,898 of JARYZH020000007.1, forward strand.
GAATTTCTCCATTTTTATCGTTTGAGAAATTCCAAAGACCTTGGCTACTGGGAATTTAAACCATGGGGTAGGGCTTCTAGGTTAATACTTAACTCTCCATCATCCCTCCGCAATTGGAAACCAAACTTCTTCTTTATTTCGGGCAGTGGTTGGGAGTTCGTCCCTGGTGAAGGCCTGGACGAAGCTTCTAAGTTTTTTTGTAGTTGGGGAACTCCTGTGTCTGATGCATCCTTCTTGTCTATTCTTCCTGTTTTTTATCTATTCTTTGTGAGTGACGATGATATATGATATACTTGCTTTTTGCAGTTCCTCAACACCTTCTTCTGAAGAAGAGATATCACGATCGTTTTAAGAAGGTCAGAGAATATCTCGGGACTGTTAGAGATTGCGACGACCTTATCTCTCCTCAATCGTTGTTCCTCCATTTTTTGGGCCTAGAGCCCTCAAGCAAGGTTTGGAAGAATTTAGAGGTTGTGAAAAAAAGTAAGTGTGTTCTTCGTCTCTTCATTTTTTTTTTAATCTATATCTCTCCTTCTCTTCTCTAGGAATGACGACTAGGTTTAGCAGATAAAAACTGGCCGAGGCCCAAGAGAAGAAGGCCAGGAGTGGCATTATTGGTGGCCTTCTGTCTAGGAAGCATCAAAAAGTGGGCGACGCTCCTTTCGAAGTGCTTGTGGTGACTAAATTGATAAAAGAAGTACATTCAGGAGAGTGTGGGGAACACCAGGGAAAGAAAAAGCTCTACAGATGTCTGCTGCAAATAGGCTACTACTGGCCTACCATGAAAAGAGATAAGGCAGAATTTGTGAAAAAGTGCCACAGTTGCCAAGTACAAGCCAACTTAATTTGCACTCATCCATAGAATTTACATAGCATGGTCACCCCATGGCCCTTCCACACTTGGGGGCTTGATTTAGTGGGACCAGTTAACCCATTATCACGTGGATACATATGGATACTAGTGGCTGCAGAGTATTTTACTAAATGGGCAGAGGCAGTACCACTCCGTAAAGCCACAGGAGGAGCAGTGGCTAATTTCAGCCACAAGAGGAGTAGTGGTAAACTTCATCAAGGCGAATGTAATTGTAAGGTTTGGGGTGCCCCACAGGATCATCAGTGACAATGGCACACCATTTGTCAACAGTGATGTAAGGAAGATGCTAGAGTTCTACCAAGTCAAACACCACCGATCATTGCCTTATTACCCTCAAGGGAATGGGCAAGCAAAGGCAACAAACAAGACTCTCATAAAGATTATCAGTAAGATGAGCCAAGAGTATACAGGTGGATAGGCGACGCACTTGCCAGACGCTCTTTGGGCTTATAGAAATTCACCAAAGTCAGCCACAGGCTTCTCACCTTTTTCCTTGGTCTATGGAACTGAGGTAGTAAGCCCAACAGAAATAATGACTCCATTCCTGAGAGTCATGCAGATGCAAGAAAAAGAAAATGAAGGACAAGTCTTTGTGGCAGAAAGGTGCGAAGTTCTAGAAGGACTTGGTGAAAAGAGAGAAAAAACCCAAGAACACAGCCGCAGATACAGAAAAAATATGACTAAAGCCTATGGCAGGATGACCAAAGAGAGAGTGTTCGCAGAAGGACAACTTGTGTTAAAAGTAACAAACTATGTCAGGCGAGGCATGGCAGGACCATCTAAGTTTGCACCGAAGTGGGAAGGACCCTTTGTGATAAGGGAAGCGCATCAAAGTGGATATTACCGTCTGACTCAAATGGATGGCAGAGACTTGATGGATCCCATCAATGGGAAGTGGCTGAAACGTTATTATGCCTAGGGAGAAAGGTTATGTGGTTGTCCCTTTCTTTTCTCTTGTTAAAAAAGTTTTTATGTTTCCTTTACCTTTTCTTTCTTTCAAGTGACTATGTCATAAGACAGAATTGTAACGTGCTTTCATGAATATGTAATGAAAAAGTACAAAGTATTAGCACTCTATGTCATAGCAATAGTAAAAGTAGAAGCAAAGTGTAGCATCATAATTACAAACCTAAACTGTGGCAAACACACGCCAAATAAGTGCTATAAGAAACATATAGTGTCCTAGATGAAGTAATAAGAGAAGGAAAATGAAAAAGAGAAAGAAGGAAACTGCATCATCATCAATGGAGTCCGGAAATGAGAGTCTGATCTCCAAAACGGCTGGGCCCACCAATGCTAGAAAGAAGGTGCTCGCGACGGCCCTCCAAGTCTGCCACCTCCTTCTTCTTCAGAATCTCAATCTGTGCATCAATAGCATCAACAGCTGGCTGAACTCTCCTCATAAAAGAGGTACGGGCAACCTTACGAAGATGATCCAGAATAAACTTCACAGCAAAACCCACACTGATAAGCTCCTGAATCGCGGCCCTCCACTGCAGGATCCTCTCGGTGGAGATGGTGTCAACAAAGTTATGCTCAATGTTGTTCATCATGCTCCCCAACATCTTCAAGAAGTGCTCCCTGGCAGAACGGCCAAGGTGGAATCCCTGCATAAAATCACCACGGCTGCTATAGACCATCACCAAGTGAGAAACACAATCCTTAAGGACTCGGAAGCCATGGAAATCCACATAAGGAGGCCCAGAACCCCAAAAGTCTGCAAGACCAAGGTCATTGACCTCAAGCTAATCAAAGCGGGTAAAAAAGGATGCAACTTCACTCACAGGGTTCGGGATGGTGGCAGAACTGCTACCCACCTCAAACTGAGAAAGGGTAGTGGGAAGTGGACCTATTAAGAAAGTATGAGGCGAAATGAGAAGCCGTGATCTAGAAAAGACAAACTTGCAAAAAAAAAAAAAAAAATGAAGGAGAAGATAAAGGGGAAAGGAAACTTACCAGGGCCAGCAAGAATGGGGGCTGTGGGAACGGCAGAAACAAGCACTGAAGGTACGGCAGAAACAGGTGTAGAAGGTACGGCAGGAATGGGTGCTATGGGTATGGCAGGAATGGGCATCCTTACGTCTGCTGCAATTCCTAGCCCCTCAAAGGTCTCTACAAACAGGGAAATAGGCATACAAATAAAGGGGAGACCGCAGTAAGGAGCAACGCAAATACATATGTACGAGGAAGAGGTAACAAAAGAAGGAAAAAGTGAACTTAGCAGAAAAGGGGGAAGACACATACCTATGAATTTAGGCTCAGGTGGAGCACTCTCCTCTTCGTCAGAATCAGAAATCCTCTTTTTCAGAATAGGCTCGTCGTCAAGATCCTCAAGAATGTCCTCATACTCCTCAGAGGATACGTCTGTGTCAGGCCCATGTGTAGCAGAACTGGGAATGGAGGAAGGAGTAACCACCAGAGAAGAACCATCCTTCACAGCCTGGGATAGAGCTGTGAAGGGGTCACTGGTGGAGATGACAAGGGGCAGAACAGGGGAAGCTGCCTCGATCTGAATAGTAGCAAGAGAAATAACTCCCTCTGGAGGAGTAAATGTCTCGGCAGAAATAGGTGTGGTCTCACTAACCCCCTCAATATGAGTACCCTCTTCTCTGGGTACCGACTCGGTGGGAGGGGTAGGAGCCTTAGCAAGAACTCCATGTGCAGCAGTAGAAGGAGAAGGTGTTGCAAATGGTACATCAGCCCCATCAACAAAGCCCTCCATGGGTACACCCATGGAGGCAGAGAGCTCCTCGGTAGTAGGGCGATATATTGAGAGAGGTTCGGGCTCCTCCTAAAAAAAAAAAAAATACATATAAATACCTATGTGAAGACCAAAGGAATTTTTAACTGCATGAGACAAACAAAAACATGTGGCAGAGGAAGCACGTGCAAAGAAAAGAAAGGGAAGAGAAGAAAAGAGATGTACCTCAGACTCAGGCTCATCAAGTAAAATGGGACGGGTGACTGACGTATCCTCCTTATGTTTAGACTGCGAAGAAAAAAAAATAAAGGGAACAAAAGACAAGGTTAAAAAAATAAAAAATAAAAAAAAAGTCAGCAAGATTAGCCACAAGAAAGTCAAAAAGTATTTTAGAGGTAACTTACTCTCCGCTCAGCAGCAAACGCAGGATGAGGGGTTGTCTTTCTCTTGCTGCCTCATGTTCTGGTGGCAGGGGGAGCATTTGTAGGTGGCCGTGGAGTAGCAGGCTTGGATTTACTTGCAGACTTAGGATTGGCAAGACCTTTCTTACTCGGTGCAAAAATGTTTGTCACTTTAACTTTTTTCTCCTAACCTGGAGGATGATCACCAGTGTGCCAATACCACCCTCTTTTCTCCTCATCCCATTCAAAGATGGCAGACCAGTTCTGTTTCCTGGCATATGCTAACACGAACTTGGAGGGCAAGAGCAATCGAGGATTAGCCGAAATAACCATACTAAGCTCATCAGGAGGAATAAGGGAGAAACCACGACTACCCACCAACTCTTGCTCGAACGAAGTCATCACTGCTTGCCAATACCCATGCATAGCAGGAGTACAAAGGCCCTCCCTCAATGAGCCAGGAACGGTAACTGCACTGAAACGCTGCCTCCAGAATTCAAAGGTGGTGTGCCGCAAAAAGGGTCAAACCGAAGTAGGGGACTCCATAAGAAAAGAAAGGTCATCAGGAATGTCCTGATCTAATCCAAACTGTCTTCTCACTCGGTTGGCAGGATAATGAATGAACCTGATGCCTTCATCGGCTAAGTAAGGCAACCATCCGACATTGGTGACTGCCAAATAAGTAATCCCTGTCTCATCAAAACCGGCCAAGGGAGTGGTAGTCCCAACAGTGTCAACAAACAAACCCATTGCAGAATCTATGCATGTATAACTCGCACCCAAATTTCTGTAAGCCCTCCAAGAAAAACCAACACCTTCATCGAAAGACTCAACAACAGAATAACCAATAGGCTTCAAACTAGACCAGTGAAAAGCTAGCAAAAAATCATACTCAAATCTGCCGCAAAAATTAGTAATTACCCTTGAGCATGATTGGTACTTCTCTTTAGCAAAGCAAACGGGTCTACACTTTGCCAAATGTTAGGCACAACGCTTAAATAACAACTACTGCAGAATAGTACTATGAACGGAGGAGGTAACTATGTGACAGGATCCCGCCTGACTCTCATCACCCCGGCGGATATCTTGATGGTTAAGCAGAAGTATAAGGGCTTTATGGCATAATGGGGGTGGGACCTAAAAACAAACTTGCAAAGCCAAAACGCAACAAAAGTTGCATGGCAGGCGGCTACAGAAAATTTAGAAGAAGAACTAACCCAATATGACAGCTTGGCATTCCCGGTCATCCTCTTCTTCAATTCGGTCTCAATGGCCTCTTCCTCCGGAGAAAGTTCTAAAGTGGCAGGATCAGCATCGCCAAGGATGGGCAAGAGTAATTGGTTGGCCATGTCTTCAAGGGTAACGGTGAGTTCGCCGCAGGAGAAGAAGAAGGTATGGGTGGTGGTACACCACCGACGGACCAAGTGGCGAAGGTTGTAGAGGTCCCGGAAGTTTGACAAGCAGCGAGACGAAACGATGGCCTTCAGAACACCGGCTCGCTGCAACAACCCCATGAAGCCCACATCGAATAACTCATTATCTACCTATTCTCTCCAACCCAAGGCGGTACCCGACCCAAATTCGAAATGGATAGGCATGGGGAGTAAAATGCCTTGGTGAATGACTGAGGGCGAGCCACACACGGCCCAGCGGCAGCGGCACATAATTGCCAGGAATCTTTGGGAAGTGAGGGTGGACATCGTACCATGGATCGATTAGAGGGGTGCATTCACTGTCGGGGCCGCGCTATGCTTCTTCCTCATCGGAGTGTTCCGACTCAGAATACTCTGCCTCCTGGCCTACGTCAAGTGCGATGGAAGGGTCAGAAATGGCCTATTTCCCTTTACAGCGGAAGGAGCCTTGGCTTTTCACCGGAGCCACAGTATGAGGGCTTGATTAGAGTAAATAGGTGTGAGTGTCTGAGAAGAAGAAAACAGTGAAGAAAGGGGGACGGAGAGAAGGTGTTTTTTGGAAAAGAAGGAGTTTGTGTTTAACACACGGAGGGACTACTCCTTAAATACCTAGGTTATTAATACCGGCACGAAGGAAGGCGACGGGTCAACCATTAGAATGGGATGAAATTAATGAAACGGCGGCTATGTTTTAAAATAACTGCTAAATTGGAAAATTCGAAGAGACAACATTGTTCGTGGCAGGAAAAGAAAAAAAAAAAATATATATATATATATATATATGAGAAGGGGTCCACTGTTTAAAAAGGCCCGCGAAGGAAAAGAAAGAAGATAGTTAAAAAGGACAGGAAGGTCTTTTGTTCATATATGAACCGTAGGAACGCTTCATATGTTCAGGGGGCTAAATATTGAGGGTCATTTTTTAGAATCCAAGTAGAAAGAAGAAAGCCCAGCAACAAGGGCAACAAAGGGTTGGCAAGCAGATGACAAAACCATTAGGCCCAAGCGGCAGGAATAATGGATCACAAGTCCATGAAATAAACAAATAGGCCTTGAGGAGGCAAATGGGCTTAAAGAAACCCGGAAAGAGAGAAATAGCATACCCATGGGCAGTATATGATATAGAAAAGTGAGAATGGGCCACTGTAGGCCCAAAGTAATGCAAACAAAGAAAGTAAGGGGTTAATGGCAGGCCCATGAACCCCAAGGATGAGAATAAGGTAATTGGGCCAGGGAAGCCAAATGAAGTTAGTAAAAGCCCATGGGAATGCAGAGTTAGTAAAAGGGCCAAGGAAGCCCAAGAGAAAAACAAAAAGGACACGGGAGCCTATAAGTAGGAGAACCAATGGCCATGCTAAACCACTAGGGGAAAGAGTAAACGGCAGGCCTAAAGAGGCTCAGCAGGATTGAGTCATTACAGCAGGAATGACAGAGTAATATGGCAGGAAATAAGGGTAATCAAGAAATGGGCCGAAAGAAATGTAAGGCCCAATATCAAATAAAGCCCAAGCCCCTAAGGGGAGCGGGAAATCGAAAAGCAACTCACATAAAAGGTCAAAAGAAACGGACGGCAGACTGTGTAGGCAAGCCTCCAAACCACAGCCGACGAATGAGCAGCAGGCAGATTTTGGACACACATGAAAGGGAGGCACGCGCAAGGCCCAAGCACCACCAGCCTGTACCCAGCCAATACAGGACATGGTGAGGTCGTGGGTCAGAGGTAAAAGGGCATGGTTTGGCGGTGGGGAGAGGGGAAAATCTATTTTGAGGTTCCTATTTAAGCTCTTTTGAGGGAAGTGTCCTGTTGGGATGACATACTACCCAAAAGAAGCAAGTTGAGTTGGAACCACTAGGTACATGCCATGAGGGATAGGGAGAGAGAAAGAACCCAAACCGTAGTAGAAAAGGGTGTCACGGTAGACAAACAAACAAAATACCCTTCTTTGTCTGGTAATAGGGGGTGGCACACAGACGGACCAATGGTGGTTGGCAAGTACACCCAGACCAGACAAATGTGGTTAAGGGCTAAAACAATAAAATTCGGTCACGGCAGGCACTATAAAAAGAGACCCTTTGCCATGAATAAGGGGACGGGAAAAAAAGAACGGGACCCATAACTAAGGAGTAGGAATTCAAAAAGAAATAGCAGGAAACAGAAAGAAACGAGTGTGAAGGAAAGAAAGAAAAGAGAAAAACCAAAAAGAAAATAGATAGAGAGTTAGAACGGCAGGCATACACCAATAGGTTGATTCTCTCTCTCCCTCACAAAATCCTGCTCTCTGTCAAAACCAAAAGGAGTCCTTTATGCATCAACCATTCAAGTCCGTTTCCCTCAAGGTAGTTAATTTCCACGGCAGGACTTCCCTGGGAGATTAATTGCGTTGAGAAGAAATGTTCTTTCCTCTCTGGTTTTGCTCTGCGGACCAGATTTAATTTGACTTCTTTCTCTTCTGATTAACCCACATATATTACCATTTGTTCCTTTTGTTCTTTTGTAAAAGTAATTATTATTATTGTGATTATGTTTCTTGAATAGGGATCATTTGGTCATTTTCTATTAAGTAGCAAGGATACTTTATTTTGTTATTATTACCATGTTTGTCTGTCACAACTTATCTGAAATAGCTCTGCCTGCCGCAAGCATGTTCCTGGCAAGCAAGGTATAGTTTGCGCACAAGCCAGACCAAATTGAGTTGCAGTTGGACCGGTCTCAACTCTCTTATCCAGAAAAACTTAGGCCTAGTGCAGCAGGAAGCAGCCCAATACTACAAGCAAGGCCCACCACCTTACAATCCCAAACTCCGAAGGTATATCTTAACTTATAAGGTTCATAGAACCATAGCTTAGTTGCTATCATAAGCCCAAAATCAAAGGCCTCTTGAAAAGGAGAACTAATGTGCATTGATAATAGCTTAATTTTGTATATTTATATCATTATTAGAAAGCATTATCATACTTATTTTAAGTTAATTCATGTAGTTTATATTTGGTTTTGGAATAATGCTGAATAATCAATTTTGTGCTTAATTGAATTTTATTGCATGAATTTGTCTTTTGTAGGAAAATGGAATTAAATAAGTTAATTTGTGCAAAGAAGAAAGCTAGTGGACTTTACTTTTACAAGGGCCATGATGAAGTTAAAGAAGGCTAACCCAATTAAATTTAAGTCTGATTGGAGCAAGGAATCAAAGGAAATTTGCACCGAATCCAAGTCCAATTCGTATTTGGATTCCAGCATGCACATCAGTTAGTATTGTTGACATAAATTTCGGCTCAGATGTCCAATCAAGATGATTCAAGTTGGGCTGGAAATTTAACTTAAAGGGCTACAACTTTGTAGTTTACCAAAAGTCTGAATTTTGAAGTTAAATGGGCCAAAATTGTCAGTTAAATAAAGCCTAAAAATTTGAGATTTTCTCCAAACAGGAATTCAACTTGTAATAGGATTCCTTGACCTATTTAAAGGCTCTTTAGGGCAAAATTCAGTGGAGGCTAGTGCTAGAGTTGGGATGCAAAACAAAAAATTAGAGCAAGAGGCAGTGCCGCATGTGGCTTCTCTGTAGCTTTTCTCTATGACAGCATTGTGACTATTTCTTTCTCTATTTTATTTGTCTAGTTTAATGTTTAGTATTTTATTCTTGTGTTTTATTTCAATTACCATGAGTAGCTAAATTTATAATTAGGGTTGAGGATGAAACCTTCTTAAGGATTATTAGTAATATTTATGTGATTTGATTTTTTCCACAATAGTTTTTCTTTAATGATTTAAATTGTTCTTGCTTCATATCAATTGACTAAGATGGGATTCTAGATATGAGTTCAATCATGTTTTTCTCATGATTTAGGATTTGTCTTAATTAATTGAATTCTTGGTTTATTATTTCTTGATTTTAAAATTGGATATCTCTTGTGATTTGTTTGGCTACGGATACAATTGATGATTTGATTTTATACCTAGGAAGCAAAGAAAAGCATGCTTTAGATATTTAAATAGAAGTTTTAATGATAATATTCTCCATGATATCAAGATTGATTTCTAGATTATCATGTAGTGGTTGGGAAAAATTAATGATCGTAAATATATGTTGATATGAATTAACAAGGCAGATTGATTTGTTTGGCTATCTCTTGTGATTTGTTTGGCTACAGATGTAATTGATGATTTGATTTTATACCTAGAAAACGAAGAAGAGTATGCTTTAGATATTTAAATAGAAGTTTTAATGATAATATTCTCCATGGTAGCAAGATTGATTTCTAGATTTTCATGTAGTGGTTGGGAAAAATTAATGATCGTAAATATATGCTGATATGAATACAAGGCGAATTCCAAAACCTTAATTCTTTTCTCTAAATTGTTTACATCTCTTTACTGCTTTATATTATATCTTTGCAGTTTAATTATTTGCTTAGTATATTTAATTGCAAACAACCAATTTTTATTAAAATAGATTAGGATTAATTTGGTTAAGATTTGATTGATTTTCTTGCGTTCATTCAAGTCCCTGTGGATTCAACCTCGTTCTTGTCAAACTATACTTCGATATGGTTCGTACACTTACAAGTACTTTAAAATTTCACAACAAGAACCTTGGGCCCAAGGTAGCAAATATGATGTGGACCTAGCATCCAACATCATACAAAGTCAATATGAATCTCCCTAATCTTGAGCCTCTTCGTTGCATGCCAAGGCCCAAAATGTTTATTTATTTATTTTTGAATATTTTCTTATACAAGATAGAATTTCTACTTTAGCCTAATCTAAGTGTATATGTATGTGAAGTTCTCTCTTGGAAACTTGAACCCTGGCCTTTGTCCTCCACACCCCACAAGCACTTATACTCATGAAGTGACCATCATGCCAAAGGTGTGCGGTAGTAATATAACACAATGTTAGTTTCCAACATTTAGGGGTTAATTATCATTTTTGAGACACATAAAATGTTAGAAACTAAAATGGTAATTAGCCCTTTTTTTTTTTCTTGAATGACATTTAACTATATATATATATATGCACACATGTTGATAAAAAGATAGAAGACATTAGTGATTAGACTTTAGTTTTTTTTTCTTTTAAATTTTTTTTGAACCATGGACTTTAATAAGACTTCTCATATAATTTTCTTAACATTCGAGAATTTTAAATTTTATCCTTCAATTCCTGCCAATTAATAGAATATAACGTAAATGAAATGTGTCTCAAACATTTTTTTGGAAGTATCACAGACATTATTCAAAGCATCTTGACTGTAAAATTACTTCAACAAACGAATGCTTCTGGAAAGACCAAATCCAAGTCACTTTCCATTTTACGAGTCCTTATTAGAGATTAAATCCAAAAATTTTCCAAACTATGAACAAGTAGGCAAATTAGTTGGAGGTGGTAGAATGCTTGTTTCCGCGGTGGTTCCATTCTTCACAATGAGGACAGTGTCCATACCCCAGCTTGCGTGCCTTTCCAAATGACAGTGCATAAACCACACCCCTGAAAAATAGATATCATCCATGTTATCAAAAAAGTGGTACACTAATTATATTTTGTGAGAGAGAGAGATTACCTGGATTATTAGCAAAAAATCTAATCGTGGCCCATCCATTCTTAGGAACTCCAAAGGTGTTAACTTCTGGTGGATCATTCAGATTGTAAGTACTTAGGGAAGAGGTAGCATTGAAATTTCCATAACCTGTCCCAACCAAATAGAAGCTAAAACCATGTAGATGCAATGGGTGATTCTCTGCATTCCCAACGTTTGTCCCTTGGAACACTATTTCCACTGCTTCCCCATAATTTATCATCCTTGCCTTTGTTCCTTGGCTTGGGTATAATGTATTATTACCCACGTCTCCTGTGAAGTTAAAAATATAGGGTGGCTGATTCGGGAAATCACTTCCGAAAACGCCTGTCAAACTCCTGTGTATAGTTTCAAAAATTAGGTAATTTTCCTTAACAAGCTTAAGTTACAATCATTTTGATTCTCAAAAAAAAAAAATAATAATAATAAATAACAAAAAAAAAAATTTGAAATCATTTTATAATTTAGTGATACTTGCACATTCTCCTAGAAGTGAGATTTATGGGACTAGATGTTATTTGTTTGCTCTGATTAGACCCCTGCATACTCAGATTTGTTTAACCTAATTAATTAGCCAAGTAGTTACTTAGGTTAATCATTCAGATCTAGGTTAAACTCATGCAATCATATTATTACTTAGTGCAGAAAAGTAAATAAGCAAGCAATATAATAACTTAGGAAAACCAATGAAATCAACGATTTCAAGGTAAAAAACTTAGGGAGGATTTAACCTAACTATCCTCAAGGTAAACAAATTCATTATGATAGAATGAAAGCTTACAATAGATTTTCTCCTTATAATCTAAAGCTACCTCTTGTAAAACTTACTCACACAACCACGTGCAGCTTCGACTCCACGGACTCTTCTATCTGAATTTGCTAAACACAAACACTCACATTTGTGACTTTGAGATCCCACTCAAAGATTTCAAATCACCATCAGTAGTAGATCTTTATGAAGCAACTTTTTTCCACCAGTTCTTGATTGTAGATCTCGTTCCGGTAGATGCTTGTAGAGTTAGAAGGTTACAAAAACCTCACAGATCTCACAGAATTACCTCGCAAGACTTCCAAGAGCTTCTAAAATGTATTTAGAGTTTTCCTTTTATACCTAGTAGTGTTGAACTGAAACCCTAAACATTTTCGCGGGCTTTGAGCTTGATTTAAAATCTACAGAATACAATTTTCAATCGGTCGAACCTTTCATTTGATCGGTCGAGCTTCACAGAAACTAAACTCTTCTTTCTGCAGCTTGACAATTCTTAAATCTTGACTTAAACACTTTTGAGCAATATCTAACACCTAATCTAGAGATGTTTTTGTACACGGTTTGCCAACATACAAAAATTTATAATCTAAACATTTAATCCTAAATATTTAGAATCTAACATTATTCTATTATTTGCTATAAAAGAAAAGTGATTTTTATAGCTCCTCGTAACAATAACAATAAGAGTTTTTTTGCTGGGTAATTGTTTATTGCAGGGGATCGAACCCCCAAGCTAGCGGTTACTAGAGGAACCGGGTACCACTTAGGCAACAAGGCCCGGTAACAATAACAAGAAGAGTTATAATTTGTTTTTGTTCTTTTCTTATTATTATTACTACTTTTGCATATAATCATTTCATGCTAAAGCAAATAAAATTTAAAAATTCTTTGCAAATTACAATACCTCCTTAGATGTATTACATTAGTTTTCTCAATTAAATTCAAATACATACATGATTATATTAACCACTAAAACAAAAATATTATTTTCTTTTATAAAGATAATTAAATTTAATATAGTCAGATGTTGAATTTAACTTGAAAACCTAATTCACTGTACCTAAGTTTTAGCAATAATTTAATTTAATATATCATATTTTTCATGCTTGTACTTTAAGCCTTCTCAGTAAAAGATTTTGTTAAACAAAAAAGGGAAGAGAGAAAAAATAAATAGAGTGGTGTAGTACCTGTAGTATGCTTGTAGTATATCAATGGATGGCGTCACAAAACTTACGTTATTTAAGCTTGCAGCTAGCCTGCTATTACCACCTGGACCCCCACACGACGCATTAGCACAAAGTATTTGGTTTACGGAAACTGCAATAAAAATTCGTGTGGTGATATTTTTGGGCACATTAATTGGGTGTTCAGCACTTGCCAAAGATCTTATGCGAGTTGTGAAGTTGTCTGCAGCATTCTGGTCTGTGACATTAGGAAGGGTCGGATAGGGGATAGAGGATGGAAGTGTATAATTGCCTGTGTACTGAAGAATAGCTGAAGTATTAGTACTATCAAATGCAGCATTGGAGTCAGAGAAAGGAGTAGCAGCTATGTAATAGTGACTTGGAGACTGGTTTGCTGTGACCAAAATATCCATTGTTTGTCCTGGGGTTATCATGATGTAACTTGTGGTTATGGGCTTTATGTATGCACCATCATGCGCCACAATTGTGAAATTGTGTTTAGCGATTCCAAAGAACATTTCTTCATTCATCACAGCGCTTACTAGACGTAGAAGATATGTTTTTCCATACTCAACTGTAAGTTTATATGAAGTATCTGCATCATGAAATTATAATGATCAGAAAATGATGTACAAGTTCTTTTCACTTACATTGCTGACCAATATTAGCTAACTACGACAAGCTCATTTCATTAAGTAATAACATTTTTAGTATACATCGATCTTTCATACCATTAGAACAATTGTTTGGAAATCCTGGTTGTCCATTGATAGTGTAAGCATCTGATAGTGTTGGATCACTGCCGGTAGCTGTGGCATTATCTATTATCTCTTTCACATCTCCCTTGAACCATTCCCCTACAACAAGGTTAAGATTTAGGTATATAATACTTGGGCATTGATTGTTGGAATCTCTTTATACTCTCTCCGTACATATCATTTGTAATCATGCATTATATATGAACATTCTTGAAAAATTTGAACACCTAATTTGAATATATAAACATTGTGTGTACAAAGTTTATATCAAAGAATGTGAAACAATAATTTCCCATAATACTTCACTTTAGAGTTTAGATAGCTAGGACATGCAAGGGCAGAACTAGACAATTTAAAATAATAATAAAAATCTATTAACCCTCATATAAAAGACTATAAATAATTAATTAAATTTTCTTAATTTTCAACCGCTCCTTGAAAATTATGAGTCCTTAAAAAAATTAGATACTTTAAATTCAAATATTCAAAAGGTTGGAACATTCAATTAAGCAAAACTCATCTTATAAAATGAAAATAAAGCTATAAATATATGCTTGGGACAAAGGATGATGGGAGGAGAAAATAAAGGCAACGGTAGATGGAATGTATTAATTTTAGGATATGTTTGATATACAATAATAGATCATGTAATGAAATGGTTATTTATGTGTAAAAATTATTCGGTTATTTGTTTGTATTTTTATTATATGAAATAGTTATTTCTTAAATTAAGAAATTTATATCTCTATTGTTTACAAATTTATGACAATTTCATAATATGTTCTAATATTTTTAAATAAACACTTACATATGTATGCATTCATGTAGACATCTATATTAAACTTACATATGTGTATGCATTCATGTAGACATGTATATTAATTAAATTATGATACTATAGTCTAGTCTTCCCAAGCAAAAATTCCTCATCCTACCCCTTAAAATTTCCCAATTATTAAGGTATGTATATGTTATATGTTATTAACATGTTTGGGTTTGGCGTAGAGTTATTGGACCAATTTTGAAATATGGGGAAAGTTTTCAAAAATTTTCACAATTGTTTTTTTCAATTGCTGACATTGTTTGTTATAATTGGTGCAAAGCAAAATTAGTGTTAGTAGTGGATTCGTATTAAAGTAATTTTATTCCAATCATTACTTGTCACCATATTTTGTAGTGAAAAAAAAAAAAATTTGTCCCTAGTATTGCTCTTACCAAGTATGAGTACTTGTTCTGCAACAGGCTTGGGAAATGGATAAGTGGTTTTGGCCTCAGGTAAAATTACAATGGCACCATGGACTGTGGCACGTGTCCAATCACTATGTGCATGCCACCACAGAGTTCCTTCTTCATCTGAAAATATGACCTCATAAGTAAAATTTTTTCCTGGTTTGATGGGACATTGTGTAATGTTCTCAGGACCATCTGACCATGGATTTCTTGGTTGTTTCACTCCATGCCTATAAAAAAAAAAAAAAAAAAAGTTAAAAGTATTCATGAGTTTTCATGGTATTTGTTGATGAACACTAGATGACACATCATATCATGCATTGTGGTATTGATAACTAATGTATAAAGTTGTATAATATCTACATGATTTTTTTTTTTTTTTTTTTTTTTTTTTACAATAAGTGAGAGAGGGGAATATAAACCCAAGTTATCCTCATTAGGAAATTGAGATAATATCATCTAACTATAAGACTTTAAAGTCTTGACAAATGCTATATAATTTTGTTGTTTAGTTAAAAAGCAGCATGTTTTTGAATTTTTCTTGGACGAAACTTGAGCCCATCATTATTTATTTATAGCATGGTAACTGAATAATGTCATCGGCTTGCATATATGTATGTATCACTTTCTTTGTATTTCTTTTGCATTTTTAAGGTTGCGTTTGGCATTGGCTTAAAAAGATAGCTATTTTTATTATTCAACTTATTTTTGCTACCAATCAACTTATTTTTGCTATTATTCATGGGTCCCATTGCACTTTTGGGTACTATTCATGGATTCTACTGTACTATTTTAGCTAACTTTTAGCTTTATTTACAGTACTTTCAGCAAAAAGTTGTTCCAAACGGACTAGAATGGCTAATGGAGGAGCCCTTGGGTCAACCATGGAATTGCCCCCAGTCATCCAAAAATACACAATAATAACTAATAATTTATTGAAGTAAATTCTAGTTAACTCAACTAGTAAACTTTCTTAATAAACAATTATCATGAAACTATAGGTTGAAATTCTATTGAACATAAAAAATATATATTAATTGACTATTGTCATGGAGCCATAGGTTGAAATACAATGAAATAAGTGATTTTTTTTTTTTTTCTATTTCATTTTATGGTAAACAGGGGGGGGGGGGGGGAAAGGAAGCAATTGATAAAACATAAAAAAATACAAAAATAAAAGAACAATGCAATTTCTAAGGGTGTGCAGCCAACCCGCCAAAACCGACCCGACCCAACCCAACCCAACCTGCCGGGTTGGGTTGGGTTACAATTTTTTTTTTATAATGGGTGGGGTTGGGTTTGGGTCATAAAATTCCAAATCCGCCAAACCCAACCCGACCCATTCATGTATTTAATATATATATATATATAATATTATATAATTAATAAATTTTTTTAAAATAACTAGCTCTTCCTATCCTATATAAAAGCCAATTAGTGTTGTTTGCCTTTAAGGAGTTACATTGATACTAATTTTTGGGTTTTTTAATATATTTATATTTGTATTTTTTTCTACTCAATTTAATAATAATAATAATAATAATAATAATAATAATAATAAATTTGTCCAACCCATAGGTTCAACCCAACCCAACCTGACCCATGTGGGTTGGGTTGGACTTATGTGATGGGTTGGGTTGAGTTGAATTTTTTTTTTTTTGATCCACCATGATGGATTGGGTTAAAAAATTCTCTTAACCCGATCCAACCTGACTCATGCACACCCCTAGCAATTTCCTTCAAAATTGTTAACATTTCTTCTCTATGCAATAATTTGTTTCCTATTTTGTGAAAAATTATATATAAACAATTAAATTAATTTACAAGTTTACATGTTTATTAATTTGGCCTCTTTTTTTAAAAAAATTTATAAACTTGTAACTGTTAAATTCAAATATATATCATATGGAGTATAACTTTGCTGTTTTGGAATCAAATTCCAACTTTGACCCTAAGAGTTGGGGAGAAGTCAAGCCAAACATGCATGAAGGACCTATCACTTCAAATGTTAGTTTGATCCAACATGCATGAGAACACATTTTAAATAAAATAAAAACTTTATGTATAAATTTTTAGAATCTCATTTTTCTATTATTCTATCAACTTTCACCAAATAAACTTTTAATAAAAAAAAAAAAATAGTCCTCTTCTCAAAAAAAAAAAAAAAAAAAAAAAAAAAGTCCAAATGCACAATTTAAAGTAAGGTTTTTTTTCTCTCTCCAAATTGGTTTGATGGTCTATATTGTGTGTGTGTGTGGAGAGAGAGAGAGGGGGGGGGGGGGAGAGAGAGAGCCATCATCACCAGTGAATAGTGACACCATAACTTGCTTCATTGTGGACATTAACATAAGCCCTATCGCCTTTGTGGACAAGAATTGTTGGTCCAGGGAAGTTGTCGTTTACAGTAAGCATTGTCTTGTTGCTACAAAGCCTTTCAAAAAATGTGTTCTTCACCTGCAACCAAAATGTAAAATATTTAAATCAAATACCATAAGATGAAAAAAATATACAGAAAAGGTTTCAACCACATTCTTCAGGTCCCTTACCAATATAGATCATTACTGATGGGTGGTTTACATGGAAAAATAAAAATAATCAACACTTTTCCATAATGAATATATAAGAGACATTTTTTTTGCAGGCACACACACTACTTCAGAAGGTTTGTGTCCAATAAATTCTACAAGGATCAAGAAAATAGAGGAACTTACAATAAAACTGTAGCGGTGGACATTATAAGCAGTGCAAACAAGCAAACCTTGCAGAAAAACAAACCCTAGAAATCCTAGGATCAAACTCATATTCTTTAGTCCCATTTCTCTATCAATTCTTACCAAATTAACAAAGAAAAATCACTCTTTGTTTCTGACGTATTTATTTCTGTGACTATCAACATGACATTAGGACCTATTTATAGACTACTAATCTTGCCACCGAAAATAATTTAAAATGTTTATGTTTTAAAATTCATACGAAAAACATGGGATTTGTACATGTGCCTACTCCCTGTAACCTTCGTAAAAACACGCATCATTACTAAGATTCCTTTTCATTAGCTGTGGGCCAGCCAATTTTTTATTATGACAAAAGTTGATTTTTTTTACATACTAATTAATGGATTAAAATCTACATTGTCACTTAAATAATCTTTAGGTCAAATGATATTTCTTGTTGTGTATGAGAGAAACATCAAAAAATTCAAAACATTTAGGGCTGTTTGATAGAGCATTTTAGCAACATATTTTTAATTTTTAAATAACATTACATGTATTTTTACGCATTTTCATTCACACGTATTTCAAAAAAATACAAATAATATTACTCAAATTTCTCTACCAAACAGCCCCTACTTTCTACTTTCTGTTAGTTTTTATTTTTTTTCTTTTCCATTTTTTTTCTTCGATAAAATGGCCGACTACCCTCTCTCATTTTTTTTTTTTTTTTTCATAAAACAAACACAAAAACTGACGTCCCTTTCTCATATTTTCAAAAAAATCAATATTTCTTGAAAAACAAACACTAAGACTAACCGTCCTTTCTCGTATTTTCAAAAAGTCAAAATTTTCTTGAGAAACAAATACTTAAACTAACCATCCTTTCTCATTTTCACAATTTTTTTAGGAAAACAAAACACAAAAGAGAGAAAATTTTCAGAGAAAAACCAAAGCAAAAAATCAACCGAAGTGCTTGTGCGGTAAAAAGCTTTTTCTATTTTCTCTGCATTTCTTTTATATCTTATCTAATAAATTTTTTTTTAATAAAAAAATTAGTTAAATATTATTTTTTTGTCATATATTTAGTATTAAAGTTAGCAAAAATTATATCTTTTATCTCATATTTAACAAATACGCTAGAAGAAAACTACGGAATAGCACTATGAAACTTAATCTAATACTAATTCATTTCTCAGAGAAGAGCTTCTTCTTGTTCTCTCATATATATACACCAGGGAAGACGATTTCGTACCGTACAGGCCGGTACGACTGGTATTTATCGTACCGGTATCTAAACCGGAACCGAAATGTAGGTGTTTCGTTCCGGTTAAAATACCGGCCATACTGGACCTGTTTCGGTCGTACCAGGATACATACCAAATTTCGACCGGTAATTAGATACCGGACCAGAACAATAACCAAGCTTTCTTTATCAAATTTAAGAAAAATGAGGATTGTTTTGCAATTTTTCTCACCCTAAACTCAGATCTAACACTTGTAGTAACCCATCGGCCTCAGATCTGTTCATCTCGGCCTCACTTTCGCGGCGATGACGATGGTGACTGGCAGTGAACAGCAGTACCAATGTTCATTGAGTCAGCTAAACGAAGCTGAATACCTCCCCTGAGAGGGAGCTTGAGAGATATCTGAAAATAAGTGGTTACTGATGGAAGAGAAATAGATAGTACTGATGGGAAGGGAGCTTAATTTTAAAAAAATTTGAAGTGAGAAATTAACTTAGTTTGACGTGTGTGGTGTAAAAAGACTGACAAAAACTACTTGGAACATGTGAAAATTTTAGAAAGACACGTTACTATTTAATTTTGATTCCTTTGGTTTTATCCCCAATTACTTTTTTTACTTTTAATATTTTCCTACCAAGCACTGAACAGTGAACACATACCCCCAATGTATTATCATTTAAGACTTCAGTGTATTATATATTTTTTTTCATTTTCTCTGCAATTTATGTTCTTAACAATTAAATTAGTTTTAAGTTTTTTTAACCAAATAACTAAATTTACAAATATGAGATCTATAAAAATAAAAATAAAAATAAAAATAAATAAGTAAATAATATATATATATAGCAGTAAACTTGAAACGGTACACCGATATCTAACGGTACCAAAATATTTCATTTCCTGACCCAATCCGAAATGACTTCCAGTACGGTATTGATTACCTTGATATATACTTTAGATTTGACAAAAACACTAATTTGGTCAATACATTTTAGTAGCAATCATTTTAGTCAATGTTATTTTAAAATTGTAGTCAACTTAGTTCTATTGTTAACTCATTAATAGAAAATATCAACCTGATAAACGGTTTGCATTGTTGGTGCACATGTGACTAACATAATAATATAAAATTAAATAATTAAATATTACAAGCAACATAAGCATTTTAATAAAATAAAATAAAAATCATGTCAGACAAAAGAATTCTGAAAAGATTAATTGATAGGAAAAAAAGAAGTAAAGAAAGTGATTTTTTATATATTAAAAAATCCTCAATTTCTCATTTCACGCTTTGATGTAAGCTTCTTATGTGGAAGATAGGAGTGATCGGATCCTAGAGTGCTCATAAATAATGAAACTTCCAAGAAAATTTAAGTCAAGATAACATGGTCTGATAAAGAACAAAGAAAAGAGGGGAATTCAAAATATATAGCACGTTTAATTAAGAGAAACTGAAATTAAACATAATTGGATTCTGTTCAAAGTAAAGAAATCAAAAACCAGGTCCGATACGATTCTTTATGCATATGCTTTAAATTTGATTTGGAAGGTATTGATAGCCATGGGTGCGGCAATGCTTTAAATTTTAATCTTGTGATAATTCAGTCAAAAAATTAATATAAAAAAAATCATGTGATAATTTTGGAAGGTATTGATGGCCATGGGTGAGGGCAATGCTTTAAATTTTAATCATGTGATATGTGTGTAATAGAGGGACAGGGTGCTTTTTTTTTTCTTATATATATAGATATATATATATATACATATATATATATATATATATTCAATTGTAACAAAAAGTAAAAGAGTGAGAATTGAATCCTACTTTTCTGTATAAAGAAAATGTGAAAGTTTGGCTACAAATTTCTTGGTAACCAACAACTGCAATTTTATTTAATAATTTTTTATTGGATTTTTGAAAGAGTTTCAACTTATAGCGTCCGCTCCTAATAATAGCTTTTTATCATCAGACCAAGACACCAATCAGTTTTTAGTATAGGCGGGAATTGAACCCCAAATCTCTTATTAAACCATCAGAGACTTTACCAATTGAGCTAACTGGAACCCACATTTTTTTATTGGATTTAAATTTTGACAAATGCACTATTGAATTTTATTTTCTTCTTATATTATTTATGCTTTCTACATTTTAAGAAGATAAAAAAAAAATAAAAAAAATCAATAGCTACAAAGTAGTCTAAAACTTCAACCAGATGTTTAAATTATATCAACCAAATATTTAAATTTCAAATTTTTGTAATTTAAAATTATGCATAAAAAATAAATTATGGATTAAATAGAAAATAATATCTAAATGATATGAACTTTGACATGTGTGTTAAAAATATAAAAAACATGCAATCTAACTATTAAATTTTCAAAATATGTAACCATATTGATTTTTTTTAGTTGGAATTTAGCCAAACTTTGTCCTCAAGACAATTAGACCATACCTCTGACTCTATGAGTTATAAGACCCTTCGTACATCAACCATTTTTAAACTTTTCAAACATAAAAATAAAATGTATTATATAAGTGATTTGAAAGCCTAATCCCTCTAATTAAAAAAAAAATTAAAAATCAAGGGCATAAAAGAAAGTTAATACAAAATTGTTTTTTATATTTTTTTTCTCCACATTTATTTTTCATCATCCTTCCAATGTATGCATTTGGATTTAGATTATAAGCCAGCTAATAAATGGTCTTTCCTTATGTTGCTTTTTTTTTTTAGCCCACTATTATGTTTTTGGTAAAAAACTTAATACAATGAACTAAATGTGGGTCCCATGCTATGGTTTTCCTCAAAATAAACTAGTGTTGTTTGCTTATTACGGATCTTACTCTACTTTTTTTTTTTTTTTTTTTTTTTAGTTTTTAACTTTTATTTACAATGATTCTAAATAAAAAAATAAAAACTTTGATTTACAATATATTTAGCAAAAAATTAGATAAGCTAAAAAATATTAATTTCCTCTTCCCATTTTTGCTCTCGGTACATTTTTTTTTTTCTTCTTTTTCTTCTTTTATCATCCCTACTATAACTAAGCCTAATCTGTTTCAGTTAATAACCACGGGTGTGCCTTTTCTAGTGTCTGTCTAGGAGTTAGGGGCAAAACAGTTTGCTGCTACATTTTATTAGTGAAATGCATGCTTCCCACGATCAAGTTAATTATTTCAAAATTAAAAGTCATGAATTAGGTAACTCTATACGCTATTGATGTCAAAATCTGAAAATTTTGAAAGGAACTTTGTTAAAATAACTGATGAGAACAAATATTATTCATTTGAACCTTGTTAACGTAATACTATATATGAACAAATATTTGAACATCAATATTGTAATGGCATTAGCAAAAATATAAAAATTTTAATGGCATGCTAGAATACAATATTAGAATAGTGTATTAGAATACAGCCACTTGTTATAAATATGAATAATCAACTTGGTTAGAGCTGATAAAAGGCATTTAGACTGTTCATATCTTGACATGTTTATGTGATTAGTTGTGCCTGACCATGTAAATAATATACTCTTGTATTACCGATGTTTTTGAATTGCGTACCGTTAGAGAATTTGTCAAAATTATAAATTACACTGTCAAGTGTCATGTTTATCGATCTGCCCTTTATCAAGCCTGTCAACGACTAATGTAAACAACTATGACAAGATATCTGTGGGATATGATGACATTTTATTGCTTTGAACATGGATAGCTTAATACCTATCTTCCTCTTAAAAAATAAACAAAACAGACAAACTTAATACCTATAAAAAAAAAAAAAAGGATAATTTAATAATGTGGAGATTCTAGAATTATGACAAACTTGACCTGTAAGTTACATTGATGTATAAGTCCACTATCACTGATCGCTTTAGTTCAAGCGATACCCTCCTCAAGCCTTCAAGCTTCATTGTTGACTCGAGAGGGGGGAGGGGGGGTCCAAGTTCTAGCTCTAGGGGAGCACTTTGAGATAGCTTTCTAGCCATTTTACAAAAAATTATAATAATAAATAAATAAATCCACTATTAAAGCCAAACTAGTCTAATTCATTATGTGGGAATTGAAAAAAATCACTCGTATATAATTTTAGACATATGACTTTTTTAATGAGTCATAATAATTCACATAAATAATCTTATAAATCTCCATGTAGTGAGTTGAAAAAGATAGCTTCAAGAAAATATTAGAGCTAAACTTTATTTGAGACTCTGGATTATAAACAAGCAGATCGATAACAAATCAAAAACTATATAAGAAGTAACTACTAAATTTCCCTTTTTAACATCTTTAAGTAGATATTTTTCCAAAATTTTCTTGATGCTGACTTTCTGATTCTTGTAAATCAAATGTAGAAGGGTAGAAGCACTCGGTGTTGAAAGTTTGCTACCCCAATATTTTGAGGTGGATCGCAAGTAACATGCATGACTAGTAGTCTCTAATTTTCTCGAATAGATGAGAAAGTACAATATACTTATTCTTTTTTTTTTTCTTTTTTCTTTTTTTGAGAAACACAATATACTTATTCAAACTTTTAACAACGCGCCTCAATGATGATTAAGCAATAAATACAAACGATTGTGATTGACTTGTGTGAATATGACCCACTTTAATTAAAAGAAACTGCAACGTAATACAAAGTTTCCCATGCCAACGTCACCCACTACTTCTGCTTAGAATATTGTTAATAATGTAATCATAATCCGGATCATGCTTTCATCGTTTACTTGCAAGCAACACTATACAATGAGAAGTTTTTTTCAGTAAAACATTGCGTTAAGAGTATGCATAAGCATAAGTTGACTTGATTCATATATAATTGTCCAAAAATGGTCTCTTAATTGATGTCTTGAAGCAATCGAATTTTTTATAACTTTTTTCCGGTGTTCTCATTAGATGACGAACTCCACATTGCAATTTTTAAACTTTAAAACCAACCATGCATAAATATAAATATATATATATATATATATATATATACACACACATTGTGGGGTTAATAAATCTGGCTACCCCGGCCCAACTTTATACTAGGCCCAAGGCCCACGCCGAGGAAGAAGAAACGTCCGAGGACGAACGGAGAAAGTCCTAACTACCAAGGAGCATCGCCGAGGACATGATTGTCCTCGGCGAATCGAGATCATAGAAGGGAAGGGCAGCGCGCCATCAAGGGCGGATTCGTAGAGCATCCCAAGAAAGAGGACAAGTACCGTGGGTCAGTCATGAAAGCCTGTGAAAGCAATTCAGGGAGAAGCTGTCACCTCCACATTAAATGCCCACAACTAACGTTCTGACTGCATTAATGAGGAAACGACCCCTGAACAATGCCGCTTTGGTTGCTGCAACTCACAGAAGGTTTGGGACGGCGGCTGATGGGACAAGCACTCAAGTAGTGACCTGCACGATCAACAAATGGAGGGCCAAGATCAACCTAAAGATGGTATAAAATGTAAAGAGGTCCTCCAGAGAAAGGATCGGAGGTTGGAAGTAGAAAACACTGTAGCAACCTGTAGCAACCTGTATCATCCTTGTGACCTCTATATCCAAGCACTGAGAAAATAATAAGAATAAGAAAGCTCCTCGGACCGACGTCCAGGACAGATTCTAACACTTAAGGCCCGTTTTCCTGCTATTCAATTTACCCATAACCATGTTTATTCATTGCTATCCTCACTAAGGCCTAGTTCTTAAACCCATCATCTACAAATTTATTGTTTAGGGCTAGTTGGGCCTGAATTCACTTTTCCAACAGTAGAAGTGCTCAGACCCAGTCCCTACAATTGGCGCCGTCTGTGGGGAGAGCTTGTGTGTTAGTAAGTGCAACGGTTGATCATGGTAGGGTCAGACCCTCATCCAACAGGTCCCCATCGGCCTGAATCTGCTGGATCCCTACGACAAGGTAACTTTCCCGATCCTGAGCGTGATCGAAATGAAGAGAATGGAAGGTTTCGAGAGGGAAGTGTGCACACCACTCAAATTGGTACCAGCCACTCTCGTGTGAAGAGTCACGTGCTCCAAAGACAAAACAACAACCAGCCCATGCAACAAGAAGATGCCAAAAGCCACGCATCTCAGGGGCGGAATGATAATTGGGCCATGCAACGAGAGATAGACGATTTGAAGAGAGAGCTGTGCCATGCACGACGACGGCGGTCTCACTCTAGCCCTAACATGGCCTCCAGTGATGAAGGCAATGATGACTATAGGCGGAGATCGCGAACCCCCCCAAGTGAGACTTTCTCTCATGAGGAAGAGCACCAATGGAGGCGTACACGTAAAAATTTGTCTCCTGGGGGCTTGAGGAACGACGCCATAAGCAGGGCACTAGACCAACTATCCAGATCCCCGTTCACGCGCCACATAGAGGGGGCTGCGCTTCCTCGACGTTTCCAGCAACTAACCTTCATCCCCTACAGTGGCAAGACAGACCCCGTGGAACACGTGAGCCAGTTTAACCAAAGGATGGCCGTTTATTCTAAAAACAATGCACTGATGTGCAAGGTCTTCCCATCCAGCTTGGGGCCAGTGGCGATGAGATGGTTCAATGGGTTAAAGGCGAATTCCGTAGGTTCATATAGGCAGCTAACTCAAGCCTTTGGCTCTCGCTTCGTTACAAGCAGCAGAGCTCCTCGGCCCCTGAGTACGTTACTATCGCTGTTCATGGATAATGGAGAAACTCTAAAGGCCTACTCGGACAGATATTGGGAGATGTATAACGAAATGGACGAAAATTGTGACGACGTCACCCTCAGCACCTTCAAAAACAGTCTCCCAGTTGAGCATGACTTGAGGAAGTCTTTGACTAGCAAGCCCGCCACCAGTGTGCGCCAACTGATGGATTGGATCGACAAGTATAAGCGAGTAGAGGAGGACCAGCTGCAAGGAAAGGGAAAAGAGAAGGTTATCCCTCAAGAGAGGAGGGATTACAGGTCGGATCGGCATAACAGCAACCGCCCGAGGAGAGATTTCGTGGGGCAATCCGAAACGACCAACACACAGACTGTCAGTACTGTATTCCAAAAACCAGTACACCGGGTGTTGGAGAAAATCAAGAACGAGCCATACTTTAAGTGGCCAAACAAGATGGCGGGATAGTCTATGAGGCATAATCAGAACCTTTATTGCCAATACCACCAGGACCATGGGCATACCACAGAGAACTGCAGGAACCTCTGGAACTATCTGAACCAGCTGGTCCGAGAGGGAAAGCTAAGGCACCTCTTGCATCATTCCAGTGGTCATATGGGCCGAACCCACCAGGAACCCCAAAGGGATAACGCCCTAAGGCCACCCGTAGGGACAATCAACGTAATCTTGGCCGCGCCAGGAAGGACAGGCACGCGCCCCTCACGAGTGTTATCTGTGACTCAGCTGCTTGCCGAGGAATCCCACCCAGAGCCAAAGAGGGCCAGAGTGAATTCTCACCCAGTCTTGAGTTTTTCAGAAGAAGACAAGGTTGGAACCACCCAGCCCCATGACGATGCGCTATTAATCACTCTCAGAATTGGGGATTACGATGTGAAAAGAGTGATGGTAGATAGCGGCAGTGCCGCCGAGATAATGTACGCCGACCTCTACAAGGGGTTGAATTTGAAACCGGAAGATTTGACGCCCTACAGCTCTCCTTTGATGAGCTTCGACTGGAAACTTGTTATTCCAAAGGGCATGATTAGGCTGCCAATCCAAACCGGCCCAGAGAGAGTAGAGGTGAACTTTATCGTGGTGGACACCTACTCTCCATATACCGCCATTGTTGGCAGGCCTTGGCTCCATACTTTGGGGGCTGTTGCCTCCTCCTTACATTAGAAAGTGAAATTTCTATCTGGAAACCAGGTTCTTGAAATCCGCGGTTGCCAGTCTACGGCAAGGCAGTGTATGATGGCTGCCATTTCACATCAGCTCGATGCAGAGTCCTCGGCCTCTGCTGAGATGAACTTATAGCAATCAAAGGACCCGGTGTCGCCCTCTGATACGGCTGCCGAGGAGGCAAAATGCGAAGATCTAGAGAGAGTGGTCATCGGTGGTGACCCGGAGAAGTTCTTTCAAGTAGGGGCTCAACTGCCTCCCCAGGAGAAAGGGGAGTTAATTGAGCTTCTCAAAAGCAATATTGACGTGTTCGCATGGGATGCTTGTGACGCTTCTGACGCTTCGAGGATTGATCCAGCCTTCATTTGTCACCATCTCAACGTCAACCCATCCATCACCCCCAAGAAGTAGCCACCTCGACGCCCCTCAAGAGAGCATGCCGATGCGATTAGGGGCAAGGTGGAGAAACTTAAGCGTGCCGGGGCTATCGAAAAGGTTTTTTACCCCGAATGGTTGCCTAACACCGTGGTAGTCAAGAAGAAAAGCGGGAAATGACGGGTTTGTGTAGACTTCACGGACCTAAATAGAGCGTGCCCAAAAGACCCATTCCCCATGCCTCGGATAGACCAGCTGGTGGATGCAACGGCAGGCCATCCTCGGATGAGCTTCTTGGACGCCTTTCAAGGCTATCATCAAATACCATTAGCCCTGGACGACCAAGAGAAGACAGCCTTTGTGACGCCTACTGGAAACTATCACTACAAAGTAATGTCGTTTGGCCTGAAGAACGCAGGGTCCACTTACTAAAGGATGATGACGAGAATGTTCGAGACGCGGTTGGGCAAGAGCATCGAAATCTATATCGATGATATGGTGGTGAAGAGTAAGGTAGTGTCCGAGCATTTAGGAGACCTCGGCAGTGCCTTTAGTGTCTTGAGGAAGCACAAGCTACGCCTAAATGCCTCCAAATGCTCATTTGGAAAACCTTGCTTCTGTTTTCTTGACAGCTGCTTGATCCCTTCTCGACAACATCTCGACAACAGCTCAACACAAGTTTCTTCTATCGAGATTTTTGGATTTGACCTCAATAGCTTCTCGACAGCTAGGTCGATCCATCAAGCTAAATTTATGTGCTCTCTGTCTGCTCGATACATTCTCGATCCATCGAGATTTCTGGGTAGTTTCTCGATAGATTCTCGACACATATCTCAATCTATCAAGGTAATTTTATGTGCTCTTTGCCAGCTCGATAGCAACTCGATTGCTTCTCGATCTGTCGAGACCCTCTTGAATGCATTGTTTTTCACATGTTTTTCATCTTTCTATTATCTTGTCATCCATAGCATCTTGTTTCATTACATTCATGCATTTATATGGATTCCTTGTGTCCCTTGATCATCTTAGATCATTTTTATGTTTCTCGGGTGAAGCTTTATAGTTTCTTATACCCTTTGTCAATCATGACAAAAAGGGGGAGAAAATGTGGTTTCTTTTTAAGATTCTACATGTTAGGGGGAGAAATACATGCCTTTGTAAGGGGGAGTTGTGTTTCATCTTGTTAAGGGGAGTGTTTACATCCTTGTTGTTTTAGGAGCTTCTTTTAGCTTCTTGTACACTGGTCTTGTGACCATTTTTACATACATTGTACTTATCTTTGATATATATATATATATATATATATGATGTATGTCTTCTTCACCTATCTTTACATGTGTTGTTTCTTCTCTATTTGTATACACATGTTTCTTTATGTACACAATCTTTATTTATGTTTCACACATGATGCCTTTATGAGTTTTGTTTGAGTGTTTCAGAAAGATAGGTTGTGAAAGTCTATCATGTTGTGAACTCTTTTCTTGCAAAGTTTTTCAAGAGTTTGTAGTAGTGATAGATTTATTTTGTAATACAACAAGTGGTTATGAGTTAAGTAATTTAAGACTTTTCTCATGATTAGTTGTTTTGTTGTAGTTTTGTCACGGATTGCCAAATGGTGAGATTGTTAAGGACATATTTTATGTAATTGGCTAATCCTTTGACAAAATACACTTTACTTGTAATTGGGTAAATCTAGGATGGATTTAGTACTTCAAGAAATAAGAGTTCAAGTCAAGTATCAAAGCCATGAAGATTGGACCAAGAAACAAGTGAAGAAAAGATGTTCATTAAAACTCGACAGATACCTTGACAGAAATAGTATATATCGAGATTTAAGAACGAAGCTCGACAGAAGCTGAATCTGTCGAGACTTACAAAATCAAAAATTCCAAATCTGATTTTCGGCCCATGTTGAAATATTTGTTTAGGGTTTCTTTTCTCACAACCCTAGACATATATAAGTCTTATTTAAAGGCCGTTATACGAGGAGAACACATGCAGAAAGTGACCTAATACCTTATTCTCTCTGCAAGAAGTTACTGCGTCATATTGCTGGAGTTAGTCACGTACTAAGATCCATGCAAAAGGGTGGCGTTCATATATTGAAGAGTTCAGAGGTTCTGAAGCGATGGAAGGTTTTTGCTGTAAGTTCATCTATGGGGATTGTAGAGTCTAGAGACAAAAGTTTTGTACTAGATCTGAAACTTCTCTTTACTATAGTGAATTGCTTTTCGGGAAGATTTCTCCCCAGGTTTTTTACTGTGAAACTAGTTTGTTTCGTTGGTT
Organism: Notholithocarpus densiflorus; assembly: GCA_030021035.2. Classification (NCBI taxonomy): domain Eukaryota; kingdom Viridiplantae; phylum Streptophyta; class Magnoliopsida; order Fagales; family Fagaceae; genus Notholithocarpus; species Notholithocarpus densiflorus. The sequence goes on from JARYZH020000007.1 coordinate 8,800,225, forward strand.
TTCTTGGATCATCATATCTTGTCTTATTTACTATTTTGTTGTGCATGATATTGACATGATATTGATGTTTGTTTGTTTAAACAAGGTTTATTCATAATAAATCTAATTAACAACTTGAGTTTAAAACTTGTTAATTCTATCAACCGGAGTCTAAATTTCCCTACAGATTTTATAATTTTAGATTCAAATCTAAAAGTATATTCATTATCATTGTTTAAAATTTTAAATGATAAAGCATTCTATATAAATAAAGTCTTAACAGTAAAATAAACCATCTCTATTTTAAGTAAAATAGATAGGCCATATTCCCTTTGTTATGAAGCAGCAAGAGAAACGCTTTTCCATCAATTTTTTAAAGTTAATCGTTAGGGGAAAAAAAAAAACAATTTTGTAGTCCTAAAATAGATTTGGTTGAATATTATAAAATTTAATAGTAGAGGTAAGTAAAAAGAAAAAAAAAAAAAAAATTATGAATCTGCTAGCTTGATGATGTCTTTGTAGGGTGCAGCTGATTGTTGGTAACTAATATAGTGAAAATTTTCTTTTTTGACGGATACAATAAATTTTAACCTATGACATCCACTATACGATCATTATTTTTATTATCATGTCAAAATATTAATTGATTTTTGGTATAGGTGGGATTTTAACCCCGAATCTCTTATTTGACAAAAAAAAAAAAAAAAAAAAAACTCTTTCGTTCTAATTTGTTTATCCACTATTCCATTTTGAGATATCCCAAAATATTGTCATGTTTCTAAAATTAAAAACCATTTTTTATTAATGTTCCTATTATGCCCCTTCTTTATTTCCAAAACCATTTTTAATAAATTTATTTAAGGGTAGTTTTGGAAACTTATACATTTTTATACAACAGACAAAATAATAAACGATGTTCTCTTATAAAGTTAGATTTTTGAAACATGACAAACAATTTGGGATAGATAAAGTAGTATGTTATCAATGGAGCCAACTAAAACCCAAGAAAAAGACATACATATTCAATGTTACACGTGCTTATTCTTTTTTTTTTTTTTTTTTTGGTAGAAACACGTGCTTATTCTTAAAACATATAAATCATTTCATTTTGTGGAAGCTTAAACCTTTAGACTAAATTATATGTGTTGCCGAACCCTTTAAATTCTCTATCAATCTGGACAATCAAATTGAACACTTAAAAGTTATTGTTTTTTTTGGTTGAAAGAACACTTAAAAGTTTCACAGTAAGAGCTGATACAAGCTAGCTAACATTGACTAATTAATGTCTCCATGTGGCGTTGTTTTCTTTTTCTTTCTCGTTAGGCTATAATGTTTGTCTTTATCGAAAGGGCCATCAGAAAGTACGAATTTTGGGTAGTATTTTACTTACACTAGTAAAAAGAAATTAAAATGTGAGGTTAGCTGCCTCGTTTGACCGCATCACTTTAGCCAAACCTTGGAGTGAACTATGTTTTTAAAGTCATTTGCCAGCCTAGAAGCTGTTGAATATTTTAAAATAAAGAGAAGTAGAAGCAAGAGAGAAAAATAAAGAGATCCTAATTAAGCAAATTACACGGTCTAACCATTTATGCCTATAGAGTAAAGCTCTAACGATTACTTTCTAACTGAGTATTACATGAAAAATGGGTATATACAGAGACCATGAAATTAGGGTTAACCTTAATTAGACTTTACAGTGTATTGTACTTCTTGGACTATTAAACATAATAAACCATAATAAACTAAGCATTAATTGCGACAACATTGTCTAAGAAAATATGTGAGACTAAACTTGAATTATCAGTGAAAGTGGTTGTGAAAAAAAAGCCAGAGTTGTGCACAATGCTTTGGGAGAGAGAGATGTTGAGCACTCCAATGCCAGAGCACGTTGAGTTTTTTTTTTTTTTTTTTTGGAGAAACCAGAGCACGTTGAGTTTAGTCGTTGAGATTAATGTAATAATAAGTGCGCCATACATGACAGCATTGATCCAAATATAATATGCACATTGCGAAGCTTTTGATAGAAAAACTGTACATTCACATGAAAAATAACACGTTGATTCATAGCCTTTATCTTTAGGATTAAAAAACAAAAACAAAAACAAAACAAAAAGCATGTGCATTATCACTAGGCGAAGTGTACAAGACATCTCTTTTCGTAATAAAAAAGCTAAACAACCTAATTTTGTAACATTTGATATGCATCACCTCTTGGGAGTAAGTATAATAAACTTCTCTATCTTCTCAGTCATGGGTTTTAAAAAATTAAAAGGATTTTTATGGCACAAGAATTTTATTAGAAATCAATGAACTTTGGCAATTGACATTACCTTAAATTAAATCACATTTGCATGCATGGACTAATATTTACCTGAAATTATTAACCATTCTTTCTAGGTGTCATCGAAATGATGATTCAAAGTCGCTTGCTTTTCTTAGAACTTAGAAGATTCTGAAATTGGGATTGAGGACCAAAAAACAATGCAAACCATTTTAGAGCCAATTCTATTTGAAAGAAAGTGAAAGATTTTGGACGCTGAATTCACTTGAAGAATGACAAAAATGAAGAGGATATGAAAGCACTAAACTGAGCTTGTGGCCTTGTGGGTTTGTACGATTTTTATAGCATATCGGGTCCTGTAAACTGTAGTACACACAAAATGAAGTACAAGACATGTACTACATTGCTTATGTTACTGAAATATTGGTTGCGCCACCTCCATGAAAATTGATTCCAACTCAAGAAATACTGCCCGGACGCTTCAATTTTTAACTTTTTTTTCATCTATACAATAAAGTTTATTAGAATTTAATTATTTATTAATATAATTAGTAATATATGGGACAAAATATATCACAGTAGGGTACACATTTCACTTGGTTATATGTATTTATGTGTGTATATATATATATATATATATATTTTTTTTTTTTCTTTTTTGATAATAGAAAATCTTTATTGAAGACCAAAACAGGCCAAAACAAAACAGCGAAGGGGCTTCCCATAAACTTACTGGCAAACCTCTTTCAAGATTACATTTACAAAAGCAAAAAGACTATTCCCTGAAACAAAATAACCAAAAAAAGAAATAAGTATAGACCATCTAGCTAAAGAGTGTGCTGCTCTGTTTTGCTTCGCGGTTAACCCAACTAAAACTAGAATTCTCAAAACTTCCAAATTGCAGTCTCACATCAGCAACAAAGTTCTTAATTCTCCCAGGAATCGCAGCACCACCATCCCTTAAAGCCTCAATGCAGCTTCTGCAATCTCCTTCAAAAATCACATTACAAAATTTGCTTGACATGCTAAATTCACTACCCACAATATTGCCTCAGCTTCTACTTCGATAGGGGTGTTGGTGTCTACTTTTCTTGAGACTGCAAACATCAGCAACCCTCTCCAATCTCTAGCAATGACTACTATAACTGAGCTTGAATCCTCAATAGTCGCATCACAGTTCAACTTGAAGGCACTTTGTGGTGGTTTTGTCCAGCTTAAATCTCTTCTAACTAGATGGTTATTAGAGCTTAATTTAGCTACAGCCCAATGCTCATGAAAGATTCTAATCAAATTTTTGCAAACCTGTTCATAAACCACAGATTTGTTTTCAAAAACAACTTGGTTTCTACACTTCCAAACCCACTTAATTACAGAGCACCATAAACTAAAAACTTGCATCTTTGATCCTCATCTGACTTCAAGAACCAAGGGGGGTCAAAAAGGAAATCTAGCCACTGGTCAAGATTTGATACCTGGATTTCATCAATTTTGATACTCCACCAGCTCTCATACCACAAAGCTCTTGATAGATGGCATTGGACAAATAGATGGTAGGCTATTTCTTGTTCACCTCCACATGGAGGACATCTTGGGTCAACTTCTCTATTCAACCTTATCATATTGTCTTTGGTGGGGAGGATATTGGACGATACCCTCCATAGCAGAAGTTTGAGCCTTTCATGGAACTTGGACTTCCATATCCTATTTCGCTTCTCATCAAGTTAAGGACGAGCTGATGAGTTCACCATTGTTTTATAGGCTGACTTCACTGAAATTTCTCCAATATTTGATTTAATCCATGCCCAGCTATCTTTTTGGCCACCACCCCATCGAGGAATTTTCTTTATTGTCATCGCTGTCTCCTCATCAAATAGAGAATCCAGCTTGTCTACATCTCACATTGTTGCCTCTGGTTTTATCAATTGTCCAACTATTAATTCTGGGCCTTCCACTCCCTATGTTCTCGGAACAAGTTTAAATTCTGGAGCTTCCAACACCCATAGATCATCTCATATCCGAATGCTAAGCCCATCACCAGTGGCGACTCCAGGAATTTTTTCTAGGGTGTTCCTTACACAGCCTAATAAAAAAAGAAATTCATGTATTGACGCCAACAATAACCAAAAAACACGCAAATTCATATTTGAACGAAGATTTTCTAAGTTAAAGTTAATATAAATCCACTTAGAAGATGAAGATGAATCTTTCACAAAAAATGAATCTGAAGTATGTGGTTTCTTTATCAAATATTTGTCAATAATAACTAGCAAAATAATAAACAATAAATTATAAATTCATTTGAAATATTAATAAAATTATTAATTATTTTTGTTTAATTATTTTTCTTTACTAACCACTAGCAATCTAGCACACACCTCATTGTTTAGTTGGTTTTGCACAAGGTAAAGAAATACAAATACACTACATCATCCACCTGATTCAACCCACTGCCTAACATAGTTTTTTCTTTATTTTTTTTATTTTTGTCTTTTAATAATGTGTTGTTCTGGGTGTTGCTTTTAAGTGGACCAGGACCACTACCTCAATCTAATGCCACGGCCCGCTCCCATCCCCCACACAAGAGACAATAGCCAATCAACAGTCAACAAAAATACACAATTACATATTTACATATATACACTTACACAAAAAGCCAATTTAGCCAAAAGAGAACTAGAGGAAAGCCTAAAAGTTTAAGTCAGAGCAAAGAAAAAGAGAGATTTCAAAAGACAAAAAAATAGTCACAAGGACAAGGCAGAGTAGAGATGAGATAAAAGAAAAAGAGAGAGAGAACGCCGCTCTCAGTGAGGCTTAGAGCAGAGATGAGATAAAGAAAAAGAGAGAGAACTGAAATACCTTGGTGTTGCCTGAGGTTCTTATCCCGATCTCGTCGTCGCGGTGTCGTCAATCTCTGATCTCGCCGTCAACTGCTCTGGGTGTGGCTGTTGTAGCATTGCTGAGTCGCTTTTGCAGAGGACCTGAGTTTCCGTTGCCGTTGGTTGTTGTCGTTGATGTGCTCTGCCTCTGTTTTGGTTTTGCTTTTTTTTTTTTTTTTTGGATAAATGGTTTTGCTTTACTTGATGAATCTGTTGCTCATGCTCTGGTTTCTTTAGGTTAGGTTGTAATCGTGTATATTGGGTTTTGGTTTCTTATTTTTTATTTTATTATTATTATTTTTTTTTTTTTTGAGAATCCGTGGGTTCGCTGTTGGGTTTGCTTTATCTTGTTTTGTTTTTCTTTAGATTGGGTTCCTAATATGTTGTTTAGGATTGATGTTGGGCTTTTTTTCCCTGGTGGGCTTGTCCTGTTACAAATTTTTTTTTTAAGATTTTAGTTCAAAATTTTTATTTGGGCTTTTTTTTTTCACTTGGAAGTAGAACAAATGAATTTTTTTTCTTTCTGAGGGTGTTCCTAATTTTTTTTTTTAAGGGTAAACAAATAAAAAAATTTTAATTATTATATATAATTTTTTTTTTTTTAATTTTTTCAGGTCAGGGTGTTCCTGGGAACACCCTGGCCTAAACGTGGCGTCACCACTACCCATCACCCACTAGTTTGACAACCCCATCCATCAGAATCTTTTTTGCTTTCTCCAGGCTTTTCCAAGTCCAAGATGAGCCATTTGAACAATTTAAATTTAGCCAATTTCCTTTTACCTTATATTTAGCTTTCAGGATTTCCACACACAAACAGTATTTGTTAGTTAAGACCCACCATGCTAATTTTGCCAAGATTGCTAGGTTGAAATCTGCTAATTTTCGAAACCCCAATCCACCTCCTTCTCTCGGCTTGCACAAAGAACTCCAATCCATGGGAGTCCAGTAGTGTTTTACTCCATCCCTTGGATTACCAGAAACGCCTCAAAATACTATCCAATTAATCCAATAATTTTGTTGGCAATAAACCAATTGACATGGGATACGTTGGCAATGCTTGGGCCACTAACTAAATAAGAGTTGCTCGCCCCATCTGAGAGAGGCTTTTGCATTTCCAACTGCTTGTTTTGGATTCCATTCTTAATGTGTTTGAAATCCCCATTCTTGTTTCTAGAGGCCAAAATGGCCAAATGGCCATAAAATCCTAACTATATAGTTAGTAGTTTTAGTTACCAAACTATATTATTTACTAGCATCTCGAGTCTAAAAGACTCGATTTTGGCCTATAAATCGAGTCTCAGGGACTCGATTTTCATGGTCTAATCATTTCCGATGTGGCATATTTTTCCACGTGGTGACCACATGAAAATCGAGTCTCTAAGACTCGATTTATAAACCTTATAAAGGTCAAAGAAGAACCCAGACCCAAAAGAACCCAGAGAGAGAAAAAAAAAAAAAAAAAAAAAAAAAAAAAAAAAAAAAAAAAAAACCAGAAACAGAGAGGGAAGAACCCAGGCCGCGCCGCGCACCGTGCGCGACCCAGGCCAGGCAGCGCGATGCGCGGTGACCTAGGCCGACCGATCTAGGTTCTTCTCTGATGTTCTGGGTTCTTCTCTCCTTCTGTTTCTGGTGTTTTTTTTTTTTTTTTTTTTCTCTGGGTTCTTCTCTGATATGTTCTGGGCAGGTCACCTTTCCTATCTGATCTGATTCTTTCTCCCTTTGATCTGATTGTTGTGTTTCTGGATTTCTTAAAATTTTTTTGTGTATTTTGGCTTGTACAAGAGAATTGAGAGTTAAATTTTTTTAAAATTTTTTTGGTTTATAAATCGAGCCTTAGAAACTCGATTTCCAAGTAGGAAAAAAATGCCACATCAGACCATGGAAATCGAGTCTTTGAGACTCGATTTATAGGCCAAAATCGAGTCTTTTAGACTCGAGATGCTAGTAAATAATATAGTTTGGTAACTAGAACTACTAACTATATAGTTAGGATTTTATGGCCATTTGGCCATTTTGGCCGTTTCTAGACAAAAATAATAGAATTCCCAGATACTTAGTCCCTCGTGGCAACTTCTTAAGTCCCCACCTATTCTTAACTTGCTTTAAGTACTGAGGATAAACCCCTTTCGAGGCAAATACTCCAAATTTATTCGAACTTATACTCTGCCGAGACCATTCACAATAGGTCTGTAGGCATTCCATCATCTTCTTCACCTCTCCCGCATTACAAAATAACATAACATCATCTACATAGCTTAATTTTGTCACCATTGGAGCATCTGCTACCATTTTCATTCCTTTTATATTATTTCATTCGCATCCTTGTTTATTAGTCGTGTTAAAACTTCGCTCCCAATGATGAATAAGTATGGGGACAAGGGATTTCCTTGTCTAAATCCTCTAGAGGGACAGATTTCAGCATCTCTACTGCCATTCAGTAACACAGTGTACTTAACTATTGAGATACACTGTTGAATCAAGTGAATAACCTTCGAATTGAACCCAAAGGCTTTTAGGGTGTTCAAGAGGAAGCTCCACTCCATTTTATTGTAGGCTTTATGAAAATTCAATTTTATTCCCAATAAGCCTCTTTTTCTCTTTGTGGAGATTCTCTAGAATTTCTATATTTTTTTTGTTTCCACCATAGCAAGTCTCTAAGCCTAATGCTATCCCTTCTTCCCACTTGCCATTTTGCTTATGCTAGTAGGGAGTTTTTTGTTTGCCAGATGTTTCTCCATATTCTGGTAGAATTTTTGGGGATGTTTTCTACCTCCCATAGATTTCTTTCTTTGGGATAGTGTTTGCCTTTCGTGGTTCTAGCAAGTAGAGAACGTGGTTGTTGTCCTATCCTCCAAAACTGTTTAGCCAGAAGAGCTTTGTTAAAGTCTTTTGTTTTCCTTATGCCAAGCCCTCATTTTCCTCTTGTTTGACAGATCTTATCTCATGCAATAGTGTGAAGCGTTCTTTTTTCTAGGTTGTCTCCCCACCAGAACTCACGAATAATTTTATCAGTGCGATTGCAAGTATTCGTAGGCAATTGGTGAACAGACATAACGTAGATTGGCATAGCTTGCATGACTGATTTTATCAGAGTTAACTTACTCGCTTAAGAGAGAAGTTTTCCTTTCCAGTTCTAAAGTTTGTTTAGGATTCGATCTATGATTTGATTTCTTATTTCCTTCATTTTGGTTCCAGGGTCAATATAAGTTCCCAAGTATTTCCCATTTTTTGCTTTAATCTAGAGTTTGAATTTGTGTTTGTTAGGTTCTAAATGTTTAGAACAATTGGCAAATCGTGAACACAAACTTGTCTAGATATAGATCTTAGAGTCTATAAGTATTATTAGACAATGCTCAAGGTGATTCAAGTCAAGATTCAAGAACAAGTGCGCTGTAGAAAGAGATTTCAGAATTTGCCTAGTTCGACCGATCAAGAGACAGGCTCGATCGATCGAGATTCGTATCTGTAGAATTTTAATTAAACCCAAACAGCAGTTCAAGCCCATTAAGGATTAGGGTTTCATATCTACTTCTCCCAGTATATAAAGGAAACCATAATCACGTTTTTATAAGGCTTTTTAGAGAGAGAAGAGTGTGTCTCTTTGAATATAGGGTTTTGTACCCAAAAGCTCTCTCATGCCTTCTACCGGTGTTATTCCTTGAAGAATCTCAAGATCCAGTATTGTAGAAGTTACTGCATTCTCTAGTCATCAAAGGTGCTGATGATCTAAACCTTCAAGGGTGGTCTTGGAGTCACAAACAGGAGAGTTTGTGTTGCTAAACCTTTGAGTGTGATCTCAAAGTCACAAACGTGGGTGTTTGTGTTTTGCAAAGGCTAAGAAAGAAGTAGTCCATGGACTCGGAGCTATGGGGTCGTGGTAGTAAGTTTTCTACTCGAGGTAGCAATAGGATGTTAGTGGTCTAAGTCGCTATTGTAAAACTTCAATTCTTTCATAGTGGATTTGATGTTTTACCTTAAGGATAGCTAGGTTAAATCCTCCCCAGGTTTTTTACCGGTTTGGTTTTCCTGGGTCATCATATCATTGTGTTCTTTATTTTTCCGCTGCTTTACATGATATGATTTATTGTTTTAACCTAGATTTGATTAATAAACCTAAGTATTCACTTGGTTAATTAATTATGTTAAACAATCTAGTTGTGTTTTAAGGGGTCTAAAAACGTACAAGTGGTATTAGAGCGGGTAGCTCTTTTGTTTTAGATCTTTTGATCTAAAAGCTGATCCTTGACCCCTGTTGTCATGGATAATTTGAAGTGTCTTTCTGGTCATGTTTCTGCTCATGTTTCTGTTGATCTTATTGATACCTGTGAAACTCTCCATAAGGAATTATTGAAATCTATGAAAATTGCTAAGAAATTCAAGGAAGAGTTAAAATTGGCTAATCTTGAAAAAGAGAAATTGTTTGTTAGATTAGATGAATCTAATAAAAAGAATGAATTTTTGAGAAATCAAATTTCCTCTCAAGATGAGAAGATGAAAAGCTTGGAACAAGAGTTAGTTGAATCTAAAGCTAAAATTGAAAATTTGACTTGTACCAAGCCTGCTATTGATAACAGAAGTGTTTATGTTTCTCTTAAGCCTAAAACTAAGAAAGTTTATATTCCTCCTTTCAAGAGGAATAATAAAGAAAAGACTTATTTTGCTAGGTTAGACAAAGGTAAAAGTTCTAATGTAGACGCTGAAGTTTCTAAACCTATGTCTAAACCTACTGTTAGAGAGCATAATAAATTTGTTTTTGTGCTTACCTGTCACCTTTGTGGTGTTGTTGGTCATATTAGACCAAATTGTTCTTTGTTGAGGCAAAAACCAAAATCTGAACTAGATTTGTTGTTAGGAATACTGATGTTCCTAAATTTGTTCCTGTTTGTCACTTTTGTGATGTCTCCGGTCACATTCATCCTAATTGTCGTAAATTGAAATTTAAAAATTATGTATTTCAATCTAGAATATGTGATGATATTTCTCCTACCATAAGTCCATATAAATTGTTTCATATTCTTTTGAAAAATTTAAGCTTGTTGGCTTGTGAAAAGAATTTTCAGGATTTTAGTCTTTCTCAGAAGATTGGTGTAATCCCTCAAATACACTCTACTTCTCATGGATTTTCACCTACAAAGCCGATGACTCGTGCTATATGGGTGAGAAAAGATTCTCTAAGGTGAGTGTTGCTGACTTGTCCCTGATTTACTTCTTTCGATTATATGTGGACATGTTTTGTTTCTGTTTTTTGTTATTTTTTTTAGGTAGTTTTTTATTTAAAAAAATCCAAAAACATTGAAAATTTTCAAAAAGACAAAAATATTTTATTTTGTGTATTGTTTTATTTGTTTTGAGGATTACATGAGTTATGATATCTCTCTCTTGATTTAGGACATGCTTGACATTGTGGAGAAACTTGAATAGTATGTGTTATATATGTGCTAAGCTATTTTTGATTTTGTGTGAGTATGTACTAGTTTGTACATGTACTCATGGGTTAATTAAGAAATTGATATTTCTTGTTTGTGTACCCTCTATAGCTTAGTTGAGCACTACCATGCATAGCTTTGCATTGTTCATTTAGTATAATGTGTGCCTTTTGTTTTTGGTCATAAATTTTTTTAAAACCAAAAAGATTTTTGTGTTTTGTTTTTCACATCTTGGATTTATAATCAAGGATTGACCATATTATCTTTACATAACAAGTTTATGTACCTTTTTTACCTTGGATGAGCTTATTTTATTGCACTTTACTAGTTTAAGCTTTGTAGTGCATGTTGTGTGGGAGATGTTTATAGTTTTTGATCACATGATCTTGATCTTGAAGTCACATGCCTTTGATTGTTGGACTTGAACTTATTGAGAAATGCATAAATAACCATCTCACCACTGTTTACTAGCCAATCATGAACACCTTAGTGCATATCATATGATTTTGTGCTCGAGAAAGTGTAGCACATGCACAAAAAGAACATAAGGTATAGCCTCGATATAAATGCTAAAATTGGTGTGTACACTATTGGACTATAATTAATTCAATCAATTAAAATTGGTGTGTACATTATCCTTGCTATTTTAATAAGTTTCTGAACAAATAAAATTGGTGTGTACATTATGAGGCAAATCAAGAAACTTACATGATTGCAACCTTGTTTTCTAGGAGATGTGAGAGTTATATGATGTAACTCTTTAAGTGATAGTCTCTTTCAAATTTGTGTGATGAATTTTGTAGAAATTGTGATTGATTACTATTCACATATCACCTCACATGTATCTCAAACTTTTGCTAGTTGCACACACTACATAAGTCACTCTTTGCTAAACTTGGTACATGATATTGTGTGTGAATTTGTTTTGGCCATCCAAGATTATATGTTCCTTGATTTTGATGCACAATGTGTTTTGTGTTTATGTTTTTGGGACAAAAAGTGTGAAAAACTTGTTTTTGGAAGATCTGGGTTGAATTCAAGTGTTTTTTTGAAAAATTTTTAATCTCATACTCATGCATTTCATTCATGAAATATTGTGTTTTGAGGAGTTTCTGCATAAAATTTCTTTGTTTTTCAAAAATTTGAGTTTTCCAGATTTTCGATTGGTCGAATCTTTTTCTCGACCGATCGAAATTGTGATAAAAATTTTGGTTTGAATCTGCCTGGCTCGATTGGTATTCGATCGATGCTCGACCGATCAAAACTGAAAAATTTTCAGTGTCTAAGTTTTTGACCAAATTCTTTTCATGCATCATTTATGTTTAGGATTCACATGCATTGCATTATTTTTTTTGTATCCGTCTTGCAGTTTTGCAGTTACATCTCTCATTATTTTCACACATAACATGCATACACTTTGCTAAATTGGGTACTCAACTTGATTTAAAAATTGATTGGTTAATTTTTTGAGGTATGTACTTTTTAGTATATGCTATTTTTATGTGTGAACTATAGAAAATATTTTTCTTATGAAATATGATGGATAATCAATGTGCAAATATTTTCTCTACTCATGCAACTGTTTATGGGTCACACAGTGTCAAGTTTGCATTTATTGAAAGAGAGAATATTTTTTTCATGTGTATCCTCAACTTAATTTTTTTAAAGTTTGGTTTGTGTCTTTTAATTTATCCCCACCTCCTAAATTTTCCCCGAAACTATTTTTCCCAAAACATGTTTTGTTTTTCCTATTTTTATAGGGGGAGAAAAGTTTTTTTTTAATCTTTGTTGTTCTTATGGGGAGTTGTTGCTCTTCATAGGGGGAGTTGTCTCTATTTTCTATAGAGTTAAATTGTTTTGTGTTCCCTTAATTCTCTATTTTCTCTTGGCTTTTGTTGCATAAATTTTTTTAATTTGGGCAACAATGAGTTATCTTTGTCAATACGTGACAAAAAGGGGGAGATTTAGATGAAATGTGAGAATATGTGGGAATCCTGTTTGTTTTGTTTAGGGGGAGTTGAAATTGTTTTTGAAAAAGGGAGAATATAAAAACTTTTTGATGTATCTAACTTAGGGGGAGAGTTAGTTTACTTTTGTTTTTATATTTGTGTTTCATATTGTTTATATGTCTTTCTTTCCACACATGCGTTTATGTGTTTGTTGAGTGTTTCAAGAAAGACAGGTACATTCTGATCAATACCTTCTACCTCTTATTGGCAACTTCTTGGTTAGGAGTCTTAGATTGGGATTTGTGATGCAATTGGGGATTTTATTGTATTGGGTTGTTCTTGTATTTGAGCATTTCATATTGTATGTAAGTTTTGTCACAAATTGCCAAAGGGGGAGATTGTTAGGTTTTAAATGTTTAGAACAATTGGCAAATCATAAACACAAACTTGTCTAGATATAGATCTTAGAGTCTATAGGTATTATTAGACAATGCTCAAGGTGATTCAAGTCAAGATTCAAGAACAAGTGCGCTGCAGAAAGAGATTTCAGAATTTGCCTAGTTCGACCGATCGAGAGACAGGCTTGATCGATCGAGATTCGTATCTGCAGAATTTTAATTAAACCCAAACAGCAGTTCAAGCCCATTAAGGATTAAGGTTTCAAATCTAGTTCTCCCAGTATATAAAGGAAACCCTAAGCACATTTTTATAAGGCTTTTTTAGAGAAGGAAGAGTGTGTCTCTTTGTATCTAGGGTTTTGTACCCAAAAGCTCTCTCATGTCTTCTACCGATGTTATTCCTTAAAGAATCTCAAGATCCGGTATTGTAAAAGTTGCTGCATTCTCTAGTCATCAAAGGTGCTGATGATTTAAACCTTCAAGGGTGGTCTTGGAGTCACAAACAAGAGAGTTTGTGTTACTAAACCTTTGAGTGTGATCTCAAAGTCACAAACGTGGGTGTTTGTGTTTTGCAAATGCCATGAAAGAAGTAGTCCGTAGACTCGGAGCTATCATGGGGTCGTGGTAGTAAGTTTTCTACTTGAGGTAGCAATAGGATGTTAGTGGTCTAAGTCGCTATTGTAAATCTTCAATTCTTTCATAGTGGATTTGCTGTTTTACCTTGAGGATAGCTAGGTTAAATCCTCCCCAGCTTTTTTACCTGTTTGGTTTTCCTGTGTCATCATATCATTGTGTTCTTTATTTTTTCGCTGCTTTACATGATATGATTTATTGTTTTAACCTAGATCTGAATAATAAACCTAAGTATTCACTTTGTTAATTAATTAGGTTAAACAATCTGGTTGTGTTTTAAGGGGTTTAAAAACGTACAGTGTTGTAAGCCTTCCTTCTCTTTAGCTTCACAATTTGGGCCAACCGTCATAGTTGATTTACCATCCTTTATCTTTTGACCTGACATTTGATAGAAACTTTCTGTTAAGGAAATATTTTATGTAATTGGCTTATTCTTTGACAAAACGCACTTTACTTGTATTTGGGTAGATCTGGGATGTGTTTGATGCTTCAAGAAACCTTGTTTCAAATTCAAGTGTTAAAGCCATACAAGTCTGTCCAAGATTCAAGTGAAGAAGTGCTAAATTTTAAATCTCGATAGCTGTTCGACACCTCCTTGACACCTGGCTATCTGTCGAGCTCTTAAAGGTGTTTCTTATCGCAATCTCGACACCTTCTCTATAGCTGGTCGATCGATCGAGAAATCTTCTGTCTCCTCGATAGCTTCTCGACACCTGGTAGATCGATTAAGATGTTCCTCGACACCTTCTCGACACCTACTCGATCAATCGAGATTTACTGAACCTTACGAAATTCAGATTTCCAAATCTGTTTTTCGGCCCATGCTAACATGTACGTGTAGGGTTTCTTTTCTCACAACCCTAGACCTATATAAGGCTTATTTTAGAGGCCGTCACATAAGAGAATACAAGGAGAATACATTCAAAAGGTGACCGATGCCTTATTCTCTCTGAAAGAAGTTACTGCGTCTTTTGCGCCTTAGGGTTTTGTAACCAAGTGCTTCTTGGTCTTCATTGTTGATGAAGTGAAGAACTTTGCAATCAACATCTTCTTCTAGTTGGTGATTAAGTCGCGTACTGGGATCCGCACAATTGGTTAGTCACGTACTTGGAATTCGTGCATCATCAAAGGGTGGCGTTCATATACTGAAGAGTTCAGAGGTTCTGAAGCGGTAGAAGGTTTCTGCTGTGAGTTCATCTACGGGGATTGTAGAGTCTAGGGACAAAGGTTTTGTACTAGATCTGAAACTCCTTTTCATTATAGTGGATTACTTTTCGAGAAGGTTTCCCCCCAGGTTTTTTACTGTGAAACTGGTTGGTTTCATTGGTTTTCCTGGGTCATCATATCTTGTCTTATTTACTTTTTCGCTGCATATGATTTTGACATGATATTGATGTTTGTTTGTTTTAACAAGATTTATTCATAATTAATCTAATTAACAACTTGGGTTTAAAACTTGTTAATTCTTTCAACCGGGGTCTAAATTTTCCAACACTTTCCAAAGCCTTTTTCAGCCTTCCTAGTGTGTTTATTCAGCTTCATGAATATAAGGATGTCATCCGCAAAGAACAGATGTGTTATAGGTATTTCTATTTTTCGCAATTCAGTTCCCTGCATTAGGCCTTTTCCCTCCATATCCAATAACATACATGATAGGATATTTACACAAAGAATAAAGAGGTATGTGGATAGCGAGTCACCTTGTCTTATGCCTCTTGAGGGTTTGAAACTTTCTGTTGGAGCTCCATTGATTAAGATGCTATAGGTCACTATGCTTACACACTGCATGATTAGACTTCTCCATGGTTGACTAAAACCAGTTTTTTGTAGGACTACTTCCAAGAAGTTCCAACTCAATCAATCATAAGCTTTGCTGAGATGAATTTTTAAGGCTGCGAAATGGGCTCTGCCTTTCTTCTTGGACCTTATTGTGTGTAGTAATTCATGGGCAATGATTATATTTTCTAAAATAAGCCTCCCTTTGCTAAAGGTATTTTGATATGGTGTAATGATATCTTCCATAATGGGTTTGAACCTATTTGCTAGCACTTTAGAAGCTACCTTATACGCTACATTGCATAGGCTGATTGGTCTAAAATCTCCCACTGTTTCTGGACTCAAACTCTTTGAGACTAAAGTGATGAAGGTTCTATTTAGTTCTTTTAGAATGAAGCCCAACCTTAAGAAGCCAAGGGTTGCCTGTGTGATAATAGGTCCCATAGTATTCCAGCATTTTTGGAAGACCAAGGCTGGAATACCTTCCAAGCCTTGGGTTTTCCAAACCCCTAATTGAAAGTGTTAAGTTATGATTTTTCTCATAACATTAGTGTCGGCTTATTCCATGACAAAAAGTGTTGTAATTGCATAAATTTGTTTCCTTGTATTTCTGTGGGATTTTATTGTATTAGGTTTAGTATTAAGTTGGTGAAGACTCAAGCTTAATTGAAAATCAAGTGGATTTTGCGAGAAGCTAACCCACGAAGTAGCCACATGAGAAGCACATGACTGAAAGTTGAAGAGTCGTGCCAGGCTGTCAGTTTCGCGAGTGTCTCGCGGGTAAGGCCTTCCCGCGAGGTACTCGCGAAACATTCTGCCTGGAGGATTTTTAAGTGTGACTTTCTCACCCTTCACCCATACTATATATACCCTCATTACCCACAGAAATTGTAAGGAGACCATTCAGAGAGAAAAACCCTAGATAGGTTTTCTACAACACACATACACCCATCTTTTGAGAGAGAGCTACTCATCCTTAGTGAGAAATCATTCTAGCCTTTTTTCCTTCCCTCTCCCATTGTCATACATTGAGAGGAGATTTGTACCCAAATACAATCCACACCTTTTCAAAGTGTAAAGAGTGTTTTGGAGGAAGCTTTGGGGATTTGCCAAAAGAAGCCGGTGAGGCTTGGCAGATGCAATCGAGCGTATTGCAGGATCTGGAGAGCTAGAGAAGACAAGCCTTGGTGAAGTCAGTTGGTAACAGGAGCTTGGAGGGCTCAAGTACATTGGGTAGACTAGGCTTGGAGGGTCTTTTGTTATTCGTGTACTCCAACTTTATTCTCTAGTGGATCGATTTACCGCTTGGAGGGCGGCGGAGAGGTTTTTGGCCGAGTTCTTCGGTTTCCTCTTCGATAACACATCGGGGTGTTATCTTATGTTTGCATTCTTCTTCCCTACTCTTTTAGCTTTCATTTTATTGCTGTGATTTGATGAATATGGCTTAGAGTAGTTATATTGTTTATCCGCTCGCATTTACTCTATTCTGCACTTAGTTTAAGTTAGAGTAAAATCAATTGAGCCATAAATTTTAATTTGGGGGTCTAAACAGCTCTTGTGTTTTCACACATATTCATGCGTTCAAAAAGATTGCCTCCTAACTTCTTTTTCAGTAAATTCTCTGTCCAAACCTTGTCTATGAATAAAAGAAAGCCCACATAGATTGTATATATCCAAAATATTTGCTATATCTTCTTTACTCATCTCTTCTATATCTTCTTTACTCATCTCTTTTGGAGCTTGATAGAGGTTCTGAAACTGTTCCTTCATGTGTTGTCTAATGTTTTCTTCTACCTCTAGCCATTGTCCTATGTCTTGCTTTATTATGGTAATGCGATTATTTATTCTCCTTTGCTAAAGGCATTTTGATATGATGTAATGATATCTTCCATAATGGGTTTGAGCCTATTTGCTAGCACTTTGGAGGCTACCTTATACTCTACATTGCATAGGCTAATTGGTCTAAAATCTCCCACTGTTTCCAGACTCAAACTCTCTGAGACTAAGGTGATGAAGGTGCTAGTTAATTCTTTTAGTATGAAGCCGGACCTTAAGAAGCCAAGGGTTGCCTGTGTGATAGTAGGTCCCATAGTATTCCTGCATTTTTGGAAGACCAAGGCTGGAATTCCATTCAGGCCTGGGGCTTTCCAAGCCCCTAATTAAAAGATTGCCTCCCTAACTTCTTTTTCTGTAAATTCTCTATCCAAATTGTGAAAGACCGGGACTTTTGGGTACTCTCAATCAAAAAAGAATGTATTAACACCTCTCTTTTGGGGTTATGTGGAGTCGCCACTTATTTTTTTTATTACAAAAAAATTAGAAAAAAATTATAATATTTAATTCACATATCTGAAACACCTCAAGTTTCATTAATTGAACATATGAATACAACTTGGTAGAATATTATTTCAAGGCTTTGGTCCTAAATACAATCTATGTAAAAAAAAATACAAAACTTTGGTCCTAGATACAATCTACCAAAATAAAAATAAAGCACTATTCTATGAACCAAAACCTATGGTTCGAGGACTAGGTTATAGAATGGGAAGGTGTTAGGTACCCATTCAGCCCGGGCAAAGCCTGGTCTTTAAGACTCTAAATGATCATTAAGTACCCCTATTCAAAATGTTAAATGATATGCAACAAATGCCATGCCAACTTCTAGATCTAGGGTTAAAATACTATTTGAGAATCCTAGATCTGCAATTTTATTTTATATGAAAAAGGTTTGATGAGATTGCTTGATTAGAAATCTAGATCTGAGTTTCCATGGTGAGAAAGAGTGAGTTTTTAATAAAAATTCAAATCTAGTTTTATTTTTATAAATGTGAGAGAAAACATATTTTTTATGAAAAATACATATCTGGTTTAGTTAAAAAAAAAGACAAATAAGATTTTAATGAAAAATACAGATATAGTTTTATTAAAAAAAATACAGATCAGATTTTTATGAAAAATATAAATCTGGTTTTAGAAGTGAAAAATATAGATCAGATTTTTATGAAAAATACTGATTTGGTTTTAGAAGTAAAAAATACATATCAGATTTTAATGAAAAATACAGATCTGGTTTTGTTAGTAAAAAAATACAGATAACATTTTATAAAAAACACAGATCTAGTTTTAGAAGTAAAAAAATAAAAATAAGATTTTAATGAAAAATACAGATCTGGTTTTGTTAAAAAAATACAAATTAGATTTTTATGAAAAATACAGATCTGGTTTTAGAAGTAAAAAATACATATCATATTTTTATGAAAAATACAGATTTGGCTTTAGAAGTAAAAAATACAGATCAGATTTTAATGAAAAATACAAATCTAGTTTTGTTAGTAAACAAATACATATCAGATTTTAAAAAAAAATACAGATCTAGTTTTAGAAGTAAAAAAAAAAACAGATCAGATTTTGATGAAAAATACAGATATGGTTTTGTTAGTAAAAAATACATATCAAATTTTATAAAAAATACAAATCTGGTTTTAGAAGTAAAGAAATACAAATTAGATTTTAACAAAAAATACAGATCTTGTTTTGTTAGAAAAAAATACAAATCAGATTTTAATGAAAAATACAGATCTGGTTTTAGAAGTAAAAAAATACAAATCAAATTTAATGAAAAATACAGATCTGGTTTTAGAAGTAAAAAAATACAGATAAGATTTTAATGAAAAATACAGATCTGGTTTTGTTAGTAAAAAAATACATATATGATTTTAATTAAAAATTACAAATCTAATTTTTAAGGTAGAAAAGAATGAAACTTTCATGTCAGATTTTCTTGTAAATCTAAAATCCTAAAAGAAAATTTAACCCTAGATCAATGCATGTTAATCAATCAACATATTAAAATCTTAACTAATCATGTGAATTTTCCAAGGGGAGAGAGGGCATGCAATAACTTATTAAGAACATGACTATGTAAACAATGAAAGAAGCAAAGACATACTCACAGAAGATAAAGCAGAAACAAAAGCATGTTTATGGGAAGTAAAATAAGAACAAAATCATGTTTGTGGAAAGTAAAGCAAGAACATACTTGCAAGAATAAATTCTACAAGAGGGGATTATTTTAGAAATCAAAGAGAATGAATCTCTTAGAGATCTAAAAGATCTAAAATACAGTCACTTAACAGAAAAGAAATTCCTAAAGCAGAGCTTCTAGAATTTCTTTAATGTAAAGGGAGAGAGGGGTCAGGGGTGCTGAATGTTGGGAGGCCTCCTCTATTTATAGAAGTGTTAATTGCTTAAAAAATAAGATAGGGTTGCTTAGAAAATCAGCAGATACGAATTAGGTCAGGTTTTATCCCTAAAAAATCGAATCTGATGGGTCTAAACTTGAACTAAACGTATCTGGGCCAAATTTGAAATTTGTGCCAATCGGCACTATGGAAGTGCCGATTGGCACTATTGGAGTGCCGATTAGCACTCTTTAGTGCTTCACCTAGTTTCGTCTTCTTGTACGTTTTGAACTCTTTTTTGGGCGTTTCTCTGGGCCAAGAATTGTACTTAGACATTTTTTGGACTTGTATTCCTAGTAAAATCCATTTTAACTTGATAATTAAATCCTTAAAAATAATTATTTGAAAGATAATTACCCTAAAAACCTAATTATCAACTTAATTCCCATATTATCAGATTATTCATTTTATTCCCATGCAACCAAACTTATTTTAAGAAAAATACTCCACCAATCACATAAATTTATTTAATTAATTTTAATTATCAACCAATCAAAATTAATTTCAATTAATCACATGTGATCAGTTCCACCCAAATGAATGCATGCAGACCGTGAAAACTTGATCTTGTGATATCTTTCAATCTGATGATCTAATTTGGGAACCGGGCATATCATCACGATCATTAGAATCTCAAGATCATTTTTATGTTATGTGATGAATGATTTAGTGCATGAAATGAAATCATGATTTTTTGGGTACTCAGAATGATTACTTCGAATAAAAGACAGCCCAAGTAGATTGTATATATCCAAATTCTTTGCTATATCTTCTTTACTCATCTCTTCTAGCGCTTGATAGAGGTTCTAAAACTGTTTCTTTATGTGTTGTTTGATGTTTTCTTCTTCCTCTAGCCATTGTCCTGTGTCTTGCTTTATTTTGGTAATGTGATTATTTATTCTCCTTTGCTTGACTAAAGTATGGAAATATCTTTTATTTCTATCTCCTTTTAGAGTCTAATCATTTCTCTCTTTTTGGGCCTAAAAGGTCTCTTCCATGTCCAAAAGAAGTTGGAGCTCTTGTTGTTTTAATTGTTCTTGCCTAGTTGATTCTGGGGTGTAGTGTTGGTTTTACAGATCTGAAAGTTGACTCTTTAGCTTTGATAATTTTTTGTGGATGTTTCCCAAATCGTTTGTTCCATTCATAACAAGCCCTTTGAACTCTGTTGAGTTTTGTTGTCAATATTTTCGCTGCTGAACCAAATGCACTTTGTCTCTATGTATCTTCAATGACTTTCCTACAACTTGGGCGTAATAGCCACATGGCTTCAAATCTTTATGGTCTTTTCCTGAAAGTTTGCATTCTATAGGTATCAAGTATTATTGGAGCATGGTTAGAAATTGTTATTTGCTAGGCTTCCAAACTACTGTGTCCAAAAGAGTTTAGCCATTCTAGATTCACAAAGGCTCTTTCAAGTCATTCAAGCACTAAATCTTCATCATCTCTATTGTTATTCCAAGTAAACTTAACCCTAGTAACATTCATGGGTGTTAGAACATATGTAAATCATGTTAGGAACATATGTCATTATAGAATTGGCTAATCCTTTGACAAAACGCACTTTACTTGTATTTGGGTAGATCTAGAATGGGTTTAGTACTTCAATGAACATGAGTTCAAGTCTAGTATTGAAGCCATGCAAATCTGTCCAAGAAACAAGTGAAAAAGTGTTAATTCAAGAAGTGCTGATTCATTAAAGCTCGATAGCTCTTGATAGCTCGCAAGTGAAGAAGTGTTGATTCATTAAATCTCGATAGCTAGCTCGATAGCTCTCGATACCTCTCGATAGCTCGCAACAGGTACGAAAATCAGTTTTTATGTAGGGTTTCTTTTCTCACAACCTAGACATATATAAGGCTCATTTTAAAGGTCGTCACATAAGAGAATACAAGGATAACACATGCAAAAGGTGACCGATGCCTTATTCTCTCTGAAAGAAGCTATTGCGTCTTTTGCGCATTAGGGTTTTGTAACCAAGTGCTTCTTGATCTTCATTGTTGATGAAGTGAAGAACTTTGCAGCCAACAATCTTCTTCAAATTGGTGTGTTAGTCACGTACTGGGAGCCACGCATCATCGGTTTGTCACGTACTGGGATCTGTGCAAAAAGGGTGGCATTCATATATTGAAGAGTTCAGAGGTTCTGAAGCGGTAGAAGGTTTCTGCAGTAAGTTTATCAACGGGGATTGTAGAGTCTAGGGACAAAGGTTTTGTACTAGATCAGAAACTTCTATTTACTATAGTGGATTGCTTTTCGGAAAGGTTTCCCCCCAGGTCTTTTAATGTGAAACTAGTTTGTTTCATTGGTTTTCCTAGGTCATCATATCTTGTCTTATTTATTTTTTTCCGCTGCATGATTTTGACATTATATTGATGTTTGTTTGTTTTAACAAGGTTTATTCATAATTAATCTAATTAACAACTTGGGTTTAAAACTTGTTAATTCTATCAACCGGGATCTAAATTTCCCAACACGTGGTATCAGAACGGGTACACTCTGATTGGATTAATTTCCTGAGTGTGATCCTTGACCCCCATTGTCATGGATCGTGGACAATCTCTTTTGATTCCTCATTTATTTGATGGAACTAATTATGCGTACTGGAAAGTTCGTATGAAAGTTTTTTTGCAGGCTCTAGGTGAACAGGTATGGCAAGCTGTTGAAGTTAGCTGGATTAAGCCAAAGAAAGCGCCGGTGAATTGGGATGAAGCAACAATCATAACGGAAAATTTCAACAGTAGGGCCTTGAATGCTTTGTTTTGTGGGGTGACCAATGAGAAATTCAAGAAAATATCATCCACGGAAGTTGTCAAGGAAGTATGGTCCATTCTTGAGACCACCTATGAAGGTACCAAGGCAGTAAAGACTGTGAAGCTTCAAAGACTCATAAGTAGTTTTGAAGAAATAAGGATGGAGGAGGATGAGACTTTTGATGAGTTCTACGCTAAACTCAAGGATATTGTGAATTCTGCCTTCAATCTTGGAGAATCTATTGCGGAATCCAAAATTATTAGGAAAATCCTTAAGTCATTACCTGAAAGATTCCATGTCAAGATCACTGTCATTGAAGAAGTAAAGGATATTGATCAACTTCCTTTGACTGAGCTCGTAGGGAACCTTTAAACCTATGAGATGGGATTAGGTTTAATGGGAAAAAGTGGAAAGAGTAGAAACTTAGCTCTTACGGGGATAGAGGAAGAGATTGATGACTCTGAAGATGAAGATGAAAGCAAGAATGAAGATGAAGATGATGATGAGGATGAGGATCCAACCTTCATAACTGATGAGATTATCAAGCTTCTTCAATTTAAGAAAAAGGGTAAGGGCAAACCTCCTAGGAAATCTAAATTCTCAAGGAAGGGCAAGAATGAGAAACCCCTCATCCAATACCATAAGTGCAAAGGTTTTGGTCATATGAGGATAGAGTGCCTAAACTACCTTATAAAGGAAAAGACCAAGGAGTCAAAAGATAAAGGGTTTGGTCATATGACTCTTCTGATGAGTATGTGGATGAATGTAGTCACATTATGGCCTTTGCTGCCTCAGCCGATAAAGTGATTGTGGACATGCCAGTGACAGTGAGGATTCTTCTAATGATGAAGTACCCAAGAAGATGACCCTTCAGGAAGCCTATGATAAGCTATGCACTGAATTTATAAAATCTGAAAAGACTTCTCATCTTTGTAGAAAAGAGCTTAATGAGGTAAAAACTGAAAAAGTTGATCTATTAGTCAAACTAGATGAGACTACAAGGTTAGTTGAGACACTTGTTGTGGAGAACACCTCATTAGAGGAGAAGATCAAGAATCTTGAGGTTGAGCTTAGTCAAGCTAGAATTCAAATGGAGAGGATGTCTAGTGCAAAGCTTGATGAGGTTTTGAGTGCTCAAAAGCCTAATTCTGATAAGACTGGCTTAGGATATGTTGTTTCCTCCAGCCCCTCCTCTTCCACAGCTTCTGGATCAAGGACTGTCTTTGTGCTCCAATTTGAGAAAGGTGATAAAGGTATGAAATCTAAAACTGATTTGGGTAATTCTAAATCCTTTGTTAGACCTCATGTTTTTCACCATTGTAGTGTTTCTGGACACATTCGTCCTAATTGCTTTAAGTTGTATCCTCAAAAGTAAGTGTCCAAACGATCACAGGTTTCCTCTCAAGGACCTACACCTTTGTTTAGAGAGTTATTAAAAGTCTTGAGCTTTTTAACTCAATTTCAGGAGAATTTTAATTCTTCTATGTCCTTTAGTAGACATACTAGAACACGTGCTTTTTCATCTTCACGACCAAAGACTCGTGCTGTGTGTGAGAGAAAAGAGCCTAAGACTTAATTGTCTTTTCTGTTTGTCCTCTACTTTAATTCTTTCTATCTTAAGTAGAACTCTCTTTGCTTGATTTCTTATCTGTTTTGGAATCATACTTTCATGCATATGCATCTTTTTTTCATGCTTTCATGTTGTTTGTCTGTTTTTGTTTGGTTGTTTAGTTTTTATTTTGTTTGTTTTTCAAAATAAAAAAAAGGGGAAAAATCAGAAAAATACAAAAACAATGTGTGTTTTGTGTACATTGGTACTTGTGTACCTTGGATAGCCATTGAAACAAAGTTTTCTAAACTTTGTATCTTTTGTATCTCTATGCACAACTAAGCAAGTGAGTTTTGTGGCTCATGTTTGTGATGAGTAAGATTAAGTAATCTCTTATACTTAACACTCGTATCACTCCTTTTGACGGGAAAGACTAGAAAATCCTAAAAGAAGGGCATAAATAACCATCTCACCACTGTTGCCCGCCAATCATGAAATGACATTTGTATGCTTCTGCATAGCAAAAGTGGAATGTCAAATGCTTAACATAATTGGGTATTTCTTTTCTCTCTCTTATATGCCCTTGCATGGTTTGCTTATGAAAGAAAAATATGCAATGAAAAATAAAAGCAAAAAGATCAAAATGCTTTATATATGATTGCAAGCATGTATTCTAGGAGATGTGGGAGTTATAGGATGTACCTCAAAGGTGATAGTCCCCATCAAACAGTTATGATTATGTGTGAGTTAAAGTGATTTTCTCATATCTAAAATCGTCATAACATGTAGACACTTATGCAATCTTGCGTTGTTTTTCACACACAACATGCAATATTCTTTGCTATTCTTGATGCATGTGCAGGTAGAATGTGATTTGGCCATCACAAGGAATACATGTGTTAATGTATGCTCACTAAACTGTCTTAACTTGTTTTTGAAATATAAAATTGGTTAGACTTGTTTAGTGTGTGTGTGTGTGTGTGTTTTGGATCTAAATGCTTGACATTTTTCTTGTTGAGAGATGTTTTTGAAAGCTTAATATGTTGTTTGGATCTTTGGTTGAGTAGCTTGCTTGATTGCATTCTTTTCTGTGTGTTTTTCCTCTTTTTGAAAAACTGTTTTTTATCAAGCTCGACAGCTTCTCGACAGATTCTCGATCCATCGAGAAACTTTCTGTCTACTAGATAGATGCTCGATAGCTGTTTGATCTGTTAGGTTCTAAGTACTTACGAACTAATTTATTAGAACTCTAATTTGTATTGTTGGCAAACCATGATCAAAACAGGTTTTTAGTCTTGTTTTAAACTTGCTCAAAGTATGTGTTTTATGTAAAGTTGGAATCGAGCTGCTGCAAAATTCATTGTGCAATTCGGTCTGATTCGATCAATCGAGAATTAGACTCGATTGATCGAAAGTCGAGCAGAATGTTTTTTCTACAGAATTTCCAACTTAGCCCTAAGCCCATATAACGTGTAGGGTTTTATGTTTTGCCCTAAGTATAAAAGGGAAACCCTAGCCACGTTTTTTAGAAGCTTTATTTTCTATGTGTGTGAATCTCTTGTGAGATCTGAGAGGTGGTTGCCTTCACACATACTTAGGATTATCAAGAAGGAGATTTCATTGAGAGCTTGATGATCATTCAGTGGCTGCACTAAAGAGTTTAAAGATACATAAACGGGAGTGCTTGTACTTACTGGGAATTCAAGAAAGAAGTAGTCCGTGGACTCGGAACTATCATGGGGTCGTGATAGTAAGTTTCCTACTCGAGGTAGCAATAGGATGTTAGTGGTCTAAGTCGCTATTGTGTAAACTTCAATTCTTTCATAGTGAATTCGTTTTACCTTAAGGATAGCTAAATTAAATCCTCCCCAGGTTTTTTACCGGTTTGGTTTTCCTGAGTTATCATATTGTTGTGTTCTTTATTTTCTGCATTTTACAATAATATGATATTTTTGTTAACATAGATCTGCATAATTTACTTAAGTTAATCACTTGGCTAAATAACTAAATTAATCTGATTGTGTTTAAGGGGTCTAAAAACGTACAAGTGGTATTAGAGCGGGTTGCTCTCTTGTTGTAGATCTATTGATCTAAGAGCTGATCTTTGACCCCTGTTGTCATTGAACACGGACACTCTCTTGTTATTCCACCTCACTTTGATGGGAATAACTATGCTTATTAGAAAGTAAGGATAAAAGCATTCCTGAAATCCATTGATGAGAGAGTCTAGAACTCCGTTGAGTATGGATGGAAGAAGCCCACTACTCCTGTTAGTGAGTGGCAAACTTCTCAGAAAGAAGTAGTCGCTTTTAATAGCAAAGCTATGAATGCTATTTTTAATGTTGTTTCTATGGAGGAATTTAAGAGAATCTCTAATGTTGAGATTACTCATACTGCTTGGAATATCCTTCAAACTGTGCATAAAGGCACAAAAGCAGTTAAAATCAATAAGTTGTAGCAATTAACTACTAGATTTGAAAGCATTAGGATGTTTGATGACGAATCCTTTGATGAATTCTATGCTAAGCTTAACGATATAGTTAATTTTGCTTATAATCTGGATGAAATCTATGATCAACCTAAAATTGTTAGGAAAATTCTTAGGTCTTTGACTGAAGATTTTAGACCTAAAGTGACTACCATCACTGAAAGCAAGGATGTGGACTCCATCCCTGTTGATGAACTTATAGGATCTCTTCAGTCCTATGAGTTGGACCTACCTAAGACTGGTAAATCCAAATCAATGGCTCTCAAGTCTGTTGATGATGTTAATGCAAGTGGATTTAATGATGAGCTCTCTGCTACAAAGTGTTAGGACATATGTGTTTCACATGTTAAGAACATATGTCATGATTTTATGTAATTGGCTAATCCTTTGACAAAACGCACTTTACTTGTATTTAGGTAGATCTAGGATGTGTTTAAATACTTCAAGAAACCATATTTCAAGATCAAGTGTTGAAGCCTTCAAGTCTGTCCAAGAAAACAAGCTGAAAGTGCAAAATCACTAAATCTCAACAACTAGCATGTGTCGAAGTTTAAGGAGCTGTTCAACCCGTAAGCTCGACAGCTATCTCGACAGATGCTCGACACCTCCTATTTGTCGAGATTTAAGAAAACAGCAATTTGAACTATTTTTCTTAGGATCCGTAATTATGTGTTTGGGCCTTCTTTTCTCCTAACCCTAAACATATAAAAGGATTGTTTTAAGGGTCGTCAAAGAGTACACAAGTTGCACAAGCATTGAGCAAACCTTGTTCAAGAAAATTGTGACTAGAGATAAAGTTCTTGCCTTTGTTCATCTCTTTCTTGTGAAGAAGTTGCTGTGTATTTACACCGTAGGGTTTTGTAACCAAGCATCTTCTTGATCTTCATTGTGTGGATGAACTAAAGAACTTTGCAGCCAACAACCTTCTTAGTTGGTGATTAAAGTCGCGTACTGGGATCCGTGCATTAGTTAGTCACGTACTTGGGAGCCGTGCATCAAAAGAGGGAAACTGTCACTACAGAACAAGTCTAATTGGGTATTAGGGTAAGGGTTCAACTGTAGGTTGGTAAGGTACTTAGAATTCCTTTACTTGTAACCGCTTGTTGTGATAATAGTGAAGTTTTGGGAGTGGTGACCTGAAAATCACCCGGTGGGGTTTTTGCCGTTAAGTTTTCCCCATTCATAAACAAATCACCATGTCATTTATTTTTCGCTGCGTATTTAGTTGTTTGGTGATTTGTTTGTGTTACCACGCATTTTGCATGATAAATTGATTAATTAACAACTTGGCTAATTAATTAATTAATTTCAATCACAAGGGGTCAATACGTTCGTGGCCTATCAAGTGGTATCAGAGCTGGCACACTCTGATTAGGGTTTAATCTTTGTTGTGTTGATCCATTGACCCCTGTTTGTCATGGATAGAGGACAGTCGTTAATTATACCTCCTTTATTTGATGGCACTAACTATGCATACTAGAAAGTACGCATGAGAGCTTTCTTGCAGTTTTTAGATGAGAAGGTGTGGCAAGCTGTGGAGATAGGCTGGACTAAGCCTACAGAAGCGCCAGTCGATTGGGATGATGCAAAGATCAAGGCGGCAAACTTCAACAGCAGGGCATTGAATCCTTTATTCAGTGCAGTCACAAATGAGGAGTTCAAGAAAATATCCTCTACTGAAACTGCTAAGGAGGCATAGACCATTCTCCAGACAACCTATGAGGGTACAAAGGTTGTCAAGGATTCAAAGCTTCAGAGGCTCACTACAAGCTTTGAAAAAATAAAGATGGAGGAGGATGAGTCATTTGATGAGTTCTATGCCAAGCTGAAGGACATAGTGAACTCTGCATTCAATCTTGGGGAAACCATTGCAGAACCCAAGATTGTGAGAAAGGTGCTCAGATCTCTGCCTGAGAGATTCCATGCCAAGATTACGACGATTGAGGAATCAAAGGACATTGACAAGATTCCTTTGACAGAGCTGGTTGGTAATCTGTAGACTTACAAGCTAGGGTTAACAAGGATTGGTAAGTCAGGCAAAAGTAAGAGCATGGCACTGAAGGCCAAGAACAGTGACACAGATGAGTCTTCAGACGATGAAGATTCCAAGATGAAGTCCTACATCACCAGGCAGTTCAAGAAATTTATGAAGAATGCCAATGGAAAGGGCTTCGACAAGGACCGTAGACAATCCAGTTCTTCTCAGTTCAAGAGCCAAGATAAAGGGAAGAAGGATGCAAGGGATGGCGGTCAGTACACTATTCTAGTAGGACCTAAGTGCTTTGGGTGTCAAGGTTTCGGTCACATGAAAAATGAGTGTCTTACATATCTCAAGAGCATTGGGAAGAGCAAGGCACTTGCTGCTACTTTGAGCGACACCGAGCCTGAGGAAGATTCCGACAATGAGGATGACGAAATCTTGAATGCCTTCACTGCCACTATCAATCCTACTGAAGGGATTGTTGAAAGTGTGGATGAAGAAGAGGACTTGGTGGAGTCAAATTTTGAGAAAATGGATGATCAAGATGATATCCATACAGCCTATGAAAAATTGTACAAAGTTTCTGAAAAACATGAGAAACTTTATAGGCTAGCCACCAAGAAGCTCAGTGATGTGGAACTTGATCGTGAAGAGCTATCCACAAAGTTTGATAAGGCTAATCAGACTATTGGAGCACTGAGATTCGAGAACAATTTCTTGGCTGAGAAGACCAAGAAGCTTGAAGTGGAGCTGTTTCAAGTCAGAGCTCAATTGGAGAAGACTTTAAGTGCAAAGCTTGATGAGATGCTAAATCTTCAGAAATCTGCTTCCGATCGAACAGGTTTAGGGTATAGTCTTTCTTCCTCTAATATTGCTTCTACTAGTTCTACTGTTTTTGTTCCTCCTGCTAATAATGTTGAAATTAAGAACAATGATGTTAAAACTATTTTAGCTAATGAGAACTTAGACAAGAATAAATCTATCTTAGGAGCACCCCCTAAGCAAGATAAAAAAAGAAGCTAAGAACCCTAGGGCTAAAAGGGCAAACTCTCAAAAGCCTAAACAGAAAAAGCAGCATCTCTGTCATCATTGTGGAGCTACCGGTCATACTCGACCAAATTGCTATAAGTGGCTTGCCACTCAACAGAGCAACGGCATGATAGCATCTAGAAGTCAGAATCAGCTTCAATCCTCTCTTGCTCCTCTTGGAGATCTTCTCAAAGCCCTCATGTTCCTTTTGAACTTGAACGGTTTCAATTCTTCCCCCTCACCGCCGGTTCAAGGGTTTAATCAAAGAAAAGGTTCTTCCAGAGTGTGGAAGGAAAAGGGCTCCAAGTGATTTTATCACTTTCTTATTTCTCTTCTTGTTTTTGTTTGCATTACTTGTGTGTTTTGCTTTACTATTTTGAGTCAGTCTAGTTTTATACTCTGTTTTATTTAGCATGTTTTTGTTTGTTTTTCAGTTTTGTTTATTTTGTTTTTCATATAAAAATTTTAAAAAAAAAATTTGAAAAATCAGAAAAATACAAAAACAGTGTGTGTTTTGTGTACATTGGTACTTGTGTACCTTGGATGGCCATTGAAACAAAGTTTTCTAAACTTTGTATCTCTTGTAGCTTAGATGAGCATCTCTACTAAGCAAGTGAGCTTTGTGGCTCTTGTTTGTGATGAGTAAGATTAAGTTATCTCTTGCACTTAACACTCATATCACTCTTTTTGATTGGAATGATTAGAAAATCCTAAGAGAAAGGCATAAATAACCATCTCACCACTATTGCCCGCCAATCATGAATGACATTTGTATGCTTCAGCATAACAAAATTGGAATGTCAAATGCTTAACATAATTGGTATTTCTTTTCTCTCTATTATATGCCCATGCATGATTTGCTTAAAAAGAAAAATATGTAAAGAAACATCAAAAGCAAAAAGATCAAAAATGCTTTAAATATGATTGCAAGCGTGTTTTATAGGAGATGTGGGAGTTATAGAATGTACCTCGAAGGTGATAATCCCCATCAAACAGTTATGATTGTGTGTGAGTTAAAGTGATTTACTCATATCTCAAATTGTCATAACATGTTGACACATTTGCATTCTTGCGATGTTTTTCACACACAACACGCAATATTCTTTGCTACTCTTGATACATGTGCAAGTACAATGTGATTTGGCCATCACAACGTTTTACATATGTTAATGTATGCTCACTAAACTGTCTTAACTTGTTTTTGAAATGTAATATTGGTTAGACTTGTTTAGTGTGTACGTGTGTTTTTGAAGATCCATGTGCTTAAAATTTTTGTTGAGAGATGTTTTTGAGAGCTTAATATGTTGATTGGATAATTAGTTGAGTTGCATGCTTGATTGCATTCATATCTGTGTTTTTCTCTTCTTGAAAAACTGTTTTGAAAAGCTGGCTCGACACCTCCTTGATACCTCCTCGATAGCTGGCTATTTGTCGAGCTTCTTTAGCTTTTTCTTATCGCAATCTCGCTAGCACCTCGACACCTGGTGGATCGATCGAGAAAGTTTCTGACCCTTCGATAGCTTCTCGACACCTGGTGGATCGATCAAGATTCTATTCTTGTTTTTGGTGGTTCTTCCTCGACACCTTCTCGATACTTGAAGCTGTCGACGGCCTTTTCCTCGATACCTCCCTCGAAAGATACCTCGATACCTTTCGACACCTTCATTTGTCGAGATTTACTGAGGCTCTATTTAAGCATCTCATGCGATCCGCCTCTCATTTCTATCGATCTCACTCTCGATTGCTCTGACTTTTCCTCTCCCAAACACTCTCATCTCACTCCAATCTTGATCCTCAAGGTTTCTTCAGGCTTTTTCAAGATTTTCTTCATCTTGGTAAGCTTTCTTTCTCTCATACTACATGCATTCATGTTTTTGAAACCAAGGTTTTGGAATTTTTTGAAAAATTTTGGGGTTTTTCAAAATTGATGAGTTTTTGTTGAAATTTTGAGATGGGTTTTCAATTAAATGAGTTTAACATCTCATGCATTGCATCACATTTGCATTATAATAGTATTGTCATGCATTTAACTGTATGCAATCTCTTTGTGTGCTGGTAGGATTGGATTGGGCTGAGCCCATGATGTATTTACTTTGCATGTCACATGCTCATGCATTCTCCATGCATAGGTACTTCTTTTCACATAGTTTTAATATTGTGAACTGGTTTGGGACTTTTCTAATTGTCTCTTTTTCTCTCTCTCTCTACTGTTGGCTACGTTAGTAGTGTCTATGGCACCGAAACGTAAATCCGCTCCATCCCGGAACTTTCTTCGTTCCAGGGTATCCCTTTCATCTTCAGATTCTACCCCCCTATCTTTCGGTTCCGTGATGATGACGCTCATAAAGCATTCTCGGAGAACTTTTCTAGACAAGGTGTTTATTCGGAACGCCAAGTCATTCTGGCAGATTTTGCCGACACTGACCTTCCCACTGTCATTCACAGTCGGGAATGGGAGTCACTGTGTGACGTCCCGGTCACTTGTCCTCTCGTGCTTATTCAGGAGTTCTACTCCAACATGCACGGGATTGACCCTTCTGTCCCTCACTTTATCACTCGTGTTAGGGGTGTTAGCATTCCTGTCACACCGTAGCTTGTTGTAGATGTGCTTTGGGTACCTAGGATAGTGTTTCCTGACTATCCGAGTTGTGATCGTCTGCGGACTGTGTCCAAGGATGAGCTCATGGCTGCTTTTTGTGAGCGTCCCTCTGATTGGGGTGGTTGCCAGTTCACATCCTGTAAGGGCTTTGCAAAAGGTCCTAGGTTTTTGAACATGGTGATGACTTTTATACTCCATCCACTCTCTTACTACAACTCCATCACGGAGCCTCGTGCTCGATTTTTGTTGTCTCTTCTTGAGCATCTGAATATAGATTTTCCTTCTCATTTTATTCTTTCTATTATAGATGTTCATCTAGATGAGGCGTCCCGTGATAAGCTCATCTTTCTTTCTGCTATCACGAGGATCCTACGCCATTTTTCTGTTCCTTTTCCCTCATCTGACCATTTTTCTTTCATGTGTGCCATAGATTACACTACCGTAAAACGTAGTGAGGCGCAGTTTAGGTCACGACAGCCGAATTCAGCAGCTCCTCCCTCCCGTCCTGCTCCATCCAAATCTGCTCCTTCCACATCCGTTCCCTCATCTTCTACTAGTGATGTGTCACTATGAGACATCATGGCACAGCTTCAGCGCATGGATGCTCGCCTCGATATACTCTCCACAGAGTTGTATTAGGTGAATGTCCGTGTTGGCCGCATTGCTAAACGACAGGCGACCATGAGCGGCTTTGCTCCTGAGGCTACTCCTTCACCATCTCCTCCCGTGGGTTCTAATTCTGAGGATGATGATGGTGATGGTGATGATGATGATACTTCGGATACTGATGATGGAGATGCTAGCTCTACCGATGAGATATCTACTTGACACTCTTACCCTTTGTCAGTCGTGACAAAAAGAGGGAGTAGTTTTGGTTGGATATGAGAGTAGTCATTCTTAGGGGGAGGGTTAGTATAGGATCATTTTGTTAGGGAGAGTGTTGTTTCTTTTTGAGGGATGTAGTGAGGATATTATGTATCTTTTCTTTTCTTTCTTAGATACATTGTTCTTGTACATTGGGTCTTGTGACCATTTTTATGACATACATTGTACTTATTTCTTTCTATATGTTGTTGTATATTGTTTCTTTCACTTATCTCTTACATGTGTTGTTTCTTTTCTCCCTTTATACACATGATTCTTATACTTTTATGCAATCTATTAATTCTGTTTCACACTAAAATGCCTTGATGAGTTTTGTTTAAAGTGTTTCAAAAGTACAGATTGTCAAAGTCTACTTGCCATAAACTCTCTTCTTGCAAAGTTTTTCAAGAGTTTGTGTTAGGATAGATTTTATTGTATTCAACAAGTGAATATGAGTTGAGTGATTTATGACTTCTCTCATATAATCATTTGTTTGTTGTGGTTTTGTCACGGATTGCCAAAGGGGGAGATTGTTAGGACATATGTGTTTCACATGTTAAGAACATATGTCATGATTTTATGTAATTGGCTAATCTTTTGACAAAATGTACTTTACTTGTATTTGGGTAGATCTAGGATGTGTTTAAATATTTCAAGAAACCATGTTTCAAGATCAAGTGTTGAAGCTTTCAAGTCTGTCCAAGAAAACAAGCTAAAAGTGCAAAATCACTAAAGCTCGACAGCTAGCATGTGTCGAAGTTTAAGGAGCTGTTCAACCCGTATGCTCGACAGCTATCTCGACAGATGCTCGACACCTCCTATCTGTAGAGATTTAAGAAAATAGTAATCTGAACTGTTTTTCTTGGGATCCGTGATTATGTGTTTGGGCCTTCTTTTCTCTTAACCCTAAACATATAAAAGGATTGTTTTAAGGGCCGTCAAAGAGTACACAAGTTGCACAAGCATTGAGCAAACCTTGTTCAAGCAAATTGTGACTAGAGACAAAGTTCTTGCCCTTGTTCATCTCTTTCTTGTGAAGAAGTTGCTGTGTATTTGCACCGTAAGGT
Organism: Notholithocarpus densiflorus; assembly: GCA_030021035.2. Classification (NCBI taxonomy): domain Eukaryota; kingdom Viridiplantae; phylum Streptophyta; class Magnoliopsida; order Fagales; family Fagaceae; genus Notholithocarpus; species Notholithocarpus densiflorus. The sequence goes on from JARYZH020000007.1 coordinate 8,834,112, forward strand.
TTTGTAACGAAGCATCTTCTTGATCTTCATCATGTGGATGAACTGAAGAACTTTACAGCCAACAACCTTCTTAGTTGGTGATTGAAGTCGCGTATTGGGATCCGCGCATTGGTTAGTCACGTACTTGGGAGCCGTGCATCAAAAGAGGGGAACTGTCACTACAGAACAAGTCCAATTGAGTAATGGGGTAAGGGTTAAACTGTAGGTTGGTAAGGTACTTGGGATTCCTTTACTTGTAACCGCTTGTTGTGATAATAATGGAGTTTTAGAAGTGGTGACCTGAAAATCATCCGGTGGGGTTTTTGCCGCTAGGTTTTTCCCATTCGTAAATAAATCACCGTGTCATTTATTTTCCGCTGCGTATTTAGTTGTTTGGTGATTTGTTTGTGCTACCACGCATTTTGTATGATAAATTGATTAATTAATAACTTGGCTAATTAATTAATTAATTTCAATCATAAGGGATCAATACGTTTGTGGTCTATCACAGAGACTGCTTACCTTGCCAAGAACTTTAGAAACTTTCTTGGGAACAATAACAGAAGGGAAAGAGGTAGAAACATTGCTGAACCTAGAAATTTTAGGAAGAATGGTCCCACTAAGGTTAACAACACTGAAAAACCTAAAGAAAAAGTAGGTCAATCTTCTAATAATTCTATGGGTCCTCAATGTTTTGGATGTCAAGGGTATGGTCACATGAAATCTGAATGTCCTACATACTTGAGGTCTAAAGGTAAGGCTATAGCTGTAACCCTTAGTGATAATGAAGTTTCTAATGATGAGTCTGGTTCTAACGAGGATGGAAACTTTATTGCTTTCACTGCTACTGCTGTAGTCAATGAAAGCTTGTCTGTTGAAGAGAACCCTTTTGATGGGGAACTCTCTGAGGATGCAGATCTTCAAGAAGCCTACAATAAACTTTGCAAAGTTGCTGCAAAGGATGCTATGAGTGTTGAATTAGGCTTAAAGAAAATTGCATCTCTTGAACTTAATAAGAAAAATTTGCTTGTGAATTTGTTTGATGCTACTAAACTTTTGAATAATGTGAAGATTGATAACATGTTTTTGCTTGATAAAGTTAAGAATTTGGAACTTGAATTATTTGTTGCTAGAGAACAAACTGATAGGTCTGCAAGCTCTAAACTTGATCACATCCTGAGTGTTCAAAAGTCTCCCTTTAACAAAACTGGCTTAGGTTTTGTAGAAAGCATCTCTGTGCCTACACCCCATTCCACAAACTTTGTTCCTTCTTCTTCTTCTGAACCCCCTGTGAGTGAGGTTGTCAAACCCTCTGTGAATGAGGTTGCTAAATCTGTAGAAGTCACACCTCCTAAGAAGATTAGGGTTGATCTTCAAGAATCTAAACCTAAGGCTCCTAACCCTTCTAAGGGCAAGACACACGATAAGCCTGCATGGGTTTGTCATTTTTGTGGAAAGTCTGGGCACATTCGTCAAATTGTTTTAAGTTGCAAGCTGCTAAGTGAGCAAACAAGCCAAAAGTGCATATGCCTTAAGCACAAGATCCTATGGTACTTATTGGTGAATTAGTAAAGGCTCTAAACCTTTATTCCAATCCTGGATCAGGAAATCATTCTAATGTGAATAAGAACTCCAATGCTCGAGGTGCATCCAAAAAGTTTTGGATACAAAAGACTCAATCTAAGTGAGTCTTTCTGACATGGTCCTTGTGCTTCATTGCTCTAGTCTTTGTGACCATTGCTCTTTGGTTTTTGTTTTCTCTGTTTCTAGGATTCGCATTGCATCACATTCATGCATTTCATTCTAGGTTTTTTTTTTTTTTCTTTTCAAAAAAAAAACAAAACAAAACAAAACAAAAAAAAAAAACAAAAAAAGGAAAAAGGAAGCAAATTGTGTTTTGCATTTATTTTCTTGGCATTGAAAACAAGGTTGGTTAATTTATTTTCACATAACATGTCTTTGTACCTTGTTTAGCTTGGATGAGCTTATTTATTGCACTTTACTAGTTAAAGCTTTGTAGTGCATGTTGTGTGGGAAAGATGTTTATAGTTTTTGATCACTTTGTCTTGATCTTGAAGTCACATGTTGTTGACGGTCGGACTTGAATCTTTGGAGAAAGGCATAAATAACCATCTCACCACTATTCACTAGCCAATCATGAACACCTTAGTGCATATCGTAAGATTTTGTGCTCGAGAAAGTGTAGCACATGCACAAAAAGAAAATAAGGTGTAGCCTCGGTTAATCAATCAAATAAAATTGGTGTGTACATTATCCCAGCTATTTTAACAAGTTTCTGCTAAAGACAAATTTGTGTGTACAATATGAGGCAAATCAAGAAACTTACATGATTGCAAGCTTATGATCTAGGAGATGTGAGAGTTATATGATGTAACTCTTTAGGTGATAATCTCTTTCAAACTCTATGTGATGAATTTTGTAGACTTTGTGTTTGAATTCTTTTCACATATCACCTCACATGTATCTCAAGCTTTTACTAGTTGCACACACTACACAAGTTACTCTTTGCTAAACTATGTACATGTTATTGTGTGTGTTTTTGGTTTGACCAACCAAGTTTGAAACTTCCTTGAGTTTTATGCAAAACATATTTGGTGTTTGAGATTTTAAGAAAATTGATTGAAAATCTTAATTTTGGGAAAACTAGGTTCAAAACAAATGTTTTTGAAAAGCATTTCATCTCATACTCATGCATTTTATTCATAAAATTCAATGCTTTGAGGAGTTTCTGCTTAAAATTGCTTTGATTTTCAAAATTGTGTTTTTTTTTTCTTCAGAATTTCGACTGATCGAAATTGTTTTTCAACCGATCAAAATTGCGATTAAAAATGTTTGTGAGTCTCTGTCTGTTTCGATCGATGCTTGATTGGTGTTGGATCAATCGAAGCATTTTCGACCTATCGAATATGTTTTTCGATCGATCGAAAATCATGTAGAGTATTTTTTTTAAAAACTGATTTTCACGTATTCAAACTGACTTTTTCAAAAAGTTTTTCAACTTTTTCTCTCTCTATACGACTCGGTCAAGGCTCCAATCCGATTTTTTGTCATTTTTACCATTCTTTTTGCAAGGTTTTTCTCTCCCAAGGCCGGTAAGACCTTTATACCCTTCCTTTTGCATTTATTTTCACTTTTCATGCATAAAATCATGCATTATTTGGGAAATTTAGAACCTATTTTGGGTTTTTTGATGAATTAAGTCTTTTCTTTCACAATTGATCAATGGGTTTTTGTTGGGGGATGTTATAAACATGATCCACGGTGTTTAATTTGATCAATTTGATGTATTGTGAGAAATTGAAAATTCTAGGGCTTGAAACTACCCGATTTGGGGATTTTGTTCAAATTGAGTTTAATTGATGAAATTGGCTTGTTGGATTAATTAATTTGATCATTATAAACTAATTTCTAACTTGTGTGATGATCAATTGGTCAATTTAGTACAAATTGAACAAGTAGTTTTTCAAAATTTTGGGGTTTTTGTTATAAACTCTATGCTCAAGCCAATTTTGTGATTCTAAACTTAAATTGAACTTGTTATCACTGCATTAGAGCATGCATCATGACATTTATCTGTTCATGCATCATATAGATTGTTATTTCTATATTTATTTTGTGCTAACTTGCAGTCTGCCCTTGGTGCTTTTTTTTTTTTTTTTTTTTTTTTTTTTTTTTTTTTTTTTGTTCTTTCTCTTGTGTCTTTGTCCTTACTCTAGCACCATGCCTAGGAAGACTAGAGCCCATAGGACATCCTCCTCTTCTTCTACTCCTTCCTCTGTCGGCACTTTCTTTCGAAGTGAGAAAAGCCGAGAACTTTATGAGACACTAAACCTTAAGAGAAAGATTTGGGCTGAGCGTAAGGTTGTGTTAGATGAGCTAGATCCTGCCATTAGGGCAAACTTTGCGCATCAAGTTTGGTTGCTTCTTTTGGATATTGATTATCCACCTCCAGCTACCCTGATTAGAGAGTTCTACTCGAACCTCTCTATCCACGTCTATGATTCCAACCCTTTAGTAAAGAATTGGATACGAGGTGTAGAGTTCACCATTACTCCTAATGTAGTGGCTAATGCTCTTGGGGTACCTGTGGTCCGGCATCCTGTTTACCCTTATGATGAGTCTCCTCCCCTAGACGACATTATGTCATACATCACTGGTACTTCTATTCGGTAGGGTTCTGATCCTCGGATCACTTCTGCTGAGCTCACTGAGACTACCTATCTTTTCTTTAGGATAGCGTGTCATTCCTTGTGGCCTATCTTTCATCTGCACACCATTCCTTTGGAGCGATGTGCATTTTTGTATGCTCTTATTATGGATGCTCCTATTAGTTTTCCTCATCTATTTCTTCGTTCTTTGAACGAAGTTCATAGGAGTTCCTCTACCGCTCATGCTCTTTTTCATCCTGTTTTCATTCATAGGATTTTGTTGTTTTTAGGTTTAGATGACTTCCCCGCTTTTGAGCCTGTACACATTATTGCTCCCATAGGTGCTACTTTTCTTAGGCAGAGGGCTGCTCAGATGAGAGAGAGCTCTAAACGCCCTTGAGTTAAGCCTTCTGGTACTGCACCCCCTCTACAGGTACTGCTTCTGGTGAGGCGTCTGTTGATCCTGTTGGTGCTGCTGCTGCTGCTATTCCTCCACCATCTACGTCGAATGACTTTGACATTCGTTGTACTTTGGAGATTGTCATGACCGTTCAAGCGGCTCATGGTCAAATTTTGGTGGACATGCTTGATGAGCTCCGTGCTTTGCGAGCAAATTTGGCGCATCTTAGACGTTTGCCTTCGCCGCCTCCTTTTGCTGATGGATTCTGATTGCCCTTTGGCATTCCGTCACAAAAAGGGGGAGTATACATTTGGACACTTGTATGGGATTTTTTTATTTGTAGTTAGGGGGAGAGATTTTGTTTGTTGGAGCTTGTGGAGTTTAGATTGTATCTAAGTGCTTCACAGTGTTTGTATCCTTTTTGGCTCTTGATGTATTGTTTTTGGGCTATTCATGTTAAGGGGAGATACATTGTTATCTATGTTTCTTGTTTCACTGTTCATTGATTTATATTTATGAGTTATTCATGATATATGTCTTTGTTTTGTATTTTGTGAAGTCAAGAATTTATTTTTGTTTTACTTGTATTTTCCACACATGCGTTTATGCATTTGTTGAGTATTTCAAGAAATATACAAGTTAATTCAGTCGTGTTGCTGTCTACACTTGCAACTGATGGATAGTAGTTAGGTTGGATTATTTTGTAATGGGCATTATTTTTAAAGGGCTTTTACTTGTAACTTTGAGCATTGTGTTTGTGTTTTGTCACGGATTGCCAAATGGGGAGTTTGTTAGGTTCTAAGTACTTAGGAACTAATGTATTAGAACTCTAATTTGTATTGTTGGCAAACCATGATCAAAACAGGTTCTTAGTCTTGTTTTAGACTTGCTCAAAGTATGTTTTTTATGTAAAGTTGGAATCGAGCTGCTGCAGAATTCATTGTGCAATTCGGTCTGGCTCGATTGATTGAGAATTAGACTCAACTGATCGAAAGTCGGGCAAAATGTTTTTTCTGCAGAATTTCCAACTCAGCCCTAAGCCCATATAACGTGTAGGGTTTTATGTTTTGCCCTAGGTATAAAAGGGAAACCCTAGCCACGTTTTTTAGAAGCTCTATTTGTTGTGTATGTGAATCTCTTGTGAGATCTGAGAGGTGGTTGCCTTCACACATGCTTAAGATTATCAAGAAGGAGATTTCATTGAGAGCTTGATGATCATTCAGTTGCTGCACTAAAGAGCTTAAAGATACACAAGCAGGAGTGCTTGTACTTGCTGAGAATTCAAGAAAGAAGTAGTCCGTGGACTCGGAGCTATCATGGGGTCTTGGTAGTAAGTTTCCTACTCAAGGTAGCAATAGGATGTTAGTGGTTTAAGTCGCTATTGTGTAAATTTCAATTCTTTCATAGTGAATTCATTTTACCTTGAGGATAGCTAGGTTAAATCCTCCCCAAGTTTTTTATCGGTTTGGTTTTCCTAGGTTATCATATTGTTGTGTTCTTTATTTTCCACACTTTACAATAATATGATATTTGTGTTAACCTAGATCTGCATAATTCACTTAAGTTAATCACTTGGCTAAATAACTAGGTTAATCTGGTTGTGTTTAAGGGGTCTAAAAACGTACACGATCCATCGAGGTTGGCTTCTGCTCAATAGCTGCTTGACAGCTTCTCGATCTGTCAAGATCCTCTTGCATGCATTGGTTTTCACATGTTTTGCATCTTTCTGTTATCTTGTCATCCATAGCATCTTGTTTCATTACATTCATGCATTTATATGGATTCCTTGTGCCCCCTTGATCATCCTTGATCATCTTTATGTTTCTCGGGTGAAGCTTTCTAGCTTCTTGTACCCTTTGTCAATCATGACAAAAAGGGGGAGAAATTGTGGAGAATATGTGGTTTCTTTTTAAGACTCTACATGTTAAGGGGAGAAATACATGCCCTTGTAAGGGAGATGTGTTTCACCTTGTGACCATGTTTACATACATTATGCTTATCTTTGATATATATATATATATAATGTATGTCTTCTTCACCTATCTCTACATGTGTTGTTTCTTTTCTTTCTTTATACACATGTTTCTTATTTGATGTATGCAATCTTATATTTCTGTTTCACACTAAGATGCCTTGATGAGTTTTGTTTAAAGTGTTTCAGAAATACAGGTTGTCAAAGTCTACTTGCCATAAACTTTCTTCTTGCAAAGTTTTTCAAGAGTTTGTGTTAGGATAGATTTTATTGTATTCAACAAGTGAGTATGAGTTGAGTGATTTATGACTTCACTCATATGTTCATTTGTTTGTTGTAGTTTTGTCACGGATTGCCAAAGGGGGAGATTGTTAGGACATATGTAAATCATGTTAAGAACATATGTCATTATGGAATTGGCTAATCTTTTGACAAAATGCACTTTACTTGTATTTAGGTAGATCTAGGATGGGTTTAGTACTTCAAGGAACAAGAGTTTAAGTCTAGTATTGAAGCCATGCAAATCTGTCCAAGAAACAAGTGAAAAAGTGTTGATTCAAGAAGTGCTGATTCATTAAAGCTCGATAGCTCTCAATAGCTCACAAGTGAAGAAGTGCTGATTCATTAAATCTCGATAACTAGCTCGATACCTCTCAATAGCTCGCAACAGGTACGAAAATCAGTTTTTCAGATCTGATTTTCAGCCCATGCTTATGTATTTGGGTAGGGTTTCTTTTCTCACAACCCTATACATATATAAGACTTATTTTAAAGGCAGTCACATAAGAGAATACAAGGATAACACTTGCAAAAGGTGACTGATGCCTTATTCTCTCTGAAAGAAGCTACTGCATCTTTTGCGTCTTAGGGTTTTGTAACCAAGTGCTTCTTGATCTTTATTGTTGATGAAGTGAAGAACTTTGCAGCCAACAATCTTTTTCAAGTTGGTGTGTTAGTCACGTACTGGGAGTCGTGCATCATTGGTTAGTCACGTACTGGGATCTGTGCAAAAAGGGTGGCATTCATATATTGAAGAGTTACGGGGATTGTAGAGTCTAGGGACAAAGGTTTTGTACTAGATCTAAAACTTCTCTTTACTATAGTGGATTGCTTTTCGGGAAGGTTTCCCCCCAGGTTTTTTTACTGTGAAACTAGTTTGTTTCATTGGTTTTCCTAGGTCATCATTTTTTGTCTTATTTATTTTTTTCCGCTGCATGATTTTGACATGATATTGATGTTTGTTTGTTTTAACAAGGTTTATTCATAATTAATTTAATTAACAACTTGGGTTTAAAACTTGTTAATTCTATCAACCGAGGTCTAAATTTCCCAACAATGGGGATCATGCTTGCTTCTTGGAGACAATTATGTAAATCATTTGCTCCTGGGCATGCTTGTGTTCTAAATGATAATTTGTCTTCATTTAATAGGACTTGGTTGAAATCCCCCATCCAAACCCAAGGGCCTGTTACCGTGCTATGTAGTTTAAAGAGTTTGTCCCATACAATTTTTCGTTTGTGTGTGGTTGGATGACCATAAATAAAAGTACAAAAGACGTAACCCATAATTGGCAATTTTATTCTAGTATGGATAATATTTTTTGTTGCTTCCAGTACAACTAAATGGATGTTTTTCCAACATAACAAAAGACCACCAGACATTCCAATCCTACCTACTTCTTCAAAATTCTCAAAAGACCATCTATGAGTCCAATATTTTCCTCTACCATGCTTTTGTTTTGTTTTCATTAAAAGCATAATTGATGGTTTTTGTGATGAGACAATCTTTGAGCACAACTAGATTGTAGAGGGATTGCCAAGACCTCTGCAGTTCCATGCGGGGATCTTCATGGTTGGAGTGGAGGCCTTTCTTGGGCCACCTCTGAAAGCCCTAAGTTAGACAGTAGGATTAAGATTTGGGAAAACAATGTGCTTGCTTGTTACTGGTGTGGGTGTGGCCTGGTCCAAAAGAAGTTTGGTTCCCTGCTTGAGATGAAATTTCCAGGAACTTTGACTTTTAGGATCACTTCATTGTTTTCAAAGCTGATGTGTTCGAGTTAGGCCACAACATATGACATTGGCTCCTTAGAGTTATGGTTTTCAGCTTGGAGATCAGAGCTAGCTATCTAATGTTCTTGGTCGAGTCTTCTTCAATGTAGATTGCAATGTTCAAGAGTATCTTCATTTCTTTACCACTTAGGGGAGGAAGGGTTTGGTTGATGGTGTTGTAAGTGATCTAGTTAGGGAGACTCATCAATCTGCTTGGGGTCAAGAACTATCATTTCTATGTTTGTTTGTTGGGTTGGGTTGGGAGAAAAGGATTTCTCAGGGCTTGAGATTGAGTTTGAAATGTTGTGAGATGACTAAAGGGGTTTATGAGGGTGGGGTGAATGAAGGCTCAAAGATAATAGGCTGCTTGAGGGCCGCACCATAGTGCCAAAATACTCCTTGCATCACCTTTTGTATAAAATTGAGTAAGCAGGTTAGGTTTTGGGTATTACAGCACTGCGTAATGATAACAGAGGCTGCCAGTTGTAAGCTTTCCACTATAGTTGGTGTGGTAGGGTAGAGGGAGCCATCTTGGTTCACTGCATGGTGGATTGTGAATGATTGGTGTAGACACTCGATTTTGCACCCATAATTTAATCTTGGGCGATGGCTAGAGTGGGCATTCATATACCCAAAATTTAGAGTTGCATTACATGCATTAATTCATTCATTGCATATCATAAAAATGATCTTGAGATTCTAACGGTTGCAACGGTATGTCCAATTCCCAAATCGGACCATCGGATTGAAAGATATCACATGATCAAGTTTTCACGGTCCGCATGCATTTTGTTTGGGTGGAACCAACCACGCGTGATTAATTTAAATTAATTCTAATTGGTTAAACAATTAAAATTAATTAAATAATTTTGTGATTGGTTGTTGGTTGTTGGTTGTTGGTTAGTGTCAAAAATAAGCCTGCTTGCATGGGAATAAAGTGGATAATCAAATAACAAAGAAGTTGTGGATAATTAAGTCTTTTTAGAATATTTATCTATCAGATAATTATCACTTTAAAGACCTAAATATAAAAATATAAAAAAATGATTAATTTTTAGAATACGGATTAAAAACGCATCTAGGTGCAATTCCCAACTCAAAAATCATCAAAAAAATGAGTCCAAATCGAACCAAAATTGAAAAGCAGGCCTGGCACCCAGGAGGGCCTGTTGGCACTCTTGGAGTGTCGATCGACACTTCCCAAGTGCTAATTGGCCCAAATGCGTGGCCCGGCTTGGGAACCTCCGAATTAAGATAAAACTTATCTTTTTCAATTCGTATCTAATCTCATTCAGCTTATTTTTTAAGTATCTCATCCTCTATAATTAGACCCCTTAAAACACAACCAGATTAACCTAGTTAATTAGCCAAGTAATTACTTAGTCAAATTATCAGATCTAGGTTAACACAAATATATCATATCAATGTAAAATGCGGAAAATAAAGAACACAAAGATATGATGACCCAGGAAACCAAACCGGTAAAAACTTGGGGAGGATTTAACCTAGCTATCCTCAAGGTAAACTTGAATCCACTATAAAAGAATCGAAGTTTTACAATAGCGACTTAGACCACTAACATCCTATTGCTACCTCATGTAGAAAACTTACTGACACGACCATGTGCAAGCTCCGAGACCACGAACTCCTTCTTTCTTGGATTCTCCAGCAAGTACAAGCACTCCCGCTTGCGTATCTTTAAGCTCTTTAGTGCAACAACTAAATGATCATCAAGCTCTCAATGAAATCTCCTTCTTGATAATCCTAAGCATGTGTGAAGTAAACCACCTCTCAGATCTCACAAGAGATTCACACATACAGTAAGCAGAGCATCTAATAAAACATGGCCAGGGTTTCCCTTTTATACCTAGGGCAAAACATAAAACCCTACACGTCATATGGGCTTAGGGCTGAGTTGGAAATTCTGTAGAAAAAACATTCTACCCGACTTTCGATCGGTCGAGTCTAATTCTCGATCGATCGAGCCAGTCAAAATTGCACACTCAATTCTGCAGTTAACTCGATTCCAACTTTACATAAAAGACCTATACTTTGAGCAAGTCTAAACAAGACTAACATCTGTTTTGATCATGGTTTGCCAACAATACAAATTAGAGTTCTAATACATTAGTTCCTAAGTACTTAGAACCTAACAAACTCCCCCTTTGGCAATCCATGACAAAACACAAACACAATGCTCAAAGTTACAAGTAAAAGCCCTTTACAAAAAAATTCCCATTATAAAATGATCCAACCTAACTACTATCCATCAGTTGCAAGTGTAGACAATAGCATGACTAAATCAACCTGTATATTTCCTGAAATACTCAACAAACGCATAAACGCATGTGTGGAAAATACAAGTAAGATAAAAATAAATTCTTGACTTCACAAAACACAAAACAAAGACATATATCATGAATAACTCATAAATATAAATCAATGAGCAGTGAAACAAGAAACATAGATAACAATGTATCTCCCCCTATCATGAATAGCCCAAAAACAATACAACAAGAGCCAAAAAAGGATACATACACAGTGAAGCACCTAGATACAATATAAACTCCACAAGCTCCAACAAACAAAATCTCTTCCCCTAATCCTCTACAAGTGTCCAAATGTACTCCCTCTTTTTATGACGGAATGCCAAAGGGCAATCAGAATCCATTAGCAAAAGGAGGTGGCAAAGGTGAACGTCTAAGATGCGCCAAATCTGCTCGCAAAGCACAAAGCTCATCAAGCATGTCCACCAAAATCTGACCATGAGCTGCCTGAACGGTCATGACAGTCTCCAACATACGACGAATGTTATAGTCTTCCGAAGTAGATGGTGGAGGAACAGCAGCAGCACCAGCACTAACGGGATCAGCAAACGCCTCACCAGAAGCAATACCTATAGAAGAAGGAGGGGGAGCGGTACCAGAAGGCTCAACTCGAGGGCGTTTAGAGCTTTCTCTCATCTGAGCAGCACTCTGCCTAAGAAAAGTGGCACCTATAGGAGCAATAATGTGTACAGGCTCAGAAGTGGGGAAGTCATCTAAACCTAAAAACAACAAAATCCTATGAATGAAAACAGGATGAAAAAGAGCATAAGTGGTAGAGGAACTCCTATGAACTTCGTTCAAAGAACGAAGAAACAAATGAGGAAAACTAATAGGAGCATCCGTAACAAGAGCATACAAAAAAGCACATTGCTCTAAAGGAATGGTGTGCTGATGAGAGATAGGCCACAAGGAATGACATGCTATCCTAAAGAAAAGATAGGTAGTCTCAGTGAGCTTAACAGAAGTGATCCGAGGATCAGAACCCCACCAGATAGAAGTACCAGTGATGTATGACATGATGTCGTCTAGGGGAGGAGACTCATCATAAGGGTAAACAGGATGCCGGACCACAGGTACCCCAAGAGCATCAGCCACTACATTAGGAGTAATGGTGAACTCTACACCTCGTATCCAACTCTTTACTAAAGTGTTGGAATCATAGACGTGGATAGAGAGGTTCGAGTAGAACTCTCTAATCAGGGTAGCTGGAGGAGGATAATCAATATTCAAAAGTGGCAACCAACCCCGATGCTCAAAGTTTGCCCTAATGGCAGGATCTAGCTTATCTAACACAACCTTACGCTCAGCCCAAATCTTTCTCTTAAGGTTTAGTGTCTCATAAAGCTCTCTGCTTTTCTCACTCCAAAACAAATTGCCCACAGAGGAAGGAACAGAAGAAGAGGAGGATGTCCTATGGGCTCTAGTCTTCCTAGGCATGGTGCTAGGGTAAGGATAAAGACACAAGAGAAAGAACAAAAACAACAAAAAACACACCAAGGGCAGACTACAAGTTAGCACCAAAAAAAAATAGAAATAACAATCTATATGATGCATGAACAGATAAATGTCATAATGCATGCTCTAATGCAGTGATAACAAGTTCAATTTAAGTTTAGAAACATAAAATTGGCTTGAGCATAGAGTTTATAACAAACACCCCAAAATTTTGAAAAACTACTTATTCAATTTGTACTAAATTGACCAATTGATCATCACACAAGTTAGAAAACAGATTATAATGCTCAACTTAATCAATCCAACAAGCCAATTTCATCAATTAAACTTAAATTGAACAAAATCCCCAAATCGGGTAGTTTCAAGCCCTAAAATTTTCAATTTCTCACAATACTTCAAATTGATCAAATTAAACACCATAGATCATGTTTATAACATCCCCCAACAAAAACCCATTGATCAATTATGAAAGAAATGGCTTAATTCATCAAAAACCCCAAAAATTGCGTAGGTTCGAAATTTCGCAAATAATGCATGATTATATGCATGAAAAGTGAAAATAAATGCAAAAGGAAGGGTATAAAGGTCTTACCGGCCTTGGGAGAGAAAAACCTTGCAAAAAGAATGGTGGAAAACGACAAAAAATTGGATTAGAGCCTTGACCAAGTCGTATAGAGAGAAAAAGTTGAAAAACTTTTGAAAAAGTGAGTTTGAAGACGTTAAAATCAGTTTTTAAAAAATTCTCTACAAGATTTTTGATCGATCGAAAAATAAATTCGATTGGTCGAAAATGCTTTGATTGATCCAACACCAATCGAGCACCAATCGAAACAGACAGAGACTCACAACCATTTTTAATCGCAATTTCAATCGGTCGAAAAACAATTTCGATCGGTCGAAATTCTGGGAAAAACAAATTTTTGAAAATCAAAGCAATTTTATGCAAAAACTCCTCACAGCATTGAATTTTATGAATAAAATGTATGAGTATGAAATGAAATGCTTTTCAAAAACACTTGTTTTGAACCCAGTTTTCCCAAAATTAAGATTTTCAATCCATTCTCTTAAAATCTCAAACACCAAGTATGTTTTGCATAAAACTCAAGGAATTTTCAAACTTGGTTGGTCAAACCAAAAACACACATAGTAACATGTACACAATTTAGCAAAGAGTAACTTGTGTAGTGTGTGCAACTAGCAAAAACTTGAGATACATGTGAGGTGATATGTAAATAGAAATCAATCACAATTTCTACAAAATTCATCACATAAATTTGAAAGAGACTATCACCTAAAAAGTTACATCATATAACTCCCACATCTCCTAAATCATAAGCTTGCAATCATGTAAATTTTTTTTTTTTTTTTAAATTTGCATCATATTGTACACACCAATTTTATTTAGAATAGAATTCATTATAGCCCAATAATGTACACACCAATTTTAATTATTTAAGCCGAGGCTACACATTATGTTCTTTTTGTGCATGTGCTACACTTTCTCGAGTACAAAATCTTACGATATGCACCAAGGTGTTCATGATTGGCTAGTAAACAATGGTGAGATGGTTATTTATGCCTTTCTCTAAAGGTTCAAGTCCAACAGTCAACGACATGTGACTTCAAGATCAAGACAAAGTGATCAAAAACTCTAAACATCTTTCCCACACAACATGCACTACAAAGTTTCAACTAGTAAAGTGCAATAAATAAGCTCATCCAAGCTAAACAAGGTACAAAGACATGTTATGTGAAAATAAATTGACCAACCTTGTTTTCAATGCCAAGGAAATAAATGCAAAACACAATTTGCTTCCTTTTTCCCTTTTTTTTTTTTAAATAAATAACAAAACACCCTAGAATGAAATGCATGAATGTTATGCAATGCAAATCCTAGAATCAAAGAAAACAAAAACCAAAGAACAATGGTCACAAAGAGTAGAGCAATGAAGCACAAGGACCATGTTAGAAAGACTCACTTAGATTGAGTCATTTGCATCCAAAACTTTTTAGATGCACCTCGAGCATTGGAGTTCTTATTCACATGAGAATGATTACCAATTCCAAGATTAGAATAAAGGTTTAGAGCCTTTACCAATTCACCAATAAGTACCATAGGATCTTATGCTTAAGGCACAGGTATTTTTGGTTTGTTTGCTCGCTTAGAAGCTTGCAACTTGAAACAATTTGGATGAATGTGCCCAGACTTTCCACAAAAATGACAAACCCATGCAGGCTTATCATGCAACTTGCCCTTAGAAGGGTTAGGAGCCTTAGGTTTAGACTCTTGAAGATCAACCCTAATCTTCCTAGGAGGTGTAACTTCTACAGATTTAGCAACCTCACTCACAGAGGGTTCGGAAGAAGAAGAAGGAACAAAGTTTGTGGAATGAGGTGCAGCCACAGAGATGCTTTCTACAAAACCTAAGCCAGTTTTGTCATAGGGAGACTTTTGAACACTCAGCATGTGATCAAGTTTGGAGCTTGCAAACCTATTAGTTTGTTCTTTAGTAATAGATAATTCAAGTTCCAAATTCTTAACTTTATCAAGCAAAAGCATGTTCTTAGTCTTCACATTATTCAACAATTCATTAGCATCAAACAGTTTCACAAGCAAATTCTTCTTATCAAGTTCAAGAGAAGAAATTTTCTTTAAGCCTAAATCAACATTCATAGCATCCTTTGCAGCAACTTTGCAAAGTTTATTGTAGGCTTCTTGTAAATCTGCATCTTCAGAGAGTTCCCCATTAGAAAGGTTCTCCTTAACAGAAACATTCTCATCAACTACAGCAGTAGCTGTGAAAGTAATGAAGTTTCCATCCTCATTACTACTAGACTCATTGTCAGAAACTTCATCATCACTAAGGGTTACAGCCATAGCCTTACCCTTAGACCTCAAGTATGTAGGACTTTCAGATTTCATGTGACCATACCCTTGACATCCAAAACATTGAGGACATAGAATTATTAGAAGATTGACCTACTTTTTCTCTAGGTTTTTCAGTGTTGTTAACCTTAGTAGGACCATTCTTCCTAAAATTTCTAGGTTCAGCAGTGTTTCTACCTCTTTCCCTTCTGTTATTGTTCCTAAGAAAGTTTCTAAAGTTCTTGGCAAGGTAAGCAATCTCTGTAGCAGAGAGTTCATCATCAAATCCACTTGCATCAACATCATCAACAGACTTGAGAGCCATTGATTTGGATTTGCCAGTCTTAGGTAGGTCCAACTCATAGGACTGAAGAGATCCTACAAGTTCATCAACAGGGATGGAGTCCATATCCTTACTTTCAGTGATGGCAGTCACTTTGGGTCTAAAGTCCTCAGTCAAAGATCTAAGAATCTTCCTAACAATTTTAGGTTGATCATAGATTTCACCCAGATTATATGCAGAATTAACAATATCATTAAGCTTAGTATAGAATTCATTAAAAGATTCATCATCGGACATCCTAATGCTTTCAAATCTAGTAGTTAATTACTACAAATTATTAATTTTAACTGCCTTTCTGCCTTCATGCACAGTCCGAAGGATATTCCAAGCAATATGAGCAACCTCAACATTAGAGATTCTCTTAAATTCCTCCATAGAAACAGCATTAAAAATAGCATTCATAGCTTTGCTATTAAAAGCGGCTGCTTCTTTCTAAGAAGTTTGCCACTCACTAACAAATGTAGTGGGCTTCTCCCATTCGTACTCAACAGAGTTCCAGACTCTCTCATCAATGGATTTCAGGAATGCTTTCATCCTTACTTTCCAATAAGCATAATTATTCCCATCAAAGTAAGGAGGAATGACCAGAGAGTGTCTGTGTTCCAAGACAACAGGGGTCAAGGATCAGCTCAGAGATCAAAAGATCTACAATAAGAGAACTACCTACTCTGATACCACTTGTACATTTTTAGACCCCTTAAAACACAAACAGATTAACCTAGTTAATTAGCCAAGTAATTACTTAGTCAAATTATCAGATCTAGGTTAATACAAATATATCATATCAATGTAAAATGTGGAAAATAAAGAACACAAAGATATGATGACCCAGGAAACCAATCCGGTAAAAACCTGAGGAGAATTTAACCTAGCTATCCTCAAGGTAAACTTAAATCCACTATGAAAGAATCGAAGTTTTACAATAGCGACTTAGACCACTAAAATCCTATTGCTACCTTATGTAGAAAACTTACTAACACGACCACGTGCAAGCTCTGAGACCACGGACTCCTTCTTTCTTGGATTCTCCAGCAAGTACAAGCACTCCCGCTTGCGTATCTTTAAGCTCTTTAGTGCAGCAACTGAATGATCATCAAGCTCTCAATGAAATCTCCTTCTTGATAATCCTAAGCATGTGTGAAGGAAACCACCTCTCAGATCTCACAAGAGATTCACACATACAGTAAGCAGAGCATCTAATAAAACATGGCCAGGGTTTCCCTTTTATACCTAGGGCAAAACATAAAACCCTACACGTCATATGGGCTTAGGGCTGAGTTGGAAATTCTGTAGAAAAAACATTCTACCCGACTTTCGATCGGTCGAGTCTAATTCTCAATCGATCGAGCCAGTCAGAATTGCACACTCAATTCTGCAGTTAACTCGATTCCAACTTTACATAAAAGACCTATACTTTGAGCAAGTCTAAACAAGACTAACATCTGTTTTGATCATGGTTTGCCAACAATACAAATTAGAGTTCTAATACATTAGTTCCTAAGTACTTAGAACCTAACATGTATCATAGCATATCATTCAACATCATACAAAAGGGTATATAATGGTCATTAGAGTCTAGAAGACCAGACTTTGTCTAGCCGGGATGGGTACCTAACACCTTCTCATTCCATAACCTAGCCCCCGAACTTAGGATTTTGGTTAGTAGATTAGTGTTTTGTCTTTAGTTTTGGTAGATTGTAACTAGGATCAAAACTTTGTAACTTTTGCATAGATTGTAACTAGGACTAGAGCCTTGTAAGGTTATTCTACCAATTTGTACCCTTTTTATCAATTAATGACATTCGAGGTATTTTTGGACATGTAATTGTATTTTATTTTTTCTTTTTCTTTTTTTGTATAAAAAATAAGTGGCGACTCCACACAATTACCCCAAAAGAGAGGTGCCTTAAGAACCCGAATCTCTTTTTTGAGAGCACCCCTGCGGTCTCTCACAATAGGGCTGGGTCATTTCCCTCGAGTTGATTTTCCATAGGCTCGGCTCTTGTGAGGGTTCCCCCAGTCACTTGGGCTTCCCCCAAGTCTTTTGATGTTCCATAGCTCTCTCCAAAGTGGAAGTTTGAGAACATTGGATTTCGTATTGGGTTTAAGGGATTGTTGGCCTCTGGATTTTCTGCAATATCACTTGAAAGTTAAAATCTGAGAATTCATTGCGTGTTCTTGGTGGGTAATTTGAGTGAGATGTTTCCCAGTCCATATCCACTAGTTCAGCATTGGTCCATCTGCAACATCCATCTTCTTTTTTCACCATTCTGATATTTGACCCATCTAGAGGTACCTATTGTTGGCTAGGTGATTGGGGTGTATCACTTGTGGGTGTAGCTAGAAGGATAATTTCATCATCTGTATCATCCAAAAAATTTATTTCCCATAAATGTCGACGCCTAGCCTCGAAAAACGGTAGTGGAAAACCGCCGCTGCCGTCGTGGGCCTTTGTTCGACCACCCGCTGTGGCGACGCTCCCGCACACACGAGGGCCCATTGAAGGCCCCTCCCAAGTGAATGATGCTGCAAGTGTGCACGTGTGTGGTGTGTGGCGTGGTTTGCACGGGGCTTTGGGTGCTCTCTCTCTAAGTGGAGGAAGGTAGGTCTACCTTTGGTGTTATGGCAGGAATCTGGGCCAAATTTTAACCAAAGGTAAGTGGAGTCGCCACCAATCATTGGGTTTTTCTAAGGTGTGATTGGTCACCTATTTCTAGTTGATTTTATTACCAATCTTAGGCTAAGAAACAGGGCATTTTTCCTAATCTAATGTGGATGGTAAAAAACTCTTAATTCTTGAGTACGAAAGTTTGGTTACGTGTGGGGAAGGTGTTAGGCACCCCACAATGCCTATCCAAGGACAGTCCTTTATCTTGATAAAATCTTAATTTTCAGAGATTGGTAGTAAAAAACATGATTTTGGCATTGGCTTTCGGGGCTTTGAGGTTTGGCTTTTGAATGGATGTGATCCCAATCTATGCTTTCCTAAGGCATTCAAGCAAAGTGCCAGATTTTCGCGGGGAAAATCTAGCGACATGTCAACTCAATTTCGCGGCAGAATTTAGGCATCGCTTTGCCTTAGGTGACATGGACTGTGACAATCACACCGGGAGGGGGGAGCAGGTATATATATACATACGTCATGCACAATGCTAGCACACAGAGCAAGAAAGTAAATGCCTACATCCCTAGAGTATGGCCCAAAATATAGGTGCAGGAAAGTAAACAGGGGTCGCCATACTCTAGAGATGAGGACGAATGGTACAGGGCATGATATACCTAATACAACCCATCTAAGAGAGAAAGGGCGGAGGAAGGAAGGGGTTTTAAAAGAGTACATAACCAAACGAGAAGGGCTAAACCCCCTAAAACTACTAAGCATTGCCGCTTGGCTTATATCTACATGCTTGCATCCGTGCCCTTTTTGCTTGCGCCTAAGAGACTATACCCTAGTTCCAAGCGTCCTCGCTCCATATGTATACATGCAAAGGCAAAGACAAGAAACCAACAGACAAGTAATGGAAGGAAAAGATGCAAAAAGCATATGGAAGAGGCATAAAGCGGATAAACATGATAGGCATGGTAAGCAAAGAAGCAAAAAAGCAAGCAAACAAGCAGAAAAGGAAACAAGCAAGCAAACAAAAGGTGGTGTCCGCGATGGACAAATGTAGGTTTGGATTGGATGTCCATAACTTCATTGTGTTGAAGCGTGGACGACACACTAGCAAGCAAGACTCATGCATAGACATATGAGCAAGCATGTAAAGATGCATAGAAAGCCAACAGGTGTCACAAACAAGCATGGTGAGCAAAGCATCGCGCAAAGCGAAAAAAGGGAATGGTACGCACGGAGCGACCAGCATCATGGTGATGCATCCCAAATGGTTACATCCGAACAAGGCCTTATGGGTGTCGGGTGTAACCACACAACCACAAACCCACTAAAGGTGTCAAGTGTGGTAAAGCCTAAAAAAAAAGAGGCTAGCACAAGCATAAAGCATAAAGGCAAGTAAGCATAGACATGCAAATAAGGATAATCCAAACCTTTTGATGTGGGCCAAGGTGTACGGACAGTGACAAAGACCATAGGGTCTAGATTGGGTCCAAACCAATAGGCCAAAACACAAGAAAGAAAGACAAAGCGATAAAAAGGGTTACAATAGCACATGACATGACAAACATAGCCTAGGTCTAGGTGCACAAACATGGCATGGAGCGCACAAGCACATGGAAGATAACGTAAAGCATGTAGAGAACATAGATCCAATCACACAAGCATGTGGAAACATAGATCTAAACATATAGGCATAGAAACACGCATGTGAACATGTAGAAACTTAACACATAGACATGGAAGAACATGGATCCAAGCATATAAGCATGTGATGACAAGGATCTAACCATATAGCATGCAAATAAACACATGAAACATATAGATCCAAGCAAGGTATAGCCAACAACATCATACAAGCATATAAGCATGTAACCCTAACATCAACCTAGAACAAAAAGAGGCACAAAACATAGGAAAACATGGCATAAGGCCTAGAGCATGTAGATCTAAACATATAAGCATGTAAGGATGTAGATCTAAGCATGAAACATGGCAAAAAGCATAAAAGCAAAAAGATTTAAGCTAGAAACACAAATAAAGCAAGAAACATGCTAGAGAAAGCAATAAATCATGTTATCAAGGTATAAAAGAGCAAAATAAATGCTAGAAAAAGATTTAGAAGGTTAGGGGTGTAGATGGTAGCTAAAAAGCTACATCCACACCCCTAAACCCCAAATCCAAAGTGTAGAACCAAGGAAAAGAAGATTGGGTATAAGAACAATACCTTGTGTTTTCAGTGAAGAGAGAAGAATCAAGAAACTTTGATGTGTTTTTGGGTGTTTTTGTATGTGTGTGTGTGTGTGTGTTTTTTTTTTTTTTTTTTTTTTTTTTTTTTTTTTTTTTTTTTTTTTGTTTTGTGTTTGGAAGAGGGGAAAAACGTGTTGAAATTCAGGTAGAGAGCAAAACTCAAAAAAAAATTATCCTTCCTGGCCTGAAGGGTGCCTAGGGCTTTTTATAGCCCCAGCACAAATTTCTAGGCGGTGGCCCTTGTTGGGCCGCCAGCCTCAAACCTCCTCTGATCGAGTTGATCTTGACATATCTGGAAAGTTCTTGACTTCCTGTTTCTGAGAAGGTATGGATCTTAAAAATCCAACAGTCAGATCAAAAGTTATGGCTCTCAGAAGTTAGTGGTGCATCAATTAGTGCATTATCTTGATTTTCATGACATCTCAACCGTTCTAACTCCGATTTCGACCCATGAATAGTCATTGGAATGAGAATTTGATAATATTCACAATGGAGTTGGTTTCAACCCGTTCTGACAATCGAATCAAAATTAGGGTTTTTAGGCCCACTTAGGATCGACTTCGAGTCAAACTTGGTCGAAATTGTTGAAAATCTCCGAGAAGCTCGGGTTTGATGAAAAACTATGAAAAATGTTGTTTTTTGAGGGTTTTGACCTCATTTGACCTTCAGTCAAACCTAGGGTTGACCATGGGCATTTTGGTCATTTTAGCTGAAAGAGGCACTTTGGGTGCTTCGATGCTCGAACGGGTTGCGCTGCCCCATGGAGAGAATAATATTTTGAGATTTTTTGGGGTCCAGCACACAAATTGATGGCAAAAAAAATATGGTATCAACAATAAGCTATCATCTGTAGGGCTGTGTAGGTTGGGTTGCTGTCCAGATGGGTGTATATCCAAGTCACATAAGTCTCTTACCATAAACCTGTCAAAGCTTGATGGCCCAAGCATGGGATTGGCCAGTCTATGGCTGTAGGGTTGGCTTCCATTGTTTTCACTTGGATTGGGATGGTCATGGGTCGAATGTGGTTGATTGTTTAGTTATTGTTGGTTGCCTGGTTGTTCCACTGGACTTTGTTGTGAACCTGGATCATATCTCACTCAGGTTATTCTTCTGCTGGGGTGGCGCCTGAATGCTCTTATATCATCATTGTACATAATTTCTGTTATGTCCAGAGCGAATTCAACAGGGTGACGAGTTCAAATGTGGTAAGCTTGGTCTCTTAAAAGCTCCTTCACATCTATAAGGTCCATATGACATTGGTTCTGAGAGTGCCCTATTGTACCACATTTCTTACTAATTTTGAAAATGCGCTCATATCGGCACTTAATCTACATGTATTGGCCATCATCACATTTTAGAATAAAACCAGCCACTAGGGGAATCCATTGATTAATCTTCACTTGAATTCTCAAGAATCGGATGTTTAGAGGAAAAGTGGGCTGCCAGTCCATGGTGACATACTCGCCAATCAAATCTCCCAGAAAATGTGCTAGTTCAATGTCGTGGTACTCCAAGGGTAGATTGTGTACTTGGACCCAGACCGTCAGGAATGTCAACTATACTCGGTTGAGGGCAAGATTTGGGGCCCATTGATCAACTACTAACAATGCACCATCAACAGACCAAGGTCCCTCATAAAAGGATGTATTCTTTGTTTGTTGGGAATTCAAAGTGGATGATATAGAAATTTTCTTGCCTCCCCATTATACGTATGTTGCCTTGAAGTCTCCAAGGAAAACTCAGGATGGATTGCATCCTTTGAACTAAAAAATGCCTTCTGTCTAAAAGATAACCAACAGCGCATTGCCTCCAAAAAGCTCTGTTACTCTCCAGGGTATTGCCATTTAACTGAAAAACTAGACCTCTTCGAAGAATGGCATTGGAAAGGACATTATCTTCATCAAGATTCAAAGACTCTCCCATCTCTTCATCATCTTGCCAAGCTTCAGAGGCACTATTGTCACTCCAACCCATCTTTCTATTATTTTAACTTGATTCCATTTGGATACGGGGATTTTTCCTAATAGGGTTGAAGTGTTTGGTATGTCGAAGAGGGTTAAGAGGTGGATTCTTATTTTGGTGAGGGGGGGGGGGATGGGATGGTAGTCTGTTTTTAGGATTGAATGATAATTTGGTGAATTTTGAAGGGTGGTGCTCATCTATATATGGAGGTTGATGCAATGATTTTTTCTGAAAGATCATTGGTTCTTTAAGCGGTGATGTTGCTGGGTCTAGTAGACCCATAGGATTAAATTATGGCAGTTAAGGTGGAGGTGGAGAGGGAGAGGCAGGCGTGCGGTGGTTCAGGATCAGGTAGGAGAGTGGATTGACTAGAAGGAGGGATGCTTAAGTTTCCAAGACAGAGCTGACTTGGGGTTTTGGGAGTCCTATGTGATAGGCCAAAAACATATTGACCCCTTGTGATGAATTAATTGATTAATTAGCCAAGTTTACTTATTAATCAAATTAACATGAAAATGCATGGTAGCACAAACAAATCACCAATTAAACTAAATGCAGCGGAAAATAAATTGACACGGTGATTTGTTTACGAATGGGGAAAACCTACACAGCAAAAACCCCACCAGGTAATTTTAAGGTCACCACTTCCAAGAATCCACTATTATTACAACAAGCAGTTACAAGTAAAGGAATCTCAATACCTTTTACCAACCTACAGTTGAACCCTTACCCCAATACCCAATCGGACTTGTTCTGTAGTGACAATCTCTCCTTTTGATGCACGGCTCCCAGTACGTGACAAACCAATTGCACGGATCCCAGTACACGACTTTAATCACCAACTAGAGAAGGTTGTTGGCTGCAAAGTTTTTTAGTTCATCACACGATGAAGATCAAGAAGCTTCTTGGTTACAAAACTCTACGGTGCACAAACACAGTAGCTTCTTCACAAGAAATATGAACTAGGGCAAATTCTGTCTCCGGTCACAATTTTCTTAGACAAACTTGATAAAAATATGAGAGTGCGCAGCAGAAAAATTAAAATAAATGAATCTACTTCATTTGCAATTGATAACTTGCACTATGTAAATTTCAGAATACAAGAACAAGAGAGTGTACCTTGGTATGGTGAATTTCAAAACAAAGATTGTAAGCACTTGGGAATACTTCTAATTTTCACTCCAATTCCACCAACGCCCAAGATGTGTGGTCTCTCAATCAGTTATATGGAATGTTCAAGAGAGAGTTCAAGAGTGTCCAACACTCACATACACCATTTCATGTAAAAGGTTCTCTGCAAAATTCTGTATGTTTCTCTCCTTATAACTGATTATCTAATTGGGCTAGCCTTTTGGGCATTTCCAATTGGGTTCTAATATGTGGCTTGGAGTGGAACCAAAAGGGACCAATAAGACACTAGCTCCAATGGGCCTTGGGCTTTTCTGTCAACTCTTGACAAGTCCAAAGTTACCATTAACTATATTTAATACCACTATATAAATATAGTTGCACTCTAGGCCTTATCTATAAATTATATCCCAAGACTTTTTTGTACATGCAACCCCTTCATAAAATATTTGTAGTAATACAAAGTCATGAAAGTAGACTGCCACTTTGTAAATTACTACATCTTAATCCTTGAGTACCCGGTTTAATTCTTTTATGTTATTCACCATATATTTATGAAATCCAATTTCATAAATATATACTTTAGTCTTACTAAAGTGGTTAGGCCTAACTCTCTGAATAACAAACCCATTAAACTTATCTCAAAGGAATATTTTGTATCTCCACTAAGAGACTATGAATTTCATCTTGAGAATATATGTTCCATCAACACTAAATGTGGCTGCCCAACATATTGAGGTTTTAACCATTACTTTAAATCTCACTCCTGATATATCAAAGCAACCTACACTTCATGATCAGGTCCATTATTCTCTCAGGATTAAGAGTTCATGCAAATACAAGTCGTGAGAATTATTATTCATTTGACAGTCGTTAGAAGAATAATAAATCTCATAGCGGTCCAGTTCAATATGTCTTAACTCTTAAAACATATCAACATATCAATTAGAAATCTCCACTTCCATGATCAAGAAAAATCATCGTAATTGATATGTTATAATCTTCGCAGATGAAACGCCCAATTTCATCACTGACTACGAACTACAATTCTGAGTTTACAAAGAACTTGTGACTTATATCTTCTGTGACTAAATCACATAAATCACATACTATGCATCTCATGGACTATATGATAATGTTCGAATATTCATGTTACCATTATTTCAGATAATAATAAAACAACTTTATTAAACACAATATTAAGTCACACACATAATGTCATATATAATGTCATACTTAATATTATACATAGCATCATACAATAGGATTTAAGGGCACTTATCCTAACAAAACTTTGCTCAACACTTGTGCAACTTCTGTCACCTTTGATGGCCCTTAAAATAATCCTTTTATATGTCTAGGGTTGTGAGAAAAGAAAGCTCAAACACATAATCACGGATTGGAGTCAAAATAGAACTAAAACTCTGTTTTTCATAAACCTCGACAGATATCCTATCTATCGAGCTGCTGTCGAGCCAGGGGCTTCAACATCTCTGCAGGTCTCAATAGATAGCTAGCTGTCGAGCTTTAATGAACAGCATTTTTTGCACTTGAATCTTGGACAGACTTGCATGGCTTCAACACTTAATCTTGGAATAAGGTTTCTTGAAGTATTAAACACATCCTAGATCTACCCAAATACAAGTAAAGTGCGTTTTGTCAAAGGATTAGCCAATTACATAAAATAGTGACATATGTTCCTAACAAGTGAACCATATATGTCCTAACAATCTCCCTCTTTGGCAATCCATGACAAAACCACAACAAACAAATGAACATATGAGAGAAGTCATAAATCACTCAACTCATATTCACTTGTTGTATACAATAAAATCTATCCTAATACAAACTCTTGAAAAACTTTGCAAGAAGATAGTTTATGGCAAGAAGACTTTGACAACCTGTATTTCTGAAACACTTTAAAAAAAAAACTCATCTAGGCATCTTTGTGTAAAACAGAAATAATAGATTGCATAAAAGTATAAGAAATATGTGTATAAAGAGAGAAAAGAAACAACATATGTAAGGATAGGTAAAAGAACATACATCAATATGTAAAGAATATATGTACAATGTATGTCAAAATGGTCACAAGACCCATGTACAAGAATAATGTATCTCAAATAGAAAGAAAAGAAAAAAATACATCAAGTCCTCACTACATCCCTCAAAGTGCACACTTCCCCTAACAAAAATCTCCTATGCTAACTGTCCCCCTAACTATGACTACTCTCATAACCAAAACTATTCCCCATTTTTGTCATGAGTGACAAAGGGTAAGCGTGTCAAGTAGACAACTCATCAGCACTGGAAGAGCTAGCATCTCCATCATCCTCACCATCGGAGGCAGTAGCATCATCATCATCACCGGAGCCATCACTCTTATCCGTAAAGGCCACAAGAATGGAAGGCACGGTGTAACCGCCCATCTCAGCTTGGCATCGAGTAATATGACCAACATGGGTGTTTAGCTGACACAACTCATCACTGAGAGTGTCGAGGCGAGCATCCATGCGCTAAAACTACGTCATGATGTCCTCGAGTGTCACACTGCTCATAGAAGAGAAGGGAGCGGATGTGGATGGAGCAGAAGGAGTGGGAGGAGCTGCCGGACTAGATCGCCTCGAACGAAACTGCGCCTCGCTCCGTTTAACGGTAGCGGCGTCAATGGCACACATAACGGAGAAGTAGTCAGAAACAAGGAAGGGAACGGAAGAAATGGCGTAAGATCCTCGTAATAGCCGAATGGAAGATAAGCTTATCACGGGTCACCGTATCCCTATAGACATCTATGATGGAAAGAATGAAATGTGAGGGAAAATCTACAGTGAGATGCTCTAACAAAGAAAGCAAAAATCGAGCACGGGGCTTAGTAATAGAGTTATAATAAGAAAAAGGATGAAGAACAAAAGTCATAACCATGTTCATGAATCTAGGACCTTTAGCAAAGGTCGAACATGGAGTAAACTGACGATCGCCCCAATCAGCAGGACGCTCACAAAAGCAGAGATCATCTCGTCTTTGGACACAGTCCTCAGAAGCTCACAACCGAGGTAGTCAGGATACTCTATCCTCGGGACATAGAGCACCTCGGATACAATATCCGGTGTGACCACTATGCGCGTACCTCGAACGCGAGTATGAAAGAAAGGTACTGAATAATCAAGTCCATGCATGTTGGAGTAAAACTCCTAGATCAGCACAGATGGATAAGTGACCGGGACGTCACACAGTGACTCCTAACCCTGACTGTAAATAACAGTGGGTAGGTCAGTGTCGGAGAAGTCCGACAAAATGACTCGGCGATCCGAATGAACACCTAGTCGAGAAAAGTTCTCCGAGAAGTCCTTTCGGGCATCCTCATCACAGAACCGAACAGAAGAGAAGGTAGGATCAGAAGACGAAGATGCTGCCCTAGAACGCAGAGGGTTCTGGGACGGAGCAAATTTACACTTTGGTGCCATGACGCACTAATGTAAACTAGAGAGAGAGAGGGAAGAAAGAAACACTCAGAAAAGTCCCAAAAACAATTCAAATATAGAAAAATATATTGAATGTAAAAGACGTATGCATGAAAATGCATGAGCATATGACATGCAAAAATAATTGCATCATGGGCTCAGCCCAATCCAAACCTACCAACACACAAGCAATTTAACATATATAATACACATCTAAATGCATGAAAATATAGTTATAATGCACATGGATGCAATGCATGAAAATTTTAAAGCATTTTCACAAAAACCAACCCAAAAATTTCACAATAACTTCATCAATTTTGAAAAACCCCAAAAAAATTTCAAAAACCTAGGTCTAATGCATGAAATGCATGAAGAATGAAGGATTAAGACACTTACCAAGTAAAGAGAAACTAGATTAAGGCCGAAAATCTCTTAGAGATGAAGTTTGGAGTGTGAGAGGGAAGTTTGGGAGGTGAAAAGGCATGGACAGATCGAGAGAGATCGAGAAAATGAAGACCGGATCGCGCTGAACAAATATATAGGTGTTCAGTAAATCTCAACAGATAGAGGTGTCGAAAGAGTTGTCGAGATTTAAAAGTTTCGACAGATGCAGCTATCGAGAAGGTGTCTAGAGGTGTCCACAGCAAAATAAGCTCGATGGATTGAGGAGGTATTGAGGAGCTATCGAGGGGACAGGAACTTTCTCGATCGATCCACCTAGCTATCGAGAGGTGTCGAGATTGCGATAAAAAGCAACTGAAGAGCTCGACAGATAGGCTAGGTATCGAGAGGTATCAAGGAACTGTCGAGATTGCTTAAAAACAGTTTTTCAAGAAGAGAAAAACACAGATATGAATGCAATCAAACATGCAACTCAACCAATGATCCAAACAATATTTTGAACTCTCAAAATCATCTCTCAACCCAAAAAAAAATTTAGCACATAGATCCCAAAAACACACACACACACTAAACACGTCTAACCAATTTTATATTTCAAAAACAAATTAAGACAGATTAGTGAGCATACATTAACACATGTAAACCATGTGATGGCCAAATCACATTGTACCTGCACATGTATCAAAAGTAGCAAAAAATATTGCGTGTTGTGTGTGAAAAACACCGCAAGATTGCATAAGTGTATACATGTTATGACGATTTGAGATATGAGACAATCACTTTAACTCACACACAATCATAACTGTTTGATGGGGACTATCACCTTCAAGGTACATCCTATAACTCTCACATCTCCTAGAAGACACGCTTACAATCATATTTAAAGCATTTTGATTCTTTTTGCTTTTTATTTTTCTTTGCATATTTTTCTTTTTGAGCAAATCATGCATGGGCATATAAGCAAATCATGTCAAAGCACACAAATGTCATTTCATTTTTGGCGGACAACAGTGGTGAGATGGTTATTTTTGCCTTTCTCTTAGGATTTTCTAGTCCTTCTCGTCAAAAAGAGTGATACGAGTGTTAAGTACAAGAGATTACTTAATCTTGCTCATCACAAACAAGAGCCGCAGAGCTCACCTGCTTAGTTGTGCATAGAGATGCTCATTTAAGCTACAAACGATACAAAGTTTAGAAAACTTTGTTTCAATGGCCATCCAAGGTACACAAGTACCAATGTACCGAGGGAATAGTGTACTGGCCGCCATCCCTAGCATCCTTTTTCCCTCTATCTTGGCTCTTGAACTGTGAGGAGCTAGATTACCTGCGGTCCTTATCGAAGCCCTTCCCATTGGCATTCTTCATGAACTTCTTAAATTGCCTTGTAATATAGGACTTCATCTTAGAATCTTTATCCTCAAAAGACTCATCAGTATCACTGCTCTTGGCCTTCAATGTCATGCTCTTGCTCTTACTCGATTTCCCGATTCTTGTCAAACCCAACTCATAGGTCTGCAGATTACCAACAAGCTCTGTCAAAGGAATCTTGTCAATATCCTTTGATTCCTCAATTGCGGTGATCTTGGCATGGAATCTCTCGGATAGAGATCTGAGCACCTTTCTCACAATCTTGGGTTCAGGAATGGTTTCCCCAAGATTGAAAGCTAAGTTCACTATGTCCTTGAGCTTGGCATAGAACTCATCGAACGACTCATCCTCCTCTATCTTGATCTCTTCAAAGCTTGTAGCGAGCCTCTAAAGCTTTGAATCCTTAACAGCCTTGGTTCCCACATAGGTTGTCTAGAGGATGATCCATGCTTCCTTCGCAGTTTCAGTGGAGGATATCTTTTTGAACTCCTCATTTGCAACCACACTGAATAAGGCATTCAATGCCCTGCTGTTAAAGTTTTCCGCCTTGATCTTAGCATCATCCCAATCGGTCGGTGCTTCTGTAGGCTTGGTCCAGCCTATCTCCACAGCTTGCCACACTTTCTCATCTAAAGACTACAAGAAAGCTCTCATGCGTACTTTCCAGTATGCATAGTTAGTGCCATCAAATAAAGGAGGTATAATAAGAGACTGTCATCTATCCATGACAAATAGGGGTCAATGGACCACACAGCAAAGATTAACCCTAATCAAAGTGTGCATGCTCTGATTCCACTTGATAGGCCAAAAACGTATTGACCCCTTGTGATGAATTAATTGATTAATTAGCCAAGTTTACTTATTAATCAAATTAACATGCAAACGCGTAGTAGCACAAACAAATCACCAATTAAACTAAATGCAGTGGAAAATAAATTGACACGGTGATTTGTTTACGAATGGGGAAAACCTACACAGCAAAAACCCCACCGGGTGATTTTGAGGTCACCACTCCCGAGAATCCACTATTATCACAACAAGCAGTTACAAGTAAAGGAATCTCAGTACCTTCTACCAACCTATAGTTGAACCCTTACCCCAATACCTAATTGGACTTGTTCTGTAGTGACAATCTCTCCTTTTGATGCCCAGCTCCCAATACGTGACTAACCAATTGCGCAGATCCTAGTACGCGACTTCAATCACCAACTAGAGAAGGTTGTTGGCTGCAAAGTTCTTCAATTCATCACACGATGAAGATCAAGAAGCTCCTTGGTTACAAAACCCTACGATGCACAAACACAGTAGCTTCTTCACAAGAAAGATGAACTATGACAAATTATGTCTCCGGTCACAATTTGCTTGAACAAACTTTGCTCAACCCTTGTGCAACTTGTGTCACCTTTGACGGCCCTTAAAATAATCCATTTATATGTCTAAGGTTGTGAGAAAAGAAAGCCCAAACACATAATCACGGATTGGAGTCAAAACAAAACTGAAACTCTGTTTTTCATAAACCTTGACAGATACCCTATCTGTCGAGCTGTCGATCCACGGGCTTCAGCAGCTCTACAGGTCTCGATAGATAGCTAGCTGTCGAGTTTTAATGAACAGCACTTTCTGCACTTGAATCTTGGACAGACTTGCATGGCTTCAACACTTGATCTTAAAACAAGGTTTCTTGAAGTATTAAACACATCCTAGATCTACCCAAATACAAGTAAAGTGCATTTTGTCAAAGGATTAGCCAATTACATAAAATAGTGACATATGTTCCTAACAAGTGAACCACATATGTCCTAACACTACGGAATAGGAACCAGGCGGTATACTCAGTTATGAAACAGCATATGATTTTGGTAAATAGGAATACACAAATTTACGGGCTACTCATGCCTCACTGAGCCAATCAATTATTGCAAAGAGGAATTAAAAGCTCTATAAAATTTAGCTAATAGAAATCAGAAGTCAGGATTGAGGACAGAGTTAAGATAAGCTCCTGACGAAATTGGGGTTTTAGGGTTTGGGTTGAAAAAGAGAACGCTTGGTCAGGATTGAGTGGGGATATGAGAAAAATGTCAAAATTAATTTGATCACATGGCTTAGAGATGATAAACAGATAACAAGAATGTTTTTTGCATTTAAGTTTATTTTTTTAATATTTTAGTTATTTGTCTAGTTTGCAAAACTATTCAGCAAACTAGTATCTCGAGTTTCTAAAACTTAAGTTCCAAGATAGAACTTGAGTTTTTAAGACTCGAGTTGCAAGTGATGGCATTCGATGTGGAAAAAAATCCACGTGGAACTCGAGTTTTTAAGAATCCACTATTTTCTCTCCCGGTAGTTTGTACTTGTGGAACTCGGGTTTTTAAGACTCGAGTTCCACCATTTTCTTTTAGATCAGACTGTTCGTCAGTCTTCTTCTTCTTCCCCCATTCTTTCTCATCTGCTTCTGCACTTCTTCATTCCAGATCACTTCATCTATTTTTCAGATCATTTGCTTTTTCGGATCTGCTTCTCCAAACTCTTCCTCTGCTTCTCCAGATCTCTGTTTTGCTTCTCCAGATTCTTCCTTCATTTTTGGCTTCCGATCTGATTCTTCGGTTCTTCTTCATCGTCATCTGCAGATACTTCTCTAGAACTCGAGTTCCACGTGGATATCTTGCTCCAGCTCAGCACCAGAACTTGAGTCTTTGAAGCTCAAATTTGTCATCAAACTCGAGCTTCACAGACTCGAGATGCTAGTTTCCAATTTTGTTTCCACTGCATGCTAACTTATTATATTGACTCCCACAATTATGCTAGTTGGAAAATTACCTCCGGATAACAACTAGCGGTGATTTGGTAGGTATAGGGATAAGAACAAAAGTAATTAGAGAAGAAGGAGAAGGATCGTGTGGGGAAAACCAAGAAAAGTAGAATTGTGAAACTCCAGAACTCAGTGCTGTGTTAATGATTGGAAAGAAGAGAAGATTGAGACAATATGGATTGTGAGAGTGGATTTAAGGATATAGAATGTAATAAGCAGATCTATTGATCTGTGATTAGGGTTAGGGATTGATGAAAGTTGAGCTCTCATAAGAGAGGAAAGTGCTCTCCAGTTTTCGCAAGAGAGGATTAAAATAATGCAATGATGTTAACCTATATACAATACTATTCTGCATAGAAAAATACAATGCATAGCTAAACCTTATTAAAATCAATATTAAAAAATCTCCATAATGAGGTCTCAAATATATAAATCTAACTCTGAAAATTCTAACCAGTAGGTGACATCTTAAATTTTTCCAGTAACAACATATAATCTTAAAAACACAGCAAAACGTATTTAAACATTCAATCTATGTGCGTCTCCACAATTCCACAAATATCTGGTTACAATTGAATCTTCCCACACAGCTTTAAATCTCAATCTAAAAACTATTGAAATGAGGTAAGCTTGACAGCTTAGTGAGCACATATCTATAATACACACCAGAATAGGATCAAACTAATGATTCGAATATTTTGTATAATATCCATTTAATCATTCTAAAGCTTATCAACTATTCTTTTATTAACAGATCGAACATAACGTTATGTTTAGAGATCGAACATACTCCCACTACAACAAAATATATTTTTAGCGACGAAAATTAGTGAGGAAATATTTTGCGTCGCTAAAAATACAGCTTTAGTGACGAAATATGAATTTCGTCACTAATAGTGAAAAAAATTATAACATTTAGCGACGAAAAATACATTTCATCGCTATTGTGATCTAAAAAAATGGGCGCCAGTGGAGGGAAATTTTAGCGCGAGTTTAATTAATCTATAGCGACGAAATATTTCGTCACTAAAAGTTGAAATTTTTAGTGACGAAATATTTCGTCACTGTAGGTATTGCTGTGATAGTATTAGTGATGAAAATCCTTTCGTCGCTATAAGGAAGAATCAATGACGAAATCACAATTCATCACTAAAAGTATGCTACAGTGACGAAGTTTGAATTTCGTCGTTAAAAATCTTAACAAAATATGGTTTCTTTAGTGACGAAAATAAATTTCGTCGCTAAAAGTGTAACAAATTCTGGTTCCTTTTGTGACGAAACAGAAATTCGTCACTAGAAGTGGGCAATAGCAACGAAAACATTTCGTCGCTAAAGACCACTATAAATACTCCCACACAAAAAAAAAAAAAAACCATTCACCCACTCAGCAAAAAAAAAAAAAAAAAAAACCATTCTTCTAGAGTTTTCGGTCAAAAGAAGAGAAACCAAAACAAAAAAATACCTGAAGTGGAGCTCGACAAAGCGACGCCGATGAACCGTTGCCGATAAGCCACTCACCGTCGCCGATAAGCCCACTCACCGTCGCCGATAACCCAACCGTCGCCGATAACCCCAACGAACTTAACCGTCGCCGATAAGCCCAACCGTTGCCGATAAATGAACTCAACCTTCGCACCGGCGACGCTTCGCCTTCCTCCGCATCGATGACGCTTCGATTTCTCCGCATTGGCGACGCTTCGATCTCTCCGCATCTGCGACGCTTCGATTTTGGAAATGCTTTGATTTCCTCCGCGCCAGTGACGCTTTGCCTCCCCTTCGTGCTAGCGACGCTTCACCTCCCCTTCGCACCGGCGATGGTGAGATAGAAACTTTGAGATTTTTTTTTTTCTTTTTATAATCTTTTTGTTCTTATAGATTTTAAATTTGGTCTGTCAACAAATGGGTATTTGATCTCATTTTCTATTTGATTGGTTTTAGGCTGTTGGTTTCAATGAGATGGTTGTGATTTTTATGGGATTTTTTTTATGGTTAAGAAATGGGTTTGCTTGATTTTTGGTTTTCTCCAGCTTTGTGCTATAATTTCCTACATGCTTTATAAATGGAAGTGAAATCATAATGGAGGCAAGGCTTGCTAAATTTTGATGGGTTTGCTCTAGACAATTTTTTTTGGTTGAGAGAGAGAGAGAGATTGCTATGAACATCTCTATTGTGTTGTGCAACCAAATGTGATGTATGATGAGTTATGTACAAGTTTGTTGGCATCATGTGTATGATATCTTCTACTGCAAAATTGGAAAATATGATCAGCTCCATGTTTGTTTTCATATCTTTACTTTTCATTTCTAGTGGATATTAGTGATGTTAAAAGCTTGAGGATTGTTTGTTTGTGTTGTCTTCTTCTTTTTAAACTCCTAAATCATGCAAAAGCCTTCTCTTGTTAAATTACCAAATCTTGTTTTACGGGTTCTTGGTTTTAACTTTTGTTACTTGGTTGCAGGCTGAGTGTCATGGATCCCTAGTCTTGATCTTTTGATTATGGATTCACCCAATGTAACACAATCTCTAAATATATTATTCATTTTTATCAAACGTATTTGACTTTAGGTCATGTTACTTGACATTTGTACCATTCTAGACAATGCATCCTTGACTTAGCATCATATCTGCACACAAGATTTTAGCTAGTGTTTAAATTTAAGGATGGTCTCTGTTCTACATGCCTCCTTTTTAAGCTGGTCATGGGCACTTGAATATTATGTTACAACAAAGCACTTCAAATTGCCAATGGCCTAGTAGCATCCTTGAATATATTATTCTTTTTTTTTCTTTTTCTTTTTTTTTGTCTTGGTTATTTGACATTCTTATCAAATCTCTGCAGGTGTGGGCAAGAGTTGTTGCTTTTGCGCTTTTCTGATGGTTCCTTCACAACTAGTTTTATTACCACCATTGGGTTTGTATCCATTGGAACTTCAGTTTTTATCCAATTATTAATTTTGCAAATTTTCACCTAGCAAAAACTGATACTAAGATAAGGATCATGGGTAATTAATTGTGGCTCCTCTTATGTGAATAGGGAAAAAATTAAGGACACTTGAATGATTGTTGGTCTTTATGATACTAGGATTAAATTTTTTTTTTCTTTTGTATGTGGGCTAAAGCTAACTAAAAGTTATCGTTCTTTTATCTCCAGCTCTCTCTCTTTTGTGGCTAAAGAAATTGTGAGGAACAAGGTGAAGAACACAAGTTAACTTTGGATTTTTTCTGAAAGTTAGAAACTTAGCTTGAGCAAAGTAAGTAAATTCTAGTTAAAAACTTATAAAACTTTATTCGATTTCAATACTTGTAAGCATTGTACCTGTGATGTTTGTGATTGGTTTTGTGGTGGGTTGTTGTGTTGGAGCAAGCGGGTGGCTTGCATGATGTTATAAGGTGATTTAAATATATATTGGGAGTGTTTTTCAATTCTTGCAAATGTAAATGAATATTGTTGATTAGATGTAATGAATATTACTTTATTCGATTTCAATACTTGTAAGCATTGTACTTGTGATGTTTGTGATTGGTTTTGTAATGGGTTGTTGTGTTGGAGCAAGCGGGTGGCTTGCATGGTGTTATAAGGTGGTTTAAATACATATTTGTCCAGTTACAACGTAAAAAATTGGAAAAGTGTTGATGCTGCTATTAGAGATGTGTGCTTCAAAATATCGCGGTAAATTTATATTGATAACATCTAACTCGTCTTTGTTGTCACTAAGCATATTAAATTCATATAATAATATTTTTATAATACATATATACTTCATTTTACAAGATCAGTTTGAGCTAGAAGGAGATTCTAACTTGGTAACGAAAACAATAAATACAAAATGTGGAAGATTATTGAGTAGCGGCTCTAACAAGTTGTATCAGACTTATAAAAAGATCGTACAATCTCATGGTGCTGACTATGCAAAAAGCCACCCACCAAAGAATGCCACACTTGAGCAGTGGACTGGACTCATTGAAGGGAAATGGACAAATAAGGACTGGCTGGTAAATTATTTATGTGTATATTATTATTATCCAATATTTACTATATTATGTTGTCAAATGATTAGATTAATACTTAGATGAAGTAAATGTATACTGTTTTATTCATGATCTAATAAATATCTTGAATGTTCTTTATTAGGAAAAATCAAGAAAGAACTCTGAAAATAGGAGCAAAACTTCTGGCAAACATAGATGCGGGACAAAGGCACTTGCTGTTAGGGTTGATAAGGAGGTGCGTGTTTTTTCATTTTCTTAAACCTTAGTATATTACATGTTGTGATTAATTAACTATAACTAACTTACACTCGAATGTTAATTAATTAGACAAATAATAATGGCGGTCAAGTTCCTGAATTGGCGAAAATCTACAAAGATGTTCATTTCAATCCAAATACAAATAGGTGGATACACCATAAGGATGAAGTGACATATGTATGTGTATCATTCTATCCCTATTATTCCATCCTTATCATGTTTGTAAAGCTATAACATATGTAGTATTAATATTGTGATTGCTTGTTTTTTTCTCTTTCAAATGGTAGGAAACTATTCTCAAAGTGCAAGAGGATCATTGTCAAGATCCTAATGCAATTCCCCTTACACAAGAGGAGATCTCAAACTTGGTTTTTAAAAAGAAATCCGATATTGTAAAAGGACTTGGCATGAGACCTTCCTCTTCTCTAGTAACCACTGCCTCATCTAGTTCCTCAGTGGAGTATATTCATCGATTAGAAAATGAGATAATTGAGCTCAAAGAGGCAAGAGTTAGGGACGAAGAGGAGCGAGCTAAGGAGCAGGAAGCGTGAGCTAAGCAAGATGAGGTCCAAAAGAATATTCTTAATTTTTTGAGGAGCAAGGGTTATGATGACGCTTTTACCTATGGGGGTGGTTCATCTTCAAGTTAAATCACTTATTGGTTAGTACTTTATTTTTAAGTTAAAACACTTCATTTTTTATGTATCATTTGAAACTAATTGTATTATATTACACTTGAAAATTTATATTTGCTTTCTACAACTTATACATTAGGAGTTGTGATTTTAAATTATTAGTGTGACTACTCTTAATTCATTGTTAGAAATGTTTCTTATAACATAGTTAATATTTTTACTTTACGATTTTAATGTAGTAGTGTTCTTATATTTGTGCAGATTTCTTATTGGTGACTTTAGGGGATTTACTTTTGGCATTATTTGAAGACATATGAGGACATCTTCCGTTGGTTCTAATTATATTATGCTACATTTTTTGTATTGTTATAAAACATCTTAAGTTATTGTATGTGTTGCAAACAATTATTGTATGGAAGGAGTTTGAATTGGATACTTGTTTTAATTTTAACTTGTGGAATGTATGGATCGATTTTTTATAAATGTGTTGTTGAAATAAATGTGTTAATCAAATGTGAGGTTTTAATAATGTAATGACAGGTTACAGGTTAATATCAACGCCATGAAAATAATAAAAACATAAAATAAGTTTTAGTGATGAATTTTTTCGTCACAAATATAGCAACAAAAAATTGTTTTAGTGACGAAATATTTCGTCACTAAATGTAGCGGAATTTTGTAAGAAATGGTTTTAGTGAAGAAAATTTTCGTCGCAATATGTGCCTGGATTTTCTTAAAAATAATTTTAGTGACGAATTTTTTCGTCACTATATGTACCCGAAAATAGATTTGGTGACGAAATTGTTCGTCACTAAATATGATTTAATAAACTGAAATGGTTTTAATGACGAAATATTTTCGTCACTAAGGTTGTGTTTGTTTTGGCTTTAAATCACTTCCAGAAATGCTTTTCTGTAAATGCAGGTGTTTGGTTGTACATGAAAAATAAATTTTTCGAAAGTTATTTTCAGTTGACCGTGTGTTTTTGTTGGTTTGACTCGGAAATTGGTCTCAATCCAAATTTTCACTTCAAACCATTTCCGGACTCACGCGCAAAGAGAGAGAGAGAGAGAGAGAGAGAGAGAAAGAGAGCCCAAATCACTCCTCAGATCGAGCTCCAGTCCGACGACCACAAACCGAGCTCCAGTCCGACAACCCACACTCCACCGGTCTCGTCGATCGCACCGGTCTCGTCGCACCGCGCCACACCAGCGCCGATCAACACCAGTGCCAATCAAGCAAAGATCGACTCCAACGTCGATCGCACCGTGCCGATCGGCTCTAAAGTCCGACGACCCATACCAGCGCCGATCGCCAATCGCACCGCGCAGATCAAGCAAAGATCGACTCCAAGGCCGCTCGATCTCGCCTCCGCCGCGCGATCTCGCCTCTAGATTGAACCCAGTCGCCTCTCTCTCTTCCTTCTTCTCTCAATTTGACCGGATTTGATGAATTTGTTTTCTGGGTTTTGTTTCTTTTGTGTTTCTGTATGACTGGATTTGAAGAATTTTTTTCCTGAGTTTTGTTTCTTTTATGTTTCTGTATTGAGGAATGATATTATATATTTGTTTGGCAGCTGAGAAAATGTGAGCAACAAGTAGAAAATGTGTTTTCTATGGTATTTTCAAGAACACAACCAAACACCAGAAAATATTTTTCAAAACATTTTTTAAAATGCAACCAAACACTTGAAAATATTTTCCTTTCCAGAAAATAGCATTTCCGGAAAATAAATATTTTCCGGAAAATAAATATTTTCCGGAAAATATTTTACATGAACCAAACACAGCCTAAATACTGTTTTTAGTAAGGAAAACATTTAGCGACGAAACGTTTTCCTCGCTAAAAGTTTTTTTTTTTTAAACAAATCGGACTTTTAGTGACGAAATTTTTCGTCGTCAGGACTTTTAGTGACGGGGCTACAATGACGAAACGAATTTCATCACTAAAAGTCCAATTTCGTCACTAAAGGTTCTTAGTGACGAAAAACTGGACTTTTAGTGACGAATTTTTTCGTCACTAAAAATACATTTTGTTGTAGTGTCCCTATCGGTCCGGAGCACTACAAACTACTTAGAATTCAGAGTTCAAAGGTCTTACAAACGGCTTGTAAGAAAAAACAAAAGTTTTACTACAAAATTTTCAATATAATATTTTAAAATTAATTTGTTCCAATCACAAAAAAAAAAAAAAAAAATTCTGGCATTTATTTATTATATTGTTAACATCAACTATTTGTTTCATTGCCACATTAGTTTGTAAAAAATATGTAATATCTTCATCATTTCCTTTATAATTCTACAAATGTCTCATGAATCATGCTTGACTTGAATTTGAAACATTACTTATATATAAATAATAATAAAATTATTGTAAATTTTATTAGAAACTTACAAATTAATATGGTATCGTGGAGTGCAAACACCACGCATAGGACTACATACTGGCAAAGGAGAGTAGAATGGTCACAATTATGGCCTTGCATATAATAGTCCTCCAGACATGTAGCAATCTCTCTCT
Organism: Notholithocarpus densiflorus; assembly: GCA_030021035.2. Taxonomy (NCBI): domain Eukaryota; kingdom Viridiplantae; phylum Streptophyta; class Magnoliopsida; order Fagales; family Fagaceae; genus Notholithocarpus; species Notholithocarpus densiflorus. The sequence continues at coordinate 8,873,068 of JARYZH020000007.1, forward strand.
CTCTCTCTCTCTCTCTCTCTCTCTCTCTCCCCCCCCTTCTTTCTCTCTCTCATTATTCTAAAAAATGAGAAAGAGAGATTTCCAAATGAAAATATCTCAAGGGTGTGTTTGTTTGGAGGTAAAATAGGGTGGATGGAAAATTTTGGAGAAAAAATGAGAAGAAAAACTTTTTTGAAATGTGTTTGGTTGGGTGGGGAGAAAAGAAAATAAATGGTGAGGCTCGGATATTTTCTTCCCGAACCCATCAAAAAGTTTTCTCTCCAAAAAGGAGAGAAAACTGAAAAGAGAAAATGAAACTGCTTAATAGACAAAAATGTCTATATACACTTGCACATGGACAATTGTCCAGTTCCTTTCTTCTTCTTTTTTCTTTTTTTTCTTTTTCCTTTGTTTTTTTGTGCTTTCCTTGGCAGTGGGCATGTTGCCTCTTCCTTCTTCTTCTTTTTTCTTTTTTTTTTTCCCTTTCCTAGACGTTGCCTTTTCTTCTTCTTTTTTTGATTTCCTGGGCTGTGGGTGTGATAGTTGTTTTGTTTTTCTACTTTTTTTTTTTTTTTTTTGTTTAACTAGATATGAATTTTTTTTGGGGACATGATTTTTATTTTTTAATAAATTGGGTGATTGCTTTTTTCTTTTTTTTGGTTGTTTGTCACTTTTTTGTTTTAATTAGTCATCATTTTTAAATAAGGGTGTATAAGTAAATTTATATAAGCTCACTTTTTTCCATTTCTCCACTTTTCCACTCCCAACCAAACAAAAATGAGAGAAATTAAAATTTTTTCTATCCTTCCACTTTTTCATCCTCCCACCATTTTCTATCATGTCACTTTTCCACTATTCTAACCAAACAAATCGCAAAGGATATGATTCAAATTTCAAAGCATCTTAACTGTACAATTACACAAACAAATGAAAACTTCTCAAAAGTCCCAATTCAAATAATTTTCCATTCTATGAGTCCATAGAGATCGAACCAAAACATTTTCTCTAAAACAAACTGAACATACATAAGCAAACCAGTTGGAGGTGCCACTTAGAGATCGAACCGAAACATTTACTAAAATACACTAAACAAATAGGCGAACTATAGTTGAAGGTGCCATTTTGAGATCGAACTGAAACATTTTCTAAAACACACAGATCCAACAGAAAAAATTTCTAAAACAATCAACATTTAGGCATACCATCTTTAGGAGGTGGCAGCATTCTTTCCTGATCGTTGTCTCCATCCTTCACAATGAGGACCCCAGCCATACCGTAGATGGCGTGCTTTTCCAAATGACAGTGCATAAACCAAACCCCTAAAATATAAATCATGCATCCATGTCAATGAAAATTTATTACACGCATACAAACAGATTGAGAGAGAGAGAGAGAGAGAGATTACCGGGATTATCAGCTTTAAATCTAATGGCAACCCAGCCATTTTTAGGAACTCCAATGGTGTTAACTCTAGGAGGATCAACCAAATTGTAATCATGTTTGTAATTGGGGTCGGTGTCAAAGTTTCCATAACCCCTTCCAACCACGTAGAAGCTATAACCATGAAGATGCATTGGATGGTTCTCCGGATTCCCTATATTAGTCCCTTGGAACACGATTTCCACTCTTTGACCATACTCTATCATCCTTACCTTCGTTCCTAGGCTGGGAAATTGATATTGGGCATTGTCACCTGCGGTGTAGTTAAAAGGAACAGGAGGGAAAGCCGGAAAATCAGTGTCAAAAGGAAGAGGAGGAGCAGTAGAAGCGGTTAAGTTCCTGCAAAATGAGAAGTTGTACATGTTCATGTATGTATACATATCTGTATATATTAGCTTGACTAATTGTTTCTTCTTTGTAACAATACCAAGAGTATAAAGACAATACCAATAGTATGCTTGCAATATATCAACCGATGGGTTCTGAAAACTTATGTTGTTTAAGGTTGAAGCATGCATGTTACCACCTGGCCCTCCACATTTCTCACCTTCAGGTAGATTACAAGGCAATTGATTCACAGATATTGTAATGAATATTCTTTCATCAATTTTTTGTGGGACATCAATTGGGTGCTCTTCAGTTGCCAATGCCTTTATTTGTTTTGTAAAGGCATCTGCGGCGTCTGTATTTTTAGGATCAGGAAGGAATTCTGGATAGAGAGGATTATATATTAAACCACCGTAGTTGAGAACTGCTGAAGTGCTTTTTTCATTGAACGGAGCCCCTCCTGAGTCTGAATAAGGCGTAGCAACCATGTAATAGGAAGTGTGCCCATCAATGGAATTGTTTGCTGTGACCAAGACATCCATTGTTTGTCCAGGGGAAATCATGATGTAGCTGGTGGGTATGGGCTTTAAGTATGCACCATCTTGACCCACTACTGTGATATTGTGTCCAGCAATTCCAAAGAACATTTCTTCATTCATCACTGCACTCACTATTCGGAGAAGATATGTATTGCCACGAGCAACCTCAAATATTGTTATATTTTCTGCAACATGAAATTATGATAAGTCCAACAAAGTCTAAATTAATTATATGCTACTACTCTAGTCAACTGGTTGGCACCTTATCGATTTTTCAACAGATTCATCCAAAATTGAAATCCCTCCACCCCAACTATCAATATATCAAAATTATATGCCACTAGACATGTTTATAGCTAGGATAAATGAGCACCAATCACTTGTACTAAGTACAATTAAATCATTGATCTCGACTTGTATACCTCTTTTAATTAATATTATTTCTCAAAATCAATCTCCAACTACAAGGGGAGAAAAAAAAACCCAAAGAGCTAGCATGTGCAAGAAATATGGCGCAATATATAACCTGATGATGAACTGACTAGTAGTCTAGTACAAGGTTAATTCATGAAAGAATTACATATGGATATACATCTTTCATACCAATATAGCAATCATTTGAAAATCCAGGTTGACCATTGATAGTGTAAGCATCTGATGGTGCTACATCAGCTCCGATTCTCATGGCAGCTTCGAGCATTGTCCTCAAGTATCCATTGTACCATTCCCCTGCATGCAGTAAGTAAGGGTTAAGATAGTATATTATTACTTTTCTAAGTTGGTATGTTCAATGCAGTGTTATTAAACCCAAATTTTCCGAAATAAAGAAATTTACCAAGTATAATCATGTGTTCGCCATCTGGCTGCTTGTCAAATGGATATAATTTTCCCTCAGCAGGTTCAACAACGATGGCCCCATATACTGTGGCACGTGTCCAGTCACTATGGGCATGCCACCATAAAGTTCCTTCTTCATCAGAAAATATGACCTTATAAGTGAAGTTATTTCCTGGCTGAATGGGACATTGTGTAATGTATTCAGGACCATCTGACTATGGATTTCTTGGTTGCTTTACTCCATGCCTATAATTAAAGGTAAAAGTTGACATCAATCAATTTTCATAATCTTTGCTTCCTATTGTTGATTTGTGAATAGTCAGGTGTTCTGCCTCATAATTGATCTTTAGATCATTTTGAAATTTTGCAACCATAGAGGGAATAAAATGAAAATTTAATCTAACAATAGAATTTTCTAAATTTGCATCCAATAAAAAAAATTTAATGATGTAACATTATTTAAAGTTGCACTAAATATCATCATTATCTATAATATGGTGAGCTGAAGATTGCCATTGGTTGCCCAGAAAAGCATGATCACTTTCTTTTTGTTTCTTTTCTTGCAAGTTGCAACAGAGGATCTCTAGCTTCCAAATGTCGGTTTAATCCAACATGCATGTATGCATAAACTTTTTATCCTCGCCAACACTCTGGCTTTTCAAATGCTTTTCTTTTTCCCATCTCTAATTTGGTTTGACAATCTTGGTTAATAATAAGAAATTTATCCTGGACAACATTCGACTTTTCAAATTATTTTCTTCTTCCTGTCTCTAATTTGGTTTGAAAATCTTGGTTGGTGAGTTTTTAGAAATAAATCTCTTATTATTACCCTAATAATATGGATCAAGAGTATTTATATGTGTTATAAAAAAGTGTATTTATCTGTATTTGTTAGAGATATATTAGATATATTAGGCCAATGTAATAAGCCCAAGTTCACTCATACTTGTACTAGTAGTCTAGAGTTTAGTCGCCTATATATATTCATGTTATAGTTCATTGTAACCCAGGTTATTGTACTACACTCTTACATAATAATTAAAAATTTAGCCTTTAAGGAAAATTTTATATGCTTCCCCTTCCACATCCACTCTAGCATATACAATATGATATAACACATCGCATTAATGTATTAGAGTTTTCAATTTGTTAATTGATATTTATTCTTGGGGCAGCCGGGCAGTGACCCAACTAGTTTTGTTCTAACTTAGGTGTTTCGACTGGTTGAAAACAATTTGTTAATATAGACTAGTTAGTAGGTTCTTAAAAAGTTTTATTTCTCGTTGATCGAGAAAAGTGCTAAAAACCAATAAATAAACTTGTTTGCACCATCCATGTATATATACTAGTCAATGGAAAATTTTAGTAAAATATAATTTTCTTTCCATTTAATTTTTGTCTAAATATGAAATTTGATCCTTTGGTAGTCATTAATATGATTTTTTTATGATTGTGTTTGTAGTATAATTATTCATTGTTCCCCCTTATCACATTAGTAATGGGTCTTATTAAAAAATCTATTAGGGGAAAAGTTAAGAGATACCTTAAGAGTATTGGTGTAAGAACAATTTTTAGAATTTTTTATAAAAAAATAAAAAAAAATTATTGATTTTTTTATACAGTTTTTTATATTTTCCAAATAACAAAATTTGGCAACAAATTTAGTTGTAATCTAAGGCTACAACTCTACTTAATATCTTTTTATTTTATTTGAATTTTGACAAATTCACCATTTGATTATATTTTCTTCATATATCTTTCATATGCTTGCAAAATTTCTAGTAGACCAAAAATCAATAACTATGTCTTCAACCAAATGTTTAAATATCAATTTTTTGTAGTCTAAAACTATACATAAAAAATAAATTTATAAATCAAATAGTAAATTACATTTGATTGGCACGAACTTTAACATTAATGTTTTTTTATATAAGATAGAAATTCTAATCTAGATTAATCTAAGTGTATATGTGTGTGTGAAGGTTCCTCCTGAAATCTCACTATTAATTTAATTAATAGAACACACTATTACGCAAAATGAGAAAATATACATTTACCATAATCTCATAATATCTATAATTACCCTATCTAAAAAAACGTGAATTTCAAGATTCTAAAAAGTTTTAATATAGGAAAGAGTTTAAAATCAATTAAATAAATAAATAAATATATATATATATTAGAATATAATATTGACATGTAAAATTGTTTATATGATAAAATAACACGAGGTCATCCAAAAATCAAACGTCTTTATATGATATTAGATAATTATAGTAGTAAATAATAAATATTTATTATTATTGTATTTGTACATGAAATATTAGATATGAAACTTGATAACTATGGTAGTTATCAATAAGTATTTATTATGATTGTGTTTTTATATGAAATTATTAAATATATAATTATGGTAATTATTAATAGGTATCTATTATGATTGTGTTTGAAATATTTATTAAAATCTTAAATTGTGTGTTTACACAAACTTTTGCAGCATAATATTATGAGATCAAACAAAAATCAAATGTCTTTAATTTTATATATAATATAATATTATATTATATTATCAATAACAAGTATCAATGAGAGAGAGAGAGAGAGAGAGGCTTCATCACCAGTGAACGGTAAGACCATATAAACCATTATTGTTGACAGTAATATAAGCTGTATCGCCTTTGCGAACACGAAGTGTAGGGCCCGGGTACGATTCGTTTACAAGGAGCAAGCTCTCGCTTTTGTTACACAGACTTGTAACAACTTTCTCTCTCAGCTGCAATTAGGATGAATATTTATATTTAAATGAAATACAATTAGAAGGAGAATTAGAAGAAAAAAAAGTAAAAGAAAAGAAAAGTTTCATTACTGGTGGGTAATTGACATAGAAAACGTGTAAACAATCAAGATTGTTTTTACATAATGAATATGAGACACTTTTCGCTTGCATGCATTTCATGCAAACTTGGTCCCTATGCATTGAACTTGTTGAGACGCGGACATATAACAATTGTTTGATACATATCTATATCTCGACGGATCAAATGCATAAGAGGATTGGAGTATTGGACCCAAATCCATTCCATTTTGTACGAGGAGCATATATATATATATATATATATATTGCATTGAAACTTACATCAAAGGTGATCTCGTGCTCCGCAGCCATGCAAAGGAACAGCCCATCTAGAAACAAATATCCTAGGAACGCTAGGCCCAAATCCATATTCTTTAATCCCATATACCTTGCTGAATCTCGTACCAAATAAAGAAAAATACTTGCAGATGCTTGACATTCGCCAACAGTTTTAAGAGCTATTTATAAGACCAAACGTCTTGCCATCAAAATTAGTTTAAAAATCTATAAAGTTAAAAGGTGTTTAAAAATCTATCACATTTAAACAACACAATACGTATTTTCACAACATTTTTTCACAACACTTAAACAACGTTACTAAAACAATATTACCAAAAAAGCCCTTTTAATTACATGTGCCCTTCTAGCAAAAAGGAAATTATATGTTGAACCCAGCTTTTGCTTCCACCCCACCCTACAAGAACTTTGTATTTGTGAGATGACCATCACGCCAATGATGTGCAGTAGTGGTCTTTATCTTTTTTATTTGAACAAAATTTAACAACAAACTTGGTTATAGCCTATAGGCCGCTAAGGCAGTAACCTAAGCCTTCAAATTAAATAAGCCCCCTCCATTACCCAATAGAATATAATTTAGGTCTTCTTACCTTTCTGAAAAATTAAATAAATAAAAGTTCGTAGAATGCGTTGTCACCAAAAAAAAAAATTTAACCAATAAAAGTTATTCTAAAAAAAATTACAAACTCTTTGAATATTGTGCAATGTGCACTCTAGCTACTGCAATTTAAGAGCGTAAATTTTTTCACTCTCCATATATAAAATAGATTTGAAATAAAATGATATAAAAAAACTAATTAATATTTAAATATAAGAAAATGCATGGTTAAAAATTTTTAGGCCCAAAAATACATTTAGCTAACTCTAAATTAAAAGAAAATTGAGTTATTGTACTCTGAGAATATCTAATAATTTTTTAAAATAAAAATGAGAAATATTACCTGAATCTTCTTGATATTTGTACAAAATAAGTTTACGAATAAGAGGTGGTAGAGTTGCACAGAGTAAATTGCTCTCTTGAAGTTTACCAATAAGAGGTGGTAGAGTTGCACGGAGTAAATTGCTCTCTTAAGACAATACGTATTTTTTAGAAAATTTCCTAGTGTTGAAGACCAACAACTTTCACAGCTATCCCCAGAATACAACAAGCATAGCAATCTAACAGTATTCTCTTGTAAGTCTACAAATCTTGAGAGGAAAGCACTCAAATTGTACTTTCTTAAACATAGAATACTGTGTATAGAAGAAATATATTTTCTTCAACAAAAGAGAAAAATAACCAAGAAAACGTTTTTGTTGCATCCAGGGAGAAGACCAAAAAAAAGGTTTTTGAAATTTATTTGTTTTTTCACTCTTTTTCTTAGGCCTGACAAGTAGGCCTGTATATAGGCCAATGAATCCAATGAAGAACATTAAAAAAAAAAAAAAATAGCTTTGACTATCCTATCAAATGGATAATAAATGGTAATGTAATAATTTTATTGAATCAAATATGGATAGACATTCTCAGTTTGTATCTGATATCCAACAACTCTCTTTGGATGTATTTGTTTCATGATTTTTCCTGTGATAAGAATATCTTATCTCTTTTCAAATGAATATGGTAACGTAGTGTATCAACACTAACTACGTACATGGCTGTACAACTTCAAAATTGTTTGTCATTTAGGCCCCATTTTTTTTGCTATTTTACGGAAAATATTTTTAACATTTTACCATATTTTTTAATTATAAAGTTTGGTCAATTTGAAAATATTTTTCATTGATCGTAAAATTCTTTGCAAAGTGCTGTAAACATTCAACTTTTAAAAACTTGGTAAAATATTTTACAAAATCACATAGTGGCTCTCTCCGTCCCCATTTGGTGGTCGGATCGCCAGAACCACTGATCCGTTGGCTAGTGCCAGCTGTCAGTTTGCCAGAACCACTGATCTGGCCATAGGACCGCTTTGACACTAGTTAGCTCCAGCCTCCGGTGGCTGATGAGTTACCGATTTAGGTGGTTTGTGCCTAAAAAATTTTACATGTTACACTAAACACTTGAAAATATTTGACTAAAACTGTTTTACATGTAAAATATTTTACATTTGTAAATATATTACGACTAAGCAAACGAAGCAATGTATAGAAATGAATTTTAAGGTTTGAAAAAAAATTTCACCATTAAGGTAACGTTTGGATACAACGTCTCACCCTCACGTTTGCGTTTTTACGTTTGAAGTGGGACCCGCTTGCACTGTGCACGTTCAGCCATTCACACAATTTGTCCATCCTTGCTAAAACCCACGTGTACTATGCAGTTTGTCCATTCACGCAGTTTAGCCACTGTGCACTGTGCACGTGTTTGTCCATTCACGCAATTCAGCCACTGTGCACTGTGCACATCTCAACATTTAGTTGCGTAAAAAGTTTGTCCATTTTTGCTGGGACCCATGTGTGCACTGTTTAGTTTTATTTTAAAATTATTTGCTACAGTGTTTTTAGTTTTCAGCAAAATAAGCGGTATCCAAACAGACCCTAAGTGCCCATTTGGTTCAACGTTTTAGGGCAAAAAAGCATCTTTGCGATTATGATTTTTTTTTTTTTTTTCATTTTTGGGCATTTGATAAAGATTTCCTAGTCGGGATTTTTGAAATCGCAATCAACCAAAAGCACATTTTGGTATTGGACCATCTGAGGTGGAATTCGAAAACGAACAGTTGCTTTACATATGTTACTGTTGATTATTCTGCGTATTGTCCCTATATTACACTTAGCTTTATTTTAAATTCTCAATTTTACCAAGATCTCTAACAACAAAAAATACAGTCAATAAAAGAGACTCACTGGGAGAAGTGGGGTAGTTGGAAGTGGTGGCATAGGGAAGGGATCGTTGGAGATAGAAGGCGGGATGGAGAAATTATTAGGTACACCAGGAGGACTATTAATGTGGTCCTCCCAACTAATGAAATGATGTCATTTATGCAAATGTATGAATGAGCTTCCTAATCAGCACAAGGAATAAAAAACAAAAATTACCAGGTGATGTCACATTTGCATAAATAACAGCATTTTATTGGTTGGGAGGCCAAGGAGGACCACAACAGCAATCCTCCCAGTGGACCTAATAATTTCTCGAATAGTGAATCCCACCATAAAAGATGGAGGGAATATACATTTATTATAATCTCATAATATTTTATAACTGCCCTATTTAATTAAATAAACATGATATGTCAAGATTATAATTGAGGGTTTAAAGAAAAAATATAATTTAAACACAATTATATTTATATATATATATTAATATATTGACGTGTAAAATCATGAGACTTCAAAAACAAACTTATATGATGAAATATTATGAGGTCATCCAAGTCAAACGTCTTTGTTGTTTATTTATCAAAAGTGTTACTTACACAATATATTCACTACACTTTCACAACAAATCCTAGGTAATAATTTGTTACTGGTTTTAATTTGAACACACTATTAAAATTACTTTTTGCCCACCACTGATAGCCAGTAACGACCTAACACGTAAAATTTTGTTGTAAAAATATTGTAAAAATGTTATGGACATAGCATTTCTCTTATTTATTTATTATATACAAATGAAATTTGATAATTATGATAGTCATTAATAAGAATTTATTATTATTTTATTTGCAAATTAAATATTAAATATGAAATTTGTTATTTATGGTAGTTATTAATAAGTATTTATTATGATTGTATTTTTATATGAAATTATTATGTATATAATTATGGTAATTATTAATAGGTATTTTTTTTATAATTATTATGTATATAATTATGGTAATTATTAATAGGTATTATATGGTTGTGTATGTATATGGACGTATCTATTCTTCTTCTTTTTTAATGATGTGGGTTAAATAGAGAATATTATTGAAACTCAATTAAAATATATAAGGTAAATTGCACCGCATCTTTAAAGTTTAGGGTTCATTGGATTTTACAACCTAAAATTTCAAAATTTTGATTTTACACCCTGAAATTTTAGAATTTGAATTTTACAACCTGAAATTTCATACCGTTTTGATAGTTGGCCCCTCCATTAGTTTCAGAATTTGAATTTTACAACCTGAAATTTCATACCGTTTTGATAGTTGGCCCCTCCATTAGTTTTTCCCTAACGTGTTCATTAAATGCCACGTAAGCATGTCACTTGTGACTAGATGGACTAATAAAATTGTGACACATGGATTTTCCTATTAAATGTAATTAAATTATTTTAAAATACTTTAAATAAATCCTAAAATCTAAAATAAAATAATTTATTTTTTTCCATTTAATCTAATGAACATGATGAATAGGAATGACAACAAGTCGAGTTTGGGGCGGGTTTCTTTATGCCCGAACCCGACCCACCACCCACCCTCAAAACCCGAACCCTCCCCGTTAACTAAACGGGTTTTTTTCTAACCCCCAAACCCGCCCCAGGGCCCTGTGGGCCCTAACCCACCACTTCAGGGCCTAATATAAAGCCCCTAATCCGTGGCCCAATCCATGACCCAATCTTTTTATATTTTAAAAAGAATCAATTTCATGTTTTCCTGATATCTCATACAATAATTTCAAATTTATGATTTTCCCTTTCAAAATCACAAACACAAACACAAATCCTATCACAAACACAAACATAAACACAAACTCAAGTTTAACAATGAAATAAGTTGTAAATAATAAACATTCATTAATGAAATTAAAATAAAAATAAATAAAACCTTGAGATTCACAGCTTTGGCAATGAGAGAGGAAATGAACCCAAAAAAAAAGGAGAACTATCAGCCTAAGCTCTACCTCTCTAAGCTCTATCTCTTTCTCCTACTCAGCCTCTCTCTATCTCAGACCACCAAGGCTCTATCTTCAATCACTATCACCACGATCGGCGGTGGTTTCAGCCATCAATCCCACCTATAGGCTGAAGCCCAGGCCTGACCTCCACTCCTCTTCTTCAATCTAAACCTTTCTCTCCCTCTGGAACTCTATGACCATGATCTAAACCTCGCACATCTCTCTCTGATCTAACCTCTATGCTTCTCCGTGACAAACAACAACCACCACATGATGAGAGTGAGGGTAAGGGTAAGGGTGGGTCGATAAGTGATTGAGAGTGAGGGTGAGGATGACTGGGCGAGGGACGATTGAGAGAAAAGAATTGAGAGAAAATGAGAGTGAGGGTGAGGTGAGGGTGGCTGAATGGGTTGAGAGAGAATTGATAGAGTTAGGGTTTGTTATAAAGTGATATATATATATATATATAGTTAGTTAGTTAGTTAGTTAGTTAGTTAGTTAGTTAGTTAGTTAGGTTTTTTTTGTAATTTTACTTTTAGTCTACACGGGTCGAGTTCGGGTTCGGGTTCAGGTTCGGGGCGGGTATTACTAATACCCGCACCCAACCCGAACCCACTTCGAGTTGGATAATTAAAACCCAAACCCGACCCTAATGTTTCGCAGGTCGGGGATTTTGCCATCCCTGATGATGAACAAACCAAATTTTCTCTTGAGGAGTTTAACCAAATCCAAATATATATATATATATATATAAATATTGTAGGGACTAGATCTGAGCACTTCTACTGTTGGATGAGTGGACTCAGACCCAACTAGCCCAACACAATAAATTTGTAGAGAATGGGTTTAAGAACTAGGCTTTAGTGAGAACTGCAATGAATGAACATGGTTAAGGGTAAACTAAGTAACAAGAAAACGGGTCTTTAAGTATGAAATTCTGTCCTAGGCACTTGTCCGAGGAGCTATTTGTTCTTATTATTTCCTCAGTGCTTGGTTACAAAGGTTACAAAGATGATACAAGTTGCTACAGTGTTTTCTGCTCCCAACCTCCGATCCCCTTTTCTGGAGGATTTCTTACATTATATACCCCTTTTTATTTGATCTTGGCCCTCCATTTATTGATCATGCAGGTCATTACTTGAGTGCTTGTCCTATCAGCCGCCGTCCCAAACCTTCTATGAGTTGCAGCAACCAAAGCAGCACTATTCAGGAGTCATTTCCTCATTAATGCGACCAGAACGTTAGTTGTGAGCATTTAATGTGAAGATGACAATTTCTCCTTGAATTGCTGCTCCGCCAAGCTCCTATGCCTAACCCACTATACTCGTCCTGTTTCTTGAGATGCTCTACGAGGCTGCCCTTGATGGCATGCTGCTCTTCCCTTCTATGATTTTGGTTCGTCGAGGACAAGATTGTCCTCGGCAATGCTTCTTGGCAATTCGGACCTTCTTCGTTCGTCCTCGGGCATTTCCTCTTCCTCGGCTTAGGCCTTGGGCTTAGTATAAATTGGGCCGGGGTGGCCAAACTCTTTGACCCCACAATAACCCCTCAAAATCCTACTGTCCGGCTCCTCGGACGGAGAGGAGGATTTTGGTGTCCTTGGGGCTTTGTCACGGCTTGTCAAGTCTTGTCCTCCATCAGGGCCAGAGCCTTTTCGCTTGTCCAAGGTACGTTCCTGACACTTTAGTATACGGAGCGCGCCCTCATTAAATTCTGGCGGCTCTGTGCTCCCCACGTTCAACGGTGTGATGGTGATCAAACGGTGGGGACTTTTTAACTTTATGGGCGGGAAAACCGGCACGGTTATTTTTAATCAAAGGTATAAATGCCCATTTGAACCAATTCGCCTCTTTACTTCCACATTCAAGAGTTCTTGCACACGTATCCTAAGTTCTGTCAAATCTCCAGCCCAACTCGCATTTCTTTTCTGCATAAAAAGCCTGTCCGAGGAGCTTTTCCTCATTTTTGTAAGTTTCTAGTCTCTCTAACTCATATTTTCTCTCTTCTAAGTTTCCTTTTCTCTTATTCCTCTCTTTCTTTCGTCCTTCCCTGAGTCCTTTAGCTGTTTCTAGAGATGGGTAGGTTTAAAAAGTTGGTTGAGTCTGAAGAGGCAATGGAGAAATTCATCGCCGATTATAGGATTCCCAATAATGTAGGCTTGAGATACTGTGAAAAAAGGGAGTGGTATTTTAGGAAGCAAGATGGTGAAGTGGTGATTCCCATAATCGCCTTCATTGAAGGTGGTATGAGAATCCCTATGGGGCAGGTGATGAGGGATTACTTTAGGCATTTCTGATTAGCTCCCACCCAGTGCGCCGTCAACATGTTTAAGATCCTGGGTTGTGTTGTCGCTTTAAACGAGAAAATGGGGTTGAGGTTAACCTATCACGATGTAAATTGGTGTTACAACCTCCAACACCTAAAGAGTAAATCCTACTATATGAGAATGAGGGATGACAAGGTTCGGCTTATTCAGTACCTTCCAGAGTCCAGCAAGGTGCTGAATAAGGACTTTCTCATCGTGTCAGGGAGGTGACACGACGGCCTTCCCTATCCGACAGAGGATGGGGCACTAGGTGGGGTATTCAGAGTAGGAGAGGATTGATCTTTTGTGTTGTCATAGTTTGCACCGTTTGGCTGCTAATATGAATATACTTTCTTTTTTGCAGATCCACATGCCTTTGATCGACATTTTCACTTGGTCAACCGGGAAGATTTGGCAACCATCCTTAGGGTGGAGGTTTTTGTGAACGAATCTGATAACCAAGTCAGAGCCGCTCACAAGATCCTCGGGTACAATCCTATCCAGAAATCGTTCTCGGCTCCGAAGTACGTGATCAGAGCCAAAGATCCTCGGCTTCTCAAAATCACCATAGCAGAACATGGGTTCTTGATTCCCAAAGGATCCCCTATCCCAGAAGGCACTCCGTTGGCAGGCCCTTCTTCGTCTCATCAAGCTGTAGAGGCCGAGGACGATTTTGGTGTATTCGACCAAGTTAATCTATCCGAGGATCCCTCTGGTGACTTGGGCGACCCTAGTTTGACTGAAGCAGATCTCCTATCAGTAGGGACTTCTTCTCAGGCCGAAATGGGTTTTAAGAAGAAACCTTTACCCAACTTGTTTGACCTGATTGAAAGCCAGCTGGGGAAGGACGTGCCGGGGAAGCCACAGTCCAAGCTTCCTCCTCCCCCAACCAAGTCTCTGCCTGTTCAGACCAGGTCATCTTCCACCCAGTCGAAGTCATCATCTCCTTGGTCCAAACTTCCTCCTTCTCCCTATCCTACTCTACCTCCTCGGCCCGAGCCTACCGACCCAAAAAGGAAAAGGGCTTCCAAAGGCAAAGAGCCCATGGATGGGGGACAACCTCACTCCTCTCAGGAGGAAGATGAAGCTCGACGAGTTTCAAAACAACTGAAAGTTGAGCACCAGGGCCAAGAAGGGGAAGTTGCCACACAGTCTGAGCCTCAAGCCTGGCTTCCTGCCCCAATGCTCCATGGGGAGCCTCTGATGGAAAACGCCTCCCTCAAGGACTTCCAAGGGGGTAAAGGTGCCTACATGGCCGATGCACTGGAGAGGTGCCTACTACTTCCCACCGACATGGCCAAGTTGGAGAATATGAGGAGGCATGAGGTCTTCCTCAGCATAAAGATGTACCTGGGCATGGTAAGACTTCAAACACTTGCGACTCCATTGACTTTTGTTCCTTAGTTTCCAACTCATCGTGTGCTTGCTTCAATTGGCAGGCTGTCCAGGCCACTTATAGGTTGGAAGAGGCTGCTAACGACTAGAGCAAGGCCTTGGAGCTCGAGCGTGACAAGCGCCTGGATGCCACGCGGACCCTTAAGAACTCCGAGGCCAATCTCCTAAAAGCGAGGGAGGCTCTAAAGGAGATGACAAGGGCCAGAGATAGCGCTGAGTCAGGCCTAGCTGGCGCTCAAAAATAGGCCGAGGACCAAATGAGGCGCCTAATCGAAACTGAGGATCAGCTGAAGATTGCCAAGGAGCAAATCACTGATCTAAAGAAGAAGCTGACCGAGGCGGAGGGGGCTAGGAACGCCGCAGAATGGGTCAGTAATGAAGCCTTGAGGGCTAAGGTGGAGGCAAAGTTCGCTAGGACAGAGGCCGAGAGCTCCAAAGAGAAGGCCGAGGAGGAGGCTTATGCCTTGGGAATGGATGAGACCCAGGCCACTCTTAAGGCTCAATTACCTAGGGTGTGCAAGCTCTACTGTTCTCAGGTTTGGAATGAAGCCCTTAAGCAAGCTGGAGTTGAGGCTTCATCTAACCTTTGGAAGGTAGAGAATATATACTACCCTCCTGCCATCCGAGAGCTAGGTCCTCCTAGCTCCGAGGCTGGTACTTCTCTCGAGGTGGTTGAGGCAGGCCATCCTGACACTGCACTTGCTTCAACTTCTCCTAATCAGCTTACCAAGGAGCCTGAGCCCTCTGGAGTAACCGAAACAGACAAAGACCCTGACCAGGGAGCACCCTAGGATGCTACAAAGCCCTCAGCTGATGCCCAGGCCCCCAACGCTGAAGAGACAGCTCTCCTTGTGGTGCCTCTGCAGGCTATTCCCCTAGGCAAAAGCCCTGAGGCCGCTTCAGATCAGCCTCCCAAGGGGGGAATGAAGATCAAGTTAAAGAAATAGGCTGCCTCTGTTATGTTTTTGCCTCATGTTTCTTTCTCTTCTCCCCCTTTTTTTTTTTTTAGATATTCGAACTGTTGTAATGGAACACTTGGATTGAATATATGCAATTCCCTTTTCACGTGTTAATTGTCGCTATGATGGGTTTTGTTATTTATATAACTTGTACTTTGATTATTAGCTAAACAGTCTCAACAGTGTGACTTGTCTTCCATTTTTGAAACAGCAGCCAAAAAATGTAAAGTCCATAATGATAATTTTCACTTAGATTCTAATTAACAATTGAGCCACTTTATTATTACGATTTGCTTTTGCTGAACGGACTATAAAAGGCAATAACCTTATAACATGAATCCTATACCTCATGAGTTAGTTATCATAACGGGTAAAAAATGATAAGCAAGCAGCACTTATAAAGGCAAACTTTTAAATCCTAAGATCTAATGCCCCAGCACAATGTGCAAGGGCATTCAGAAGTATGTTCCAAAAATTTACTGACCTCAAGGAAACAATTAGCTACTGGCTTTGCAAGGGGGTTACGTTCAATGTACCTTAGAGTGCCTTAAATGATGCTCATAGGCTTGTGTTTATTTGCATCTTTATCCAATGAGGACAGGACAAGTGTTCTTAGGTGCCAGACTCTCCTTTGGCTGTATTTGTAACTCAAATGAATGCTCAAGCTCGCTAATTTCCTCAAAAGTTGTGGTCCGAGGAGTCACACAACAATCGGGATCTGTTTAACGCTCAGGCCTTTGTTGAAAGTAGTTGGTTTCCCCACAGCTTTGAGTCTGAGGACCACGCAAGACCTTGGTTCTGTCTGACACTTAGATTTTCTGGAAGTAACTAGTTTCCCCATAGGTCTGAGTCCGAGGACCATGCAAGACCTTGGTTCTGTCTAGTACTTAGATTTTTTGGAAGTAACTAGTTTCCCCATAGGTTTGAATCCGAGGACCATGCAAGACCTTAGTTCTGTCTAGTACTTAGATCTTCTGGAAGTAACTAGTTTCCCCACAGGTTTGAGTCCGAGGACCACGCAAGACCTTGGTTCTGTCTAGTACTTAGATCTTCATTGAAGTAGTTAGTTTCCCTATAGGTTTGAGTCCGAGGACCATGCAAGACCTTGGTTCTGTCTGACACTTAGATTTTCTAGAAGTAACTAGTTTCCCCATAGGTTTGAGTCCGAGGACCATGCAAGACCTTGGTTCTGTCTAGTACTTAGATCTTCTAGAAGTAACTAGTTTCCCCATAGGTTTGAGTCCGAGGACCATTCAAGACATTGATTCTGTCTAGTACTTAGATCTTCATTGAAGTAGTTAGTTTCCCCATAGGTTTATGTCCGAGGACCATGCAAGACCTTGGTTCTGTCTAACACTTAGATTTTCTAGAAGTAACTAGTTTCCCCATAGGTTTAAGTCCAAAGACCATGCAAGACCTTGATTCTATCTAGTACTTAGATCTTCTGGAAGTAACTAGTTTCCCCATAGGTTTGAGTCCGAGGACCATGTAAGACCTTAGTTCTGTCTAGTACTTAGATCTTCTGGAAGTAACTAGTTTCCCCATAGGTTTGAGTCCGAGGACCATGCAAGACCTTAGTTCTGTCTAGTACTTAGATCTTCATTGAAGTAGTTAGTTTCCTCATAGGTTTGAGTCCGAGGACCATGCAAGACCTTGGTTCTGTCTAACACTTAGATTTTCTAGAAGTAACTAGTTTCCCCATAGGTTTGAGTCCGAGAACCATGCAAGACCTTGGTTCTGTCTAGTACTTAGATCTTCATTGAAGTAGTTAGTTTTTTCATAGGTTTGAATCCGAGGACCATGCAAGATCTTGGTTCTGTCTAACACTTAGATTTTCTGGAAGTAACTAGTTTCCCCATAAGTTTGAGTCCGAGAATCATGCAAGACCTTGGTTCTATCTAGTACTTAGATCTTTTGGAAGTAACTAGTTTCCCCATAGGTTTGAGTCCGAGGACCATACAAGACCTTGGTTCTATCTAGTACTTAGATTTTCTAGAAGTAACTAGTTTCCCCATAGGTTTGAGTCCGAGGACCATGAACTTTAATTTTGACTTTTGGTACACTAACACATTCATTTTATTATGTACTTTAAAAATCTTAGGACTTTTTTTGTTGTTGAAATAAATAGATGTAGCCCCATTCCTAATGGATTGACCTCCAAATAACATATCCAAATTATAAAAAATCCCTCCGAAATTTACACCTTTCAGAGAGGCGCAAAAACGAAAGTCTATGAGATTTCTTTTGTAACTGGATAACCAGCTCTAAAACAAAATAAATACTCGTTATAACGAAATGAAATTCTATTATCTATTATCTATAACACTATCTCTAACTAACCTATAAAATAATTATCTATAACTATAAATAAATAGAAATAGAATACATGTTTAGTTTATTATTATTATTATATAAACTATCAAAAAAAGATATACAAATTTCTAATAGATTAGATATAAGATAAAATCTCAAAGACTCCAACAATTCAATATATTATTCATTAAATACATGTATACAATGTTATATTTGTTATTTTTCAATTGCAAGGACCTGGATGAGAAGAAACTCTCATGTCCAGTTCTGTAGTAGAGATGGAATTGAAAAGAACCATCAACTATAACCCCAAAAGAACTAGAATTTGTAAACAACATAAAGGAAGAATGAAAGGAATATCTTATCGAGGTAATTGTATTTGCTTTGGTAGATATGCTCTTTAGGCACTTAAACCTGTGTGGATCATGTCTAGGAGTGTTATGACGAATTTGATTGGGAAGTACAATGACTGAGAATGTTGTTATGTTTGAGCTTAGCTTATTTAAGAATTGAGTTTAAACTTAAGCTTGAATTAGGCTAAAAGCCAATATATATAAGTTTTTTTTCCAAGTTAATTCCAAATTGTTCATGAATAGCTTGCTTCATAAATTGTTCAACATTAAAACAAATATGGAAATTATAACATTAGGCTTTTTTTTTTTTTTTTTAATTTTTTAATATTGAAATTATAAAACAAGGATTAGACCATTCACATGTGCAAAATTTCTTATATATTTTAGCATAATAATCTTTTTGTTTATTTTACTTAACCACTTTTCAAAACACCAACATTAGATTATCTATTCTAAACTATACTTCATTAAAAGATCAATTTTAAATTATTATTTTTTTATTTTTCACACATATACTATCCACTCTTTTCCTTCATTTTCGGGGAAACATAAATAAAGAATAAAAAATTGAAACAAACAAACAACCATGTTTGTGTATATTTACACAAATACTATAGCAAAAATGCATTTTGCAAAAATAGGTTTGAGTCCGAGGACCATGCAAGACCTTGGTTCTGTCTAGTACTTAAATTTTCATTGAAGTAGTTAGTTTCCCCATAGGTTTGAGTCCGAGAACCATACAAGACCTTGGTTCTGTCTAGTACTTAGACTGTTGCCAAAATACAAGACATATAATCACAATAGACTAAAAATTTGAATTAGAGAAATGCTATTGTTAATAATAATACATTTTCAGGTTATTTACATTTCATGGACGAGGTACAGCTTTTTTATCTAAGTCTTCTAAGTAGTATGCACCTATTCCTACTACTGAAGTAATTTGGTATGGTCCTTCCCAATTGGGTCCCAGCTTTCCCGAAGAGGGGTTCTTGGCAGCACCCACGACTTTCCTCAACACTAAGTCTCCTGGTGCTAACGGTCTCAGCTTCACATTGGCATCATGTCCCTGCTTGAGCTTCTGGTGGTAATAGGCCAACTGGATCACTACTTTTTCTCTTCGTTCATTGATCAGGTCTAGGCCCTTCCCCAGCAGTCCATCGTTATTGCTTGGAGTGAAGGAGCTCATCCTCAGCGTCAGGAAGCTTGCTTCTAGAGGGATAACAGCCTCGGCTCCATAAGTCATGGCAAAGGGTATCTCTCCTATTGACCGTCGTGGTGTAGTCTGGTAAGTCCATAAGACGTGTGGCAGCTCCTCTACCCATCTTCCCTTGACTTCATCCAGTCTCTTCTTAAGCCCATTGACTATGACCTTGTTGACAGCCTCGGCCTGCCCATTTCCCTGAGGGTAAGCTGGAGTTGAGTACCTGTTCGTAATCCCCAGTTCGCATTAGTATCTTCTGAAGGCTTTGCTGTCAAATTGGAGTCCATTATCTGAAATGAGGGTACGAGGAACCCCGAATCGCATAACAATGTTTCTCCAGATGAATTTCTTAGCATCCACATCTCTGATATTAGCCAATAGCTCGGCTTTTACCCATTTAGTGAAGTAATCTGTGCCAACCAACAGATATCTCTTATTTCCTACTGCCTTGGGGAAGAGGCCTATAATATCCATGCCCCATTGGGCGAACGGCCATGGACTGGACAAAAGGTTAAGGACCCCTCCTGGCTGATGGATATTCGGGGCAAACTTTTGGCATTGGTCACATTTCTTAACATATTCTAGGGCCTCCTTTTGCATCCCCGGTCACCAGTATCCCTAGGTAATGGCTCGGTGCGACAGAGATCTTCCTCCTGTGTGACTCCTACAGATCCCTTCATGCAGCTCTTCAAGCAGTACTTCTGATGCCTCAGGGTGAATACACAGTAAGTATGGCCCAGAATAAGAGCGCTTATACAATTTGTGGTCCTCGGACAACTAGAACCGAGGAGCTTTTCTCCGTATTTTTTCAGCCTCCATCTTCTCCTCGGGCAGAATATCATCTTTGAGGAATCTCACTATGAGGTCCATCCAACTAGGCCCCACCCTAACTTGATGGATATGAACCCTGCCTTCTACAACCTCATTTAGTCTACCCAAATGCTCGACAAGAATAATTCGAGGCAGATCCCCTGTCAAGGAAGTAGCAAGCGTGGCCAATGAATCTGCATGGGTGTTTCCACTTCTGGGGACGTGTAACAAGCTGAAAAGATCGAAGTCTGACTGCAAGCGCTTAACCTGGCTTAAGTACTCCTGCATCCTCACGTCTCTAGCTTCCAACTCTCCCTTTACCTGGCCCACTATCAATCTTGAGTCCGAGAACATCTCTACTGCTTTTCCTCCCATTTTCTGTACCATGGTCATTCCTTGTAACAAGGTCTCATACTCGGCTTCGTTATTCATGGCCGAGAACCCAAGTCTCAGGGATTTCTCAATGATAGCCTTATCGGGAGACATTAGAACTAGCCCCATTCCGGACTTTTTTTGATTTGCTGCACCATCAACGTACACCTTCCAACATGGGGGTCCTGGCATAGAGACTACCCCAACCGATTTTTCATCCATATTTCGCTCCTCGGCTACTATTTCTATTGGTGGTTCAGCAAATTCGGCCACCAAGTCAGCTAGGACCTGGCCCTTTACAGAGGTCCGAGGCATGTACTTGATGTCAAAAGCTCCCAGAATTGTGTTCCATTTGGCAATCCTTCCAGTGTAATTAGCAGTCCGAAGTACGGACTTTAAGGGCAGTTAGGTTAGAACAACCACTATGTGGGCTTGGAAGTAATGGGGAAGCTTTCGCGTAGCATGGACCACATCTAGTATGGCTTTCTCCAAGGGTGAGTATCTGACCTCTACTTCATGTAGCGACTTGCTCAAGTAATAGACTGGCTTTTGAAGGCTATTGTCATCCCGTATTAGCACTAAGCTCACAGCATGAGAGGCCACGGCAATATATGCGTATAGGATTTCATCGACCTCAGGACTGGACATGATAGGTGGCCGGGATAGGTATTCCTTGAGTTGCTGGAAGGCCACAATACAGTCCTCGGACCATTCAAATCCTTTCCACTTGTTGATCAAGAAATAGAAGGGTCTGCATCTATCCGCCGACCTGGAAATGAATCGATTCAGGGCTGCAATCATTCCAGTAAGCTTTTGGACCTCCTTGATGTTTTGCAGTGGTTTAAATTGTTAATAGCCTTGATCTGGTCAGGATTAACCTCAATTCCCTTATGAGTAATCATGTAGCCTAAAAACTTGCATGATCCCACGCCAAATGAGCATTTGGAAGCATTTAGGCGCAACTTGTGTTTCCTTAGACATTAAAGGTATTGCCAAGGTCTCCTAAATGCTCGGACACCACTTTACTCTTTACCACCATATCATCAACATAGATTTCGATGCTCTTACCCAACTGCGGCTTGAACATCCTTGTCATCATCCTTTGATAAGTGGACCCTGCGTTCTTCAAACCGAACGGCATTACTTTGTAGTGGTAGTTCCCAGTAGGTGTCACAGAGGTTGTCTTCTCCTGATCCTCCAAGGTTAGTGGTATTTGATGATAGCCTTGAAAGGCGTCTAAGAAGCTCATCTGAGGATGGCCCGCTGTTGCATCCACCAGTTGGTCTATCCGACGCATTGGGAACGGGTTTTTTGGGCATGCTCTATTTAGGTCCGTGAAGTCTACACAAACCCGCCATTTTCCACTTTTCTTCTTAACTACCACCATGTTGGCTAACCATTCGAGGTAGAAAACCTCATTGATAGGCCCTGCACGCTTAAGCTTCTCCACTTCGCCCCTAATCGCATCGGCATGCTCTCTTGAGGGGCGCCGGGGTGGCTGCTTCTTGGGAGTGATGAATGGGTTGACATTGAGATGGTGACAAATGAAGGTTGGATCAATCCCCGGAGCATCACAGGCGTCCTATGCAAACACGTCAATATTGCTTTTGAGAAGCTCAATCAACTCCCCCTTCTCCTGAGGAGGCAGTTGAGCTCCTACCTGAAAGAACTTCTCCGGGTCACCACCGATGACCACTCTCTCTAGATCTTCGCATTTTGCCTCCTCGGTGGTTGTATCAGGGGGTGACACCGGGTCTTTTGATCGCTATAAGTTCTTCTCAGCAGAGGCCGAGGACTCCGCATCGAGCCAATGTGAAATTGCAGCCACCATACACTGTCTTGCCATAAATTGGCAACCACGGATTTCGAGAACCTGGCTTCCCGACGGGAATTTCATTTTCTGATGCAAGGAGGAGGTAACAGCCCCCAAAGTATGGAGCCAGGGCCTACCGACGATGGCTGTATATGAAGAGTAGGTGTCCACAATGATAAAGTTCACCTCCACTCTCTCTGGGCCGGTCTAGATGGGTAGCCTAATCATGCCCTTTGGAATAACAAGCTTCCCTCGAAGCTCATCAAGGGAGAGTTATAAGGCATCAAATCTTCCGGTTTTAAATTCAACCCCTTGTAGAGGTCGGGATACATAATCTCGACAACACTGCCACCATCCACCATCACTCTTTTCACATCGTAGTCCCCAATTCTAAAAGTAATCAATAGCGCATCGTCATGGGGCTGGGTGGTTCCAACCTTATCTTCTTCTGAAAAACTCAAGATTGGGTGAGAATTCACTCTAGCCCTCTTCGACTCTGGCTGGGACTCCTCGACAGGCAGCTGGGCCACAAATAACACTCGTGAAGGGCACGTGCCTGTCCTTCCTGGCGCGGCCAAGATTATATTGATCGTCCCTAAGGCTGGCCTTAGGATAGTATCTCTTTGGGGTTCCTGATGGTTCTGGCCTAGATGACCACTGGGATGATGCAGAAGGTGCTTCAGCTTTCCTTCTCAGACCAACTGGTCCAGATAGTTCCAGAGGTTCTTGTAGTTCTCCATGGTATGTCCGTGGTCCTGGTGGTACTGGCAATAAAAGTTCTGATTGCGCCTCGTGGACTCTCCTGCCATCTTATTCCGCCACTTAAAGTATGGCTCGTTCTTGATTTTCTCCACCACCGGATATACTGGTTCTCGAAATACAGTATTGACAGTCTGTGTGCTGGCTGCTCCAAATTGCCCTACAAAATCTCTCCTCGGGCAGCTGCTGTTATATCGGTCCAACCTGAAATCCCTCCTCTCCTGAGGGATAGCCTTCTCTTTTCCCTTACCTTGCAGCTGGTCTTCCTCTACTCGTTTATACTTATCGATCCAATCCATTAGTTGGCGCACACTGGTGGCAGGCTTGCCAGTCAGAGACTTCCTCAGGTCGTGCTCAGCTAGGAGACTATTTTTGAAGGTGCTGAGGGCGACATCGTCATAACTGCCGTCCATTTCATTATACATCTCCCAATATCTGTCCGAGTAGGCCTTCAGAGTTTCTCCATTGTCCATAGATAGCGACAATAACGCACTCAAGGGCTGAGGAGCTCTGCTGTTTGTAACGAAGCGAGAGCCAAAGGCTTGAGTTAGCTGCCTATACAAATCTACGAAATTTGTCTTTAAGCCATTGAACCACCTCATCGCCACTGGCCCCAAGCTAGATGGGAAGACCTTGCACATCAGCGCCTCGTTTTTAGAATAGACAGCCATCATTTGGTTAAACTGGCTCACATGCTCCACGGGGTCTGTCTTGCCATTGTAAAGGGTGAAGGTTGGCTGTTGGAAACGTCGAGGAAGTGCAGCCCCCTCTATGTGGCGTGTGAACGGTGATTTGGATAGTTGGTCCAGTGCCCTGCTCATGTCATCATTTTCCAAGCCCTTAGGAGACGGGCTTTTACGTGCACGCCTCCAGTGGTGCTCTTCTTCATGAGAGAAGGTCTCGCTTGGAGGGGTTCGCGATTTTTGTCTATAGTCATCATCGCCTTCATCACTGGAAGGCATGTTAGGGCTTGAATGAGACCGCCTTCATCGTGCATGGCGCAGCTTTCTCTTCAAATCATCTATCTCTCGTTGCATGGCCTGATTATCATTCCGCCTCTGGGATGCGTGGCTCCTGACTTCTTCTTGTTGCATAGGCTGGTTGTTATTTTGTCTCTAGAGCACGTGACTCCTTACACGAGAGTGGCTGCTGCTGGTTTGGGTGGTGTGCACACTTCCCTCTCGAAACCTTCCATTCTCCTCATTTCGATCACGCTCAGGATCGGGAAAGTTATCTTGTCGTAGGGATCCAGTAGGTTCAGGCTGGTGGGGACCCGCTTGATGAGGGCCTGATCCTACCATGCTTGGTTGTTACCCTCACTAAGACACAAGTTCTTCCCACAGACGGCGCCAATTGTAGGGACTGGATCTGAGCAATTCTACTGTTGGATGAGTGGACTCAGACCCAACTAGCCCAACACAATAAATTTGTAGAGAATGGGTTTAAGAACTAGGCTTTAGTGAGGGTTGCAACGAATGAACATGGTTAAGGGTAAACTAAGTAACAAGAAAACAGGTCTTAAGTATGAAATTCTATCCCGGGCACTTGTCCAAGGAGCTATTTGTTCTTATTATTTCCTCAGTGCTTGGTTACAAAGGTTACAAAGATGATACAAGTTGCTACAGTGTTTTCTGCTCCCAACCTCTAATCCCCTTTTCTGGAGGATTTCTTACATTATATACCCTTTTTTAGTTGATCTTGGCCCTCCATTTGTTGATCATGCAGGTCACTACTTGAGTGCTTGTCCCATCAGCCGCCGTCCCAAACCTTCTGTGAGTTGTAACAACCAAAGCAGCACTGTTCAAGAGTCATTTCCTCATTAATGCGGCCAGAACGTTAGTTGTGGGCATTTAATATGGAGGTGACAGTTTCTCCTTGAATTGCTCCTCCACCAAGCTCCTATGACTGACCCACTGTACTCGTCCTGTTTCTTGAGATGCTCTACGAGGCTGCCCTTGATGGCGTGCTACTCTTCCCTTCTATGACTTCGGTTCACCGAGGATAGGATTGTCCTCGGCAATGCTTCTTGGCAATTCGGACCTTTTTCGTTCGTCCTCAGGCATTTCCTCTTCCTCGGCTTAGGCCTTAGGCTTAGTATAAAGTGGGCTGGGGTGGCCAAACTCTTTGACCCCACATATATATATATATATATATTTTTAAAAAAAATTATGCCAATGTACAACCAAAAATAGAGTTAAGGAACCCATATTTGCAAATTTCTTTTCTATACTAATTAAGAATAAGGTATTATATAATTATTTTTATTTTTGCTGTTATTGTTATAAATCTAAGAAGTAAGAATTCCAAGAAGAAATATGAAGAAAAAAGTACTAAAATAAAATAACAAGAAAAGATAGTAAATTTTGATGATGTTGAAGAAATATATTGCACACTACAAAAAAAAAAGGACATATAGCGGCGTTTCAAAACAACCGATATAGGTCTTAAAACTGCCGCAATAAGTTCAATTGAGTTATAGTGGCGCTTTCTATTCCAATGCTTTCTAGCGTTGACTAAGAAGTGATACAATAGAACCAAGTGAGCTATACTGGTGCTTTTGAAACTGCTAGTATAGGTCCTGGCGATTTTGTGAAGTTATAACGACGGTTTCTAAAACAGTCCTGAGCAAGCTATCTCGACAATTTGAAACTGCCACTAAAGGTCTTTTTTTTTTTTCTTTTTTTTTGAATATAGGCTTTAGCAACAGTTTTTACTTTTGAATATGATGATAACATTGACTTAGATGGAGTTGATTAGGCAAGATGATGAAAATGAAGAAAAGAAATTATTATTTTTGCTCATATCTTTATTTTTGAGTTTAATCAATTTGAATGTGTACATTATAAACAAATATTAATTTGATTTATTTAGTTATTTTTATTAAATATTATTACATAAATATTGATTAAATTAGTCATTTGTTAAATATATTTTGAATTTATAGTGAATATACATTTTATATGTATATTTTTAATTCTTTTATAAATTTAATTAAGTGTTTATGTATCTTACGATACATGATACAGAAAAATAGAAACTTGATTCGCAATATAATTCACTTTTTGACAACTCTGATTAACAATAATATAAGTTGTGTAAAGTTGTGATTTCCAACTAGCCTTTGTTGGCTTTAATTCCATGTCAAATTTGATTGTAATTCAGTCAATATTTTCCCTGTATTTATGTGGGTTTAATTGTAAGGGATAAGTATGAGAGATTGGTGAAAAATCAAGCATGCAATGAAGATCAGTGCAAATTCGCGACTAGCTCACGAGAAGATCGTGAGTAAAGTAACCCACGAAAAGGCCACGTGTGAAGCACATGGGTAGAAACTGAAGAGTCATGCCAGCCTGTCAATTCACGAGTACTTCGCGAGAAAGGCCATCTCGCGAGGTACCCGCGAAACTCTCTGTTTGGAAAAAATGAAAAGTGTTTTACCAAATTTTTTACACACACTATATATACCCTCATTACCCACGAAATTGTAAGAAGTGTTTTTCAGAGAGAAAACCCTAGCAAAACACTTGAGAGTTAGAGATTGTCATACCCACAATCATCTACACAATTTCTCTCGGTTTTCCTCTACTCCTACCTCTCCATCTATACATCCTTGAGAGGTTCTTAGCCCAAACACTTACCTTACCTATTCTGAGTGTTTAGAGAAGTTTTGGTGCCTTTGGGAAGCATTGGAAAAGGCCATTGAGTGGCGGATGCAATCGAGTAGAATTGCGGGATCTAGAAAGCTAGTGAAGACAAGACTCCAAGAAGTCCGTTGGTAGCAGGAGGTTGGAGGACTCAAGTACATTAGATAGATTAGGCTTGGAGGGTCTTTTTGATATTCGTGTACTCCAACTTATTCACTAGTGGATCGATTTTGACTTTGAGGGTCACGGAGAGGTTTTTCCCCGAATTCTTTGGTTTCCTCTTCGATAACACGTTTCGGTGTTATCTTGTGTTTGCATTTCTCTTCCCTACTCTTTAAGCTTTACTTTTATTGCTCATTGTGGTTGCTTATGGCTTAGAGTAGTGTTACCGGTTTATTGCACTTCATTTACTCTTATTCCGCACTTTGATAAGTTAGAGTAAAAGCAATCTAGCTGTAATTTAAATTTGGGGGTCTAAACAAGTTTTAGTGTTTTCACACTAATTGAGCTTTCAATTGGTATCAGAGCGAGTACACTTTTTGGATTTCGTTATCTTTATATGATCCTAGACCCCGTTTGAAATGGATAGATTTCAATCCCTCAACACACCTCCTTACTTTGATGGGAGTAACTATGCATTTTGGAAAGTACGTATGCATACTTTTCTATGTGCTATTGATGAGACCATTTGGGATTCCGTTGAGAATGGTTGGGTGAGACCAACAACACCCAAGGCCGACTACACTTGCTTTGGCAAATGCCAATAGCAAAGCTATTAATGCTATCTTTTATGGTGTTTCTACTGACAAATTTCATAGGATTTCTCATGTGAAGACCGCCAAAGAGGCGTGGGCCATCCTCAAGACCACCTACGAGAGAACCAAGAAGGTCAAGGACAGCAAATTACAAATGCCCACTACTCGATTTAAGGAAGTGAAGATGAGTGACGATGAGTCGTTTGACTCATTTTATGGGAGACTCAATGAGATAGTTATTGCCAAGCTCAATCTTGGAGAGAAAATTGAAGATGCGAAAGTTGTAAGGAAAGTCTTGAGATCTTTACCTAAAAGCTTCCAAGCTAAAGTCACTGCCATTGAGGAGAGCAAAGTTTGGATGAGATCAAGATTCAAGAGCTTGTTGGCTCTCTTCAAACTTATGAGCTCGGATTGCCCTCTCCCAAGTCTAGCAAATCACTTGTCTCAAAACCATAAATGAGAGAACCGTTGATTCCTTGGATAAGGATAATGTTGAAAAAGAGATGGCATATCTTGCAAAGAACTTCCGAAAGTTTCTAAAGATGAAGAACAAAGGGGAGTCGTTTGGCAAAGGAAAATTCTCATCCTCCAAGAGTGACAAAAGAGTCTTCAAGAAGAAGGATGCAAAAGACTCATCATCATCCCAAGGGATTGTGTGCTACGAATGCAATGGTTATGAGCATTTGAATAAAGATTGTTCGAATTATTTGAAAGGAAATGGTAAAGTGCTAACAACTACCCTTAGTGACTCGGAGAGCTCAAATTCCAATTTGGAAGGAGAATGTGATGGTGATGGCAATTATTCCGCATTTATGGCAATTACCTCAGTTGATTCCAAAGATGAATTGAGTGATTTGGTTGAAGAACTTGGTGTTCACTCTGAAGGTGAAGAAGTTGAAGTTTCGAACGATAAGGATGTGTACCTCAATGAAGGTAATAAGAATCTTCAAGAAGTGTACGATGCATTGCTTGAAGATTGTGGCAAATACGCTAGAGTTGCTAAGAGTGTAGTCAAGAAGATGAAGAAAACTGAAGAAGATCACAAATCCACTCTTGTACAACTTAAAGATGCCAAGTGTGAAGTTGAAGAGTTGAAAGAAGAGCCGCTGAATGCCTATTCTAAGATCAAGTTTCTCAAACTTGAAGGGATTCAAGCCAATGTCAAAGTGGAGCGCATCACAACCAAGAAACTTGATAGTATGCTTTCATCTCAAAAGCCTTCCACGGACAAAACCGGATTCACCGATGAAGGAAGTTCGAGTGATGAAGAAGTTTGTTTTGGCAAAGAATGTAGAGAAGCCCAAGATTGAGATCCCAACCGTTGAGAAGAAGAATATTGAACCAAAACCAAAGGCAAAAGGGAAGTCATTGCCTAAGAATCAAAAGGGACCTCAAGTGAAGCATTTTTGTCATCATTGTGGCATTCAAAGGCACATAAGACCAAATTGCTTCAAGCTTCATGCTCTCAAAAGAGATAACTCTCTGCATGATCAAGGAAATACAAGAAGAATGCCAAGAGGAAAGCAAGCTAAGGGAGAAAATGAGAGTCAACTCATTGGAGATGTCATGAAAATGCTTAAGAACACTTCATCTTGCCTAGCTAGCTTCACTTTGAGGTTTGAGAGTTATGTTGGTCGTACTCCTCCTTCTAAGGACCTCACCCAAAGCACCCGTGCGGTGTGGGTGAAGAAGGGTACTCATGCATGATTATTCATTATGTCCATGCATTAATACTTCCAATGTATTAGAGTCATAGTTTCTTGCATCATGTCATATGTATTCTTCTTGCTTCGTGGTTTCCTTCCTAGCATGTTTCTTTTATTGGTCTTTGCTTTGTTTGCTTTGTTTTGTTAATCTTACTTTATTATTTTGTTTTGAGTGAGTAAAAATTCAAAAACTCATAAAAAGTATCAAATCTCAAAATGTTTGATGGCTTGTGTTGTGTCATATCACATGTTAAGTTTGGCCTAGTACCTCCGTACTAATGGCGTAGTGCATTTACGAGCTTAACTTGTTATGTATGCACATTTTTAAGTGTGAGCGAAATCTAGAAATCTATATTTGATTGTTGTAAATAGATATTCAAGCTTGTCATGAATGATTAGTCAATAGTCTTGTTTGATCTTGATACAAGCGTAGACTTGATCCTATATATCTCCTCACATTTATTTTTTATGTCAAAAAGCTCTTCAAACGTTAATCTCTAAAAAGAGAAAAAGCTGAAAAAGTCTTGCTTCAAAAACTAGTTTGACTAGGAAAATGTGGAGCAAAATGTATTCAAAATGTATAATGCCAAGGCCAAAGACTTATTCTTCAAAGAAATATCAAAAATTTCATGACAACGATGCTTAAAAATTGAGTTGTATTGATCAAAACGTATGAAAAATGGAAGCCAAATGAAAAGCTTTCAAACAATGTAAACACTTTGGTGAGGGGTCATATATGTTCATTTCTACTAGTGAGATATGTCACTTGACTTCGTGCTATTTGTGTATGACTTGATAGAATTGATCATTGAAACTTCATACTAGACTATGGACTAGTTCATAATTGATTCACACACACAACATACAAGTCTAATGTTCAATGAATGCCTATTTTATTTGTGTGATTGTACGTGTTCAATTGTGATGTGTGTATGCTCAATTGCTTGATGATCAAACCCAAAAAGATTTTTGAGTACTTTATTTTTTTTTGAAAGTGTTTGTATTTGTCACTTGTGTTTTGAAAGTTTTTCCAAAAAGCCAAATCTGTTTTGTTGAAAAACTCCTTTGTAAGTATTTTCGTGAGTGCTTCGCAAGTAAGGTTTCTTACAACCAAGTCGCAAAAATGTGGAAGTGAATTTTCAATTCTTCCAAAATTTTACATAGAGAGTCTTGCGACTCCTTCGCGAGTCATTTGCAAGATATGGCTACCCGCGAAATTTGCCCTGTGCAAATAAGGATTTTCGCGAGTAACCCTCGAGTCCCACGCGAGTCACTATCTCGCGAAATGAATGAAAATTCAATTTTTATAAGGCTCACAGTGATAGTTTTTCAAATGTTTTGTTTTGCCCCCATCATGCCTCTCTCAACCCAAAACACAATTTTCTCTCAAAACTCAACAAAAACTTCTTGGATTTCATCTCGAAGGCTTCTCTAAGGTATTTTTTAACACTCTTTGTCTTTTAAAATCCTTAGATTAAGTGTTAGATTCCTAAAATTTCTAGGATTGGGTTTATTTTGAATGGAGTTGAGAAAATTTAATTTTTGTCAAATTTTTCCATT
Source organism: Notholithocarpus densiflorus (assembly GCA_030021035.2). Classification (NCBI taxonomy): domain Eukaryota; kingdom Viridiplantae; phylum Streptophyta; class Magnoliopsida; order Fagales; family Fagaceae; genus Notholithocarpus; species Notholithocarpus densiflorus. The sequence goes on from JARYZH020000007.1 coordinate 8,904,086, forward strand.
TTTTTCTTGATTAGGCTATGCCCCATTTGTCTTGTTGATGTTTTTGTTAGCCCCATGTGGCAATTTAGCATGTATTTAGGCAAGTTTTTCATATGTTCATGCATTATTTATCATACATGTGTAGTGTGTGCACTCTAAGTGTTTGATAAAATGCCTCTATGATAATTTTTTCACTCTTTTGGACTCTGATGAGTACCAATTTTTAGAAATTACCATAATTATTCATGTTTATCATGTTTTGATCATTGGTTGTGTGTTTACACACTTTGCCCCATGATTGCTTGCTCATGCATTGATCATGCATCTCACATGCACACTTGATGCACCCTTAATGCACACACTCTATCACTTGACATGTTTTACATTCATTCGTGCTAGTTAAGTCTTTTTAAACCTTTTAGCACATATAACATGCTCTTGTGTCAATGTTATGCTCGTTTGTTTCTTCTTTAGGGCATTTTTCACTATTTGTTCTTGTTTTTGGACTAACTTGTATCTAATCAAGTTTGTTACTATGTTTGTGTATGGTTTGTGTGTTTGTTCATTATTGTAGATGTCTCCTCGTAAGATAGCTGCCAAGAAATCAGCAAAGCGTCCTCGTCATTCCCTTGATTCATTCAGAAATGAAGATGCTAATACCGTCTACACGGAATACTACAAGAATACTGTGATCATTATGGAGAGGGGTGTGGACCTTGAATCCTTGGAGAACACATTCATTCCGGAGGTGTTCAAGGAAAGGACATGGACCAAATTGCTTAATCCATCCGAAAATGTGTATGACAGCATCATCAAGGAGTTCTTTGCAAATGCCTTTGTGGAAGGTGACCATCTCAACTGCTGGGTCTAGGGGAAAGAGTTCACCGTATCTAGGGAGTCAATCCAAGAGCTTTTAGAGATTTGTCCAATGACTCTGGATTCCTCTCTGCACTATGATGAGGAAAAGGATAAGCTTGAGCCTCTTGTGCCAATCCTTAGAGGCCAGCTCAAAAAGAAGTCCTTACACACAACTGACTTCTCTCCTGAGATGGGAGCATTGGCTTACATCATGATCTTCAACCTCTATCCGGTGAAGAATTTGACAACATTGTCACAACCAAGGACCATTTTTCTTTATGATCTCTTCACTCACAAGGAGATTGATATATGTGGTCACATCTACCATCTTCTTGTCAAGTGCGTTCGGAGAAGAAAGTCAAGGATAACTCTATCATTCCCGAGCCTTATCATGTCTCTAATTTCAAAGGCAAGAGTGAAACTTCCCAGTGAACACTTTAACAGGAGTAAAGCTCACATTCCAAGTCAAGAAAGAGAAGTCGGTGCAGCACAAGCTCAAAGGGAAGAAGCTGAAACTGAAGGTGGCAACACCGAAGATGAGATTAATCAGTTCACACATGGACTAGAGGACATTCCACAGTCATTTACTCAGGCACCAGCTAAAGCTCCCGACCGTCTTGATTTTCTACTAGAAAGGGTAAAACAAATGCATAGTCTATTGAGTAAGCACATGGCTTACTCCAGGAGCCAGTTTGCATACTTCCAAGGGCAAATCATTGCCCTATCTTCTCATATCCAAGACTTGGAGAAATCAGACTCAAAATCCGATACATTCTAGGATCTTTGGCCATTCTGGTCAAAAAGGGAGAGTAGATTAGCTTGAGGGGAAGTATAGCTTAAGAGGGAGTAGGAAACCATTGGTTCATTGGTTTATTTTTGGTGCTTTATGTTTTATTTACAATGCTTTATTTTAAAACTTTCAGTACTTTAGTTTAAAACTTAGTTTTTCTTTAGTACTTTGTGTACCTTGGTTTTTATAGCCATTTCTTGATACTTTTAGTTATCTATTGCTTTTTGCTTTAATTTCTTTAATGCATCATGTGCTTGTTAGACATGCAATTAATTTTTGCACTACTCTTAATTGTTTGCGTGTTCGGATAATCATTTACTAGTTAAATGTTCATTGTGGTCATTTCTTAATGATTGTTCATGTATGATCAAGTTATGCTACATGTTCTCATATATCTTGTTTATCTTGATCGCATTTTACTTGTTCTGTATACATGCCTTGTAATCTACTTGTCTCGTGCTTAATGAAGTTATTTGTTATGCGCAAGTGTTTCAAGATACAGGTGTATATGGTTCAAGTGCATCACAAGTTTTAGATTTAGGTGTGAATGAGTTTAGCCTCTGTTCCCAAACTCACGTTTAAGTCTAGAGTCTGTTTAGAGGTTTTGTCACGGAATAGCCAAAGTAGGAAATTGTAAAGTTGTGATTTCCAACTAGACTTTGTTAGCTTTAATTCCGTGTTAAATTTGATTGTAATTCAATCAATATTTTCCCTGTATTTATGTAGGTTTAATTGTAAGGGATGAATATGAGAGATTGGTGAAGAATCAAGCATACAATGAAGATCAGTGCAGATTCACGACTAACTCGCGAGTAAAGTAACCCATGAAAAAGCCACATGTGAAGCACATGACTAGAAGCTGAAGAGTCATGCCAATCTGTCATTTTGAGAGTACTTTGCGAGAAATGCCATATCGCGAGGTACCCGCAAAACTCTCTGTTTGGCAAAAATGAAAAGTGTTTTACCAAATTCTTTACACACACTACATATACCCTCATTACCCATGAAATTGTAAGGAGTGTTTTTCAGAGAGAAAACCCTAGCAAAACACTTGAGAGTTAGAAATTGTCATACCCACAATTATCTACACAATTTCTCTTGGTTTTCTTCTACTCCTACCTCTCCATCTATATATCCTTGAGAGGTTCTTAGCTCAAACACTTACCTCACTCATTCTAAGTGTTAAGAGAAGTTTTGGTGCCTTTGGGAAGCATTGGAAGAAGCCATTGAGTGGAAGAATCCATTGAGTGGCGGATACAATCAGGTGGAATTGCGAGATCTAGAAAGCTAGTGAAGACAAGACTCCGAGAAGTCTGTTGGTAGCAGAAGCTTGGAGGGTTCAAGTACATTGGGTAGATTAGGCTTAGAAGGTCATTTTGATATTGGTGTACTCCAACTTATTCACTAGTGGATCGATTTCGACTTGGAGGGTTGCGGAGAGGTTTTTTGCTAAGTTTTTTGGTTTCCTCTTCGATAACACGTCTCGGTGTTATCTTGTGTTTGCATTTCTGATCTTCCCTACTCTTTAAGCTTTACTTTTATTGCTCATTGTGGTTGCTTATGGCTTAGAGTAGTGTTACCAGTTTATTGCGCTTCATTTACTCTTGTTCTGCACTTTAATAAATTAGAGTAAAAGCAATCTAGTCGTAATTTAAATTTGAGAGTCTAAACAAATTTTAGTATTTTCACACTAATTGAGCTTTCAAGTTGTATTGCCCTCACGAGGAGCTTTCGTTTCCAAGGAGCAAGCTCTTGCTTTTGTTACACAGAATTGTAACAACTCTCTCTCGGCTGCAATTAGGATGAATATTTGTATTTAAATGAAATACTATTAGAAGGAGAATTATATCAATAAATGAAAGTGTCTTAAAAGACCTAATTCAATACGCTTTCCATTCTTCGAGTCCTTATGAGATCACACTGAAACATTTTCTAAAACACACTAAACAAACAGGCAAACCAATTAGAGGTGCCCCTTAAAGATTGAACCGAAACATTTTTCCAAAACAAACTAAACAGTAACAAGCAAACCAGTTGGAGGTGGCACATAGAGATTGGACCGAATCATTTTCTAAAAGACTCAACATTTAGGCATACCACCAGATGGAGGACCATTCATTTTTTCATCTTCTTGTTCTCCATTCTTCACAATGAGGACTCCGGCCATACCCCAACTGGCGTGCCTTTCCAAATGACAATGCATAAACCAAACCCCTGAAAATATAAATCATGCATCCATGTCAGTGAAAATGAATTATGCACGCGCGCACAGAAACATATTTAGAAAGAGAGAGAGATTACGTACCGGGATTATCAGCTTTAAATCTAATCGCAGCCCAACCACCTTTGGGAACTCCAATTGTGTTAACTTTGGGTGGATCAACTAAATTGTAATCATGATGGTAATTAGGGTCGTCGGTGTAAAAGTTCCCACAACCCGTCCCAACCAAGTAGAAACTATAACCATGAAGATGCATTGGATGGTTCTCTGGATTCCCAATATTAGTCCCTTGGAACACTATTTCCACATTTTTACCATACTCTATCATCAATACCTTGGTCCCTAACATGGTTGGTTCGGGCAGATTAGCTCCCGTGTAGTCAAAAGTAGTAGGAGGAAAAGCCGGAAAATCAGTGTCAAAAGGAAGAGGAGCAGGAGAAGGGGCATTGGCGATAAAGTTGCTGCAAAATATCAGTGGTGGAAATAGTACTTAGTGTCCATAATCATGTATATATGAGCTTGACTAATTATTATTTGTAATAATTAATGACAAGAGTAGAAATTAAGGCAGGAATTAATACTCGTAGTATGCATCCAATATATCCCCTGTTGGGGTCAGCAAACTTATGTTGTTTAAGCTTGCATAGTGCCTGCTATTACCATCTGGCCCAGCTCCACAGGAATTAAGTTTTTCACAAGGCAACTCATTTACAGAAACTGTGATGAAGATTCTTTCATCAATTTCTTGTGGGACATCCATCGGTAGTTGTGGAGTTCCCCGAAACCTTATTCTTTTTGTGAAGTCGTCTGCGGCTTCCCTAGCTTTGACACGAGGAAGGAATGATGGATAGACAGGGAAGTTGTCTGTTGCAGGACTAGGACTAGGACTAGGACTAGGACTCACAGCTGATTCCACACCGTAATGCACAACTCCTGAAGTTACGTTTGGATCGTACAGAGCCATTGAATCAGAAAAAGGGCTAGCAACCATGTAATAGGAACCAAACGGACGGTCTGCTTTGAGCAACACGTCCATTGTTTGTCCTGGGGTAATCATGATGTAACTGGTGTCTATGGGCTTTATGTATGCGCCATCTTGACCCACCACTGTGATGTTGTGGTCTTGGATTCCAAAGAACATTTCTTCATTCATCGCCGCATTCACTATGCGGAGAAGATATGTCTTGCCATGTATAACAATAATACTATATGCACTTTCTGCAACATCAAATTAATTAATTATGATGAGTCGTCGTCACACAAAATTTAAATTAATTTTGTATGCTCCTAGCTAAATGGGTATCGATCTCTTGTACTAACTACAATATATCAAATCATAGATCTCTAGTTAGCTCTACATCTTTTTTTCATTTTTAATGACGACTTTACTCTTTTGCTATTTCTCAAAACCGATCTCCAACAACAAGAAGTATAAACGAAAAAGGAGCTACCATGTGCTGTGCTTGAAGGGTCATGTTAATTCTATATTATGAAAAATTATCATTCGATTATCTTAGCAATAGTTGATGATGATATATATGACTGGTACAACGTTGATTCTTATAGGAATTATATATTTATATAATCTTTCATACCACTAGGGCAGTTGTCTTGAGGTCCTGGAAAACCATTGATAGTGTAAGAATCTGATTTGTCTGGATCACCTCCTATTTCCAAGGTATCAAGGACCGTTGAGTTCATGTCTCTATTGTACCATTCCCCTGCCGCAAGTAAGGTTAAGATTTAGATAAATGTTAATATGTTTTTATTTTCTACGTGTGTATATGTTCAACGCAGTCCTATATTGGACCCAAAATTTCCAGACAGAAATTAATTTACCGAGTATGATTACAAAGTCGTCTGCTGGCTCGTCAAATGGATAAGTTGTTCCCTCAGCAGGTTTAACAACAATGGCGCCATGTACTGTGGCACGCACCCAGTCACTATGGGCATGCCACCATAGAGTTCCCTCTTCATCCTCAAATTTAATCTCATAAGTGAACTCACTTTTTGGCTGGATGGGACATTGTGTAATATACTCAGGACCATCTGACCATGGATTTTTTCGTTGTGATAATCCATGCCTGTAAAGAAATGTATGAGTTGACATTCATCCATTTTTATATCATCTTTACTTCATAATGCTGATTTGTTAATGGCTAGCTAGCTAGGTGCCATTTTGAAACCAATATGGTAATGTTTAGAAAAAGAGCTTTTTTTTCTTGTTTTTTATTTTTATTTTTGTAAATTTTAATTACTGTTTCTTAGACCTATTGCGTTATGTTTCCTAAATAAATTCTAACACACAACTGTATTGAATATAATTGCTCTTATAAAAAATAATATTGTTTATGTTTTAATGCTCAATACAACTATTTATTTGAAATCAGTTGGAAAACTTAATGCACTCTATCTAAAGAATTCTATGGTATGATGAACCAAAATTAAAGCTTCCCTTGGTTTACTGGTAAATCATGATCACTTTCTTTATTATTATTTTTTTTTTTTTTTTTTTTTTGGGGGAGGGGGGTGTTGCTAAGAACTTCAGCTTTCAAATGTTGGTTTGATCCAACATCCAAGAGATCAGAACTTTTTTTTTAAGAGTTTTAACTTGTGGGTTCCAGTTAGTTCAACTGTCAAAATCTATGATGATTGAATAAAAGATTTAGGGTTTAATTCCCGCCTACATCAAAAATCGATTAGTTTCCATGATAAAGAGCTATCATTAGGAATGAACAATAATATTTATATGAAGAAAAAAAAATTTTGATTATATTTCTCAATCATACAAATAAACACATTGGCATAATCCCTTATAATTAAAGCAATATATAAAAATATACTGTGTAATTGTCGCATATATTGCAAATAATATTATATATGTGAAAATTTGATGTATTTGGATAAAGAAAATATATTTATTTGGAAGACTTTTCGCTTTAGTAGTAAATTTATAATTTTCTTAAGTTAATGACAATTCAATCAAGTTGTTGTGTCCTGAAAGATCAATTAAATCAGATAAAAGCTATGTTGCATTTGTACTGGATTATGAACTTTGCCAATCATAAAATGGCTCGAACATCTCTTAAACCAGAGAAAGATTTGCAGGTCTCATCTGAATAGTTTTATTCTAATTTTAAATTTTCTTATAATTTTTATTGCATTATCACCAACAGTCTTCAATGAGAGAGAGAGAGAGAGGTTATTACCAGTGAATGGTAACATTATAGTCTTCGTTATTCCTAACAGTAATAGAAGCCGTATCGCCTCTGCGGACATTAATTTGTGGGCCAGGGAAGTCGTCCACAACCAATTTGTTGATGGTCCCGTTACACAGCTTGTTAAAAGGTTTCATCTCCAGCTGCAAAAACGATTTATATTTATTTTATATATATATATATATATATATATATATATTCAAATGGTACACTATTAGAAGGAGGAAAAAATAATTTTAAAAAAGAAAATTCATCAAGATCATTCAGGCCCTTCACAATTGGATCCTTTAGTTTACATGAAAAAAACAAAAATGTAAACAATCAAGACTTTTTCGGCACAACGAAGATCAGAGACTTTCACTTGCATGCACTGCATGCAGATTGCAGACTGAGTCTTCATTTATTTATTTTTAATACATCAATAGTTAAAGATGAGAAGATTTGAATAGTAAATGTCCTTGTAAGTATACAATTAAACTATAAAGTTTTCAACTAGTGTCTATGTTTTTTACAAGGAGCAAGCAGTATAGTGCAAGAAAACTTACATCAAAGGTGATTTCGTGGTGATCAGCCATGCAAAGAAACAGCCCATCCAGAAACAAAAAACCTAGGAATAATGCTAGGACCAAACCAATATTCTTTATTCCCATATCTGCTGAACTTCTTACCAATCAAAGAAAAGACTCTTATAGTTGCTTTCTCTTGTGACCTCCACCAAGTCTTTTAAGAGATATTTATAGACTGAATGTCTTGAAACCAAAAAAACTTAATAATCTATATAACATTAAATAATGTTGAAAACAAATGTGAAAAACATGGGATAATCAACTATTCTGTTCCTCTTGTGCCCGATCCTTGTCTTTTTATTTATTTATTATTGTTTATTTTTTTCAATAACCAGCCTGTTCTGTTCCTCGACAACTTTTCCTATAACCGAAACACACAACCTTAGATTCTACCCCTTACCAGCGTACTGGCTAATTTACTAGAAAGCACATCGATTTTCTCCTACTACGTTATGCATAATTTTGACTCTCTGGGATTAATTATTAGTAATTAATAATGAGGTCAATATTTATACTCTCAAATAAATAAAGTACAGAAATTTTTTTTTTTTTTTTTTTTTTTTTTAGAAACATAAAGTACAGAAATTTAAAGATTATAGTTGTGGACAAACCGGCCATGCTACCAATTAAATTGATGGTCGGCTTGTACATGATCAATTTCAGTTTTTTTTTTTTTTTTTCTTCATTTAGCTTAAAAAGTATTACTGTATATTTTACCCATTTACTTTTTGGCTCACCTGGAGTAAGCTTCGTCTTCTAGGATCAAATTAAACAAGCCACGTTATTATTCTTAGCTGATTTCATGGCTTATCTAAAACCATGTTATTTGATTTTTTTTTTTTTTTTTTTTTTTTTGTCCCTCCTTTTTGGCTGTATTCCTGTTCTATGATTCTCTCTTCCTTCCCCAATCATGTCAGTTGCCTGAAGAGACAAAAAGCATTCAACATCCAACCTTTAGAGGTTAAGCATGAAGGAAATTACAAATTTTCCTTACGAATTTGAACTCAAGTCTTACCAAGCTCAAGCCACAAATGAATAATCCTAAGAGTACTTATTTAGTAATTTGAGAATATAACATCATGGTATCTATCCTTTCAAATAATAATATATTCTATTAATGATGAGATTCGCTATTCATATGAGAAAATGGAGTTACTCTTCTAAATCCATGATCTCACTCTATATCTATACTAATGTGTTAAGGTTTTAGATCCTAGTTGTCTCAGATTTTATCAAAGATTAACCAAATAATTAATTAGAATAATTATGCAATAAATCTGAATCAATTAAACATCAAACAAACACAAATCACATAAACACCAAGAATGATGACTTAGGAAAACTTTTGAAACTGTGGTTTCAAAGTAAAAAAACTGGGGAGGATTAAACCTAAACAATCATCAAGGCAACATTTCACTAATAGAATCAGAGTTTGATTATACGATAGACTTAACCTTAAATCTATTACTTAACCCTAAATCTACTGCTATCTCATGTAGTACTTATTAGCGTGACCACACGTAACTCCGTATCCATGGGCTCTTCTACTGTGAAACTGTTGCATACAAACTCTTCTATTTGTGGCTTTGAGATCTCCACTCAAAGATTTAGATCATCAACTGTGGTTGACTGAATGCAACAACTTTGCTTTTTGACTGGATCTGTTGTTTGCACAAGGTCTCCAACTGTAACTTCAAAAATGTTTGGAAAACTCCAGATCTGTGTAAAAAACACTGTCCTCTTGAATGTATAAAAACGTGCTCTAGGGTTTGTATTTATATATATATATACTTAATTTCCATTAAAACCCTAGATCCAATGGCTGAGAAAAAAGCAAGATCTGAAATCTGGCCCAAAACTCGATCGATTGAGATAAGTGAAACTTATTTGCACATGTTTTTCTGATTTTTTAAGTCTTCATCTGTGCAAAACTTCATTTGTCTTGTTTCAAAATATTTATTAACTAAACACCAGATAAAAACTAAGTTCTAAAGGTTACAATTTGTTCATGGTTGCCAAACTAAAAATATCTTTACATAATGTTAGGATCTTTAGATTGTTGGCTAATTCCATGACAATTTGCCATGTATTTTTTATCAATTGATTTGTATTTCAATACTTGAAATGAGATTTGCTTTGTATTGGGTTCAAGAGGGTTCTAGCTAAAGTTAAAAGTGGAATCAAAGCGAGGTTACAGGTTCGAGGTGTCACTTGGGGGTGATTGTTGGCCTTATGGACCCTATGGGGTGTTGACCTTATGGGCAACCAGCACCCTATATTTGTTGTCATGTGCAAGTGTGGCATCGGTGCTTGATAGCCCAACCTGCTAGTACAACACACCGCGAAGCCCCTCATGCCCACCCGTAGAACATACAGATGCAGGACTTTGTGCTTTTAAAGACTAAAACGAGCCTCTTTCTAACACCAATTGGTTTTATGAGCAATGGTTAGCATTGCAGTCCTAAAAACTAACAAAGTGTATTCTTGTCTTTACTAGTTATTCGGATCCCGCAATTAGCTCCAAAGAATGGCTTCATCCAATGCTTCCCATAAGCACCAAAACAACTCTCAACACTTAAATTGAGAGAGGTATGTGTTTGGGCTAAGAACCTCTCAAGGGTATGTAATTAGAGAGGTATGAGTAAAGGAAAACTAAGAGAAATGTGTACATGATTGTGGGTTTACAATCTCTAACTTTCAAATGGATTTCTAGGGTTTTCTCTCTGAAAGTCTCCTTACAATTTCATGAGTAATGTGAGCTTTTATAGTGTGGGTAAAGAAACGAGAAAAGCACACTAAAACAGGCTAACAGTGCATCTCGCAGGTCATCTTGCGGGTTGGCCAAGTCGCAAGATGAGTCGCGAGATGCCTCCTGGCACTTAACTCTTCAATTTCCAGCATGTGCTTCTCGCTTGACCTTTCACGAGTTGTCCACTCGCGACCCAATCGCGAGCAAGTTGCGAGTTGTCCACTCACGAGCCAATCACGAGCAAGTCGCGAGTTGTCCTATTCTTCACCAATTTCACACACTCAATCCTTACATTGAATCCCACAAACATATAGGAAAATGATTGAAGAAATATAATCAAATTTGACAATGAATTAAAGCCAACAAAACATAATTGAAAATTATAACTTTATAGTTACTCACTACTCAGCAAAAGAAAGGAAGTTAACTGTAAATAACTATTATAATAAAAGAGAATATGTGGATTTCAAATAAATGATTATTTGAGGGTTTTTAAGGTAAGGAGCCGCATTTTGCATACGCGAAGTATTGTGTATTTCATTTAGAGCATTCACATCAAAAGTGCTAAAAATTTAGCTTTTAGCATCTTAAAAAACTACGTTATCTATTTTAATACCTCACTTTACAATATTTGTTTGAAGTGCTAGAAATAGTTTTTTTTTTGTGGTTTTAGCACGTGAATGTTCTTTTAGTTCTTTTTTTTAATGCACTCTTTTCTAGTTTATTGGTCCTTATTATTTGATCATGTTTTGGAATTTAGACTTAAGATTATCTAACTTATTGTTTTCAAAATAGATACTTTTAAACTATCTAATTTTACACATTGATGAAACCTTTTTGCCTAAAGGTTAAGCACCATATAGAGTGATAATTTTATATGAAATATTGATGTTAAGTCTTCCAAATAAATAACAAAAAATACGTACTAACAAACGAAAATTTTCATTGGAACTTAGTTAAAATAGAGTACTATGGAATAAGCATTTTGTTAGGACATATGTGATTCAATGATAGGAACATATGTCACTATTTTATGTAATTGGCTAATCATTTGACAAAACGCACTTTACTTGTAATTGGGTAAATCTAGAATGAGTTTAATGCTTCAAGAAATAAGGTTTCAAGTTCAAATGTTAAAGTCATACAAATCTGTCTAAAAATCAAGTGAAGAAGTGTTATTCATTAAAACTCGACAGCTAGCATCTATCGAGGTTTAAAGAGAGTTGTTTCAGCCCGAGGCTTGACAGCTGCTCGACAAATAGGGTATCTATCGAGATTTATGAAGTTCATATTTTTAGTTCTAATTTTCATCCAATCCGTGAATGTATGTTTAGGCTTTCTTTTCTTACAACCCTAAACATATATAAGAATTGTTTTAAGGGCCGTCACAGATGATGCAACCTAATGCAAAAGTTTTTCACAAGCATATTGTGAACCGAAGATATATGCCCTAGTTCATCTTTCTCTTGAAAAAGCTGCTGTGTTTGTACATCATAAGGTTTTATGACCAAGCAACTTCATGATCTTCATCGTATGATGAACTGAAGAACTTTGCAGCCAATATCCTTCTCAAGTTGGTGATCAAATCGCGTACTGGGATCCGCGCAATTAGTTAGTCACGTACTGGGAGCCGTGCATTGAAAAGGAGAGATTGTCACTACAGAACAAGTCCAATTGGGTATTGAGGTAAGGGTTCAACTGTAGGTTGGTATAAGGTATTGGAATTCCTTTACTTGTAACCGTTTGTTGTAATAATAGTGGATTCTCGAGAGTGGTGACCTTAAAATCACCTGGTGGGGTTTTTGCCGTGCAAGTTTTCCCCATTCGTAAACAAATCACCGTGTCAATTTATTTTCCGCTGCATACTTAGTTTAATTGGTGATTTGTTTGTGCTATCACGCATCTTGCATGTTAGTTTGATTAAGTAATAAACTTGACTAATTAATCAATTAATTTATCACAAGAGGTCAATACGTTTTTGGCCTATCACATTTGAACATATGTTAGTATATTACAAACTACTTAATCTAAATAGTCCTTAAGAGGATCCAGGCATGCCCGTGACTCTCATTGGATAATAACCTGGAAAATTCTTTCCTAATTGGCTAAGTGGAGAGCCCATCGAATGGCTGAGGGTTCTGCTATAGTTGAACACAGTAGCTGGAGAATGTCATCATTAGGACTAGATTTCGGCTGGATTTGATGATATTTTATTGCTTAAAGATGAATACCTTATCCAAAAAAGGAAAAATGAATACTGTAATATTACTGTACTTCTAGAATTATGATAAAAATTCAATAAAAAAATAGAATTATGATAAAATTGACTTATAACTTACTATCCTATAAATTTACTCTTTAGACCAAACTTGGTAACTTTTCCCCAGTTATAATTCTTTAAAATAACCAAGCATACAGACAACGAATAAGAACTCCAGAAGTAAATTGGAGACATATTTTGCTATGATTTTCTAATGGAAATACATCAAAAAAAGAGACTGTTAGAGGCACTCCAAGGACATCAAAGTTCGGTAATCCGATTTTGTGGGGAAGATCAAAAGAGACTCTTTAAGTTCTTCTTCATTTCAAGTAATTCTATTTCATAGTTCATATTAGATTGATATTACAAATTTAAAAAAATAGTTAATGTCACCTCATTTAAAATTTTGAATGACATGATAATTCTTATATTATAAGAAAAATTATATGATATTCTAGGAGTATAATAATAATATATTTTCTCTTCTCACTTGAATATTAGGTCCAATTATAAATTTAATGAGTGAAACCCTATGCAAGTGGGAGAGTACAATATTATTGTCATTCCGAAGTATTGTATTACTATTCATGTGTTAGATCCAAAAAATAAAATTTAAACTGTAAAATGAATTCTATTTATTTTATGTGATAGTCTTAAAATATAAAATTTCAACGGTAAAATAGATTCTCTCTATTCTTAGTGAGATAGAAAAGATCTTGTTTTACTTTATTAATGACTTCATTTTAGTAATGTTACATCAATAATATTTTTATAATAATTTCACAACAAATTTTAGATAGTAAATTATTACTAGTTCTAATCTAGATTCATAATTGATATTACTTTTTTACTCACTCATAATAACTTACTCTGAAAATTTTGTTATAAATATAATATTTCTCCAATTGAATACGGAAATTGAAACATTTCTATTCAAACTTTTTACCAACCCGGCGGCCTAAAAGGACGTTAAAAAAGATAGAGATTGATTTCAGTGGAGTGGTCAAACAAAATCACCAGCCTTTTGGTAAATATAATAAAATTTATGAATCATGTGCTGAGAGTAAGAGAGAGTAACCCCTTTAATTAAAGGAAGTGATACGTAAGATATTTCTAATGGAATCAGAATCCACGTCGTGTTTTCATTGTTATCTAGCACGCCAACCCAGAAGTTTAGTTCATTTTCCCAAAAAAAAAAAAAAAAAGCCTTTTTCTCAGAACCTTAAAGCACTGTTGGATTCAAACGTGCTTGGCCCCTTTTATTATTAAATCAAGATATATTAATGTTAGAGAAAGGTACCATGTGAACGGCACGAATCTCCACGCCTATAGAACAAATAAATAAATATAAATATACCATAATAATAATAATAATAATAATAATAATAAGAGAAGCATAACCATTTAGGGCAACATACAATACAACCGTGATGGACCACATTTGAAATTTAAAATGCTTTCATGTCATCCAAGGCTCTTTAAAAAGCAAACTAAAGGCAAAGTAGTGGATAATGTTATTATATAACTCTGGATAATTGGTATTAAGCATTTGTCTGAAGTCTTAACACTATTTTAGGTGTAATTAAGAATGGTCATCGTTATCTTTTCCAAGTAAAACATGGTATTCAATCTAGCCAGCTAGCTAGATGTTGCTTTTGATAAAGGCAGTTCATCAGGATGCATGTTGAAAATCACGTTAATAAAGTTTTATCAAAATCATGCTAACCATTGGCCTCGAACTATATATATTGTTTTCGCTTGGCACACATGTAAGAGCATCCACAATGGTTTTTACAATCCTATTCTATTTTACCATCTCAAAAAGTTACTTTATCAATTATACTATACCATTTTACAATATTCCCAACATCCCAACTTTTATTTTCCTATTCTACTCATTAAAATAATATATTTATATTATAAAATATATACATATTTTTGGTTTTTTCCCAATTTCCTCCTCCATACGCGAATGTATCTTCCTGACTCCTCCATTCCTTTGCTTTTCACCTTCTTCTCCTTCTCCTTCTCCTTCCATCTTCATATCTACCCAATAAAACATACCCAGCAAATCCATTAAACATACCCAGCAAACCCATTAAAATACCCAACAAATCCAGCAAACCCAGCAAGCCTAGTAAAATCTTAACAGTATCGGGAAAACATAAATCAATCCACCAGCAAATCTTAACAGCAAACCCAGCAAACCCAAATCAATCCACCACCCACCGATACACCACCTTGGCACCGCCCTGATCTGCCACATCTGCCACCACATCAAACCCACATCAAACCCATGAGCTCCACCAACCCATGAGACCCACGGCGGCTTAGTCACGTCGAGCACGGCACCACCCCGATCCACCACCATGGAACCACCTCGATCTGCCACATCAAACCATGAGCTCTACCAAATATGAGACCCACAGAGGCTTGATTCAAGGGAAAATAGAGAAAAAAGAAAGAAAGGGAAGACAGGGACGAGAGAGGTAGTGGATGAAGAAGATGACGACGAGCATGGGGAGACCTTGTGCGGTGCTTGTGGAGAGAACTATGCTGCAGATGAGTTCTGGATATGCTGTGACATGTGAGAAATGGTTCCATGGCAAACAGAAGAAAGAAAAGAGAGAGAGAGAGAGGAGATGAGAGTGACCGATGAGAGAGTGAGGCTTTGATAAAGTAAACAGTAAATATAATAAAATATTAATATTTGGTTTTACCATTGAGCTACAGTGCGATTCTACATTTAGAATCGCACTGTAGCATAATTGTATTTTTTTTTACAATAGTTATATTTTAGCACATCTAATGGAGTGGGCATTTTGAGCTAAATGGTAAAATCAGCTTGGCATTTGGCATTTAGCCATTCCATTGCTGATGCTCTAAGGCCAGTGCAAACTTGCTGGCTCACCCTTTCTTTTCTTTTTCTTTTTTAAATTAAAATTAAAATAAATGATAATTACAAGTGATGTTGGGTGCCCTTTTTATTTTTAAGTGATTGCAGCTTTGTGCTAAAACACCTTCGTCAAAGCTTTTCTTAACTTTTTAGAATAAAATAATGGTTTCGAATATAATAGAATAGCAGGAAAAAAAATACTTGTAATCGATATATATATATATATATAAAAACTATGTTTATATTATCTTAAATACTGAATAGGCATACCACCGCATTAATTTATTTGTGCAAGTTGGTACCTCACCAAACACTAAGTTCCTGTGGCCTATGGGAGTAATATATCTAGTAACGAATAATGCACATGCATATTGAAGCTTGTTTGGTTTGTGTTTTCAAACAACCATTTTTAGTTTTTAAATAACATTACACGTATTTTTACCCACTTTTTCACCCACACGTATTTTTACAAATGTTTTCAAACAACAATTTTCAGTTTTTAAACGACACATGTACCAAACGGGCCCTAACCACTGAATATGAATAATAATCTGGCAACTTTCATGTAGTTTAGTTTATCTAATCTTTCTTAATTAGCTTAGATATTAAAAAAAAAAAAAAAAAAGGTCACGGGTGCTGCTTTAGTCTTAAAATCAAACTTATAAAACAACACATTTTCACATTAAGAGCTTATAAAACTTCGTTTATATGGACAATGCACAAGAAGACAAAAAAAAGCTCACATTGATCAGTAGTAAGGAAATAAATATTGTGAATTATGAATACATACACAATGACTTTGTCTTTATCGGGAGGGGTATTAATTAATTTCTCTAGCAAACCATGTGAATTATGACAAAATGGACAATCCCTTAAATATAATATATATTTCTGTGGTAATGAATAATAAGATGCCAAGCAAATGGCATTATTTTTTATTTCTTCGGTGGGCAATTGGTTTGTGATTATCGAAGGGGCATCAGAATATACCAATCTTTTGTAGTATCTTTTACTTGAGAAAAACAAAAACAAAACAAAACAAAAAAAACAAAAAAAACAAAAAAAAACAAAAAAAACCATTAAAACGTGCTGTTAGCTGCCTTAGTTAATTGCATCACTTAGCCAAACCTAGCAGGGAACCTAATTTTTAAAGACATTTACTTATATGCCTAAGAAAGAGATAACAGATAAGCACTACAACAACACTGCCTTTTCTCCTGTACTTTAAATTTTCAAATAAGCTCAACTGACTCTTTGTGAGATGCCTTTAACTCGTGTTAAAAGGTAATCAACCTAATTTGTGAGATTTGATTTATGTATAATATAACCTCTTGGGAGCTACTGAGCTAGTATAATGAACTTCTTTTTCATGCCTGCAGGTTTCACATCGAAAAGGATTTGTATGGCACACAAGAATTTTATTAGCAATCAATGAACTCTGGCATTACCTTCAATAAAATCAATTTAATTTGCATGCACCAATATTTACCTTGACACCTTTCTAGGTTTCATCCGTCCACTTGCTTTCTACATCGAAGATGCAGAAATTGTGGGGTCGACTCCAAAAATGATGATAACATTTTGGTATGAATGCGATGGGAAACAAAACTCAGGATGCAAGAGAAATATTTTAGACATTGAAAACACTTGATCAAGAAGGACAATCAATCAGGAGGATTGAAAACATTGTAGTGAGAATGTACATTCTCACATGTGAGATCGTGGCTTGCATGATTTTTATAGTATATCGTCTCCTTGTAGTACAGAAAATGAAGTACAATGAAAGCATGTACTTCATTGCTTATGTGACTATGAGATATTAATTGGTTAAATCAATATATATATATATATATATATATATTTATATATATATAAAATTGGTTTCCCTATTTGATTATATTCAAAGTTAAGAAAAGAAATGTTGTCCAGTACTTTAGCTCATTTAATCTATGGTAGAATTAATTATATAAATCATATACTATATAATAAAAGTTGGGCTTAGAAATCGTGGTTGCGCCAAGTGGCTTCACTAAATTGCAAAAAAAAAAAATTAGATTTTTCAATAAATTCATTCACTTAAGTTTTTAGATAAAAACAAAAAGTTTTTGATTTTTATCAACTTCTTTGGATAAAGTAAAAATAAGTGTTCTAATGAACTTTTTTTTTATAATTTTATAAAGTAACAATTTTACTAGCTTACGTTAGTATTTTTTTTTTTTTGGGATAAACATTTATTCTACATTAACTATTTCCTAATAATAAAGAAACAAATTTAAAAGTATTATTTTTTTCTTCTCATTTTTTTTTTTTTGGAATAAATTTAAAAAAAAAAAGCTAATAATTATTAACTTTAACATAAACTATAAAAAATAAAAATAAAAATAAAAAAACTAATAACAATCTAATAACATTAACTTTTTTTTGGGATAAAGTAAAAAAAAAAAAAAAAAAACTAATATGTAATTAACATAAAATTCTTAATTACGTAAACTCCTTTTTTTTCTGTTCATATCAAGTTATCAACTTTTTCACAACTTAAAATTATCTAATATAAAAGTGGGGGTATATATACAATTTGGTATATTTTTCCCTTTTCCTACCATACGGTTTCTTGATGTATTCTTTCCTTCTCATACTTACCTTACCTATGAAACTTGCATGTATATATTTGCCTTGTTTTTGTTTTTTCATAAAATTCCCTTCTTTATTTTTTTTTTCATCAAATTGAATATGTTTTGTGTGCGGGTTGCCTTTTGTTTAAGTTATTTTTGTTAACTTTGATCTAATTTATATGCTTGTTATGGTCTTCAGAATCAATTGTATATCTTCCATGAAAACTAACAAATTAATTTTAACAAAAATTTTATTCACTTTTTGAAAGATCTGTTTTCCAATATGTGTAGATCCCACAGGTAGCCATGAGACCAAGATTTTAGCATCCAAAACCATGATAATGAACATTACTCCACAAATAATGGAGACAGAAAATTGATTAAATATAAATAGGGTGA
This sequence comes from Notholithocarpus densiflorus, assembly GCA_030021035.2. NCBI lineage: Eukaryota > Viridiplantae > Streptophyta > Magnoliopsida > Fagales > Fagaceae > Notholithocarpus > Notholithocarpus densiflorus. The sequence continues at coordinate 8,922,634 of JARYZH020000007.1, forward strand.
TGTAAAAACAATGGATATTTAAGTTGATATAAATAGCCTCCCCCTTGTTGTCAAAGTTAATTCAATTTTCATGTGAGTATCTTTACTTTAACTCTATTTCCGGATTTTTTTTTTAATGTTTAGAAATTAATATTGTTTGCAATTATTGAATTCAGAGTTTCTTTGTGTCTATATATTTATGTGTGTGTTATTGTAAATTTTGCTTTCAATTTTTTTTAAAAAAATTTATAAATTTGGGTAGTTTTAATTTGTAAATTCGGGATGATTGCTTGGTGATAGTTTTTAGACCCCTTAAAACACAATTGGATTAACCTAGTTAATTAGCCAAGTTATTACTTAGTCCAAATTTCAGATCTAGGTTATCACAATTAAACAATCATATCATGCAAAGCAGCGGAAAGATAAATAAGATAATGATATGATCACCCAAGAAACCAAATCGGTAAAAACCTGAGGAGGATTTAACCTAACTATCCTCAAGGTAAACCTGAATCCACTATAAAAGAATCGAAGTTGTTCAACAGGACTTAGACCACTAACATGCTATTGCTACCCACCAGTAGAAACTTACTGACACGACCACGTGCAAGCTCCGGGACCACGGACTCCTTCTTTCTTGGATTCTCCAACAAGTACAAGCACACCCGCTTGTGTTTCTTTAAGTTCTTATGGCAGCAACTGAATGATCATCAAGTTCTTGAACGAATCTCCTTCTTGATAATCCTAAGCTTGTGTAAAAGAAAGCTCCTCACAAATCTCACAAGAGATTCACACAAACAGCAATATGAGCAACTCATAAAACGTGGCTAGGGTTTGCCTTATATACCTAGGGCAAAAACATAAAACCCTAAACGTTTTAAACAAACTAGGGCTGAGTTGAAATTCTGCAAAAAAACGCATTCTGCCCGATTTTCGATTGATCGTGCCTAAACTTCGATCGATCGAGCCAGGCCGAAATGCACAATAACTTCTGCATCAGCTCGATTCCAACTTTACATAAAAGACACAACTTTGAGCAAGTCTAAACACGACTAAACATCTTGTTTTGATCATGGTTTGCCAACAATACACATTAGAGTTCTAAATACATAAGTTCCTAAGTCTTTAGAACCTAACAGACTCCCCCTTTGGCAATCCGTGACAAAACACAACTAAAAGCTCAAAGTTTACAAAGAAAAGCCCTTTATAAAAAAATGCTCATAAAAACAAATCCAATCCTAACTACTATTTATTAGTTGCAAGTGTAGACAGCAGCTCAATTGAATCAACCTGTATATTTCCTGAAACACTTAAACAAAACGCATAACCGCATGTGTGACAGAAAAACAGTAAATCAACAAATATGCAAACTAACTCTCCCCCTAAGTTAGATACATCAAAAATAATGTTAACTCCCCCTAAACAAAACATTCTTGTATTTTCCACACATATTCCCACAAATCCTCTAAATCTCCCCCTTTTTGTCACGAATTGACAAAGATAACTCAAACAAGGAGTAACAAAGGTCAAGAGAAAATAGACAATCAAAGGATCATAAAACAAATCAACTCTATAGAAAATAGAGACAACTCCCCCTATGAACAACAAAGGGTAAAAAAAACTTTTCTCCCCCTATAAAAATAGGAAAAACAAAACAAGTTTTGGGAAAAAGAGTTTTGGGGAAAAATTAGGAGGTGGGGAAAAATAAAAAGACACAAACTTAGCCAAAAAAAAAAAACTAAGTTGAGGATACACATGAAGAAAAATATTCTCTCTTTCAATAAATGCAAACTTGACACTATGTGACCCATAAACAGTTGCATGAGTAGAGAAAATATTTGCACATTGATTATCTATCATATCTCTTAAGAAAAATATTTTATGTAGTTTACACATAAAAAATAGCATATACCAGAAAGTACATAACTCAAAAATTAATCAATCAATTTTTAAATCATGTTGTGTACCCAATTTAGCAAAGTGTATGCATGTTATGTGTGAAAATAATGAAAGATATGACTGCAAAACTGCAAGATGAATACAAAAAAATCAATGCAATGCATGTGAATCCTAAACATAAATTATGCAAAAAAATAGATTGGTCAAATACTTAAAAACTGAAAATTTTTCAATTTCGATCGATCGAGCATCAATCGAATACCAATCGAGCCAAGCAGATTCTAACAAAAAAATTGTTATCGCAATTTCGATCAATCGAAAAACACCCTCGATTGATCGAAAATCTGGAAAACTCAAATTTTTGAAAAACATAGCAAGTTTATGTAGAAACTCCTCAAAACACAATATTTCATGAATGAAATGCATGAGTATGAGATTAAAAGTTTTTCAAAAACATTTGAGTTCAACCCAGATCATCCGAAAACAAGGTTTTTAATCATAAAAAACACAATTTGCATCGAAATCAAGGAACATATAATCTTGGATGGCTACAACAAGATCACACACAATATAATGTACCAAGTTTAGCAAAGAGTGACTTGTGTAGTGCGTGCAACTAGCAAAAACTTGAGATACATGTGAGGTGATATGTGAATAGAATTTAAACACAAAGTCTACAAAATTCATCACATAAATTTGAAAGAGACTATCACCTAAAGAGTTACATCATATAACTCTCACATCTCCTAGAAAACAAGCTTGCAATCATGTAAGTTTCTTGATTTGCCTCATAATGTACACACCAATTTTATTTGATTGATTTAACATTAAGTCCAATAATGTACACACCAATTTTAACATTTAAACCGAGGCTACACCTTATATTTTTTTTGTGCATGTGCTACACTTTCTCGAGCACAAAATCTTACGATATGCACTAAGATGTTCATGATTGGCTAGTGAACAGTGGTGAGATGGTTATTTATGCCTTTCTCCAAAGGTTCAAGTCCGACAGTCAAAGACATGTGACTTCAAGATCAAGACAAAGTGATCAAAAACTATAAACATCTTTCACACAACATGCACTACAAAGCTCAAACTAGTAAAGTGCAATAAAAGAAGCTCATCCAAGCTAAACAAGGTACATAAACTTGTTATGTAAAGATAATATGGCCAATCCTTGATTATAAATCCAAGATGTGAAATACAAAACACAAAAATCTTTTTGGTTTTTTTAAAAAATTTATGACCAACAACAAAAAGCACACATTATGCTAAATAAACAATGCAAATGCAATGCATGACAGTGCTTAACTAAGTTATAGAGGGTACACAAATAAGAAATATCAATTTCTTAATTAACCCTTAAGTACATGTACAAATTAGTACATACTCACACAAAATAAATAAAAAAAACTTAGCACATATATAACACATACTATTCAAGTTTCTCCACAATGTCAAGCATGTTCTAAATCAAGAGAAAGATATCATAATTCATGTAATCCTCAAGAAAAAAAAAAACAACCAAAAACAGAAACAAAACATGTCCACAAATAATTGAAATAATTAAATCAGGAACAAGTCAGCAACACTCACCTTAGAGAATCTTTTCTCACCCATCTAGCATGAGTCTTTAGCTTTGTAGGTGAAAATCCATGTGAAGCAGAGTGTATTTGAGGGATTACACCAATCTTCTGAGAAAGACTGAAATCTTGCAAATTCCTTTCACAAGCCAATAAGCTCAAATTTTTCAAAAGAATATGAAACAACTTATATGGACTTATGGCAGGAGAAACATCATCACATATCCTATATTGAAATACATAATTTTTAAATTTCAATTTATGACAATTAGGACGAATGTGACCAGAGACACCACAAAAGTGACAAACAGGAACAAATTTAGGAACATCAGTATTCCTAACAGCAAATCTAATCTCAGATTTTGGTTTTTGCCTCAACAAAAAACAATTTGGTCTAATATGACCAACAACACCACAAAGGTGACAAGTAGGCATAAAAACATATTTATTATGCTCTCTAACAGTAGGTTTAGAAATTTCAGCGTCTACATCAGAACTTTTACCTTTGTCTAATCTAGCAAAATAAGCTTTTTCTTTATTATTCCTCTTGAAATGAGGGATATAAACTTTCTCAGTTTTAGGCTTAAGAAAAACAGAAACACTTCTGTTATCAACAGCAGGCATGGTATTAGTCAAATTTTCAATTTTAGCTTTAGATTCAACTAACTCTTGTTCCAAGCTTTTCATCTTCTCATCTTGAGAGGAAATTTGATTTCTCAAAAATTCATTCTTTTTATTAGATTCATCTAATCTAACAAACAATTCCTCTTTTTCAAAAGTAGCCAATTTTAACTCTTCCTTGAATTTCTTAGCAATTTTCATAGATTTCAATATTTCCTTACGGAGAGTTTCACAGGCATCAATAAAATCAACAGAAACATGAGCAGAAACATGATCAGAAAGAAATTTCAAATTATCCATGACAATAGGGGTCAAGGATCAGCTCTTAGATCAAAAGATCTAAAACAAAAGAGCTACTTGCTCTGATACCACTTGATAGTTTTTAGACCCCTTAAAATACAATTGGATTAACCTAGTTAATTAGCCAAGTTATTACTTAATTCAAATTTTAGATCTAGGTTATCACAATCAAACAATCATATCATGCAAAGCAGCGAAAAAATAAATAAGACAATGATATGATCACCCAGGAAACCAAACCGGTAAAAACCTGGGGAGGATTTAACCTACCTATTTTCAAGGTAAACCTGAATCCATTATGAAAGAATCGAAATTATTCAATAGGACTTAGACCACTAACATCCTATTGCTATCCACCAGTAGAATTTTACTGACACAACCACGTGCAAGTTCCAAGACCACGGACTCCTTCTTTCTTGAATTCTCCATCAAGTACAAGCACACCCGCTTATGTTTCTTTAAATTCTTATGGCAGCAACTGAATGATCATCAAATTCTTGAACGAATCTCCTTCTTGATAATCCTGAACTTGTGTAAAGGAAAGTTTCTCACAGATCTCACAAGAGATTTACACAAACAGCAATATGAGCAACTCATAAAACGTGGCTAGGGTTTGCCTTATATACCTAGGGCAAAAACATAAAACTCTAAACGTTTTAAACAAACTAGGGCTGAGTTGGAATTCTGCAGAAAACGCATTCTGCCCTATTTTCGATTGATCGAGCCAAAGCTTCGATCGATTGAGCCAGGCCGAAATGCATAGTAACTTCTGCATCAGCTCAATTCCAACTTTACATAAAAGACACAACTTTGAGCAAGTCTAAACACGACTGAACATCTTGTTTTGATCATGGTTTGCCAACAATACACATTAGAGTTCTAAATACATAAGTTTCTAAGTCTTTAGAACCTAACACTTGGGGTTAAAGTAAAAATATTAGGTCAATTTTATTCATAATTCATGCAATAGTAGGGTGTTAGATGTTGATTTTAATTTTATGCTTATTTACATTAATTAACATAAACATCTTAGCATGTTTAGTGTTGCTATTAATTTGACACTTTGAGGTGCAAGCACTTCATTATAATTAAATATAAATGTTATTATGCCGGTATGTTATAATTATTATTTGTTGTTCCTCACCCTACTTCACCTTAATTGTTTCTCTTCAATCATTAATTAGTGTTTCTTAATAAAATTATTCATGTTATAAGTTTATGTCCAAAACCGTGCAAAGCCCGGCCCATTTACTACTAAAAGCTTTTAAAAATTTAAAACTTGTCATAATCTTTAAAATATTTTTACTATTTTATTTGTTATTAAATTTAATTATATTATCAAAAATTTATATTTTTAAAATTTATATATAATTCTTTTATTAATCCGTGCATCGCACGGGCATAATACTAGTTTTACTATAATTTAGTAACACATGATAATATGTTTTTTTTTTTTTTTTTTGGGAGCAATAATATGGTGATTTATGATGATATATGCATCTTACACTCCAAACATCATATGCCGTGACAAAGCTAGAATTTCATTTCAAGAATATTAAAAATTAAAAGACAAAATTGAAAATAAAATTAATCCAAAAAATATTAATTGATGTTAATAAAAAGTAAATCATTTGTCATACAAAATTTAAATATAAATTGTAATGTATTTTTTTCATACCTATTTTATTTTGTTCTAATGCCCTTGATGATATGTTATATTTTGAAATTTTAAGATAAATTAAACTACTATCTGTAATTTTGTAAACAATATATAATTCAATAAACCAGAAAAGTGTATTACTATGTAAATTAAAAATGAAAAATAAAAAGGAATGATTTACAAATTGAACAAATTCAAAAAAATATTAAAAATAAATAAAAAAGAACAGGGAAATGGGGTGGATGACTCCAAAGATGATAACCATTTTGGTATCATGTGATGTGAAACTAGACTCAAGACGAAAGAGAAAGATTTTGGACATTGAAAGCACTTCAATAAATCAAGAGCATTGAAAACATTCTAGGGAGGTCGTGGCTTGCATGATTTTTATAGTATATCGTCTCTTGTAGTACAGGAAATGAAGTACAAAAGCATGTAATACATCGCTTCTGTGCCTATGAAATATTAACTGGGCACCCCATTTGTTTTTATTCAAAGTCAAGAAAAGTAACGTTATCACCTCATGCTCATTTCTTTTATAATAGGATTATTACATAGAGGTGGGTTGGAATTAACTCAACTAGTAAAGTTTTTAATAGTTAAATAAGAGATTTGAAATTCAATTACCACCTATACCAAAAACCGATTGGTATTTTGGTCTAATGATTAAGAACACAATCATCAGAAACGGACGTCATAAGTTGAAACTTTATAAAAAAAATTATTATATATTAAATTCTATATATGTTGATATATTAAAAAATTATTATATATTAAAAATAGTAAACTCTATATATAGAGTTTACTATTTTTAGTGACGTAATCATACGGTAATTTATGATGATACATCATACACTCCAAATATCAAATATACTTTTAAATCCAAGATTTTAGTTTATGAATAATAAGATTACAAGAAAAAATTGAAAGCAAATTTGTGATACCTTAAAATTGTGTGGACTTGATAAGATTGGATTGTTTGGGTCATGGCCAGCACCACATTCAGCCCAGGGGTTCAAATGAACCCCCTGAACTGGCCAAAAATAAAAGAGTTGTGTGCGTGTGTGTATATATATATATATATATTGTTTTGACCCCTAAAATATAATATGAAACGGTGAGTTGGTTATTAGTTTGATAGTTATTAGTTTCCGAGGGGACCTACAAGAATTTAGAAATACAATACCTTGATAGAAAAAGGTATACAGAATGGCATGATTTTGAATATCGATTCATTAGTAAAAAACTCTCCCCCACTTTTGAATTGCCGAAACAAGAACTTTATGTGAGAGTAGAAGCCCCTAAAGGGGAATTGGGAATTTTTCTAATAAGGGATCATAGTGGTTTTCCTTGGAGATGGAAAATTCGACCACCTGGTTTTATCAATTTGCAAATTCTTCCTCAGTTAGTTATACATATTGTTTTGACCCCTAAAATAAAATTTTGAATGTCCTGACCCTATTTTCTTTTAAGCTCATCTAAAATAAACTTGAATATAACCATCTTAACTGGCATTTTTAAACACACACAAAAGTAAAACCCCAACAACAAACCAATTTGGTCTAAAATTTGGGAAAAAAATGACAAGCTTTTTATGTAACCTAGAAATTTTTATGCAACGCACTACGTGGCAGTAAAAAAAAAACAATTTACATATATTATTTAAGCAAGTCACATGACTTATTAAAAATCATTAAAAATATCATGTGACTATAAATACACATTAATGGTTTTTTTTAACCGCCATGTAGTGGGTTGCAACAAAAATTCCTGCAACCCAGATTGCATAAAAACCTTGCAAAAAAAAAAAAAATAGTAAACAACAACAAAAGTAGAAATTTGTTGATCTTAAACCTTAGAAAAAGTCCATTTAGATCTTAAATTTGAAATAATTATAATCAATCAAATGGAAAATTAGTTGATGAATGATTGTTTGGCTATGTACATTAAAAGACATATAGCTCATAAGATTGACAATGAAGATATCATAAAACGATTTTAAAATATGAAATATTGTAGAAGACAATTGTAAAATTTCATATATTTGCATTTTTTTTTTTTGTGATGTTGATATATTTAAGTTGTCTTTTGTTTTAGATTTTGTATAATTTATGTTTCTTTTTTACCCTTCTAGGAAAAAAAATCTTGGAGCTGCCACTGGTTTGAGTGCTGCTTAGTCTTAACATATAATAAACATTATATAATAATATAATTGTTGTGGGTACTCAGGACATACTTTTGGCCTTTGGCCTTATGCAGCTTTCCTTAGTGTCCCACATCGAAGGCAACTCCCTCCCCCCTCTGCCTTATAAGCGTGAGCTGAAGAGAAAGGAGTACCATCGATGTGGGACACTAAGGAAAGTTGCATAAGGCTAAAGGCCAAAAGTATGTCCTAAGTACCCACAATTGTCATACAAATTGCAATATAAATAAATAAAAACGTAATTTATTTTTCATACCTATGTTAATTTCTTCTGATGCCCCCCAACAATTTTTTATATTTTGAAATTTTTAGATAAATTAAACTACTATTTGTAATTGGAATTGATTCAAGTTACAATTAGTGTACCTCTAAACTATATTACATCACTCAAATTTTTTTTATTTGATGCGAATTTTTATAAATCTACCATTGGATTAGATTTTATTCTTATACTCTACATTCTTGCAAAATTATAAGATGATCTAAGATCAATAACCATGTCATCAATCAAATATTTAAATTTCATATTTTTATATTTAAAATTGTGCATAAAATATGGGTTTTTAGATCAAATAATAAATAACATCTAATTGGCACGAAACTTTATATGCGTACTAAGAACATAGTAAACATGTAATCCAACGATTGAATTTTTGAAATATTAATCTAACAAAAAATTATTAGATGGTATAACGTAGGTTAGAATTACGTTATATATAACTTGAATCTTACCCTTTGTAATTTTGTAAACAGTGTATATAATTTAATAAACCATAAATTTGTATTACTATGTAAATTAAAACAAAATAAAAAGGAATGATATACAAAAATAAATGTATATAATAAAAAATAAAAAGAAAATTGGGGTGGATGACTCCAAAAATGATAACCATTTTGGCACGTATGTATGCGATGTGAAACTAAACTCAGGACGAAAGAGAAAGATTTTGGAAATTGAAAGCAATTGAAGGACAATCAATCAAGAGCATTGAAAACATTGTACGTAGGTGAGGCCGTGGTTTGCATGATTCTTACGGTATATCGTCTCCTTGTAGTACAGAAAATGAAGTACAAAGCATGTACTTCATCGCTTATGTGACTATGAAACATTAATTGGGTACCCCACTTGTTTTTATCCAAAATCAAGAAAAAAAATGTTGCCACCTTACATTCCTCACCTCATTTCATCTATAATAGAATTATTATAAAGGTAAAGTCTCTATTATTAATTGGGTACCATATGATTGTGTAAGAGATCTAGGGTTCAATCCCCGCCTACACCAAAAATTGATTGGTATCTTGATCTGATGATAAAGAGCTATCATCAAGAACGAACACCATAAGTTGAAATTCTCTCAAAAAAAAAAATATATATATATATATATGGTGATTTATAATGGTACATCTTACAATCCAAACATCATATATAATGATAATTACAAGATTTTAGTTTATGAATGAAAAGATAAAGAGACAAAATTGAAAATAAATTTGTAATATCTTGAAATTTTGTGGACTTCATAGGATTGGATTGTTTGAGTGTGTGTTGTTCAAGCTTGTAGAGTCTCACATTGAGTGTTTACTAGGTAGACTTGGGTTTATAAGCAATTACAAGAAACTCCAATTGTAATTTGACTAGTTCTTTTAGGTATAGCGCAAATATGACTAGAACTTTCCAATCAAATTTAGTAATCCTGTAATTTCTGACAAGGAAGTTAGAAATTTAAGTGAGAGAGGTTATGATACCTCAAAATTGTATAGATTCGATTTGGTTGGTTTCTTTGAGTGTGTATTGTGCGAGCATGTGTAAGTCCCACATTGGGTGTGTACTAGGTGAACATTATGATATTAGGTTTATAAGTGATTACGAGAACCCACTATTGCAACTTGTGAGTTTTTGCAAAATTAATTCTATGAATATTAATCAATGTTAATAACAAAATATACATAAACTTTATATAATCTCTTATATAAAGTGTAAACTGTAATTTATTTATTTCATTACTTATTTTAATTTGCTTAGATACCCTCAACAATTTTTCATATTTTAAAATTGCTAGATAAATTAAACTACTCTTTGTAATTATGTAAATAGTATATAATTTAGTAAACTAGAAATCTGTATTGCAAAGTAAATTAAATCAAAATAAAAACAAATGACTTACAAATAGAACTAATTTAATATAAATAAATAACGAAAACAACAACTGATCAAGCCTTTGACACTATGTTCTTAAGACAAATTAATCTCACTACTCGCACCTAGCAAACTGAACACTATGTTTTTCTCTCTTTATATAACTCTAGAGTCTAGACAATGCTTGTTGTGTGTGTATGTGTACAGAGTTGCCACTTATTTTATTCAGAGAAAAAAAAAGAAAACCATTTATAAATTTAATTTCAGATTTTTTAGCATCAAGGTAAGTTTAACTCTAATTTCATATTCATGAGAAACATGTGGTTATGCAACAGGTGGAGTAGATCTTGTTTAAATTCCACTTCATATTTTATGAGATGCATGTGTTTTCCAATACTTTGTTCCTAGATACAATCTATAAAATATAAAATTACAATGTTTTTTTATCAATGGCGTCTCTAGGATTTTTTTTCTAAGGGATCAATAGTGTTTTGGTGTAGAGAGAGTAAAAAATAAAATGATTAATTTTTTTCCCTGTATGTACAACTTTCATATTATATAAAATAATCTATAATAGTATCCTAAATACAATTTTAACACATGGTCACTCTCTTGGAATTATAGCTAACACTAAATGACTTCTTGGACTTGGAAATCCATAGAGCACTTATCAAACTATTTGATTAGATAGAAAAAAAAAAAAAAAACATAGAAGGGAGAATGAGAGATAGAAAGAATGAGGAAAAATAGTTTCATTCTACCGTCAACAGCAAAGTAAGAGTTATTTATTCACTTTTTTTAATGAATGAGCAATTTCAAAGAGTAGTGCTACTGACACAACATTTTTACACAAAAAAAAAAAAAAAAATCTAAATGGCCACTTAGATTTTTTTTTTTTTTTTACATACCTTTAACAACTTACCATGGCAAGTTGTTAAAGATATGTAAAAAAGTGATGTCAATTGTGAGTCTCAATAAAAACTAATTACAACTTGCCACTTAACCTTTATTATAAAATTATTGTAAAAAATATTGTGAAAGTAGCTCTAAGATAATCATATTTAAGCTTATTTTAGCTGGATTTAAACAAAATTTAGGGTTAAAGTGTTTAAATTTTTATTTTAGGGGGTCATCAAAAAAATAAAAATAAAAATTTTATATATAATTTTTTTTTGGGTAGCCAGCCCGTGCTTTTTATCCTAGTTATATTCTATGACAAGAAATTAAGTATTAATTGTTTCCTAGTTACAATATGGAAAAGTAAACAAAAAATGATAAGGAAATGGTTGACAAACTTGATATTCAAAGTCGCAGGCTAGGTTATATATGGAAGTGAGAATGTGTTAATCACCTATTCCGCCCATTCCGTAGATTAGTCTTCTGGAGATTGATGGAAATCCTTTGTTGTGTACTTGATTCACTCAACATGTGAATATGCATGAAATGCTTGAATGCTAATCATGACATTTATAAATATTAACATAAATCCTAATTGTTGTGCAAATAGCACCCATTACTCAATTCAATAACAATAAAAGACAAAAATAAATAAGCACACACAATTATGTGGTTTTGCAAACTGCCTACATCTACTTGTGGCAGAAATTTCATTATAAAAGATGCATAAAAGCACTCTCAAAAAACTCAAACCCAATAAATACACCCGTGCTCTCTCTCTCTCTCTCACATAATTCACAAAACTAGAAAGCGACTGCCTCTCTTGTTTCTCCCACACACGTTACTAAAGCAATTGCTTTTATACATGTTTACATTTGTCAGCTAGGGTTATTGTGTAACTGAGTTCGGTCAATATATCTCAGCGAAAAAAAAAAAAAAAAGGGTTCGGTCAGTATTGTGGCTGACTTGGGCTTGGCAATTCAAGTCACACGGGGCCCATTTCAACAAATCTCCTCCTTGGCATATGCTATAAGCCATTGACTACTCTTTCTTGTTTCATCACCAACTAATGGAGAAAAAAAATTCTAATATCTCCAAATATTTGCCACAAAATACCAAATAAAGATCACCACAAATACAAAAACTTTATCTACTTAAAAAGTAATGCTAAGGACACACCCTGCATCAACTTTTAATTGGATTTTAGCACTTTCACATGTATCAATCACATATACTTGAAGATGCTAAAATTCATTCAATAATTGACACATAAATAAAGTGTAAATTTAGGTGTGAGAAAAGGTGTGTCCCAAACATTACTCCTATTCAAATGATCTACTCGAAAAAAGAAAAGGAGCAAACGATATAAATTTTAAGAGATTAAATTGGGTTAGGAGCTGGCGTAAAAGGTTTGTTTTACGCCAACCAATCCTGACCCGACATGTAAGCAAAATAATAATAATAAAAAAACCATTTTCTCTCTTCCTCTCTCCTCTTCCCATCTCCCTCACTTTTCCAGAAACATTGAAGGCTTGAAGCAATGTTGAAGGAGCCACAATCTCTCTTTTTTTCATATCTCCCTCTCTTCTGCAAAATCTTCTGAAAGAACTGCAAATTTTACAAAGAAATCCCAGCAAAGGGGCTGTTCACGCACCCAAACCAACCATCAATAGAACTCACAACAAAATACAGTGAGAAACTCATGCCACAAACTCAGATCCACCCAAAAAAAAAAGAAAAAGAATCAACCCAGCAGTTTCAACTAGCAATTTTACTTCAATCTTGCAATACCCAAGCCACAAAGAACAACATAGACAACAATATTACTAAAAAAAACTCAAAACCACAATATAAAGCAATTTCACTTCACAGGCCTTGCAACAAAAAACCTTCAAATTGCATAGTTGAATAAAGATAAAAAATTAATTTTTAAAAAAATAGAAGAAAAAAGTGACCTGTGAATCTTGAACTAAAGAAGAAAAAAAAAGGGACCTAAGGAAAAAGACGAAGAAGAAAGAGGTGCTATGATGAGAGGCGTGAGAGATAAACTAAAGGGTAAAGAGGGAAAAGGGAAGAGAGAGAAAAGAACCTCAATTGGTTGATGTGTCGGGTCAGGATTGGCTAGCGTAAAACACACCCTTTACGCCAGCTCCTGGAGAAATGATAAAATCCACGTGGTGGACAAGTGATGTGGTCCACCATTCTACTAAAAAACTTCCACTTGTTTAAAATTGTTAGTTAGAAAAAATTTTTAAACAAAAATTAATTACTGACTCGGCAATTTTAAACAAGTTGAAGTTTTTTAGTGGAATGGTGGACAAGTGACATGGTCCACCAGAGTACTCTATAATTTCTCCAGCTCCTGACCCAATTTAATCTCAAATTTTAAACTTATAAGCAAATACCCATATGAGAAAAAGGAAGAAACAATAAAATCACTTATAAAAATAATAAAATAAAAACAGAGAGAGAGAGAACTGAGTTTTTGAAAATTTCAAGATCAGAGCCCAACTTTGCAAAATGGCTTATCACGCTCAACGAACCTAGAAAAGTTGTCCAATAACATAACTACGGATGACAATTTTTCCCCCTGCTTAACCTACCCCTCCCTGCTTCGCCCTGCGCGGGTTTTCCCCGCCCCGCAAAGGTGGTGGGGTGGGGATGGGGCAAGATTTTAGCCTCGTACCACGAGGCGGGGCAAGGATGGGTTTAGACTTTTTAGCCCCGCCCTGCATCGCTAAGGGTTATAATTGTAAATTTTTCATATCCTAAAACCCTACTATTTAAACAAACATATCAATATTAGCTTATTTTATTCTACCCAATGTGGTTCTTTGCCTTTATTTTGTTATGTGTTATACTATGAGATTTTTTTTTTTAATTATTTTTTATGATTGTCTTGTTAAACACTTGGATATATTATTCAATTTTTTCTAAAAATTGATTTGATTTGAAGAGATAAATTTAGTTGTAATTTCAAGTATACTTTTATTAATGAAATAGGTTTCATTAAAAAAAATGTACTAGTTGTAGGGCAAATTAACAAAAAGTAAAGTTTTACGGGGTGGGGCGAGACTTCGCGGGGCCCCAAAGGGCGGGAATGGGGTGAGAAAGTTTTCCCCATCATGTGAGGCAGGGCAGGGACGGGGCAAGACAAAACCATGCAAGGCGGGGATGGGGCAAGACAAAACCATGCAGGGCGGGGATGAAAATCCCATCCTCCAACCCCGCCCCGTCCCATTGCCATCCCTAAACATAACACTTGTCAAACCAAATTGAGATAGCCGCCCTCTGGATTGACCCTCGCGTCTTGTACCTTTGTCACTTAATCTAGAAGGGAAGCAAATAAGCGGATAAGAAATGCACATTACCTATGACATGTCCATATATTGAGGATGTTATTATCCACATATTTAGGGTCCGTTTGGATACAACTTATTGCTGCTGAAACTGAAAACTGAAAACTGAAAACTGAAAACACTGTAGCAAAATAATTTTTAAATGTGTAAATAGTACCGTGGGACCCATTTTTAATATTTTTAAATACATGAACAGTGCTGCTACAGTGCGTGAACAGTGCTGCTACAGTGATTTTTGTCTCCTGAACAGTAAAATCATGTGATTTTACTGTTCATGCACTGAAAAAAAAAAAAAAAAAAAAGTTAAAAACGCAAAACGTAGACTCAAAACTCTGTATCCAAACCGGCACTTAGAAGGACAAAGTTTGGCTCCAACCACTAAAAAGAAAATGATATTAATTTTTGTCATGTGCGATATACATGGCTCACTTAACATATCCAACCAAATAAGTCGTGTACATTACACATGATGAGATGCATGTCATCTTCCTATTAGTGATTGGAGTCAATTTTTTTCCTATTTAGAATATTGTGCACAATAAGGCTAGCCTTTTTACAAATTTGTATATAAAATTTCAATTTATCTTTGATGTGTCAATAATATATGAATATAAATGTTGACATTCAAAGAATATTGTCCACAATCAGGAATCAGGATTAATAGGTTCTAATATTATATTATGATGTTGGTTCTAGTTAGCTCAATTGGTAAAGTCTCTTATTGTCGAATAAGAGATTTGTAGTTCAAACCCCTACATAAAAAATCAATTGGTATCTATGAGAGACTGCGCCTCCGGCCCAACCTTTTGAAATTAAAAGGCTTAGCATAACCCACACAAAGTGGTGGAGTTGTGTTAATGCCTCTCAAGAGTAGAGGTTCCATTGATGTTATATAGCCTCCTAGGGCAAAGGTTTTACAATGAAGTCGTCATTTATTTAATTGAAAAAAAAAATTGAAAAGATACATCTTTATTGATGAATTAAAATTGTACATCTTTTTTATAATAACAAAAAATTACATTGTTTTGGCCCTAGAATAAATCTAAAACAAAAGTACAACAATTTGATTGCTAAAATCTAGAAAGAGAAAATTATAAGGAAAAACATAATTTACTAACCCTTGATCTAAGTTCGGAGATTAGGTTACAAGATTGAGAATGTGCTAGGCACCCCACCTATCTGGTGAAACCGGTTTTCAAAACTTTAATTGGTGGCCAATGATCATATCACATTATTCAAACCATTTATATCATCTAAGAACAAGTGATTAAAAAGTAAAACATTCAAGAGCATGATGAAACCCTATTCTAGGCATGCAAATAATTGAAATTGAAAGACATGTTGAATATGTGTGGAGTGTGGAATAAACCCTAGTCCAGAGCATGTGAACATGTTATTGAGTTCTTAGACCTATAATTAAATTAGAGACTAAGATTAATTCAAAAAAGACCTTGGGATTTACAAAAAGATTTAATTTTGAAAAGAAGTTTTGATTTTGAAACATATATCATTCTTGAAAACAAGTTTGAGAATTTTAGATCAAAACATGATATTCTTGAAACTATAATAGAAAATTGATTTTATCATTGGTGCAAAAAAATATTTTGATGTAGAAAAATATTTAATGCAAAAAGTTAATTTAAAACGGTGCAAATTTTTAATGGAGATAACAGTGCAAAATTTTATGTTGAAAATAGTGCATATTTTTATGTATGAAATAATAAAGAATTTTATATAGAAAACAATGCTGAAATTTATGTAGAAAAAACGTAGAATTTCATGTAAAAAACAGTGCAAAAAAATAGTGTTTTGAAAAACAAAGTAGAGATCTTCTTAACAAATTAGATCTATGAACCAAACTTTAATCAACAAAATAAGCATAGATCTAATATACTTGCATGCAAGAACATGTGATTCTAGTTTTTTAAATAAAAAACATGGAAACACATTTATAACTTGGAAAACCATGATTTTAAACATGTGAACATAATATTTGAATTTAAAAACCCTAGAAACATAAAAACTATGAAAAATTAAGCAAAACCTAGATCTAGCATGCTAAACAAATAAGAATTAACTAAGAACATGAAAATAAAGCATGCTTGAATCTAAAAGCTAGGGCATAATTTAAAAGAAGAGGTTTAGAAACCTTACCTACATGCTTCAACACTCTAAAGCACTCCAAACAAGAAAGCTTTTCTAGAGCGGGATTTGTAAATATGAAGTTGGTAGCCTGAGATCAAAAGGTGGAAGCTATCCCTTCTATTGAATTGAGACTAGGGGATCCAAGACACTAAAGACACCTTCCTACTATTAACTCTAGAGAGTAGGGATAGAGGGAGAGGGGGAGAAATCTCAGTTTACTAAAAAGTTCTAAGGATTTTTAGAGTGCTTTGAACTGTTGATGGAGGGGGGATATTTATACTGGATGTTGGAAAGCTAGGGATGATCTCTAGACAATGTGAGACTCAAGAAAATAGGGGTTTTTTAGTGAAAAATGTAGGGGGCAAAGTCAACTTGAGTGGGGAGCAAGCCAGGCCGAAAAAGGAAGGGATTCTTAAGGATCTAGTCCAAGTGCAGATTGGCACTTGGTCCAGGTCCTCTCTAGATCTTTCTATTTTTGGTTTCGTCTGTTTCCATTTCAGTTGTGATTTGATTCCTTCCTAATTTCAAGTCTATTTTCTAGCTTTCTTAATCTACAAGCTTAGTAAATTTATTTCAAACGTGTCCAATTAATTAATTAAATAATCAATTTTTACCAATTTTGATAGTAATCAATAAATGTTTTGTCCCCGGATTAAATTGGGTACATGTAATACCATAAACCCTATCCTCAGCCAATAGTGTTATAACACATCATTTAATTTAAATTGAACTAAAATTAGACCAATTAGAATTAAGAGTTTATGCTACTGATAGTTTGGTTTCTCCAAAGAGAAAAAGAAAAAAAGAATTAAGAATTTATAATCACGTGTGATCGGAACTTAATTCATGCAAGTGCACGTTACTGTTAAAACTTGTCTTCTTGATATCTTTTAATTCAGTTGTCCAATTAATACCCTTGAACTATTATTTTGATCTTTATAACTTCAAGATTTATTTTCATGAAATGAATTTGGAGATCAAATGGCAAAAATTACAATTTTGCCCTTGTGACATGATATGGTGATGATATACAATGCAATACAAGTTAAATGCAATGAAATATCATATATTATATAATAAAAAAATGTCCACAACATTTTTTTAATAAATTTTAAGTGGTAGGTTGTTACTGGTTGTTATTGTTGGGGAAAAAATGTAATCTTAGTGGTAGGTTCAAATTTGAATCAATAACAACTAACCACCTATGATTTATTGTGAAAATATTGTAGGCGAAGCACTTCTTTGCATGTTATGGTTACACAAAGTGAATGCCCTTTTTATTTTTTCATTATTAAAATTTTTCAATTTTTTTCTTCATTAGATCATTCCAAGGATATCAAATTAATTAAAATATTTTCTCTTTACTCCCAAAGTTTCAAAAAGTATAAAACAATTACACTCAATAAAATTCTACTACAATAAGAGTTTTTAAATTTTAAAAAAGGTTTTTCTGTTTCTTTTATATTATTTTAATGATTTATGTTCTTTCATTTTTACTATTTATTAAATTATTTAATTTTATTTATATTATTACAAATATTTATTTAACTTATATATGTAATTCTTAATTTAACCATGCCTTACATGAATTTCTTTTTCCATTTTTAAATTATAAAAAGTTTTTTTTTTTTCTATTCCTAGTTATTAAAAAGTATTATATTTTTGTCCTTAAACTTAAAAAGAGTTTTTTTCATCGCAATAACTAAAGAAACATATACCTTTTTTTTTTTTTATCAGAAAAGAAACATATACCTATTTTCCTATTAAAAGACTTTTTTTTCATCTATAAACTCTTGATTTAAATTTTTTTTTTTTAATTTTTAATTTTTTTCTTCTTCATATTTTGGAGTTTGGTTTGGATCCCAAATTATTGAAAAAATAATAAATAAAACTCTTTAAAAAGTCAATATATTTATGTTAAAAAAAAAAAAAAAATTCAAACGACATCAATATATTTTTTATGTTTGAAAAAACAAACAGACCAGATTTGTGTGTAGACACTAGATAGGAAAAATGATGGCGGAGGATCTGGGTGTGGAAGCGAAGGAGTCGGCGGTGCGCGAGGTCGCGAAGCTATTGCCGCTGCCGGAGCTTCTTCAGTCCATCGCATCCATCAAAGCCGATTACATTACTCGCCAGCAGGTCCCGTTTCCATTCCTCTTTCTATATAGCTATCTATCTATCTATCGCGTTACAATTTGGTTAATTCTACGGTTTCCTAGTTTATTGTTTGTTCATAAATTGAAGGCGTTGAAATCTGATTTTGCAACTTAATTGTGGAAATTCAATCACTATAGTTAGAGAGAAATTAGTTATGATGGAAGAGATTAGATGAGTTTGATTGATATGTAGTGTTCTTGCATTGGTTTGCAAATTCTCTCATTGGAGAATATTTGTTGGGTCTTCATTGGGAATATTTGTCTGTTCATGGTATATCTTTTATCAAATGATAGGCCTAGGAAGCACAGACACGGTTATGGGTATGGGTATGGGTACGACACGAGCAAATTCTGAAAAATTATAACATGACACGGCCGGTACGACATTGGTATGGAACTCCAAATGAAGTGTCCGTCCTTCTCCTTCATAGCGATAGCAGGTGAATGAAGAAATAGGTTGATTTCACAAATATATTTGCCTGCTTTGGGTGGGAATGGGATGCCTATATGATGTCTATTGACAATCAAGAGCGTAGCACTACGTTAAATGCTTCTTTAATCTGACTTATTCTGAAGATAGTTGTTGCCTTAGATATTAAGGATTTTAGGCCTACTAGTTTGGTGGGTAGTGTTGCTAGCTCAAATGACACTTCCTCTTCCCACAAGTATAGGTGGAAAGTAAGGTTGCAGGTTCAAAACTTGTCAATTAAAAAAAATTTGGCTAGTAGTGTTTACAAATTACTTGCTGAAGTACCAGCTAATAAATTGCAAAAACTACTTGGAGATGTAGTCAAATTATGGATTTGGTGTTAGTGGGTAATAGGTGTTTGAATAGTAGATTGAAGTTGTGTTTGGAGATTTGTGTGGGGTGGATCTTAAAGAGCTGATTAAGTCAATTGTGTGGTGTCTTAGTTTTGGAGACCATTAGAGATTACAGATTTACTTTGTATTTCAACATGTATAGTTTCTATTTGGATTGATGGTGATCCTAGCAACTTTTACAGTATTTTTAGTCTTGCAGAGTTTTAAGGCAAACACACCCACTTTCACAACTTAATTTTTTTTGATGTTTGAGGCACTTAGTTTGTGGTTTTTTCTTGGAAAATATTATCAGAACATTTCCCAGAAAATATTTTTTGGGACACTTTTTCCTAGAAAATATTGGTCAATAATACTTCTCTTCAAATTTCTCTATATCTGGAATTGGTGAGGTTGTTTCCTTAATGACTAGTTCAAGAAAGGAAATTCATTTCTTTAATAGCAAATGGATTTTTTGATTGGTTGGTGAGAAATGGAAGAAGTGAATAGCATTTTGTGTGTCAACTGTGAGATTTTGGGCAATGCTTTGTTACTTTTTTGCAAGTAATATTCCCATGCATGTAGTTAATAGGATGGAGAAGATTCAAATAAAGGAGTTCAATTTTCATTAGGTTGATTTCACCTATAAAATTTGGTGTTCTGGGAGTGAGGAACTTGATAACCTTTAATCAAGCTTTTCTTATTAGGTGTTTATGGAGGTTTGTTGAGGAAAGGCAAAGCTTTCAAAGATGTCTAATTGGTATAAGATATAGGTAAGCATGGGGTGGTTGGACCACATGCTTGGTGGTAAGGCCTTATGGGTGTAGCCTATGGAAGGTTATAAGAGCTGGATGGGAGAAATCTGCTATCAAGGGCAGAAAATAGGTCAAACCATACATGAGGAGGTTGCCTCAAACCGTACAAAGCCTTTCAAAGTTGACAAACAAGGTGTTCATTACTAGTAACAACATATCCAGGGGATAGGGTGATTGAAAAGCGAAAAGATATTGAGTTGAAACAAACTGTATTTGTTGAAAGATTAAAGGGTGACTTTTGATCAAGGGCAGTTTATTGAGTTGGCCCACATATTTCTCACCTCTTTTCTATACCTGTCCTATTGAAAATAGAATCGAGAAATTACAGAGATATTTTCTTGAGCTTACCTAGGATATGAATTCAAATATCATTTGGTGAATTGGTAAAGGTGTCTTCCCATTTTACAAAATGGATTTCGGGTATCAGAAACCGTCATGTTTTCAATCAAGCATTATTGTTATTGGATAAAAGGTTGTGGGGGATATTTGAATGAATGATATCATCTATGAAGGCAGGTAGGATGGACAGTGATTAATATTGCTGGTGTTGGAGGCACCTATGGAGTGGGTTTATGGAAAAACATTGGGATCAGATTTTATTTGTTTATTTAAAAAAAGCTGATTAGAGCACATTTTTGGGATACCCTAAATTGTGTGGATTTAATTGGATTGAATTGTTTGAGTGTGTTGTGTGGGTGTATGATGAGTCCCACATCAGGCATAGAGTGGGTAACAACTACAAGGAGCCCAAATTTTAACTTGACTAGTCCTTTTGGGGTATAAGCGTAGATGTGGTTAGCGCTTTCCTCATGTCATTATAAATTGTATTAGAGCAAATGGTAATGCCATGTGGCTCAAAAGCACTATAGCACAACGTGAGCACTGACGAGGACGTTAGAAATTTAAGTGGGGGAGATTGTGATACCCCATTTTGTGTATATTTTTAATTGAATTGGATTGTATGAGTGTGTGTTGTGCGGGCATGTGTTGAGTCCTACATTGGGTGTTTACTAGGTGGATCTTGGATTTATAAGTGATTACAAGAAGCTCAATTGCAACTTGACCATTTCTTTTGGGGTGTAACCGCAAATTTGGCTAGTGCTTTTCTTAGTTTGTTATAGTTTGGACATAGTTTTTGTTAAAAGTTTATTTGCTTATTTGCTGAAAGTTGGTCGAGATACAGTTGTACTTGGAAAAGAGATGTTTTAAAAAGTTGGTTAAAGTATAATCGTAGTTAGAAAAGGTATTATATTGGCTTTTATTTCAATGACTTTCTTTATTAACCTTTAGATTGTCAACTCTGAATGTTGCTATTGTTTTTATTGACAGGCAAATGATGCACAGCTTAGTACAATGGTTGCAGAGCAGGTTTATACACAAATTCCATTCCTTTTCGTGGGGAAAGTTGCTGTCATAATTATTTTCAACCATGTCTTTTCTCTTACGTTCTATACAGAGACATTTACAGAGTTGAGGAAGCTTAACAAGTCTCATATTTCAATGCGCTTACATGATACTTCTTTGACTCTGCAGGTTGAACAGGCACAAGCTGGGCTGGAATCTCTTTCCTCATCTGAGAAGACAATAGACCATCTCCGTGAAAACTTTGTTTCTATTGAAAAGTACGTTGTTGATGAGATATATTGAGGGGGTGTTCTAACATTATAAGGGGTTTAATTTGGCATCCTATTTGTAAACTTCCATTGCAATATTTATGTATCTGACTTTGTGGTTAATATTATTGCCTTGTGCATCAGGCTTTGTCAAGAATGCCAAAACTTAATTGAAAACCATGATCAAATAAAGCTCCTTAGCAATGCAAGGAACAACTTAAATACAACCTTGAAGGTGGGTGTGTTCGGCTGAGTTGAATAAGCTTTTTTTCCTGACTATTATGTCTCTGTGTGTGTGTGTGTGTGTGTTAGTTTATCTATACAATTTGTACACTCTGGAAAAGGAGTTATATTGTTCCATTTTCAAAATTTCCCCTCTATCTTGGGGCTCAAGAAAAACCCCAGTGGTTCCAGTAACTCCTGTGGTGTTTCAGCACTTGTGTTCAAACCCCACCAGTCCCATGCAACTAATCAGCAATCAAGTGGAATTGGAATAGCCAGTGGACCAAGAGGCCATTGACTATTCATGTTGTTGATTATTTGTGAAGCACGCCTATTTATGTTTTAAATCTAGAGGCATGAAGCTTTAGAATCTGATGGTTTGTTTTTTCTACTTTGCGGTGTGGTTGCTGCTAGCTGACGTCTTGATCTTTTGATAGGATGTTGAGGGCATGATGTCCATTTCTGTTGAAGCAGCCGAAGCACGGGATTCTTTGAGCGATGATAAGGAACTTGTTAACACTTATGAGGTAATAGTTATCTTTCTTATGTACTTATCATTACTTGGAACTAAATTCAAATACTATAGTGTATGAGTACACTTTCTTTCTTATTATATTTATCTTACGTACACTTTCTTTGGATTTCGTCCTTAAATTTGTCTTAGAGGTTAACAGCTCTTGATGGGAAGCGGAGGTTTGCATTAGCAGCTGCAGCATCTCACAAGGAAGAGGTTGGCAGACTAAGGTCTGTATTGTCTTGTAAAGTTCTTTGTCACATTCTTGACTAGTGCAGGGGATCCCTTTTTGTCATTCCTATCAACAGAGGCTCTATGCATCCCTCCCACCCTTCCCTCAACTTCTATTTATTTGTCATATTCACCCAACTACAATGATACTTTCCTACAAGCTCACAATCTGTATTAAAGCTTGGGGTGATTCTAATAAGTGAACAGTAACAGAAAATCAAAAGTTTCAAAACTAGGTGATTTTTTTTCATTTGTATTTCCTTCACATGTTAATATTGATAAATACAATTATAGGAGATTATAAATGTCAAGCCAAAGTTGTTTAATTTGTAGAAGTATAAGAAAGAAACAGCTCCAGCAATTATCATTCGACATTAGCAGACAAAAGGGAAAAACTTAGATACAGTACCTTGGGTATTGTTCTTTAGGTACCCCTCTTAAATTTTAGACATTTGTCTATTTTAAATCAAATGTTGTTAAAAACCTCTCTTTTACTTTTATTTTTCTCCCTAACACACAAAAATCCAATGACTTTAGATTTCTTTGGACTTCTCACACTCATCTGAAGAAGAAATCACTTCAGTAAAATCCACAATCCATGGTTTGTTTTTGAAATTATGAAACGCTTTGACTTCAATTTTTATCCAAAATATATTTCTTGGTTGGAGAGATGAGCTTTGCTGTACAAAAACTTCATGGTTCCTTGAACTCTGTTTCTAATTCTCTCATTGGACCGACAATTTCAACTCTAGAAGCTCCCATTGACGGCACCAGAGAAACTGTCACAAAAATTGCCTTACCACCTCTAATGGATGTCTTTCACTGGCCAATTTATTATATTTGCCAAGTAAGAATTGAAGGAATGACCAATGCAGTCAACAAGTTGGAAGGCCTGGCAGATTTTAAGCTTGCAATGGACCAAATCTGAAGGATTACAAAAGGATTGTTGACTACTGAAGCCAAATTTCTTATTCAGTTTGAGATGTGGAGAGATCTGAAGCCATTGGGTTTTCACAGAGAGAGAGAGAGAGAGAGAGAGAACTGATGCGAACCAGAGAGAAAGAAAATGGAAAAAGATTATGTTTTAAACAACGTTTGGTGAGATTTTTAAAAGTGACAAATGTCTAAAACTTAAAAGGGGTACCTAAGGAACAAGATCCAAGTTACTGTATATAACTTTTGTCCTAGACAAAAAGTTACTTATACTTATTGGGTACTATTTAGCAGAACAGGGGAAAAAAATGAACAAAGAAAAAATGTTAAGTTAATTGTAAGCTGTCAGTACTTGCCAGTTTTCCAGCAAATCTTTTGATATTTTTCAATTTTAATACTATAGCCTATTTATGAGGATTGGAAAAATTCTTGTTGTGGCAATTACTATGACTCTGCATCCGAATTAATTTTTTTTTATGATTGTATCAATGAGCTTGACGTTAAAGATGCAATTGAATGGCTAGTTTAATCTGGAGTTGCTGATGATTGGTGGTTTTTAATTCTTGGTTCAAAGCAGCATTGGTGCTTTTATTTTTATAAATTAAAGTTCAAGTTATCTGTCTTCGATGTAGTCAACATTTAATTACTTTGAAAATGTGAATGATTTTTTTTGGCTGCAAGAACAACCTTAGTGTAGAAAGTAGAAATTGGCTTTGATGATGATGCCTTTAATATTAAACCTTTAACTTCAATAATTTTATTTCCATGATTTCTCTCTCTCTCTCTCTCTTATTTGGAACATGAACCAGAGAATATTTTGAAGACGTAGATCAGACTTGGGAGACATTTGAGAAGACATTATGGGGTCATATTTCCAACTTCTATAAACTTTCTAAGGAAAGGTACATTTTTTTTTTCCAATCTGGAAAAACCTGGAATTTGTGATAGTACCTTTTGCCATATGAAATTCTTTTTATTTCTTGCACCCAACTTTAATGAGGTTCTTTCTGATAATGATTTTGTACTAATTCAACCATTATAAATTATGTAATACTTGAGATTTGATATAATACTTTGTGTTTGGTGGTTTAAACTGGCCTGATATTTGGCTTTGATCCATGTTTTTGGAAATGCTTATTGGTATTTACTTGCCTTCTTGTTTATCTTACTTGCAAATGCCACAACGTAAAAATGTGCTGAGAAATTAGTATGATAAGCATGTTAGCAATTATCTCTGGCTTGCTCAGAGTAATCTCTATCTTTCTCTTTCTCTTCTCTTCTCTTCCATCATTGCCCCACTCAAGGAAGAAAAAAGTAAAATTGAGATGCATGCGGGGCCAGAGGTGGTAAACATATATATTATTTTAAATTTCTCTGCTTGAAGGTGGCGTACATTTGATTTACAGGCAACTAATTTTTAGGGAGACCATTGAGAATGGCACACTGCATTGATGACCAAAATTAGGCCCAACGTAGTGAGAGATCTGTTTGATCCCGCAATTTTGTGCAGCAAGTAGCTGAATACTAAAGCTTATGTTGCTGAAGCTTTAAAAATGTGAAAGTCGATGGCTGTGATACAGTTTTGGGATGGCTGTGATACAGTTTTGGGCTGATATTTGGCGTGGAGACTGATTGGCTTTTATTTATTTTTATTTTTTTCCTGGTTTAGGCTGTTGATCATTTTTGTGATTTCATGTTTATTTGGGCTAGATTTTCTAAGCAGAAGAATATGCTTAGCTTAGATGAATTACTAGCATTTCGTATACTTCATGTACAACTGCTGCAGTCCCTCATGCCCCTTGTAATGATTGTATTAACTAACTTATATAGTCAACCATTTAATCATAAATAATCTAAAAATATATATTATTTTTAATGAAATTATTAATTGCTTCCTCTGTCCCATATTGAGGATCTTGCTTTCCATTTTGGGATGCACTAAAAGGAGTGTTTGCTTCCATTAATAACAACAAACAGTAACACCAAAGCCTTAGTCCTGAATTTTTGGGGTCAGCTATGGATTCTCAACAAATTAGTTAGGGTTGGCTACATATATCTTTTTCTCCATTCTATTCCATCTAAAGTCATACTCTTTGTTACTTCCTTAATTAACATGTCATTTTTTATTACTTCTACTAATGTGATTTTTGGTCGTCTTCTACATTTTTTTTTTTAATTCCCACAACTTGGATTAACTCACTCTTTGTTATTAGTGCATTAGGTGCTCTCCTCTGAACATGACCAAACCATCCTAAGCAACTCTCCCTCATCTTATCATCAATAGGGGCTATCCGTATTTTTAAGTGAATTTCCTCATTTCGAATTCTATCGTTTTGTGTATATCCATTTATCCATTTTAACATTCTCATTTCAACCGTACTCATTTTATCAATATGTTGCTTCTTAACAACCCAACATTCAGCTCTATAGAGCATAGCTGGTCATATAACAGTCTTATAAAATTTTCCCTTTAAATTAAAAGGTATTCTATGATCGCACAATATTCGTGATGCACTTTTCCACTTCATCCACCCTACTCTTATCCTATGATTCACATCACATCCTCTTCAATTTCTCCATCTTAATGAATTATTGATCCAAGATATTGAAAGCTGTCGCTCTTTGGTATCGCTTGAGCATCAAGTCTTTTTGCCTCTTCGTTTTTGTTTCTATTTTTACTAAACTTACATTTTGTGTACCCTATTTTAGTCCTACTTAATTGAAAGCCTTTATATTTTAGAGCTTCTCACTAAATTTGTAACTTGGCATTAACTCCACTTCTAGTTTCATCCACTAAAACTATATCATTTGCAAAAAGCATACACCAAAGGACTTCTTAATGTGCTGATTTAGTGAGCTCATCCATCACTAGTGCAAAGAGACATGGACTTAGTGCTGATCCTTGATGCAAACCTAGAGTGATAGGAAACTCACTTGTGATTCCTCCACTTGTTCTCACACTAGTTATAGCTCCGTCATACATTTCCTTAATCAACTTAATATATTTTAGAGGGACTCATTTCTTTTCCAAAATCCACCCCATAACCTCTCTAGGGACCCTATCATATGCTTTCTCTAGTTCAATCAAAACCATATAAAGGTCTTTACTGGCCTCTCTAAAAGGATTGTTCACTTCCAAAAAATAAAAAGCATTTTTAACTTAAGACTCCCATATTTTCCCTTATTAAAAACAAAATTTATTTCACCTTCAGGCATTTTGGTAAGGTTATTATCCTCTTTCTTGGTCATTAGACATTGTTTCATTTCAAACAATGACATTTAAATTGGAATATAGGATTAAGCTTGTTAATGGTCTCTTTCTTGGTCATTAGACATTGTGTCATTTCAAACGAAGACATTTAATTTGGGATAGAGTAAGCTTGTTAATGTTCTTTTGATCAAATGGCATTTCCTTCATAAAGAAGGGTTGGATGGTTATGTCACATGTTTAATCTCCTATAGATACGTGAATTGTAACTGCTTCAGCATCTTTGTTAGGCATGCTGCACCAGTATGACCAAAATCTATTCTCTGAGTAGTGGTCCAAGCACAAAAGGCCCTGCCTTCTAACAATTGCCTTCTCTCCCCCCCCCACCCCCCCACCCCCTGCCGTCCGTCTTCTCTTGCTGGAGTTGAAGGGTATCATTTTGTTATGGATTTATTTTCCTCTCTTTTTGGTACACATGCTTCAAAATCATTATTGCTTAAGTTACATATGGAATTTGTTTTGTGATTCTTCTGATGATCATTTAATTGTTTTATGTCTGATCTTTTTTGCAGCCCACAAACTTTGGTTCGTGCTTTAAGGTATGTCTGTGATGAACATCCTTAGTCTTTATCTTCTTATATATAATCTTGTATATTATTTTTGGATTTTGTTTTGACTTGCTTTCTTTCTTTCCTCTCATTCTTCCTAAACTAGTTTTGTGGGGTTAATTTGGTATTACTAATTTTTTTTTTATAAAAAAAAATGATGTGCCTTTTGTTTTTAAGAATCATAGATGATTTTATTAAAAAAATAGAAAAATTATATAAAATTATATATCAATTGAAAATTAGGTATCAATCCCCTTCGGAGAATGACATGTGCATTTTTTTTTTGATAAGTAATAGAAAATTAATAGAAAATAATTCAAAGTTTTTCAGTGTTTGGGATCCAGTGGATAATGCCGAGGTCAGTTAGCTCTTTTTTCTTTATCTAGAGAAACTGGTTTGGAAAGCATCTTTCAACCATTTGGAATATGGTCCTGGCATGTTTAATGTGGTTAGTTTGGCAGGAATGCAATACCCGCATTTTTGAAGAAAAGGAGAGAACATTAGATCACCTAAAATCCCTCCTCTTTGGTACTCTGTTTCATTGGGCTCGTATTTGGGGTGTACGAATTGTATTTCTTTATCTGAATTCTTAGTCTCTATTTCCTTTAGTTCTTGATTAGATTGTATTTGTTTCTTGTTCAGAGTGTTCACCATCGTGAACATGATGTTCAATTTTTTTCAATAAAAGTCTTATTACCTATCAATTTTTTTTTAAAAATTCCGTATCAATCCCCTTGAGAGGCCCTGTATATTCCATACCACCAAAAAAAAAACCCCCTAAATCCAGAAACACCAGAAAAATCCTTTGGACTCCTTCAACATGCATAAAACCCTTCATTACTTCTAGATGTCCCTCTTCTTCCTCCCCAACCCCTCATCATTTCTGATTTCCCTTTTCTTCCTTCCCTTTTGCTCCTCACATCATAATTAAACTATTATACCTCTTTCGGAAAAACCAATTAAACTATTATACCCCTATCTGAAACCCCAATTTAGGAAACTGGCTTATGTTAGTAGAGTGGGTCTCACTTATGGTCTGTTTGGATACCATTGATTTGGATTTGGATTTGAGAGGGCCCAAATCCAAATTCTTTGTTTGGATAACTTAAAATGAGAAGAATTTGGATTTAGTCCAAATCCATCATGAATTTCAGGGGTCCAAATCTGTTGATTTCAAATCCTCTCACAAACCATGGAATTTTAAATCCCTCACTACACGCTCTTCACTATTCTCATGTTTCTCCACCTCTCTATTCCTCGGCGCCACAAGTTCTTCTTCTTTCTCTATTTCTCACGGCAACACAGGTTCATCACTCTAACTTTTCTCTTCTTCGTTGACCTCTCTATTTCTCTATTTCTACTAAATCTAAATCCATATAGGCTCTGGGATGTGGGTTTCATTTGATTTTTTTTTTTTTGTGTGGGTTTGCTTGGGTTTCATTTGATTGTTTGTGGGTTTTGTTGGGGTTTTGTTCATTTGTTTGTGTGTTTTGTTTCATAGTATTTGCAATGATTTGTTTTGGGTTTGTCTTTATTTTCTATTTCTGTTATCTTTTTGTGGGTTTGTAATGCAAATTATGTGTTTGATGAAATGCTTCTATGAACTATCTATGAGTTGTGAAGTAATAACTAATAAGTAATTGAAGAAGGTAATCTAATTATGTGTTTTACTTGAGGTAGTTGGAATATTATGCAGAAACAGTTTCACGATTGTAAGAAAAGCATCCCATTATCCCAATAGATCTGAATGGTATGCGTTCTAATGGAAAATCAATGTAACAATAAAGTCTTGAAGTGCTTTCATTGTAGAATGTCCCACTAAAGTCTTCACACCTGCTATTAAGCTATTTATGAGCATGGCTTACGTATAGGATTGCAGTCAAACATGAATCATATATGCTTATGTGCTTGAATTTGTTGGGATTAAGTTTATAGTTCAGAATCCTTAATACAAAATTTTCAAATTCACAGTACCAGAACCTTACAAGAGTTATCTAACTGTTTCATCTTGACACGATTTCTTAGTGTTAAAATTAGATACATTTGACTAATACCTCTGTCATATTCCTGTTTCCTTTGTTTTCTTTATTATTTTTTGAGTTATGGGTTTTTTTATTACTATTAAATTCAGTGAAAAGGTAGAAAATGCAAAATGGAGGCTCAAGTGTTCTGTTCCTCCCCATAACCTTGGTGTACTATCTTTTTTCTTCAAAAATTACCAATGCACTAAGTCAGTGAAACTATAAGCCCATGGGGACATTTATACTGATGCATTCACTACACTGATTTGCTTAAGACTATGTAAAATAATCTGCTATTTTTTTTTTTTTTTAACTTATTTAGAAAAATGCAAAAGCGGGTGCTTATAAAAAAACCCATTCATTTAGGTGTCCTTTCTAGTTGATATAAAACATTTTAGTTGTTAATAGTTGGCAAGATATTTTTTAAGTTAGCTATGACTAAAAATATTTAGTCATCAACTTGTCAATTGAACTATCAATATTACCTCATGTATTTAAAGTTAAAATGCAGAAGGATTAAGAAAATAATAATTAAAAAATATATTTTATTGATCTTAAATCCAAATCCAAATCCAAATTTAGGTATCCAAACAATGAAATTTCAAATGATGAATTTCAAATCCTTCATTTTTTAAAAAGACCCAAACAAAGAATTTTAAAATCAAAGGATTTCAAATCAAGGCATTTTAAATCAATGGATTTCAAATCCAAATCCAAATGTTGCCATTCAATCACAACCTTAGATCTTGGGATGATTTGGTCCAGAGTGGGGACTTCACAACCCTGGAGTTATCATTTGGGATTTTGACTTTTTGACCCAGGTTTTATTTTTATTTTTTAAAGGACATAGTTTGGCTTCAATCACCAATGCAAAGATGTCATTAGTCCTTGTCATGTGCAATGCACATGACTCACTTAACCCAACCAACCAAGTGAGTCTTGTGCATTGCATATAATGGTACACGTCATATTTCTATTGGTGGTTGGAGTCCAAGGCTCTAAACATGTTTGGAGTCAAACCTTTTCCTTTGTTAAATGCACCCTCTTGTGAGTCATTGCCTCATGGGCTTTCAATGTAATAGACTGCGCACCCTGCATATCTTTTTCTTTGGATGGGTATCAGGCCATCCATATGATGCCATGCAAAAATGGGATACGAGATGTTTCGAGGGTTGTGAACGGTCCATCCTTGAAATTAAACTCTCTTTTTTTTTTTTCATTCTTTTCTGGATTGGAGTGTAGCCTTTGCATCTCTTCCCTGTTCTAATCTTTTAGATTTGCTTGGGTATTGTAACTGGAAAACTTGATCGTTCTGCTCCCCAAGTACACCCTGGTAAACAGGGGCTTCCTCTCTTTTTTATCAATAAAATTTTGTTACTTATCAAAAAAAAGATGCCACACAAAAACAGAAATGGGAGATGCCCAGAAAGTTGCACAAGTACCAGTCAACCACCATTGACATGCGATTTCCATGGAAGAGTGTAGGGTGTACAAAGGTTCTTAAGAAAGTTGTTGTTTTCTTAGGGAAAATGGCTTTGGGGAAGATTTTGATGGGGCATAATGTAATTAAAAGAGGTATCACTATCGTTATTGCAACAGTGGACCATATGCTAATTTATTGCACAGTTTCTTATGAGTTGTTCGCTTTATTTTTGCTGTTCGGGGTATCGTGGTAACGCCTAAGAGTCATAGATGTATTCATTTGTTGGCCATCTTTATTTTTGCCTGAGTTCTGTTGCAGATTTTATCGATTCCCTCTTTTCTTGTATGTAACAATTGGAGGGTGTAAGTGAACATCATTTAATGCGTTGTCTTTTTTATATAAAAGGTACAAATTTACAAAACAACCCTCATTAATTTAATACTAGTGCAGGAAGTATATTGACTTTTTAAATAAAGTAAAGGGTAAGTTAGGAAATTTATCTATTGATTTTTCAAAGAGGACTACATTTTGGGATGTCCAAAAGTGGAATAAAGAAATTAGAATTTGGGATGGAAGGAGTTTTTATTTAGGTCATTTTGGTTCATTTCACTCTTGTGCTAGTCTTGTAGTGTATAATCATCTTCCTCTTCTGTTTCTATCCCTTCTAGGGTTGTTGAAATGCAAGAAATCCTTGATCAACAACTTGCTGAGGAGGCCGCTGAGGCCGAGGGAGTTGGTGCACTGGCATCAATTGCAAATCCTCGTAGAACTGCCAAGTAAATATTTTGAATTAATTTTCTATTTCAGTTACTTTCTTTCACCTTGAAGTTTGATTGTGATTTCAAGTCACGGTTCCTTATATTCATATTGGGTATAGTCTGTCACAGAAGCTTTCTTAAACTGTATATCACAACCTTATTTTTTAAGGTGCACTTATAGTTTTGTTACTTTTTTCTTATTTCCTGCAGGAAGTCAACCAATGTAACAGTTTCTTCAAAAAATATAACACCACAGCAGAAATTGAAGGTTCAGGAAAAAGGCTATAAGGATAAATGTTATGAGCAAATAAGGAAGACTGTTGAAGGACGATTTAACAAACTTCTGACAGAGGTATTCTTTTAATGGTTGCTCTGTTATATAAAAATTGAAATGTTAAGTATCTCTTATTCTGACAGTAATATGTGCATTAGCTTGGTTTTGAGGACCTTAAAGCAGCGTTGGAGGAAGCTCGAACAGTAAGTACAACTTAACTTTACAATATTTATATTTTTGTGCTCTACTTCTAGGTGGAGACTGAAGAAAAGAATTTTTCTGTATATTAAATAATCATGTCCCTTGATTTAGACTAATCCTAGTTGTATGTAATAAAAATAATTCAGAAGCAAATATCCTTAAATAACCTAAAAATAAAGTAGGCTGCCATAATACCACTTGAACAATATAGCTATATAAACATTATTTCTTTATTATACATTTTCAGATTGTGTTCCACATTATTTCTCCGCATGTTGGAAGACAACTTGTACTCGAGTTTGTTTTCAATATCCTGCTGTCTATTGGAATTCTGAATAATCCTTGCTGTCCTTTCTTTCTTTGTCACCTTGCCCAATATAGAGCAAGCTCCTTAGCTTCAATAAGTCGATCAGATTTTTATGCATAAAAAAACTTGAACTTGTGAATTCTTCTTCAAATGAACAGTAGGCAATGAATAACAAATTAGCATCATTAGGGAACATACAACACATGACTTTGCTCTTTTCATGGTAGGTAGCATTAGAAATAATGATTGCATTATTCAATTACTATTATGAGCTTGTAGAAAATCTGATTTAGATTTTTGTTTCATTCTTTTCATGCTAGGTAGCATTAGAAATAATGATTACAGTATTCAATTACTATTATGAGCCTGTAAAAAAACCTGATTGAGATTTTTATTTCATTCATAATGTTGGTTGTTTCTTTTTTGACATTCAGATTGGAGAAGAGCTCGGAGATATTTATGACTATGTCGCCCCTTGTTTTCCTCCAAGGTTTGCACTGTGTCAAATTTACCTCTTTCTTTCGTCTTCTTCTTCCTTTTTTTTAAAATTTTATTTTTTATTTTTTAAACTTTATCTGTTTTCTTAGTGAGCTTTCAGTTAATGCATCCATCTTTCTCTTGATTTGAGGTTTGTCATTAAGATTAGCTTTTCTCTTTCTCATCTTTTTACTCCTTAATTATTCCTTTATGGTGTACTGTTGGATGTCTCAGTCTTTTGACCTAAATATGCTTGATTTTACACCTGTTGTTACCTTCTACTAAAGGTTTTGTTTGTTGGTGTTGGTAGTAGTTAGATGCCAAACAATTGGCTTCCCTGTTTGTTAATCTGGTATTGAATGGCTCAGCCCTCCAAATGTAATTCTGTTCTTCCAGGGCTTAAGAAATATTTTTTGGGTTAATTTGAGTCTATATCCCTCTTTTGCTGATCCAAATTCCAAGTCTATGCAAACTTCAATTCACAACATTTTACCAATGGAGACCCAAAGTCACATTATTTTCTATAATTCACCTTCAGCAAAGCATTACAGTTTTTGCCTTGAACTCTTAAAAGGCAGCAGTCTGAAAATTTCTGGAGGAATATGGGAATGAATGGTTCTGTAGCTTGTTCCATCTTATCATTTTGTTTTCATTAAAAAAAAAAGTTTCTTAACAGCCATACACCTTACAGACAATCCAATACTACTGAGTGCAAATTCTAGTGGGTTGCAATGTAATAATTTAAAAGGAAAGATTGATTGTCTATGATATAGTTTGGTAGAGGTCCTATCAAAAAAAAAAAAAAGTTTGATAGAGGAGAGCGATTAATGCACCAGTGAGAATGAGTGAGTTGATTCAAATTGAGAGAACGAAGATAGGTAGAGAAAGACCTAGAATGGCATTAGTAGAAGTAAAAAAGCACGTCAATTAAGGAGGTAACCAAGAGTATGCCTTTAGGTAGAATAAAATGGTGGAAAGGAATATTTGTGCCATGCTTGACTAGTTTGTTGATAATCCATAACTGACCCCAAAATTTTGGGATTAAGGCTTGGTTGTAGTATTGATTGTCTTTGTAACTGTTACTAATTTATATTTGGGCTACATAGGCTTCTGGTAATTACATGGTTTACTTTGGTGCTACATGTGTGGGCCAATGGTCAAAGCCCAGTCAGAACTTTTGTGAGCAAGGTTCTAGTTTATTGGAAGGGTTAACTCCGCTAGCATTATCATTCTGTAGTTTGTGCAGGTGTATGTGTGTGCGTGAGCTCACATGGATGAGTCCGTCATCATATCTGCCTGTACTTAAGTTGAACTTAGGAAGCATTTTTTGTGTTGAGGGCTATATTCCATGTAAATGTTTTATTTGTACTGATTCAGTCTTCCATGCTGGCAGATATGAAATATTCCAACTCATGGTAAATCTGTATACTGAGAGGTTTATTCAGATGCTTAGATTGCTCAGTGACAGGGCGAATGAATTAACAAATATAGAGATTTTGAAGGTATTTTGCTCAATTCCTTATGATTTTCAAGCAAGCATCTTATTTTTGCAAATAGTCTTTACAGATGCGAGCAAGGTTCTAGTTTAACTCATACCAAGATGTGTCATTGTAGCTATACTTGCACTTTGGATTTTGACGGAATCTAGTTTGGATAAATTCAATTTTTGTTACCATCGTAAAGATATTATTATAGTAACAGTTATGTTAATAGAAGTCTGTTAGCACTTCCTTTGTTTATAAAGTGACGAATGATCTAAATTCATAAAAACTGCTGGTTAGTTGATGATAAGCTTCGCCTTGCTGTTTCTGATGCTGCTGATTGATGTAATTATTGGTCCAGAGGTCATTCATAGTGCTCTACAATTGGGTAATTACATCACTGGAGTGCCCTACAGCCGAATAATTACATCAGACATGGCACTTTTCTTAGAAGCAACTGTAGTTAAAGTACATGGGGGTGGAAAAATGGTTTCAGTATTTTGCTTATTGAAGCATATTTTATTTCTGACTTTTTTAGGTATAATGTGTTTCATATTATCATTTGAATTTCTTATTCCTGACTTTTTGTTTCTCTTTCTTATTGCCTACAACTAGGTGACTGGTTGGGTAGTTGAATACCAAGATAACCTGATTGGGCTTGGTGTTGATGACTATTTGGCTCAAGTTTGTTCTGAGAGTGGTGCCATGGATCCCCTCATGAATGCATATGTAGAGAGAATGCAAGCTACAACAAGGGTAAATTATTTACCTGTCTTATCAATCTGTTGCAAATCATATTTGATTATTTATGATATTGCGCAAATCACCTCTCTTGCTGAGCCAGACCACTTCTCCCATGTAACTATTGCTTTTTACTGGTTCTGTTTTCTAGAAATGGTACTTGAATATCTTGGAGGCTGATAAGGTGCAGCCACCAAAGAAAACAGAGGATGGAAAGCTGTATACACCAGCTGCAGTTGATTTATTCAGAATCCTAGGAGAGCAGGTGCAAATTGTTCGGGATAATAGCACTGATGTCATGCTATACAGAATTGCTTTGGCAATCATTCAGGTGATTAAGCCAAACTTTCATAGACATATTTGATATGCATTAATCCCTCAAAAATTAAATTACAACTCTTAAAGTTCAAAATAATTTTTGAATTGGTTCACATAATTTAGTAATTATAAAGTGTGCATGGAACAATTTTTTTTCTTCAATTTTCTGCATGTATATGATTTTTTCACAGTCTAGGCAGCAGCCATAACAATATACACTCACATTAATAAAGTAAGTTTCTTATATATATATATATATATATATTATATTTAAAGAGTGAATACTTCCTTGGTAAGTAATCTTGGCCATAAAAAATGTCTGCTCTGTATTCTTTGTTGAGGGGATGAAATGAATTGAAAGTTAAGCTGGTTAAATTTTTTCTTGGAATTGTCTTCCCTCTACCTTTGTATCTAATCTTATCTCTTGTTGCTTTTCTCAGCTTTCTCATGTCATATTCTTTCCTAACCTGATTTCCAACAAATCAAGTTTTTTGCCTTCTACATATCCAACCTAAGATTCTAAATCTTACCCACTTGATTCTCACCACATTCCTAGAAGGAAAGCCCCTTAACCACACGTATTCTAAGACTGTCCTGCATCAAGTTGGACTTCGACATTACAAAACTTACAGAATTAGAGTGTGGAATATAGTTCAACGCTGTTATTTTCCGGACATTAAGCTGTTCTTCTCTAAAACCTTGTTGGATTGGATGTCAGTTGTGGGTTTCTATTCTTTATGTTCAATTTATGATTTGATTGATCATTGTAATCTGTGCGCTTTGATTGTACTGTCCCCATTTGTATACATCTTGTCTACTTGGGTGACTATTTTTTCTGGTATCAATAAAGTTTCATTACTTATAAAGAAAATTATAGTTCCATCTTGTTTGAAGTGGCAAATTTGGAGGGAAAGGATTAGGAGGACTTTTGAGGGGCAAAAGCCATCTATGGAGAGAGTAAAATCTCATTGTGTTGGATCTCTCTTCTATTTGACGACATTGGATGGAAGCAGACCTTCCAAGGGGTCTCTCTTCTATTTGATGTCAGTGGATGGCAGTTGAATGATGCAAAAGAAAATTTAGGAATTTCAAAGAAAGTGGCAGCATAATGACTAATGAGAGAGAATTCTCAAATCTCAATTCTGATTTTTTTTTTCTCATAAGTAACAGTTTTTATTTTTATTTTTATTTATATTTAAATAAATAATAAAAAATTTATTAAACATTAAAAAAAAGAGTCACCCAAGTATACACGATGCATACAGCTGGGGATCAATACAATCAAGAACAAAAATTACAAGCATCCATCAAATCATAAATTGAAGAGATAGAGTGGCTTTCTACAATAGACATCCAATCTAGTAGTGTTTTAAAAAATAAAAGTTTTAGATTCATTATTGTCCTTTCAGAATACTCAAAACATTGGTTGTTCTGCTCCTGCGAAATGCACTGCATCAAACAAACAAGGAGGGACAGCCATCCAAAGAACATTGTTGTGATGACGACCAAACTTCCCTTGCCAACATGCTAGAGGTTCAACCACAGACTTCGGCATTACCCAGTAGAGACCAAACAATGTGAATACCATAGACCAAAGCTGGATTGCAGTAGGACAATGCAATGAAAGATGATCTATTGATTCCCCACTGCATTTACACATTTAACACCAATCTAGAATCAATAATTTTCTCGTGTATGTTATCAATCATCAAAATTTTCCCCAAAGCAACTGTCCAAACAATGAATGCTACTTTGGAACGAAAAATTTTATTAGAAAGAAAACAACTTAGTACACCGGCGGTGTACTTAGAGAGAAGTACAATCAGTTCAAAATACAATGATCAAACAATTTTAGAGAGAAAAACAAGGCGGAAAAATAAAAGCAACACTCTAATCCAATAAAGTACGAAGGAAGAAGGCTTTAATTTCAAGTATATTCTGTTCACATCCCTCGAAACTTTTGGAATTCTGTCAAATCTCAATTCTGATTCTAGAGGAAATTTTTATTCAATGACAAAGTTGAGTTTACAATGTCCAGCCTTGCTATTTATACACTGAGGAGTTGGTTATGCTAACCACAGGTGGACATCATCCCTAATAACAACCCCTTAGCAAACTATAGCTAGCGGATGCAAAAACAATTAATCATGTTTTAAATCATAACAAACTATAGCTAGCACGTGTAACACAATTAATCACGTGTTTAAATATCATAACTATAACCTGCCAAGAGCCTTGTAGCTCAACTGGTTGGCACCTTCTGGTGTGTTCATGACATCTAAGATTCAAATCCCCCCTCCCCTATTGTAACTATCGAATTATCAAAAATCATAACTATAACCTGCATAGTAAAAACAATTTGTCACATGTTTTAAAAGAACGTCCATTGCCATGTAGATTACTCAGCCATGTCATCATCCCATGTGGAATAGTAGGCCAACTCATTATGCCCATGTAGATTATTCGGCCATGTTAGCATGCCATGTGAATGGTTGGCCACATCATCATGCCCTAAGTCATAGACCTTCGAATTTGTATGATTTCATAGATTCAATGTATTCATGATCTTTGTAGTGGAACTCTTGGGTATAAAGCCAATATACAACACTTGTTCCCTATTTACTTGTACAATCTTTCATCAATAAAATTCTTATAAAAAAAAAAGTTACTTCTTTCAAATATGAATGTATTCAATTGCTTCGCTTGAGGGAGTTATTAATGAATGATTTTTCTTAGTTTCTTCTCTTGATTATAATATCACTCTTATGTAGTTCTTTACTATGTGAGTGGGTTAATTGATCAGTTAATGTTGCTAGAAGTCATTATTATATGATTAAAAGCTTTGATGTGGATTTTTTTTTTGCTTTCCCCCATTTTTGGACCTCATGGTTTATCTTGCTTCAGGTTATGATTGATTTTCAAGCCGCTGAGAGGAAGAGACTTGAAGAACCTGCTTCTGAAGTTGGTCTGGAACCTTTGTGTGCAATGGTGTGTGAGTTATTTGATCATTTAGCCTGGGACAATGTTTGGCACTTGCATTGAAATTAACTTATTATACGTTTCTGCTATTGACTGTGTACATATTAACAAAAATCTCCTGTTGTCATTGTGTACAGATTAACAACAATCTGCGCTGCTATGATCTTGCAATGGAGCTAAGTAATAGCACTATGGAAGCTCTTCCACAAAACTATGCTGAACAGGTTATATTTTTATTGATCCGAGTTCTTTTCTCTTCATCGTCTTTTATTATTCCTCTCTCTCTCTCGGGTTCCTGACTACTGCAATGCTAAAATAAGTCATGACCCTGCTACATTCCGTATATCAATTGGTTCCTTTTAGCTTTAGTACTCTAATGTATTTCCTGAACTTTTGTTCATATTACGTATATCCCTTTGGAGTAAGCATGTCATGAATTCATGTGAATGTATGACTTTGCTGCCTTTCTTTTTTTCTTAATTGGGTTTACTGGCCAGTCTCATCTAAATTAATTAATCAGTGTTATACTTTGTTCAATAATTTAGGTAGGCATGTCTGTTGGTAATCCTGAAAAAACATTGTCCATCATCTCTAGAGTCAGCAATATGTTCCAAGCAAAGGAGAAGCAATTTTTCATCTTCTTTTTAATTTTTAATTTTCTGTTTCTTTTTAAATAAAATTAAGATAACAGGCTGAAAGGATGGACATCCCTCCTCCCCCATTGTAACTATCAAATTATACAAAAAAAATGGTCAACTGTTATCCCACTCTTCAAATGAATTAAATCGCTTGACCCAAACAGATTGAAACTGAGTGCCTTATTTTTTGTTGTTTTTTTCCCTGTTCATTTGTTTTGTATTTTTTTTTCCTTCATGTGTGTGTGTGTTTTTATTGTGCTTTTGCCCTAGTGATGTGTTGTGGTTATGGGTTCGACATAAGCGAGAGCCTTGTGTATTGGGTATAATCTTTTTATGTGTGTGTGCTTGGTGTGAATGGTAATTAGCATATCAGAGGCTCCTTCATTTTTCTTTTTTCCGTTTCCCATTTTTTCCCGTCAATGTGAGCTCTAGGGGAAGACCAGCCTATTATCCCTAGAGTAACTTTTTTTTAAGAAAAGTGTTTGTATTAGTCGTTTTCTGATTTATGAGGGATTAGTTGCATAAAGCCTTGTTACAACAAACCCAAGGAGCAACCAGGCATAAAGTCTAATATTACTGCCACTTATTATTTCGGTTTAGTGAGTCTTCTTCTGACAAACTGTTGGCACCACTCCTCAACAAGCTAACCAGGCATAAATTTTTAATATTCCTAGCTTCCATCTTCTTTGGCATCAAGGTGATGAATTCAGCATTCAAAGATTTCTCAAACATTCATGTCTCATAAACATTTTGGAGAAAAGATTGTGACATCCCCCTCAATCCCCCTCCCAACAACAACACAGGCAGGCAGGCAGTGAGAAGCCAATTTCTTTTTAATTTTTAATTATTTATTTTTTGTGTTAGGGGTAATTCTGTAATTTTCTGGTTTATGGACATGGGTTGTACTCTTGGTCCCTTGGGCTTATTTTGGTGTTTAACTATCTGACACAGGACATGGACAAAAATAAAATGGATGTGACAAACTAATTGAAGAACAAAAAAATAAAAAAGATAGATTACTTAGGAGTCAGCACTTAAAGACTTACTTGGAATCAGCATCAAGTAAGAGAGAACAAACCTAGAAGTCAGTACCTAGTGTTTGATATGTTTAACATAAGACCATAAGAAAACTTTCAAGAGCAATGTTATTAATCAGGCACACTTGTCTCATTGCAGTATAATAGCATGCTCATATAGAATGCTAGAACTAAACCCTAATTTTAGTTGACTTAGGAATCCAATTAGTGAATTTTTTTTATAATTGTTACAACAAGTGGAGGTAGGGGCGATTTGATCACTAGTTCTCCTTATAAAGGAGACTAGACAATGCTATTAAGCTACAAGGCTCTTGGTGGGAAGCCAATTAGTGAATTACAAAAATAACCTTGACTTTAGGAAATTAATTAAAATACTAATAACCTAATTAACTACAAACACCTAAATTAAAATTGAATTGAAAAATAGAAATACAGCTGACTTCCAAAAAGAAATAAAACTAAATTAAAAAAAAAAAATATATATATATATATTCTTTCGCTTCCCATATCATTATTTGATTTGGTTTTCTTTGTGAGTTTATTTATTTAATCTGCGCTAGTTATCAAGCCCAATAAGTCATATATGACAGATTTAACCCTAATGAGACTTTGGCTCCTTTGGCTTTGATACCTAAGTCCAAACTAAATAAATAAACTCACAAATAAATCCCACTAAAATAAACAAACCCCAAAATAAGACCCAATCAATCAACAGTACATCTCACGTCCAAAAACAAAAAGATTACAGCTTACACTTAAAATAAAATTAAAATGAAATTGGCTTCTCATTACTTACATTATTGAGGGCAGTTATCCCCCCGTAGACCTGTCCCAATCCAACGTAGATTTGGAAATACAGTCCCACATTTGTCCCGTTTAAAAAGTTTCATCCTTAAACTTATCCCATCCCATCTGATTCTTTTGGAAACTATATTTCAATCCAAGAATACCTTCATTCTATGGGGGTCTTCAGAGAAGTGTTTCAAATATTCTTTGGTGGCTTGGGAGAAGGTGTGTTCACCTTTAGAGATGGGTGGTTTAGGGATTAGGAAGTTAGTGCATTTCAATCAAGCCCTATTAGGAAAGTGGTTATGGAGGTTTGGACAAGAAGGAACACATCTTTGGCGGAGGTTTGTTACCACTAAATATGTTGAGGGTCAAGGAGGGTGGAATACTAAAGTATGTAGAAGGGCCTACAGGTGTGGTCTTTGTCGTGGTATTAATGAAGGTTGGGAGAGATTCTCCAAACATTTGGCCCTAGTGGTGGGTGATGGCTCTTGTATTCTTTTTTGGCATGATAGGTGGGTTGGGGATATCTCACTTAAAATGCTCTACTTTCAGTTATATGCGTGTTCAAATGACAAGGAAGCTTGCATTTCTGATGTATTGTGTCATCGGGAGGTTGGAAATGATAAATTTTGGAATTTGAGATTTTATAGGGACTTTCACGAGAGGGAATTAGAAGCTGCCTTCTCTTTCCTTGATTTCATTCAAGCTCAGATTCCTAGGGGTGTTAGGTGTGACAGTTCCCATTGGTGTCTTAATTGGAATGGCAATTTTGATATTCGGTCCTATTACAATAAGATCTGGGATGGT
The DNA here is from genome assembly GCA_030021035.2 of Notholithocarpus densiflorus. Taxonomy (NCBI): domain Eukaryota; kingdom Viridiplantae; phylum Streptophyta; class Magnoliopsida; order Fagales; family Fagaceae; genus Notholithocarpus; species Notholithocarpus densiflorus. The sequence goes on from JARYZH020000007.1 coordinate 8,964,772, forward strand.
TCTATCCCTAGTTTCCCTTGGAAGGGTATTTGGAAGGTTAAGGTTCCTAAAAGGGTGGCTTTTTTCATGTGGACAGCAGCTCATGGTCGGATACCTACTTTGGATAATTTGATGCTCCGAGGTCTCTCTTTGGCAAAACGGTGTTGTATGTGCTGCTGTAATGAGGAATTTGTGGATCATCTTCTCCTACACTATCCTGTAGCTCACTTGTTGTAGGTACAAATGTTACAGGTATTTGGGATCCAATGGGTCATGCCAGGTTCTGTGGAGAGTTTGGTGTCTTGTTGGAGTTTTTGGCTGGGGAAATTTACTTCCGACATTTGGAATATGGTTCCTGGTTGTTTGATGTGGGTTGTTTGGATGGAAAAAAATCGGCGCTCTTTTGAGGCTAAAGAGGAATCGATTGTTCAGTTACAAGCTCTATGCTAGAGTACCTTGTTTGATTGGTCTAGGGGTTGGGGTTCTTCGACTTGTTCTTCCATCATTGAGTTTCTTTCTTCCCTTAGTATTATCCCCTAAGCTGCTTTTTCTATCTTTGTTGTTTTTTGTTGCTTTTTCTTGTGTTCACCATCATGAACACCTTGTATTTGCTTTATTCGTTCTTTCTTCATGATTAACACTATTCTTATTACTTATCAAAAAAAAGAATACCTTCACTCTAGTTCCATAATTTAAGCTCAAAACACACAAAACCAATAATCATTACTTCAAACCCTTCCACATCCACACACACACACGTGTGTGTGTATATATATATGTATGTATGTATGTATATGTATAGCCAATGAGTTATTCCTTATTCCATAATAACGAGATGGAAGGTGAGGTCATGGGTTCAAGATCCACTAGGTGCGTGTGCAGATTACCAATAACAAATTGTATGTGTATGCTTTCTTAATATAACTAGTGTGAAAATTTTATTAGAAAGATGAACAGCCTAAGTATAGAAGTTGTAATAAGGGTTTTAAAGAATTAGAATTGAATATCATCAAGAAAACCTACAAGAGAGAGAAGAGACACTGCCAATCACATTCGACCACTCACAAATTTATATGGATTTCTACTCAGAAGTAGATAATTAGTGCTGTTGAAAATACAATTGTGTCTCTGTCCAAATTGTTCACATAAGGCAGAGTGGGGCAATGCCCTAAATTGGACCATTTCTATGTCTTAAAAATACTTTAAGAAAAAAATTGGGTTTTGAATCTTTAGAACAATCCATATACTCAGATTAGATCCAAAATTTAATTGAGTAGATGTATCTAGGGAGAATTCACTCTGCAGCAACTAATCCCTAGATATACATGTCTTGATATTTTATTTCACAATTGAAGCATTAAAAAAAGACCTAAAGTTAAGGGTTTATCAATCAGTAATGTCGCTCCAATACCCAACCAAAAGGCTACTGTGATACCAATCTAAAAGTCCGTTGTTGCTAATTGCAAACAAAAAAATGAACAACCTTTTTTAAATGTAAGAAATTTATTTAAAAAGTGCAGCAAAGGGTACAATCCTAATACATGGGACATGTGCAATAGGTACACCAATAATCTACTAGTGTACCTAACAATAAAAAAATCAATATACATAATCAAATTTGAAAAGAAATGACAGCTACTGTATTTATTTATTTTTTTCTTGGTTTTATTTTTGTAGTTGACTTGAGCTCTTGCTATAAAAATTTTAATCTCTCCCCTTGACTTTATTGTTTGGCCTTTCTTATCTTTTTGTGTTAATGCAAATTTTATATGTTAGAAATTATAAAATATATGCCAAGAATTTTTCCTTTTTTAAGCTTGCTTTTCCTTTTTCATATATAGGTTAATTTTGAAGACACTTGCAAGGGTTTCCTAGAGTTTGCAAAGGTATGATCAAATTTGAAGGTTTTCATTATATATTTTTTGGTGTATTTTACTTCAAATTTCACATGCATAATACCCTACATACTATATATATATTATTCTATTACTGCATCATATACTTGTTAAAGACAAGAATAAAATAATATAGAGAAGCGGAAGTAAGCAAGAGAGAAGAACATAAGGGATTACGTGGTTTGGCCAACGGCCTATAGCCACAAGATAAAGCCCTAGCAGCTACATTTTTATGGTATACGCAAGTAAACTATTACACTGCACCCTTAATAGGATATATAGAGAGACTAGAAGCTAGGGTTAGCCCAACATCGGGTTACACCATAACTGGGCCTCTTAGGCCATTACATCAACATAAATCCAATACTTTAACAAAACTTAAATGCTTTATCATTAAACTTGTGAATTGTACTTGAAGGCATATTGAAAAGCTTAAAATGTATGTTATTTCTTATAATATATCTTGTGACATATCGGGGTTGGCCTTACTTTTCACACTACATTTCGTTTGAGGTTGGGGATGGGTCTAGAGTGAAGTTTTGGCAGGATTTTCGCTGCGGGGAGAGCCTTTAAATATGTGTTTTCCAGAGATATTCAAGATCAGCTGAGATTAGGAGGCTTTTGTGGCAGATCTTATGAAGTTCTCTAATAGGGTTCTTTATTGCAATCTGAATTTAATGAGAGTTGTTCAGGATCGGGGGTTGGAGTCTTGTCCAATTTTATGGATATTATTTATGGCTTTCTATGAGAGGTTGGGAGGATAAGATGTGTTGGAAGTCAGATAAGAGAAGGGCTTTTGAGGTTAGTGGCTATTATTGGGTTTGGACTTGTAGTGATCACTTTTTATCTTGGAAAAGCAGATGGAAGCCAAAGATCCCTTCTAGAGATTTTTTTTTTGTCTAGATTGCTGCCTTGGGGAAAATTTTGATGATTGATAATTTACCGGAAAGGAATGTTTGGATTTTGGATTGGTGTTACATGTGCAAAAATAACGGGGAATCAGTAGACCATCTTTTACTTCATCGCCCTATTGCTACTAAGTTGTGGTGATGCAAGGAGCACCAAAGTCAAAAGAGCATTTATGTGTGATTTTAATTTGGAAGCATGCATGGTACACGCATGCTTAGCTGAAATTGTTGACTTGTTTTTCAAAGCAAGCTTGATGTGTGGCAATTTTGCAGCTTGATGTGCGGCGATTTTGCAGCTTGATGTGCAGCAATTTTGTTTCAGCATGTCTTTCTTGATGTAATCCTTGAACCCTATAAAACTAGGCTATTGTAATGGTGAAAGACGGTATATTTTGGAATAAGAATTTAATGAGTTGAGAATGAGCTCCTCTTTTGTTTGGTGGTGATGCCAGACACCCTTAGGTGGTGATACCTAAGGTTTCTAGGCAGATTCTAGATGGTGAAGCTTAGGATCTGTTTTGTTTATCCTTTTTGTTACTCATTTAACACATCCTGCATCATGTGGTCTATGATGTTCAGTATGTTTGGAGTTTTTTGGGTAATGCTGAAGACTCTGGTTGATCTACTAGCTTGTTGGCAGGGGCGATATGGGCATCATCGCAATGGTGTTATTTGGAAGGCTATCCCTCATTGTTTGATGTGGTTTGTGTTTGGAGGGGGAGGAATAATCAGAGCTTTAGGACTCTAAGGGGACTTTAACGGATTTTAAACTTTTTTTCTTTAAAACTTTGTTGGATTGGATGTCAATTGTAGGAAGTCACTATCTTTGTTCGATTTGTGATTTGATGGATTTTTCTAATTTACGTGTTTGATTGTATTGGTCATTATGGTATACTTCCTGGATTCTTGGGTGACTCTTTTTTTAGTTCACAATATATATATATATATATATTTATATATATATATATATTGTGACATATGGTTGGGAATTACTCCACTTTCCACTCTTTCTCAAACAAGTTGACAATAAACCTGTATATGCTTTGTCTGCTCATGAAACACATGCTTAGAATTAATATGAATTGTTGCTTGATTGTCACAATACATGGCTATAGGCAATTGCACATCAAATCTAATTCCATGAGAAGGTACTTAATCCAAATAAGCTCACATGGCATATGTGCCATGGTCTTGTACTCGGCCAATGTACTATAGATTTGATGCAGCTATAATTTTTTTGTAGTGAATCTTTTACAGGATCCATTTGGATCAGTTCAATCCTAAACTGGCCTGTGTGTATTTCTTCGTGCTCGATAAAGTTGTTATATGTGCTGTTAGCATACATTGTAAATCCTGATTGGTATAATGTGTTTGAAATAGATATTTAGAACTAATATTTAAATTCTGCATTGATGATAGGAAGCTGTCCATCAAACAGTTCGTGTAATATTTGAAGATCCAGGAGTGCAGGAGTTACTTGTAAAGCTTTATCAGAAAGGTAAATTATTTTTACCATTTGCGGTTCCTATGTTACTACATTTGAAGATCCAGGAGTGCTGGAGTTACTATTAAGCTTTTTCAGAAAGGTCAAGTAATTTTACCATTACTTATCAGTTATACAATGGAGATCAGTTTTGTTTGGAATTTTTCATGTGTTCATTGTCCTAGTGACGATAGGGCTAGATGAGGGCTTTGGGAGCAATTGGCAAGGGTATGTTCATGGTAGATCACTCTCCTATTATTTTGGATTTCGGGGAGGGTGGGCACGCGGGGAGGGGGGAGAAACCGTGTGTTATTCACATCTTAGGAAGACAAGCACTGACGACATGTGATCTACGAACTGAAAATAGGCCTTCCTCCATGACTGCTTTATCAATAAAGTACCACAAACACCATAAAGACCTACAACAAACCCTGTTGCCATGCTAATAAAGATTCCCAACATTTCAGATTTGTCTTCATTTTCCTCCACATCACCTGCACTGAAATTTGGTACATTGGATGGATCATCTCCTTGGCACTTGGTCGGAAGAGGAGAGCCACACAATGAAGGGTTGCCCTTGTAGATAGATGCATCATTCAATGTTTGAAGCTGATTACCAGATGGGATTCTTCCTGTCAAGTTGTTATAAGACAAGTTCAAGTGTGCCAAGAATGTTAATAAAGACAAGCTTCCAGGAATAGATCCAGAAAGTTTGTTGTGTGAGAGATCTAGTGTTTCAAGCCCACGCAGGTTTCCAATATTCTCAGGAATATTTGCAGTTAGGTGATTCATTGACAAGTTTAGTGTACCCAAGTCTACGAGGCTTGTTATTTCATTAGGAATTCCTCCTGTCAAATTATTCATTGAAAGATCAATGATATTAACATATTGGAGAGTTCTACCATATTCAAGTTGTCTTCCTTTTGTCACTATTGCTGTTTACTCCATGTAGTAGTACCTGTGGGAGCGAAATAAGTTGTAGTACACGGTGCTGCTGTTACCATAAATCAAAGCAGTCAAATTGTCCAAACAGTCTGGAATGTCCCCAGAAAGGTTGTTTTCTGCAAGATCTAGGATGTGAAGAATCGGAAGATTGCACCATTGTCGAGGGATGATTCCACTAAATAAATTTGATCGAAGGCGTAGCATCCAAAATAATGACACATTTGATCCTATCCATGATGGAAGTTTCCCTGAGAGATGATTCTCTCCAAGATCAATGCTCAAAAGAGAACAATTTTGCAAGGAAGAAGGAATTTCTCCATGAAGATTGTTGTTGCTTAACATTAATATAGTAAGGGAACCCAATAAACCCATTGAGCTTGGAATTTCTCCAGATAAGTTATTGTTTGAAATGTCCACAACCCACAATCTTTGTGTCTCATTCCAATTGTGAGGAAGCTCCCCTGAAAGTTGATTGCCCCGGAGTGAAAGGACTTGAAGATTATTTATCTTTTGAATGGATAAGGGAATTGTACCATTGAGGAGGTTCTCCGAAAGATCTAAATATTCCAAGCTTGGCATTAGATCGCCAATATTTGATGGTATGGGGCCTGAAAAGAAATTATTTTGAAGATATATGTGGGTAGCATTAGTAAACCAAAGTGGGATGGGACCCTTGAAGTAGTTATGACTTAGATCAATCACACCTAATTTTGGAGATACGATTTGGTGCGGCAGCTTCCCCATGATTTGGTTGTTGGCTAGATACAAGGAAGTGATTTGAGAAGATATTTTAGAGAACCATTCCTCAGGTATGGTGTCCAAAATTCCGGTGTTTTGAAGGCTGACAGAGGTAAGTTCACTTTGAACTTGAAGCCATATAGGAAATTTGGGGCCAATGAGACAACTATCTAGATCAAGTTGTTTGAGCCTGAAAGGAGGAACCCAGTTGTATGTCACATTGAAAACTAGAGATTGGTTTGTGTTACTTTTTAGTATAACATATTCTAGGCTTGTAAGATTCATTAATTGGGCTTCTGTTATGACACCTTCCCAAGAATTCACTTGAAGATACAATTCAACCAGCTCTGAGAGTTGTCCAAAACTTTCAGGAATGCTTCCATTCATTTGATTAAAAGAGAGGTCCAATTGTTGCAAGGATGACAAACTGCCAATAGAAGCTGGAATTGAACCCCAAAAAACGTTGCTTGCCAGGTTAAGGTATCTCAAGCTCTCAAGTGTCCCTAATGAATTAGGAATTTTTCCTACTAGTTGATTAGCACTCAAATCTAGGGACTCAAGGCTATTGTTCAAGCAAGCAGAGAAATTACCTAAAAATCCATCAATATTGCCGCTAAATTTGTTCCCTGAAAGATCTAAAACTTTCAATTTACAAAGATGTCCAAAAAAGCTTGGCATTTGACTTGTGATGAGCACATTGGAATTCAAATCAAGGTACTCAAGATTTATTAGGCTCACAAAATCGTTTGGAATGGTACCTTGGAATGAATTCCAACTGAGATCAAGTTTTGTAAGGCTTGTAAGGTTAGACAGCCACTGAGGTATGGAAGAGTTAATGGAGTTTTGAGATAAATCAAGGACAAAAAGGGAGGTAAAATTAATGAATGGAAGTGAATGTGGAAGGCTTTCAAGCCCACATGAATGTAAATGTAACTCCAAGAGTGAAGGAAGCATATTAACCTTTTGCAGCCAATCTGCTCCAGTATGACTGAGTTTGACTTGCCCCATGTCAAGGTACTTCAAAGAAGATAGACCTGAGATCCAATCCAAATTTGTGGCATTCAACTCCCCCATGAATGACATATATGAATCAGCATATAGGTCAAGATGGGTCAGGCTTGACAAATTTCCAAGATGAGGTGGAATCTCCCCGGCAAAGGATGCAGAAGAGAGATTGAGATAAATCAAATTCTCAAGCATACCAAAAAATTCAGGAATTTGAATGCCTTCAAAATCATTCAAACTTATATCCAAGTAGGAGGGGGGGGGGGAGGATATGCATTTGGGAAAAGACTTTTTAGGTTCCAAACCATGTGTCTCAATGCAGAAGGATTTTTGGATAGAGTGCAACAATGGTGTAGTTATTAGTTTCAAAAGGACCCCATTTCTTTTTTAGGTAGGAAGCTCAAGGGGCTGAATCTAGATCTTTTTGATAAGTAATAAACTTCATTGAAAAAAGATGTAAAAAAATACAGACCGTGTGCTAGAGGCAACAGGGAAAAATCTAACTAACAAAGAAAGTACAAAAAGCTATTAGGTAAAGAAATAAAAGTAAAAACACCCGTAGCATTTTCCTAATCAAACAAAGTCTGAAAAAATAGAAGCTTCAACTCATGAATCAATCTTTCAATGGCACGTGTATTCCTTTCCTCCAAATGACCCACATAAGACAATGAGGGATCATTCTCCAAAACACCATAAATCTGAGTCTGTTGAACTTGCCTGACCAACTTGCTAAAAGTTCCACAACACTATGTGGCATATGACCCAATGAACCCCAAATAGTGAACACATCATATTCCACAACTCTTGAGCTATTGGGCAGTGTAGGAGTAAGTGGTCAGTGGTCTCTATGTTCCTCTTACACATGCAACACCAATTTACCACCACCACTTGTCCCCTCCTTAAATGATCAACGGTTAAAATTTTCAGAATACTATTGCTTACGTATCATTGGGAAGTGCATTAACATAAATATGGCAGTAAGTAGAGGTAATACAAGTGTGTAAACTATAAAAACGAGTTAGGGTGGATTGTCCTACACTAGCACTTCCGTGCAATAACTCTACCAAAGACGATCCTATTACAGGAATAGCTTTTGGTACGCCTATTACAATTTTGACTGCCCAATAACCAATTTGGTCCCAAGGTAAGGAATAACCAATCACGCTAAAAGATGCGATCAATATAACTAAAACTTTTAACCCAAAGCCGTTGTCCAAATAAAGGAACTAACATTTGTAGGCACTTTTGGTTTCCATGGAAAAAAAAATCTGGGTTTGGGGGTTGTAAGGCCCTATAATAAGAATGAACATCAAAAACACCCCTACCAACACATTTTATCCACCCCCATTCCTTCTCCAAGATCCAGAATATATAAGGTCCATAAATGATGCGACCAACTCTAAGTCCCAATCTTGAACCGATCGAGTAAATATGATATTCCAACGGTAGTTTGCCTCTGAGGATGTCAACAACTAGCCACTAAAGCGTCCTTGTTGCTAGCAATATTGTACAGTTCTGGGAAGATATTTTTCAAAGGAAGCCCCTCACACCACGGGTCACGCCAAAATTTAATACAAGAACCATCTCCCACCTTAAAGATGATAAAAGGATAAAAGTCATTCCGCCCCTTCCTGATATAATGCCATAAACCAACCTCATAAGGCCACTGCACATTACATGAACACCCCTTCCCCCAACATGCTACGATATTTAGCTTCTATTACCCTTCTCCACAGGGCATTCCTTTCCGTAGCATGTCTCCACAGCCATTTCCCCAACAGAGACTTATTAAATAAAACCAGATTTCACACGCCCAAACTCACATATTGAACCATTACACGAACAGTCTTCCACTTAACCAAGTGATACTTAAACTCATTGACGTGTGTGTTAAGAAATGTGGAATAAGGAGGAAGTTCGTTGACGTGTGTTAAGAAATGTGCCCTTGTAGAGGAGATTAGATGATAGGGTATTATGAGCTAGTCAGGCAAAAGACCTCAATTGGGTCCCATTTTCATCGATTTAGTTAGAGGATAGTGCCTAGTTTACTTACCTACTTTATGTTGGTAAGAGAATATAAGTCAAAAGAGTTTTTTTTTTTTTAATCTTTTTTTGTGGGAGCAGATAAAGGGATGCAGCGGTGTATCATTTCAAGAATTGGGAGATGGCTTGCTCTCAAATTCCTTCAAAAGGTTTGGGCAGTAAGAGCAAAATATGGGGAGGACTGCCGTAAATGGTATACCAGTGAGGTTAGGGATGCACTAAAACAAATAAAAAATATAAAACTCCAGAAAAATAAGTTAGGGGAGCACACTGACTGAAATTTGAAAAAAATATTAGATTGGTTTGGGAAATTTTCAACTTTTTATCAGGTTTAATTTTAGGGATGGCAATAATTCTGTTTTTACATGACTTGTGGTTTATGGTGCGGAGAAGATCCTAGAAACTCTTATTTCTGGGATTGTTAGAAATTACAGTAGACATAAAATTGAGATGTAGCCATAGCATGTCATATGCATTGTGGGCATTATTGGACTGCAAGCTTGAATCTGTTCAACATCTCATTGATTTGCTTTATGTGTCTGAGTTAATTGGAGTGGGGATGAATCGGATGGGATGCTATTGTTGGAAGGATCCAACTGTCTGGCAATAAGAAAAGGAGCAGAGGTTAACTTCAAGTGGTAACACAATCAGCTGGGGCCATGCCTCATGAAGTGGAGGTTGCTAGTTAAATCTCCTTCCCACTTATCCGGGAAAAGAGAGAGTAAGAGAGAGAGAGAGAGAGAGAGAGGGGAGGGCATGTTAATTTTCCTTGGCACCATTTGGAAGGCAAAAGCCTCTAAAGGTGGCTCTTTTAATTTGGGCAGCAACCTTCCAAATGCCTCTAAAGGTGGCTCTTTTAATTTGGGCAGCAACACGGTAAAATATTGACAGTCAATAATCTCAAGAAGAATAGCAAGATTATAACTGATTAATGCTACTTGTATAATGAGGGGCCACAGTGAACTGCCTTGTTCAATGTTAACTTGCCTGGGAGCTATGGTCATAAGTATTCTCTTTGTTTAGGATTTGTAGAGTTTTTATTACTGACTCAGTGGTTGGGTAATTGGTATGTTAGTAAACATCAAAGTAGCATCATTTTGGATTTCTATACCTCTATGCCTTATGTAAGTATTTGGAGGGAGGGCGGTTAGGACCTTTGATGGGACTCAATTATCAATATTTAAACTGAATACTCTTTTTCTGAGGTGGTTGTTTGATTGGATGAGGATAATTGAGAGATCTTTGTCTTTCTTGAAATTTGAAAACTTTTGTAATTTTAGACCATAGTATTTTACTTTGGTGTTTTCTCTTGTATAACTCCCGTATTTAAAGGCTATGGCCTTCTTGACTTTATTGGCATAGGAAACCCTAATTGCCTTGTTACAAAAATAACCTTGCTTCCTAATAGTAAAATACTAATAGCCTAATAAACTACTAAGAACTAAAACATAAAAATACAACTGACTTGCAAAACTAAATAATACTAAATTATAATAAAATCTCTTTGTGTATCCTGCATCATTCTCCCCTCCCTTGGTTGAAGAAAACTCGACCTCGTGTTTTGAAGTGCTGAAGGATCAAAATTCTGCTAAGTAACACTTGCTTCAAGTCTGGAATCACCTTGGGGAACATTGAGAATAGAAAATCCTTGCATTCTAGCACATCATTAAACACAATATGGAATCACAAAATCAATGTGTGAAATCAACATAATCTTATCTTGAACGTTATGAACCATAGGGACCATTGTGGTATCAACCTTTTTAACATCACCAAGTTGTAGATCTTCGGGCACTATGGAGTGTTGATCTGTAGCAAATTCAACAACTTCAATTTTCACATCATGTACACCCTCTAATGTGGTAGTCTCTTGTTGAACCTTCTCTTCGTCAAGTATGATGGAATCGTCCTTCTCAACAATGGGCAGTATATCTGACTCTTCAATAGGTTGAATTAAATCTACTATGAATGGTTTAAATTGCTCACTTTCTTGTTTAGGCTCTACAATATTGTCTTTCGCATATTGAAATTTTACCTTTGAAGTTATTGTTCACCTTTTGAGATGCTTTAATTAAGTTTGCAGAAAGATTTTGGAGGCCATTTGTCAATTTCTCTATGGCTTTCTCCATGGTAGACTGCACTGGAGTGGGCTTAGGATTAGAAATTGCACAAATATTCATCCTATTTTCTTCAAATTGTGCAATTGGTTGTCTGTTCCATTGCCTTATATTGTCTCTTGGATCTTGAAAATTGCAATGAGAAGATCGGGGTAGATCCTTGTGAAATACAATACAAATGTATTCTTTCATTTTTTCCCAAGTAATTTGAGACTGGTGACAACTAAAGTGAAGCCACTCATAATGGTCCTAAGTCATAACACTCTGAATCTATACCAGAAACTCTCATTTTGACATACCAAACCTTTTCCTTTGCATCTGATAAACTCACTTGTGCAAATAATTGGTCCCCATCGAATAACCAATTCTGAAAAACCATGGGTTGTCGTTTGGAAAACCATAAAAAATAGGTGGTTCCAATACCACAATGGTTCTTCTGGAATAATCTTCAACAAATAATTGCAACTAGTGACTCAAATGACTGCATGTGTGCTGGTTGGAGTGACCTGGTTTATTATTATTGTTGTTGTTGTTGAGTTCACTTTTTTTTTTGGATGTTTGGGTCGGGTCAAAAGGCTCACACCTGGCAGTGCCGTCGCCGGAGAACACATCAGTAAGTAGTTATCCTTTCCATCGTCATCAGTGGAAGGTGTCGAATCAGTTTTCTCCTTTGAATATTTTGGGTAGGGAGGGGGACCCTTGGTCTGAGGAGGTGGAGGAAGTATTTACGAAAGTACCTAGCATAAGTGATAAAGAGGGGTGTGAGCTTCTATCTCTGCGTAGAGGGGCTGACACCAGAGATTCGGGTAATGGGAAGAACATCAGTAGTCCACTAGAGTGTGTTCCGTTGTCTTGTTGGGTCCCTAGGGTAGCTGAAGATTTGGTGTTGAGTACGGTGGCTGAGGAAGGTGAGATTGTTGCTTCAAAGGTGGAACACTCGAAATGGGTGTCTATTATGATGAAGAGCTTTTGCAAAATGGTGGGCTTTCCTATAGTAAAACATGAAGCTCAATGTGTGGCTTTATTTCGATTATTGGAACAGGAGTGTCTTGAGGTAGTCAATGATGGGTGTAATCGGCGACCTGTTAAAGCTGGGCAGAAAGGTCTTAGGGAATTGCGGGGTCTGATTTCTACTGTTAATTATGATGGGACTTTCTCTCGGAATAGAGGTTCGTCGTCTGGTTTAGGGGCTATTGGTTGTTATAAATGTCCTTAAGACTTCTTTCTTGGAATGTTAGGGGGTTAAATAACCCCCAAAAGAGGGAGGTTTGTAAGAATCCTTTGAAGGAATGGAGATGTGATGTTGTTTGTTTGCAGGAAACTAAACTTTCTTCTTTAGATTCTGCTCTTGTGTGGAGCTTATGGGGTAGTCCATTCATTGATTAGGCTGAATTGGACGCGGTTCAATCTTCTGGGGGGGTTTTGCTGATTTGGGATAAACGGGTGGTCGAGAAAATTGATGTATCTGTTGCTCAGTTCTTTGTTAGTGTTCTTTTTAGGGGAGTTTTGGACGGTTTTGAATGAGTCTGCACTGGTCTATATGGTCCCAATGCTGATCATCATAGGGCTGCTTTGTGGGAGGAGTTGTCCAGGATACGTGTCAGGTGGAACACAGCTTGTTTTTTATTTGGTGACTTTAACATTATCAGATACCCATGTGAGAGGCTTGGTTGTGAGTCTTTTAGCCCAGCCATGTTTGCATTCTCGGACTTTATTGAGAATAATTATCTAGTGGATCTACCATTGGATGGGGCTGCTTTCACTTTGTTTAGAGATGCTAAGCCAAAAGCTATGTCACGTATTGACAGGACTCTAGTTTCTGTGGATTGGGTGGATCATTTCGGGAATGTGTCTCAAAGGGTGCTCCCTTGTGTTATTTCTGATCATTGTCCGCTTTTGGTGGAAGCTGGTGGAGTTGGTAGGGGTCGCTGTGCTTTTAAGTTTGAGAATATGTGGCTCAAAGTTGAGGGTTTTGTCGAGAGAGTTAAACATTGGTGGGAGGGATATAGCTTTATGGGTTCCCCTAGTTTTGTTTTAGCTCAGAAATTAAAGGCTCTTAAAGGAGACCTTAAAAAGTGGAATAAGGAGGAATTTAGAGATTTGGCATTTAGGAAGAAGTGTTTGCTGTCTGAATTATTGGGCCTAGATGCTAAGGAAGAACTGTTGGGCCTCTCAAATGCGGAAGAATCCCGCTGAACACAGGTTAAAGGTGATATTGCAGCCTTAGCCGCTTTAGAAGAGACTTTTTATAGACAAAAGTCTCGTGCTCTGTATGTGAAGGAGGAGGATAATAACACTCGATTCTTTCATAGATTTGGTTCTTTCATAGATTAGCGAACTCTCATAGAAGAGCTAATCACATTAGAAGCATTGAGGTAGATGGTGTCTTATATGAGGATGGTTCTGCTGTACAATCTCAGGTGGTTCAGTTCTATCAAAATCTCTACACAGAGACAGTTTTGTGGCGTCCAACTGTGGATGGTTTGGATTTTGCTTGCATTAGAGAGGATGAAAGGTTGTCCTTGGAGAGAGAGTTCTCTAAAGAAGAGGTTATCCAGGTTTTGGCGGAGATGGAGGGGGATAAAGCTCCTGGGCCAGATGGATTCACCATGGCTTTTTTTCAAAAATGTTGGAGTGTGGTGAAGGTGGATGTCATAGCTGTTTTTGAGCACTTTCACAGGTATTCAGTGTTTGAACGGTCTTTAAATGCCTCGTTTCTCTCTCTAATCCCCAAGAAAAATAATGCAATTGATGTTAAGGATTTTCAGCTTATTAGTTTGGTAGGGAGTGTGTACAAGCTGCTGTCTAAGGTGTTGGCAAATAGACTGAGGGTTGTGCTAAATAGTCTCATCTTTAAGTCTCAAAATGCTTTTGTTGGTGGGAGACAAATTTTGAATTCAGTGCTTATTGCTAACGAGTGCCTAGATAGCAGATTGAAGAGTCAGGTCCCCGGGGTGGCTTGCAAATTGGACATTGAGAAAGCCTATGACCATGTGAATTGGGATGCATTGTTCTATCTGTTGGATATGATGGGTTTTGGGGTGAAGTGGAGGGGTGGATTAAGGCTTGTATAACCACTGTTCGCTTCTCTATTATTGTGAATGGTTCTCTGGTTGGCTTTTTTGGAAGCTCTCGTGGGTTGAGACAAGGTGATCCGCTGTCCCCTCTTCTTTTCCTTTTAATTATGGAAGTACTGAGTAGGATTTTGAAGAAAACTGAGAATTGTGGTCTGCTTTGAGGCTTTCATGTGGGGCTAACTAACTCTATAGGGGTACGCATTTCACACTTGTTGTTTGCAGATGATACCATATTGTTTTGTGATGATTCTAGAGATCAGGTGTTGTCCATTAGGCTGGCTTTGTCTTGCTTCCAAGCATTTACTGGTTTGAAAGTTAATTTGGGGAAGAGTGAGATTGTTCCGGTTGGGGAGGTTGGAAATATTGATGCTTTGGCTACCATACTTCGGTGTAGGGTGGGTAGTCTGCCTATGAAATACTTGGGAATGCCGTTGGGCACCACATACAAAACAACATCCGTGTGGAATCCTATATTGGAAAGGATGGAGAAGAAACTCTCAGGTTGGAAGCGTCTTTATTTGTCAAAGGGGGGTAGACTTACCTTGTTGAAGAGTACTCTTTCTAGCCTTCCTACGTACTATCTATCATTTTGTCATCCTTGTAGCTGTGGCTGATAGATTGGAGCATATTCAGAGAAATTTTTTATGGGGATCTTCAGAGGAGTGTTTCAAATATCCTTTGGTGGCTTGGGAGAAGGCGTGTTTACCGATAGAAATGGGGGGTTTGGGGATCAGGAAGTTAGTGCATTTTAATAAAGCCTTGTTAGGGAAATGGTTATGGAGGTTTGGACAAGAAGGCACTCATCTTTGGAGGAGGGTTTTTGCAACTAAATATGGAGAGGGTCAAGGGGGGTGGACTACTAAAATATGTAGAAGGGCCCATGGATGTGGTCTGTGGCGTGGTATTCATGATGGTTGGGAGAATTTCTCCAAACATGTGGCCCTAGTGGTGGGTGATGGCACTCGTATTCTTTTTTGGCATGATAAGTGGGTGGGAGATAACTCACTTAAAAGGCTCTATCCTCAGTTGTACGTGTGTTCTAATGACAAGGAAGTTTGCATTTCTGATGTATTATGCTTCCAGGAGGGTGGAAATGATAGATTTTGGAACTTGAGATTTCTTAGGGATTTTCATGAAAGGGAATTAGAGGCTGCCTTCTCTTTCCTTGAGTTCATTCAATCTCGGATCCCTAGGGGTGGTGGGAGTGACACTTCTCATTGGTGTCTCGGGAATGGCAAGTTTGATACCCAGTCCTATTACCATAACATGAGGGGCAAAGCTGCCTCCAATTTTCCTTGGAAGGGTGTTTGGAAAGCTAAGATCCCTAAGAGGGTGGCATTCTTTGTGTGGACAGCGGTTCATGGGCAGATCTTTACATTGGATAATCTTATGCTTAGGGGGCGCATTTTGGTGAATCGGTGTTGTATGTGCCATCGGAATGAGGAAACTGTGGATCATCTCCTCCTCCATTGTCCTGTAGCTCACTCTCTGTGGGTTTATATGTTTCAGATCTTTGGGACCCAATGGGTCATGCCAGGCTCTGTGGAAAGCTTGGTGTATTGTTGGAGCTATTGGCTGGGAAAATTTAATTCAGACATTTGGAATATGGTTCCTAGCTGTTTGATGTGGATTGTTTGGACAGAAAGAAATTGGCGCTCTTTTGAGGATACTGAGAAATCCTTGGCTCAATTACAAGCTCTATGCCAGAAGACTTTATTTGATTGGTCTAGGTGTTGGGGCTTCTCGGATTGTTCCACTATCTTGGAGTTTATTGCTTCTCTTAGTATTGCACTTTAAGTTTTTTCTTGTTGTTTGTTGCTGTTTGTTTGTTTGTTGCATTTCCTTGTGTTCACCATCATGAACACCTTGTATTTTCTTTCTTCTGTTTTACCGTTTGTTTAATAATACTCTTATTACCAATCAAAAAAAAAAAAAGATTATATACGTCGGTTCTAAATATGTGTACTGAGTTATATTTCACCTTAAATTTTAAGGAAATTTCTCCTTGATTACAAGGAGTAAAGGACAAATGCAATGTCCAAAATGACATGGACAGAGACGTTGAGAAAAAAACTATACATTGCTAAAGACCTAACAGCAGATATTGTTGTGATCAGTGCAGAATTGTGCAAAAGTTTCCACATGGACAAGCCCATGTAATTGGAATTAAGTTGTCATTGAGTTAAGTTCAAATTGTCTCTTGGGGAAAAATAGATTAGGTAGGCAGAAGGCAGTGTCTCTGGAACATATGCTGATAGGTCACAAACGGATTGACCCATTGTGATTGAAATTAATTAATTAATTAGCCAAGTTATTAATTAATCAATTTATCATGCAAAACGCGTGGTAGCACAAACAAATCACCATAAACTAAATATGCAGCGGAAAATAAATTGACACGATGATTTGTTTACGAATGGGGAAAACCAACACGGCAAAAACCCCACCGGGTGATTTTCAGGTCACCACTCCTGAAACTCCACTATTATCACAACAAGCGATTACAAGTAAAGGAATCCCAAGTACCTTACCAACCTACAGTTGAACCCTTACCCTAATACCCAATTGGATTTGTTCTGTAGTGACAGTTCCTCCTTTCGATGCACGGCTCCCAAGTACGTGACTAACCAATTGCGCGAATCCCAATACGCGACTTCAATCATCAACTAAGAAAGTTGTTGGCTGCAAAGTTCTTCAGTTCATCCACACGATGAAGATCAAGAAGATGCTTGGTCACAAAACCCTACGGTGCACATACACAGCAACTTCTTCAAGAGAAAGAGATGAACTAGGGCAAGAACTTTGTTTCTGGTCACAATTTGCTTGAACAGAGTTTGCTCAATGCTTGTGCAACTTGTGAACTCTTTGACGGCCCTTAAAACAATTCTTTTATATATCTAGGGTTAGGAGAAAAGAAGTCACAAAAACACATCCACGGATCCCAAGAAAAACAGATCAAAAATTCTATTTTTGTAAACTTCGACAGATAGAAGCTGTCGAGCATCTGTCGAGCTAGCTGTCGAGCCACGGGGCTGAAACAGCTTCTTAAACCTCGACACATGCTAGCTGTCGAGTTTTAATAACTCTGCACTTTCAGCTTGTTTTCTTGGACAGACTTGAAGGTTTCAACACTTGATCTTGAAATATGGTTTCTTGAAATATTAAACACATCCTAGATCTACCAAAATACAAGTAAAGTGCGTTTTGTCAAAGGATTAGCCAATTACATAAATTCATGACATATGTTCTTAACATGTGAAACACATATGTCCTAGTATATGCTATCACTGAAGAAAAGATTTCATGATGGATGTCATTATGTACAAGTAAGAGACAACCAGACCATCAGTAGATGCATTTTGAAAAGAAAAAAAAAAAAAGTGACGTGGGCTTTTCATAGTATTTATGCATTAGATCAGGAAGTGTCCCAGTAGATAAAAAGTGTATAAGAAATTTAAGTTTATTACTTTTCAACAACTTGACAAATTTTGAGTATGTGCCCATTGGATCCCATGGAACAACTTGATACATATTGCTTCAAAGTTAATCAATTAGTGATTTTAAATCATGCGGTCATTGCTTTTCTTATGCAATTTATGCACTTGTTAATGATGAAACTGTTTTAATTGGAAATGATTTCATTGATTTTCTTACTTATTCTTCAAACAACTGTCTTTGTATCTGAGTTGGGTTTTCACCTTTTGCATATTCCAGAGTGGTGTGAAGGACAAGTTACAGAGTACCTGGTTGCAACATTCAGTGATTATTTTACAGATGTGAAGATGTGAGTTTTCTTCCTCTCTGTCCTTGGAATCCTTATTTTTCGCTGTTTTTAGGTTTCAATACTGCAGGCTTTTGTTGGTTCAACACACATTTGTGTACCTTTATTGTTTTGAATTAAAGTAGTGTTTGACATGGACAGGATTACAGCCTTTAGTGTGCTCCCTTCTATCTTATGGCCATCTATTATCCTTGATATGTTTTGTGTGCATTAGGATGGCATCCTAAATTAATCATTTTTCTAAGTAGTTTTATTCTGGAGCATAGCCTTTATAAGATGGGACTGGCAACTATTTGAGGTGGTTAGGGACCAACATTCAGATTAAACAACATATTTGATTGGATTTTCAACATGCCTTTTCTTTTCTTCAATAAAAAGAAGAAAGCTTGGAGCTAACTTTGGTGATCCCTTAAACCGGTATCAAGGACATATGGTGTTAGTGTGTGAAAATCTAGGAAGCATGGTTGCGGATTTGGGTTCGGGTGCAGGTGCGGTGCAGCAACTTGGCAATTTTTGAAAAAATAGGGTGTGGGTGCGGCGGGATACGTTTATTAATAAATTATTAAATATATTTTTATTTATATATTCTATATATTGCAAAGCATATATTTTCATATAATGGTAAACTTATACCAATTTAATAGTAATTAATAAAATAATATTTTTACTAATTGCTATTATATAGTCAAGTGATATAAATTAATAAGTTTAATATAGTGATTTAAAGAGAAAATCATAATAAAGGGAATTAGATTAGTTATTTAAAAGAAATTCAAATTTGGGTTACTTTGTAAATAAATAATATGTTGGGATACTTATAAATTATAAGCATGAAGCTTCTAGGAAGCTCCACTCTCCACAGACCCCACCAACTACACTGTGCATTGACTCAAAATATAACATTCCAAAGCTTTTTTCTCCAATTCTCTCACACTCTCACTTTATCAATTTATCTCTCTGGAAGTTTAGAGTCACAAGCGTTGAAGAAGGGACTAGAGAGTGAGTTTCAATGGCAGCCAAACTTGAGCTTTGTCCCCCTTATTTTAATTTCTGTCTTCGTCTTCTTCTTGTTTGATCTGATGTGAAACTTTTTTTTTTCTCTTTTTCTGTCTTCTTCTTTGATCTGATGTGAAGCTTAGCAAAACCCAAAATTGGACTGATTCGGGGTTTGACAAAATCTTTTAACTTTTTTTTTTTAAAACACTTATTTCGGCCTGAATCGGACCGATTCGGGGCTGTTTCGGCCCGTTTTGGACTGAATCGGACCGAATTGGCCCAGATTGGACTGTATCGGGCCAAATCGGAAAAGGAAAAAAAAAGAAAAAAGAAAAGAAAATCGCCATGGACGCGCGTGCAGCCGAGTCGACGGCTGCACGGCACGTCCATGCGTGTTGTACGCTGGTGTGCCGCCCATGGAGTTGCACCCATGCTTTCTTGGTGGAAATCAATTAGAAGCAGTTGGTTAGCTTTTTTTAAAATTTCTTTGGTATGACGTGGGTGATGGTACTAATGTGAAGTTTTGGGAGGATGTATGGTGTGGGGATTGTTCTCTTAAAGAAGTATTTCCAGAGTTGTATGGTATTAGTCGGGCATGGGAGGCTTTTGTGTCGGAGGTCATGCGTTTCTCTCATGGGAGGATTCATTGGGACATCTGGTTATGTCGCCCAATGCAGGATTGGGAGGAGGAAGCGTTGGATTTGTGTTGGGGTATGCTTTATTCCACAAATGTACAGGGCTTTGGTGCTGATAAGGTTTGTTGGAAACCAACAATGAGTAAAAGTTTTGAGGTTAGAGATTTTTACCATGCTCTATCCCCTTCTTCTAACATTTCGTTTCCTTGGAAAATAGTGTGGCAATCGAAGATTCCTCCTAAAGTAGCATTCTTTTCTTGGACTGCCTCTTTACGTAAGATTCTAGCTACAGATAATCTTTGGAATAGGCATATTGTAGTGCATGATTGGTGCTATATGTGCAAAAGGTGTGGGAAATCGGTGGATCATCTTCTTCTTCACTGTCCGATAGCATATGAGTTGTGGTCTATGGTATTCAATTTGTTTGGCATCCATTGGGTTATGCCATATAAAGTTATTGAGTAGTTGGCTTCATGGCAAGGCAAGTTTGGAAGACATAGAAATATAGATTTCTGGAGGTTTGTGCCACATTGTCTGATTTGGTGTTTATGGCGGGAATGGAATGCTAGATGCTTTGAGGACTCAGAATGGTTGATCCTTGATATAAAGTCCTTCTTCCACACTCTCCTTGAATGGAACTTAGCTTTACCTTCATGCACTTCTTTGTCCGTCCCTATTCTTCTTGATCATTGTCATTTGGGTTACTAATTTCTGCCACTGTAGTACATTTCCAGTGTACTTGGGTTGGCTATCCTTTAATAAAAAGTTCTTACGTTATTTATAAAAAAAAAAAAAAAAAAAAAAAAAAAAAACTTTAGTGGTCCCCTAGTCTTTTTCTTTTTCTTTTTTTTTTTCCTTTTATTTATATTTTTTTTAATGAAAACAAAATTTTAGTATGATAACCAATGAAAAGGGGATGAAATGTAGGATGATATAGGTCTCCTAGTTCTTGCTTGGGTATAATATGTAGGTTGAATTTATCTCCACCTAATTGTCTTATTGACACCAGGAGTAAGGAATGCCTGATCCTCAATATCACAAAACCAGTTTTTGCAAGTTACTTCATGTTATTACAATTGTACGTGTTGTACTGCAGTGATGATATGATATTTTTTTTAGTTTCCTCTCTTCCCAAGATAGTAGTGATGGTTTGTGCCTTTTATTTCTGAAGGATATTTTCCTTTCTGAATTTTGAAGAAAGGAGGGATTGTTCCCAAGACCCCCTTATGGTTGGTGCATGTTATGATCTTCTCTTCTACTAGTTTTGATATTAACAAATGTGTCTATTAAAATTCAATAAATCCTTGAATCTAAGAAATGAATAGTTCTGTTCCTTGAACATTCCAGATGAACTTCTGTTATGTGTTTTAAACATGCTTGTGCCTGAGTCTTCCTTCTGTCTGATCATTTTGTTTTAAATTAACCCAAAAACCACTCATTAATTTGCCTTAGACTTGTTTGAGTATCACCAATTTTGGAACTCTGGCTTCAGGAAAGCCTGGCCAGAACCACACGTGCAAGTTTCCCTGCATGTAGCTCGTCCGTGGTAACTTCTTCAGATTTGCATGAACTAGCAGGCCGATCACTAAGTAGGAATGCATTTTGAACAATTTTGCTGTTGTAGAATACAGATTTTTTCCCCTTTTAAAGGTTTTATACTTTGGTTTGGTATTATGGTGATTATGTTACTGCCGTATGTCTCGTACAAATTAGACATTTATTTCTGGCATGTTATTTTGGGTATTTAAGGTACATTGAAGAAAGATCATTTAGGAGATTTGTTGAAGCTTGCCTGGAGGAAACAGTGATTGTTTACGTCGATCATCTTTTAATACAGGTTTTTTATTTCACATTTAAAAGTTGATCGTGCTTTTGTTTGTACTCTCTTGTAATTTATATCTATGTTGTTATTTTTATTTTACGACATGATGAACCTAATGATGCTTGTGACTGTAGAGAAACTATATCAAGGAAGAAACCATAGAACGGATGAGGCTGGATGAAGAAGTTCTTATGGACTTTTTTAGGGAATATATAACTGTTTCTGTAAGTTTATATATGTTTTGGAAAGTTTATCTTTTGTTCCCTCCCCCCCCCCCCCCCCCCAACTCTCCCCTCTCTTTTTGGGTGAATTTCCAAAAGGTATGCTTATCTGCTGAAGTGAATTCCTATCAAAGAGAGATTTAACTTTTTTTTATTCTTGGTTAGATTTTTCTTTCAATTTCTTCCAATGCTTCTTTATCCCAATTTTCCTCACTTGGGTTGCAGAAAGTCGAAAACAGAGTCAGGATACTGAGTGATTTAAGAGAACTTGCTTCAGCAGAGAGCCTGGATACCTTCACGCTCATTTACACGAATATTCTTGAACATCAACCTGACTGCCCGGTAATTTCTTTTGTTAATGAAGAAATCTCTGAGTTTTCCATCACAGTTTTGTTACTGGAAATTTCAAAATGCACCTCCTAAGTAAATCAATTAATCTTTTAAGGTTAATAAAATAATTAAGTAATCTAAATATAAATAAATTATATATTTAGTGTCCATCTCTTCTAGTTTCTCCCCTACTTATTGTTAATAAACAATAAGGTGCTCCTAGAATTATCTTCTGGTTTACTGTATTATTATAAATCATGGTTTATCTGTCAACTGCTAATGAAAGCATTACCCTGAGATAATATTGGGTCAGTGTTTCATTACTTTCTTTTTAAGTTTATTGCTAATTTTCTGCCACAGAAGTTAAGGCATAGAAATCTTGACATCTTTTAAAGTACCTGAAGATTTCAGATTCTTCCATTAATAAATTATCGATATTTTCCTCTTGCAGCCTGAGGTTGTTGAGAAACTTGTTGCATTACGGGAAGGCATACCAAGGAAGGATGCAAAGGAGGTATGTGCGCAATGTTTTAGTTCTTTTCCTCAGCTTTAAATCAAAGCTAAACTGTTGGATGCTAAAATATGAGAAATTAGTTTCTTCAGGGTGTGTTATGATGTCTGATGGAAATCAAATCACTTCATAGTGCTTTACAGGAGGGTCCTAACTCCTAAGTAATGGTGCAATTCAGTAGCTAATGAGATGTGTACTGCTTTATAAATGTCACAAGGACCAAGTTCACTAATTTATACGGGTATAAACCACAGTAGAATGTATTTAATCTGTCATATGTTGAACATATAACTTTAGGGAACTTTACATCCCCCATCGATTTAGGAAGTGTCCCAAAGTTTTACAGAAATTTTTACCTAGAGTGACTTGGGGCTAAATTGTTTCTTGTGTTGCAGAATTTAAACTTTCTTTGCTTTTGTTTCATTTACCAATGGTGCTTTGGAGAAGTGCTTGAGTTCTGTCCTCTGCAGGTTTGATATTTCTGTTATTTCTGTCAAACAGGTAGTACAAGAGTGCAAAGAGATTTACGAGAATTCTCTTGTTGATGGAAATCCCCCAAAGGCAGGGTTTGTTTTCCCAAAAGTGAAGTTCTTATCAGCTTCCAAGGGATCTATATGGCGAAAGCTGACTTAGTAATGCAATTTTAATACCCTTGCTTGGATCGGATGACCATGCTATTAGTTGTATAGACCTTTAATCTCTTTGTGATGGAAGGGTATTGCTTTTATAAATAGTGAAGAGGCTTTGTATAAAAAAAGACAATGGCGTTAGTTTTATAGAGCTGTAAATCTTTTTCTTTTAAGGAAAGGTTACATTTGTATTAGTTTTTATTTTTTTATTAATTGTGAAGTCTTTGCTATCTTGTGCGCATGCTGTTCTCTCTCTCTCTCTGATAAATGAAATTCAAGTTGTATAAAGTTTATTAAATTACTTGCAACGATATTCTTACATTTACTTCCTATTCCAAAGCTTCTCTAAAGAGCTCAATCAAAGGCGGAAAGAAAATTTTATGCCTGGATTTTGCATCTAGAATAAGTGCTGGATTATGTTATCAAGATTCATGAGCTACATAGGTTCACCAGGTTTTCTTTTGTTGCAACTGTTCTTTGACCTCACAAGGCATGAAATCAGTTTTAAATTGGAGATTTAATAAAATAATAATAATAAAATGTAACTATTGATATCAGTCTGTTGATTGAAAATGTGAGGAATCTTTGTGTAGGCTGAAGATTTTATCTATTTTACTTCTTGATTCCTGTAGCCCTCTTTGATATAGGTTCGATAAGAGGGAGAACTATTCAATTGGTTTGTCATATGATCAGAGATAAAGACTTACCTGATATGGTATTTATCTAGGCAGCCTGGTCAGATAATATGTCTCAAGCAGCCCTGTTTGGGATTTATTTGATATTACTCGAACTGTTTGGTCTCTAAATTCCTGCTGTTCATCTCTTTTCAATTAAGATGTGGTTAATTTTAGAAAGGTCTTCCATGGCTGTGTTTTGTCAAAGGAAAATAAATTAATTTTTGAAAAAAATCTCTAATTTCTTGTGTAATAAATGTTTTTCAAAACCTTGGAAAATATTTTAATATAGGCATTGGCAAAGCTGGGATTGTACTTCAAGCAGGGCAATTAGACACAATAGGTGATATTCAATAGTTAAAAAGAAATGGTTGAGTTTATCTCTAGACCAAGTTTGAAAAATGAATCCACATAACTGCAAAATTGATTTTATATGCTGTTTTATAAACTCAATTTTAAGTTAATTCGGGTTTATGATCAGCTTATTAATTAAATAAATGGTAATTAATTTCTTTTATCTATATATGAATACAAATGAGGGTCCATATTGGTGATGGGGTAATTGGATTTATGAGAGTGCATCATATTATGGTGCAATCACCCATCACAAACGTACGCTAATATCTCCAACTTGACCATAGACTAATTAATGGTGTTAACTCCAGTCAACATGCTTTATGGTTCCCATGGTTTAGCGTCATACTAATGCTCTTCTATGACACCCATAGAACGACATCTATCTGTGATCTTGGCCAATTTGTTTACACATTTTTGTCACCTCACACTTGTTGCATCCTTCGTCAGATACTACTTTTGTAGAATACTGAACGACTTCCAATTCATTGTCTTTTAAGAAAACAACATCAGCACCATAATCGGTCTAGATCTCGTGGGTTAGGGATACAACCCACACCCATATTGTGACCGACAACTTCAACTGTACATACCTTTCCATGTCTCGATCTACGTTGAAATTTTTGTTTTGTATTTGCTTTAAGATAGAAATTTTGAAAGTTTTTCTAAAAACGACCTTATTTACAAGCGTCCATTGCAACAAGCTCAATTGTGCCATGAAGAAAAAATCAAGTTGTTCATATAGTAATTAGCCAAATAGGGGTGTAAGACAATATTAATGCTGCATAATATGATCACACTCACCATCATCATTTTCAAAATTGAAATAAAAAGACACCCACTTTCAGAGAAAATTTGACTATCTCAATTGCACCAAAATATAGAAATTCAAACAATCACAACTCATTATCACATTGGAACACCATTTGCCAGTAATACTGAACCTCAGAATCATTGACATTCTCCCAAAATCTCTAAAATGATAAAGGTACTGTTAAAAGCTCCAAAAATGATTGAAGTGCCCTTAAACCTCTAAAATGATGAACATATCCCTAAATACCTAAAATTATCAAAATATATTTGAAAACTCTCAATATGACCCAAATACCCATTGAAATATCTAAATTGACTTAAATACTCCTGGAACTCCACAATGATTGAAATACCTTAAACTTCCAAAATGATCATCTTTCATATCACCAAATGACTGTAAATGACTTCCAAAACCTCCAAAATGACTGAAATATATTATGAAAGTTCTAACATGACTGAAATACTTGTAAGCTTTTAAAGTAACCAAAATACCCCCAACAATGACCCAAGTGCCCCTCGAAGCTTCAAATGACCAAAATATGAAGCTATAAAATGACCGAGATACTTATTAACTTCTAAAGTGACCAAAGTACCCCACCTCCCAACAATGACCCATGTGCTCCTCAAAACTTCAAAATGATCAAAATAACACTATACCTTTAAAATAAATAAAATACCTCTTAAATAGCTTGAGGATCCTAGAAGATGTTTTTGTGTGGTTTTTAAAAATTGAGGGAAATTCCATAAATTTTAAGGCATAATGCAGTCATTTTGGATGAGTTACCTTAAGTTAATTCGATGATTTTGGGGTTATGGTTGGTTTTAGGGGTATTTTAGTCTTATTAGAACTTTTTAGGATTTTTTTTTTTTTGACGTTTCAAGGTTGTTTTGGTCATTTTATAGATTAAGAGGTACTTCAATCATTTTGAAAATTTCCTAGTATACAAACCCAACCTCAATCATAATTATTTGTCTCTAATATGTTATTTTCTTTGAAATGTATAAGTATTTAAGACGGTAAAAATGTTTATATATATATATATTTATTTATATTTATATATATATGCAAGGAAATAAGACCGTCACAAAACGTGAAAACTAAGTGCAGATTTTAAATAATAATATTAATAACATTTTTTACCTCTAAATGTCTGATGGAAATAATTTTTATTGCATCAGATTTTGGTTCCATTGCTAAAAAAAATTTTAAAAGAAATTTTAACTATTTATGATGTAAGACCGTTTGTGGCAAATACCAAGCAATGGAAAATATATATATATATATATATATATATATTTTGATAGACAAAAACTGTCATGAGGTTTAATATTTCCGACAGTCATTTTTTTTCCTTGGTAAAGTTTTTTGGTAGAATTTTTCTTGGTAAATACTAGTACTTTATTTTTGTTAAACATTTGAAGTAATTCAAAAAAATGTATGGCAAAATACTTTATAAAATTAAAAAAATAATAATAATAAAGAGAGAGAGAGAGACATTTTCGACAAAAAAAAATTACAAGTATTTGCGATAGTTTTTTTTTTTTTGGCGGGGTAAAATGTTTCTCAATTTTGACAAACAATTTCCAACGAAATAGATTCGACGAAAAATCTATTTTATCCGACGACTTTTATTATTCGTAAGAAAAGTTTCATCATAATCATAAGTAGCAACTTAATTTTTTCGTCGGATATGGATTCCTTGTAATTTCTTTGACTTGGATTTGGGCTTTGGAATTTCTTGGATTTGAGGAACAATAAGTGGAAGTGGCTTTTAATGGAACAATATTAAGCCAACAAGCATGGCTCTCTCTCTCTCTCTCAAGAATTAGTTTTGGAATTTTTGAAGAATCAATTTAGAGAAAAGGTATAAAACCAGATAAATTAAGTAACAGTTAGTGTAATTCTACATTACTGTTACAATACTAAATAACTTGAAATTTTGCAAACATGGAAAGTATATCGAAAATATAATGTAAAAAATTATTGAATAATGTAATATTATTTAATTTAAACTTATCTTTTTGTTTTTATGAAAAACTTTATGTGAATATAATTTTTCTCGTTTTCTTGTGATTAATAATATATATATATATATATATAAACAAATTAAAGGAAAACTATTTCTTAACTTCCCTTGTTTAGTTTGTGTGAAATAGTGTTGTTTTTTACTAAATATTTTTAAAAAATTATTCTATTTCACACCAAACTAAATAAGGGGAGTAAAATGATAATTTTCCAACTGATTTTAAAAATGCTACCAGATATAAGAAAATAAAATAGTTTTTTTTTTTAAATATTTTTTGAAAAATTATTCATTTTCTAGAAAATATTAATGTAAAAACAAACGGACTTGGTAATATTTCTATAAATCTTAAATTAGAGTTGTGGGGTACAAGAATTTAAAAAGGTATTTGCGCCACGTGTCATACCCATGGCTAAGGAGGCCACCATCGTGCTGAGGAGGTCACACACTTGGAAAATAAGGTCACGTTAGTAGAATGTTACCAGAGGATGTCATACTGTAGAGAAAGAGTTTCGAGAAGGGAGTTAGCCCTGACATGACTGAAGGGATGGTGGCTGCCACCACATTTAATGCATCCCACTTGTAAAGTTGTGATTTACAACTATTTTGTGTTTGCTTTAAATCCGTGCCAAATTTGATTGTAATTTTGTTCAATCTTATGTACCCTGTATTTTATGTAAGATTTCTTTGTAAGGGTTGTGTGTGAGGAGAGTGTGAAAACTCAAGACAAAGTGCAGAGCAAAGAAGTTTTCAAGGGTAGCTCGCGAGAAGCCTTCCCGCGAAGTGAAGCATGTGCTCAGCACATGACTGAAATGCGAAGAGTCATGACAGATGGTGACAGCTGGTTTTGGCGAGTGTCTCGCAGGTAAAGCCTTCCCGCGAGATACCCGCGAAACATTCTGTTTTGCCAATTTGTCATATCTGATACACCAGGTCCATACACACACTATATATACTCACATTACCCACATATTAAAAGGAGTGCTTTTCTGAGAGAAAACTCTAGCCACAACATCTGAAAGTTAGAGATTGTTATACCCACAATCCTCTACACAATCCATTGTGGTTTTTCTCAACTCCTACCTCTCCATTTCCAAATCCTTGAGAGGTTGATAACTCAAACACTTACCACACCCATTCTGAGTGTAAAGTGAGGTTTTGGTGCTGCTGGGAAGCATTGGAAGAAGACATATGTTTGGTGGATGCAATCGAGTTGAATTGCGTGATTTGGAGAGCTAGAGAAGACAAGGATTGGCAAAGTCAGTTGGTAGCAGGAGCTTGGAGGGGTCGAGTACATAGGGTAGACTAGGCTTGGAGGGTCTTTTATTATCCATGTACTCCAACTTATTCTACCGCTTGGAGGGCGGTGGAAAGGTTTTTCGCCGGGGTCTTCGGTTTCCTCTTCGATAATACATCGGCGTGTTATCTTGTGTTTGCATTCTTTTTCCCTACTCTTTTAGCTTTCTTTTTACTGCTGTGAATTGATGAATATGGCTTAGAGTAGTTTATTGTTTATTCGCTCACATTTACTCTATTCCGCACTTAGTTTAAGTTAGAGTAAAATCAACTGAGCCGTAACTTTTAATTTGAGGTCTAAATAGCTCTTGTGTTTTCACACAATTTCAAGCTTTCACCACCAAACCTCCTGACTGCATTTATGTGAAGAAAACTCCTGAACAGTGCTGCCTTAGTTGCCCCAACTCATAAGGGGTTTGGGAAGGTGTCTGATGGGAAAAGCACTCAAGTAGTGGTCTGGACGATCGACAAATGGAGGACAAAGATCATCTAAAGGGAGCTATATAACGTAAGAGGTCCTCCAGGGAGAGGGGATCGGAAAAATCTGTAGAAAATACACTGTAGCAAAAAGAACTAAAATTGTATCCAAGTCCAAAAGAACTATATTCAAGAATATTCTCCTCGGACTTCGCCGAAGAAGGTTTTCCTTGCTTAGAACTTGTCTTTCTTTGCTTTCTTAGTATCATTAATCCACTGTGCGCGTTGCCTGATCCATTGAAACCTAGCTTTTAAGCCCACTCTCTACAAATTCATTGTGTGGGGATTTTTGGGTCTTAACCCATTCATCTTTTGGGCTTAGGAGCCAAAACCTGCCCTTACAAGAGTAATCAACCTTTTTTAATTAAACCCTCCCTTAAAAGTTACCATGACTTTTGAGTGGAGTTGTGGTGTGTCCTTATATTAGAACCTCTTTTCCTCTCCCTTGTGTGTGTGTGTTTGTTTCTAAAAAAAAAGAATGAATAATTGTCCCACATTACTTAAGAGAGTATGTTGTGTGTAGTATAATTTGCTCTACCCTCCCTTAAAAGTTACCATGGCTTTTGAGTGGAGTTGTGATGTGCCTTTGTGTTAGAACCTCTTTCCCTCTCCCTTGTGTGTGTGTTTGTTTCTAAAAAAAAAAAAAAAAACCTTTTTTAATTAGAGAATTAGTTGCAATTTTTTTTAACTGTTTATTAACAGTGAAAAGCTTAAGTCTATCAAGATGTTGTAACCCTTAATTTGTATAATTAATTTCTTCCGGATTGTTTTTAGTCAGTTACAATACAAGCGTAGATGATAGATCTATTGAGTTTATATCTCAACGCAAGTGCTAAGAATTACATAATCAACATATTTCATTCGTTGGTTTCAGATTTGCAAGCCATGCATACAACCATGGATGGCAACTCCTACATTTTTACAGTCTCTTTTTCACTCTCTATCTTACATAAGCAAAGCCAAATAAAGGGAAAATCAAAGGAAACATAAAGAGAAATAATGGAGGTAGCCATTGTAGATTCTAGCTAGCTTTTTGACCCACAGATCGATCTTTTAAATTGAGAAGGTTACGTTGAGGGGAGAGCATAACCTAATTAATTTGAGGACCACTCCCAGTGCTTAATGGTGGCCTTGGAGGCGCTCTCACAGCAACTGTACTCGCAGCAACTTCCTGCACATAAAAGACACATTAAACCAACGGAAAATGCTAATGAGTACTTTTAGTGCATTGGTTAACAATCCATTTTAGAAAAATTTTGAAATCACTTTTATGAAAAATAAGAAAAAAATTGTTAAAACATTATTATTATTATTTTTTTTTTCATAAAAAACTTTCTTTAACTAAATTGTTAACTAATATCCTAAGTGCATTCGTTAGGATCCATCTTAAAATAAAGGCTAATTATTTGTTATAGGCACCTAGTTACACCCAATTTCTTTTAATTAAAATCGGTGAGTTAAAAATACGATTTGAAAAAAAAAAAAAAAAAAAAAGTGTTTAATAGGGTGTGTAACAGTTTTTATTCTTATTATTTTACAGTCCCTTAATTATGTGAGATGTTTCATATAAAATTGTTTATGCTTTCACACCAAGAATCTAAATTTTACATGGGAAAAAAGAGAGTGAATATTGTTAGATGTGAAACAATTAAAGCCCCTGAAAAGAAAGAGAAGAGAGGGAGAGAGAGAGAGAGAGACTTACAATGGTTGCTGTGCTTGAAGGAGGATCAGCTTCAGGGTCTGTTGTTGAAGATGGAGGATCAGGGTCCGTTGATGAGGGAATTTCTGAAACCTCTTCAGTGGTTGAAGAAGGGTCTTGGGTATTTGTTCCATTGATGTTCTCATCTTTTTGGTCTGAGCTTGAAGATTCCTCTTGTTCTTTAGTATCAACACCCAAACACTTCAAAATAGCCCTTAGAGCTTCTTCAAGAACATGGCATGGATTGTAGGCAGAGTAAACAACCGTTTCTTTGTTGACGTCCTTAGCTGCTGCTGCTGATGATGATGGCGACTCCATTTTTGAGTCCTTAAGCTTTCTTGATCTTCCTCTATAACTTCACCGACCACATGCAATAGATAGCTCTTTAATTAAATTGCTTGGTAGTCAACTTTGCTCTTAAATGAACTATGCTCTTCCACTTGGGCGAAAGTACAATGCTATCCTCCTTTTTGTCTTCTATATTCTATTACACCGCGCATGCATGGCAATGGTAGTATGGGTGGTTCACTTTGACCAAGCCACATGTTCTAGTTTTATGTTATGGTTTGATTATTTCCTGTTTGACCAAAAAAAACCCCTTGGGCCAGCATTTTGTAGTGGTATCGCGAAATGTCATTGCTTCATACATTCTTGGCTAAAACAAATTTCGAGCTACTGCTAGCTTTGAAAAACCAAAAAAGTTTTAAGCATACTTGTCCATTTCTTGTTAGTGTATGCCATATACATGTGCAATAAACTACATTTGATGGATGGTATTGTATTACTTCACAAGCTTTGGAATTGTTAAGTTAGATAGGATTCAGTTTGTGGGCAAGGTTGTATCAATCTTTTGGCGTGGACATATTTATTCACTAACAGATATATCTATTTCCAATAGGTGTAAGTTTGCCTTAAAAAAAAAAAAAAAAAAAAACAAACAAACCAGGACAATCTTTTGGATCGTTACATAATTATTGGCAGACTCACACAAGACTAAAGTATGCGACCACCATTAAGAGAACTGCCATCCACGTTTGGGGATCATCGCCTCCATCCAACACAATTTCTCTCACCTGCTAATGCTATATATATATATATATATATATATATATTCCAACTAATTAATTAAGCAACCTAACTAAATCCATTCTGATCCAAGAATATGACTTTTTTTTATATTAATTTCTTTCAAAATCAAGAGCATTTTTATATTTTATGGACATAGACTTGTTTAGTCTAATCTGTGGTTTCACTAATACTGTTCACAGCTGTTGGGGTTAGGGGCAATGTTGTGCTTGTTTCATAAGCAGAAGGGCACACCAACTTCACTATTAATTTTACATCATTCTCCATTAAAAGAACATAGTTTATTTAATACAAGTGGAAATTAATATAATAGGATTATATGAGAGAGAGAGAGAGAGAGAATATGAGTCAATCCTGAGGGCAATAGAGTAATGTTGAGTGTAGATGAAGATGATAGTAAATACATAATTAAAGAGGCATAACAGCTATGCTACCTACTCCAGTCCCGGGCAAGGATGTCAGATGACAGGTATTAACTCATGGATGTTCTCTCCTTGTCTTCTTACAGTTATACCTAATCTCCTTTTTAACTCTTCTAATTACTGATCCACCTAATATTTTCATATGCCATTGGATGCTAACCAAAAATAAATAATTAAATAAACTTTGAGAGAGAAAATTCACATGATCAGGATCATGGTCATGGTCATGGTCGCTCTTTTTTAATGGTGTTTTTAAATAAATAAAAAAAATAACGATGTTTTAAGGATATTGATTTAGAAAAAAAAACTTTTTTTTAATTTTTATTTTTTGTCGATAGAGCCAAGTGTCATAGTTTTCACTTTTTATTTTTTGATTGAAAAAATTGTTTAGCAAGGAGAGCAAAACGCTGTCATTCATGAACAGCAAAGCATGAGTGGATTTATGTAAATAAGAAGGTTAATGGACTATATTTTTACAAAAGCCATAATAAAATTAAATAAGAAGGTTAGCCAATTAAATCAAAGTCCAATTGGGGCAAAGAGTTAAAGGAATTTCACACTAAATCCAAGTTCAATTCAGCATAACTTTCAGCTCATATATCAAATTGCGATGATTCAAGTTGTCCCTTATATCCCCGTGAGTATGAATGAGCTTAAACCATGGCTCTTCTGGATAGGCAACATCTTTGTGTAGGAGAAGCCGTTTGGTCTGAGATTTGGTTTTTTGTTTTAATTTTTTATTATTTTATTATTTAAGTATTTTAATGAGAATTTTATTAAATGTGGTAGTCCCTATTCTTTTAGTAGCTAAATTCTAAGGTTGCACTGGCATATTGATGAATCAGAAAATTCTCATCGTCTAAAGAAGCCGTTGGACGATCAAACCACCATAATTGAACATTTAATGTGTGAGCCGTTACGCATAGACGGACATAAAGGCACGACCGTTGGTAGTATCTTCGCCCAATTAAATGGCCCGAAGCGTTACAAGAAGACATTAAAGCCACCATTGAAAGCCTCCAATGGCTAGAAAGGTTAATTCCTATATAAACTACATCAAACCTCAAGAAAAGGTACAGACACATCTTTCATAGTCCTATTAGTTCATTGTCATTCTCTTCCCCAGTGCTTGACTTTATCATTAGCTGGCACCACATCGGTGACCCTTTCGAGAGAAACACAACTCTTTGGTTTTGTGCAGGATTCTAGGTTCTTTTGGCCATATTCCATCTGGACAAACCTATTAACTGACAAATTTGGCTTCATCAGTTTGGCGCCGTCTGTGGGGAGACTTTCAAACTGTAGTTTGGAAATGTAGCTCTACCATCCTCAATATCTAGATGGAATCGAATACACCATAGGATCCAATGGCATTGGCCTTACAGGTTCAAACGTTCACAGCCAATATAGAAGAACTCACTAGGTAGAATTAAGAGATGAGACAGCAGTTGCAGCAAGAAGGGAATCGTTCACGGGCAAGAAATGACGTCAATAGGAACAAAGATGAAGAAAATAGCAACAAAAGATATGGTTCAAGGAGGACGAAGCCATCTGACGAGGTAAGTAAAGACCTTCTTAAAAGTATGAGGAAGGAGATGGATGAGCTAAAGAATGCCATGAAGGAAAAAACGAATAAGAATTTGGACAGAATGGTGAAAAGGACTAACTCTCCTTTCACCACAAAAGTCCTAGAGTGCCCTTTGCCCCCTAAGTTCCACTTTCCCCAGCTTGAGTCGTATGACGACCTGAAGGATCCATTGGATCACATAACAACCTTCAAGATGACCCTAAGCCTACAGCAGACCCCATATAAGATTCTATGCCATTCTTTCCCAACAACCCGTAAGGGAGCAGCACGAGTGCGGTTTAGCAAATTGGCCCAATCGTCTATAGACGACTTTGAGCAGCTGAGCAATTCGTTTGTATGTCATTTTGTCGGGGGACAGTGACAGAAGAGACTAGCAGATCATCTGCTCACAATCAGACAAGAGGAAGGGGAATCACTGAGATCATACTTAAAACGATTCAATAGAAAAGTTTTGGAAGTAGACGAAGTAGAGGACAAGGTACAACTGACCACCTTCAAAGCTGGTTTAAAGTCCAAGGAGTTCGTGGTCGCGCTGGTGTGGATGCAAGGGGAAGTCGAATGAGTCACCACCTAGTTTTTGCAATGGCCTAGGAACCATATATATAGCGTCGTCTTGTGGGAGGACCTTTTGATCTTACTACGAGAGATATGGGTTCAGAGTTAAGGTACGATCTTTGGAACCTTAAGATTGGCTTCCCATCATTGTGTTTTATGTCTTAACCCTATTAAAGGCACACTCAATATTGTTATTCTAACTCACATACACACTAACATTCATCTAACAATCAACATGACATCAATCATCCCAAAAGACCTAATCATGCTTACAAATAAAGACCTACCATTCATCTAATCACGACATCACATATCAAAGGCCCTAACACTCATCTAGCATGGCATCAAAGCATTCATCACATCACCAACCCTAATCATACATCTAAGCATGCTTTATCTTAAGCTCCATGTTATTCATCCAAAGCAACAATCAAATCATGGCAAAAACATAAACACAGAAAGATCAAAGCAAAATGTGATTGCATCTACACATTGGAAATACTTATCCAAACAAGCATGTTCGT
Source organism: Notholithocarpus densiflorus (assembly GCA_030021035.2). Lineage (NCBI taxonomy): Eukaryota > Viridiplantae > Streptophyta > Magnoliopsida > Fagales > Fagaceae > Notholithocarpus > Notholithocarpus densiflorus. The sequence goes on from JARYZH020000007.1 coordinate 8,999,399, forward strand.
ATACATTATCAAAGCAAGATCATATCACAAATGCATGAATATCACAAATGCATGACATACCTTTCCTTACCTTGCAGCAACTCAGCACCTATGGCATTATGCATGAGCATGTAAATGCATGTTCATAGCATTAAAGCAATAAAACCCTAATTCTAACATGTGAAAGCAAACAAACAAATAAACATGTGAAACAGAGACTTTGAAAGCATAAAAACATGGAAAAAGAAGCTAAACAAAACAAACATGGGAAGGCAGGATCAAAAACAGATGAATAAATGGGAATTGATAAAGATTATATTGGTTAAGTATGACCTATTAATTAAATAGATTATAAAATGGGTCATTTATATTGACTTTTACATAACTTGTTAATTAAACGAATTAAACGTGTCGGGTCGGGTTGACCTGTTTAATAAACAGGTCGTGTTCGGGTTGAGGATTCCTGACACGTTTAGTAAACAGGTCAGATTCGAGTTAACCCATATAGCCAAATACTCATGACTTGACACGACACGAATCCAACCCGCGAACACGAATTGCCACCCCTACATAAGAGAGATAAGGATAATCAATGGAGGTCCAACAACAGGAGGATCTTTCAAGTCCCTCAAAAAGTCACAGCAGAGACAAGTCAACAGTGTCCACATGGCTCCACCATTGAAAAATAGAAGAAGAGAAACAACGGACATGGTGTTTTCAGAAAAAGATGCTAGAGGAGTGAAATAACCCCACGACGACTCGCTGGTTATCATGCTTATAATAGAAGGATTCAACATTAGGTGAGTCTTGGTGGATAACGAGAGCTCTGCAGACATCATTTACTTGTCAGCTTTCTAGTCGCTGAAGTTAGATCCAAAGAGACTTCGTCCTTTTGAATCTCCCCTTGTCAGCATCAGTGGAGATAGGGTATACCCGAAAGGAATAGTGACGCTGACGGTCACAGCTGGCTCACACCCACTCCAAGTAACCAAATAGCTTAATTTTTTGGTTGTGGATTATCCCTCGTCCTATAATGTGATCATAGGACAACCTACGCTCAACCGTTGGAAAGCAGCAACTTCGACATACTGCCTGAAGGTAAAATTCCTAATAGAACATGAGGTGGGAGTGATAAAAGGAGACCAAGTTTTAGCTCGCGAATGCTATTAGGCAGTACTGGCCTCAAAGAAAAACCACATGTGGATGATCAAGGAGAAGTCCTCGGAGAGGCATTGGAAACAATCGAGCTGGTAGCAGGAGAGCTAACGAAAATAACAAAAGTAGGGACGAGCCTAGATCCCTCAATAAAAAAAAGAGATAATCAGGTTCCTGAATGATAATCTAGGAAAATAAAAAATGGAGAAGGTGTGTGGATTTCACAGATTTGAATAGTGTCCACCCAAAGGACAGCTTCCTATTACCAAGAATTGACTAGCTCATTAACTCAACGGTGGGATATAAGCTTCTGACGTTCATGGATGCGTTCTCGGGATACAATCAAATCCAAATGTCAGAAGAGAATCAAGAAAAAATAGCATTCATCACCAGTCAAGGACTTTATTGTTATAGAGTCATGCCGTTTGGGTTGAAAAACGCGGGAGCCACTTACTAGAGGTTGGTGAACCAGATGTTTAGCAAGAAAATTGGAAGGAATAGGGAAATTTATGTCGACGATACGCTCGTCAAGAGTAAGGAAAAAGGACGCCATCTGAATGACCTTAAGGAAACTTTTGAAACACTAAGGCAATATGAGATGAAGTTGAATCCAACGAAGTGCACATTCAGGGTTTTCTCAGGGAAGTTCCTTGGCTTCATGGTATCACAACGAGGAATTGAAGCTAACCCAGAGAAGGTGAAGGCCATACTAGAGATGTCGTCGCCTAAAACTGTTAAAGAAGTACAGAAACTAATGGGAAGAATCGTAGCCCTTAACAGGTTCATCTCTAAGGCAATAGACAAATGCCTTCCTTTCTTCAAGACTCTTAAGCAGGCTTTCGCATGGATAGATGATTGCAAAACAACATTCCAGGAGTTAAAACGCAATTTGAGTAACCCACCACTTTTGAGTCCATCCAAAGAAGGCGAGGACTTATTCCTATTTTTAGCTGTATTAGCCACAGCTGTAAGCGCTGCATTGATTCAAGAAGAGTCCAAGGTCCAATGCCCAGTGTACTATGTCAGCCAAGCTTTCCAGGGAGCAGAGGCAAAATACCTATGCATGGAGAAAATCACCTTCACCTTGATCATCGCTTCTTGGAAATTGCGCCCATACTTACAAGCAAATCCAATTTTAGTTATGACGAACCAACCAATCAAGAAGGCAATGAACAAACCCAAAGCAGCAGGGTGAATGGTGCAGTGGACGATTGAACTAAGCTAGTTTGACATCGAGTATAGACCTTGAACAGCGATTAAAGCCCATGTATTAGCTGATTTTATCACCGAGTTTACTTTGCCAGAAGATGAGAATACACAGGACGTATCAATGCTGTGGACGGTTCATACTGATGGATCGTCAGTACAAAAGAAAAGTGGAGTTTGAGTCATCATTACTTCTTTAGAAAGAGACATCCTTAAATACGGGGTATAACTTCAGTTTCTTGCCACCTATAACGAGTCAGAATATGAGGCAATATTAACAAGGCTTGGGGTGGCAAGATCCCTAGAAGCCAAAAACGTACTCTTGAAAAGCGATTCAAAGCTGGTGATAGGACAGATCAACGGTGAATACGAAGCAAAGGAAAGTAGGATGCAAAGATACCTGAAGCTGACAAACCAAATGATTGGGGAGTTAGAGAAGGTGAATTTCATACAAGTTCCTTGGAGTCAGAACTCAGAAGCAGACGAAGTGGGTAGATATGCATCATCAAACGACAGAACAAGCTCACCGGGTCTAATGCTAGAAATACAGAAGTTCCCCGGCATCGAGGAGTTCCACACGTTTTCGATACAAGGTAACATCAGCTGGACGATCCCAATCCTATCATACCTCAAAGATGGACAGTTGCCACCGAATTCAGACGAGGCAAGAAAGATTAAGAAGTGAGCTACTACATTCACAATCCTGAACGGCATACTCTACAAAAGGGGTTTCTCACTACCCTACTTAAGATGCGTTGAGCAGGACGAAACTAAGTACATCATGGAAGAAATTCACGAAGGTATATGCGAAGATCACTCAAGGGCAAGGTCGTTAGTAGGGAAGATCATCAAGGTTGGTTACTTCTGGCCCATAATGCAAAAAGACGCAAAGGAGTTCGTTAAGAGATGTGAAAAATGCTAGAGATATGGAAATGTCTAGTGAATGCCTGGAGAGATGATGACAACCATAACATCACCATGGCCATTTGCACAATGGGGAATCGACATAGTAGGGCCTTTGCCTTAAGGTAAAAAACAGGTAAAAGTTTTACTCGTAGCAATCGACTATTTCACAAAGTGGGTAGAAGTAGAGGCCCTAGCATCCATTACAGAAGCCAGAATACAGAACTTCATATGGAAGAACATAGTTTGCAGGTTCGGCATACCAAGGACGATCATTTCAGATAATGGCCGCCAATTTGACATCCAGGGTTTCAGGTCGTTCTGTTCGAGCCTCGGTATCAAGAACCAATTCTCGTTGCCAAGACACCCCCAGGCCAACGGATAGACGGAGGTAACTAATTGAACATTGCTAAAGATCATCAAATTTCGACTAGAGGGGGCAAAGGGTGCATGGCCTGACGAACTGTCAAATGTCCTATGGGCCTACCGAACCACGGCCAGAACCCCAACAAGAGAAACACTGTTCAAACTCACCTACGGCACTGAAGCAGTAATCCCTATCGAAGTAGGAGTCACCAGCATTAGAAGGGAGTTTTCTGACGAAGAAGGAAATGACGATCAACTGAAGGTGAACTTGGATTGCCTAGATGAAGTAAGAATGGAGGCATCCCAAAGAATAGCAAAGTACCAGCAGAAGATGGCCGGCTACTATAACCAGAGAGTGAAGCTCAAAAGATTCAGCATAGGAGACCTCGTCCTACAAAAAGTCACACCAGCAACCAAAGATCCCACATAGGGCAAACTAGGACCAACTTGGGAAGGCCCCTACAAGATCATCCACTACTAAAGACAAGGAAGCTATCATCTAGAATCTATGGACTGAAGCAAGTTACCTCGTCCATGGAACATTGAACACCTCAAGAGGTATCATCAATAGACGTCAAGTTTTGTAATCATTAATAGCTTTTACTTATGTGTTAAAATAGTGCAATAAAAGAATTATTCAGCCTCAATCATCACAAAGGTGTTCAAATGAATGTTCAAAAGAAGAACCAACCAGTGATAAAATCCTTACCAAAAAGGATATAAATCACATGACGTGGCCAGTGATAAAATCCTTACCAATAAGGATATAAATCACATGACGAGGCTAGTGATAAAATCCTTACGAAAAAAGATATAAATCACATGACGAGACCACTGATAAAATCCTTACAAAAAAGGATATAAATCACATGACGAGACCAGTGATAAAATTCTTACCAAAAATGATATAAATCACTTGACGAGGCCAGTGATAAAATCCTTACCAAAAAGGATATAACTCACATGACAAGGCCAGTGATAAAATCCTTACCAAAAAGGATATAAGTCACTTGATGAGGCCAGTGATAAAATCGCTAGCAAAAAGGAATGTGAATCACACTAAAAAATAACACAAATTCTCTTGCGGAGAGTGCAAACTAAACAAACTAAAGTGATATGAGCTCTCCTAAAACCAGTTTTAACCTTCACTAAGGTTCAGGATGACCCATAGCAACGCAAGTCCCCCTAAGGAAGAATGCAAGTCATCTAGAAGAGGGAGAGTGCGAGGTTATAGGGTAGCAAGTCCCATCAGATAAAGGCTTATAAGCCTTCATGCAGCTCAGAAGAATAGAAATCAAACACATACAAAGAATAAAGCAAAAAATATAGAAGCAAACCCAATGACGAGCATACAAGCAGAACATAAATTAGCTTCAATAAAAAAATATTATTCAAAAGAGCAAAGCAGGTGAGTTGTCTGACAAAAAAAAGAAAAACCCAAAAACAAGCAAGGCACCATAAAAAATTAAAAAAAAAACACACACACACACACACACGCACAAGGAAATATCATGCAGTGGGGGCATCGTCTCCAACAACAGGTTCAAGGACTTCATCCTCAGCCTCAAATGCATTGCCCTCGGTAGCAACGACAGCCTCTGCAGCTTCGTCAGCTTCTATCTCCTTGTCCACCGCCTCAACACGTCCCTTATATCTGCTCTTCAACTTCAGACAAACAGCAACTGAAGGACGAACACACAAGACGGAGGTTAGAGTCATATTCGACAACCAAAAAAATTATTATTATTATTATTATTAAAAGTTTTTCGTAGAAACAACGCACCAAGTTTTGGGACCTCCCACCTACGCAGCAATCTGGAAATATCACCCCAGAAATCATCAGTTGGAGTCTCCCAACTACTATCAAAAACAAAGAAAAACCTAGTTTCCAATGTCGAAAGGACGAAGGGAAATCAACTATGAGCCTAGATTTCCTATCCCAAGGTACGAGCTCATAATAACCAAATTACTTAGACTTCTTGAGACGATATAAGTATAAAAGCTCGTCCATCCTAATTATATCCCCGTCGCTTGTAATCAACCAAATTGTCATGCAACTAATGACAGTCCACCACGAATTTGGCAAAAGTTGTCCCGGAGCGATGTTAAGACGGTGAAAGAGCTCCATTATAAAGGGATGGACAGGGAACTTAAGGCTGCACAAAAAAGCAACCTCGTAAAAGCAAACCTAGCCATGAGCAAAGGCACAAGCTCTCTCATTCTTGCGAGGAAGACGAATCCCAATTTCATTGGGAAATTGAAACCTATTCCTGAATCTAAAAAGCATATCTTCGTCTAAACCACACAGTTCGTTGAGAGCATGGAAAGACCTAGGATTTTTAGAAGATGGGGGTTTTGAAGAAGAAGGTTTAGAGGATGAGGGTTTCGAAGCAGCGGTATCTATCTCCATTTCTGCCATTTTATCACTGGAAGATAAACCCATTTCCATCTCGCTAGACCTAACCACAGACCTCGGCCCTTCTTCCATAGACATTGCACACAACAAACGATACCAATTTAAAGATTGATGCAAAAGTGAGTACAAGCTAGTCAAAACTGGTCTGAATGCACTATCCCTAGAGACAAAGAGGCCAACGTGGGGGCAATGGCCACTTGAAGCTTCAAGAAAAGCTCCTAGGCGAGAAAAAAAGAAAGAGACAGAGGGGCAAAGATTCCTAACCTCAGAAAATTCTACCATTAACACATTGAAAAGAAAGCGGAAAGGGTTAGAAAAGATCGTACCTGAAGGGAAAAAGGCCTAGGAAGCTCTAGCTCAGAGAAGGAGAGATTTGCAGAAAGAAATTTCAAGAAAATAACATAAAGAAGAAGAAAGAGGAACAAAAAGCTTATAAACGCCCCCAAAGAAAAACTGAAGCGCAGGAAAAACAATGGTCTTGTCGAGGGATGTGTCCACGTCCAACCAACCAACACCTGACACGTGGCCACAATGCATGCGATGCCGTCACATCGCATTAAATGCGAAAGAAATGGAATCTCAAAAGCCACAATCGGAATGGAGCGACCTCTCATATTCCTAAGACCGTAAGTACATGTAATGACGATCGCAAAATAGGGGGCAAATGATGAATCAGAAAATTCCCATCGTCCAAGGAAGCCATTGGACGATCAAACCACCATAAAATAAACATTTAATGCGTGAGCCGTTACGCATAGACGGACATAAATGCATGATCGTTGGTAGTATCTTCGCCCAATTAAATGGCCTGAAGCATTACAAGAAGACATTAAAGCCACCATTGAAAGCCTCTAACGGCTAGAAAGGCTAAGTCCTATATAAACTACATCAGACCTCAAGAAAAGGTATAGACACATCTTTCATAGTCCTATTAGTTCATTGTCATTCTCTTCCCCAGTGCTTGACTTTATCATCGGAGGCTCATTGGCTGGCACCACACCGATGACCCTTTCAAGAGAAACACAACTCCTTGGTTTTGTGCAGGATTCTAGGTTCTTTTGGCCATATTCCATCTGGACGAACCTATCAACTAACGAATTTGGATTCATCACACACCATTATTGGAGGGTGTAAAAGTTCCCTTTTAAATTAGGATTTTTTTTAAATGTGACTCTTCCCTTTTTTTTCTTCTCCTTCTTCATTTCCTATTAATAAATATGCATTTGTATTTTTTTAAGCATCTTTTAATGTGCTTTCCATGACTATAAACCAAATCAACCAATTAATTTTTGTCAATTAATTTTTAATTAGTGATGTACATGAGTCAGGTTAGATTAAATTGGTTTTGGGATATTTTCCACCCAACTGGATTTTCTTAAGTTAAGAAATTTGTTGCCTATATTGAAATTCTTTCATATCTAAAAAATAAAATTAAAATTAAAAAAAAAAATGTTTTGTGAATTTAATCTTGTGAACAGAGGGTGTAATACTGTTTTAGCCTTAGCCGAGTATGCTTGTAATTATTGTGCCACCTTTTACCTCCCAATGTCATGTATAAAAGTATTAGTATTGGTGGTGCTAAAAAGCTATATGGCTACTTTTAGCATTACCAAATACAAATTTATGGCTACTTTTAGCATCACCAAATACAAATTTATGGCTACATTGATGGAGCCAAAACCAAAAAATTTGGTTCCACAGCTACCGTGCACAACAAGTGGCTGTGCACGATAGCTCATAGGTAAAAAAAAAACATTATTAAATTGTGTGTTCACACTACTTTATATTAAATATATTATTTTATTAATGTGTTCACACTGCTTTGTAGTGAATATATTATTTAATTGTAGTGGATATATTATTTCATTGTGTTATTTATATTATTTTATTGTGTTGAAAACTAAAATAAAACTACTGATATTGGGTATTTTGTAAAGTGAAAAGGTAAGATAGATAAAGTAGCTTTTTGTGGAGTCATATTGCTAAATTTATGACTCCACCAATGTGAATGCTCTAGAGCAACCCCATCAACTCATGTAAAATCTTGCAAAATACAAAAAAGTAATCCATTTTGAGCAAAAAACACTCACATCAATGGGTGTAAAATTGTGCATAAATGCACAAGTGCTATAGTAACTGTGCATATATGCATAGTTACTGTAACTCGTACATTTAATATTTTAGTATTTTTTTAGTAGTGTTGGGTATGAGAAAGAGAGGTAGTGAGTGAGAAAATAATAAAAAAGTTGTAAAAGAATGAATATTTTTATTGAATAGATGTGTAAAATAGATAAACTGATGTGGGTATTTTGTAAAAATTAGTGTGTAAAATAAAAAAAAAGTAGTTTTTTTTACAAAATAGATAAAAAGTTTGCATGATCTGATTCGGTTACTCTTAGACTTGTTTATTTCAATTAAGCAATAAATAAATAAAAGGGGTATAATAATGAGAGAAAATAAAAGCTTTAAGTAACATTTGAAGTTTGAACACGTGAGTGTGAAAAGACCAGGTACTGTACATCTCTACGAATTGGTACAACAAAGATAGGAAGCAAGCCAAATTAGTGGACACGTGTAAAGATGTCAACCTATATGTGCATAGCCCAATATCTCCATTTTAGAAAAAGGCAATTACCTTTTGAATGGGACCCTCCCACCAATGTTTGAAGATTGTGACTCTTTGGTTTTTCTACTCATCATTTCCCCCATTTCATTTGGCGTTTTTTTTTTCTATTTTTTTAGTGTTGGCACTTGGCATGACTTTCAATAACAGTCAACTAACCAAAACCAATACAAAAATTTGCCTAAATAAGCTGAGAAAAATAAATTGACCAATAAAACATAACAAATAATAGGCACTAAATATATAGAAGTAAACTCGATGAATGTATCATATAATGTTTCATACAAGTTTTATGCTCAGTAGTTTATAGGCAGATATTTCATACGCTGGGAATGTAATGTATACACTGCAATTTTTGAATCATATGGGCAGAAAGTAAGGAAAAGTGCCTATGAAGAAAAAGTATGATAACCTCGACCTTTCTGTAACACTAGTGCATGTCAATTGGAAATTTGGAATACTATAAAACCCCACTTGTACCTCTAAAAATTGGGCACTTCAAAGGAGTGAAAGACAACATCATTTTATTCAAGAAAAATGATGCCCGAAAAGGACAGGTTGGACTCAACATATATATAGTGAGAAAGTTGATGAATTTTTCATCCAATTAATTTTGTTATTAGGAATTGGAACAAATTTCAAAGTAGTAAACACTCCCTTCCCTTGTAAATAATGGGAAGTTTGACCAATTTTGATGTTTACCCGAAAGTGTTTGAAAGAATAGTTTGATATGAAAGAAAGCGCTATGGACAAAAAAACTTCCAACAATCTTTCTGGTATAGCCTAACTTTGTAAGACCCCTTTCGGTTGATATCAGTAAGTACCTTCATTATTCAGTGCACCTGTGCAAGAAAATCCTACCAGAAAATTTGAATAAGATGGATTTCTAGGCAGTTAAAAACAATAGTGAATTTTTTTTTTAATCTAGTTATATCTAAATTTTATGGTCCTGAAGTCTGCTAACCTCAAGAAAAATTCTTGGTCCAGAGAAATAGTTGAAAAAGGCAAAAAGATCAAAATTATTGTTGAGAGGACGAAATGCATTGTTTTATGTGAGCATGCCCTTCAAATATTTATGTTATGATGGAAGTCAAACAAGTCGAAATGCAATCATGAAACACAATTACGTGATTGCAGGGCATGCCTTATTTGATAATTATAATGTCTGATTTAAGATAACTATACTTACGATCAAATTTTGGACAGTCTGAGAAAAGAAGTCCGATGGTCAACCTTAGTGGCTTTTGACACCCAGGAAGCATTAAGTTAAGGACATCCCTTCCTCTCTCTCTCCCTCCCTCACAAACAAGTCCTTCTAGCGGTAAAACTTCCTTGAAGTATTATTAAGGAGAGTAACAGTAGAAACCCTCTCTTTATCTTTTTATTCTTTTCTTTTCACAAATATATAATAAAGTTTCATATCTTAATTTGAATATATATAAAAACTTACCATATATAACAGAAAATGAAATTCTTAAAAACTAGGCCCCCCAACCCCCTTTTATCCCTCAATGCATGAGGACATTCATATATCATGATCCATCCACTAATGAAATTCTCTCTCTCTCTCTCTCTCTCTCTCTCTCTCTCTCTCCACACCGTCAACAAACCCAATTCACCAACAATGGTTACTAGCCAAGGACGAGGCCACGTCAAGCTCTTTGACGATAAGGAATTGGATTTATTTTTCCCTCCTTTTTGATACTTTTTGTTGAATTTAATGACTTGGAGTTTCTGTTAAGTTCTACATGTGTATAAATTTGTTGGCAAACACGTGAACATAAACTTGTCTAGATATAAATTTTAGTGTTTATAGGCATGATTACACAATACTCAAGCTGCTGCCAAGACAGTGTACAAGAATGTGAAGCTGCAAATTCAAGGGATCAAAATATGACAGTTTCGACTGATCAAAACTTAACTTCGACCAATCGAGAGATGAATCTGTAGGATTTATTTTGCAGCCCATCAACCATCAAACATTTAGGGTTTTAGTCCTGCTTCACTTAGTATATAAAGAAAACCCTAAGGCACGTTTTCTATGACTTTGGAGCTTCTGATTTGAGATCTAAAAGGTTTTGTGCCTTCTAAGTCACTACCGGGAATCAATCTACATACTATCAGAACTGGTAGATCTGAAGTTGCTACAAACTAGTCATTAAAGGTGCTGGATCTAAACCTTCAAGAGTGATCTTGGAGTCGTAGACTGGAGGTCTATGTTGGAGAAAACCTTCAATGGTGGTCTTGAAGTCGTGAATTGGAGGTTCATAATTGGAACACATCTATATCAGAGAAGTCTGTGGGATTCAGAGCTAAGTTTGTTAACTTTAGTTAGGTTTACTATGAATTGATATTTAGACTGTAAATATTCATCTGATAGTGGATTATTCATCTTAGGATTAGTCTCCCCAGGTTTTTCCTTTAGAACAAGTTATTTCATAAGGTTTTATGGGTCATCATATCTTATGTTATTTACTTTTCCACTATGCATGATATGCTTGATTATTTGTTTAACCTAAGGCTTTCATAATTGATCTAATTAACAACTTGGCCTTAAAACTAGTTAAACACTGTCTATTTAGGGGTCTAAATCTAACAATTTCAATTAGTTCATTAAGGCTTTGATCTTATCGCATAAACTAGTGTGATTCTTCAACTAAAAGAATCCACACCGATAAGAGAAAGAAAGCATGAGAGAGATAGAGTCGTTGGCAAATAATAATAATAATAATAATAATAATAATAATAATAATAATAAAGTTTGGCTACAAAATTAGTTGTAGCCTAAGGTTACAACTTCCTTTAAAAAAATTAGCATTGCTATATATATTTTGAAAATTTAACCATTAGGTTGCATGTTTTTTACGCTCATAACATAAATGTTAAATTTTGTACTAATCGAATGTTATTTACTATATGATCCATAAACTTATTTTTAATGCATAATTTTAGACTACAAAAACTTGCAATTTAAACAATTGATTGATAACATAACTATTAATCTTTGATCTCCTAAAAATTAATTAAAAGAAAATGTAATCCAATGGTGGATTTGTCAAAATTCATATCAAATAAAAAGATATTTAGTGAAGTTGTAACCTTAAGTTACAACCAAGTCTATAGCCAAACTTTATCTTAATACTAATAGCTCAACTACAATGGTTTTCTCAATCTTGAGAGACCATAGAAAATCAAAGATTTTGGGCAATGAAAGATAATTTGTTAGAGTTTTGTTTTCAAAACAAACTATATGCATGTCCATCATTTATTTTGGACTTGATAAAGGAAAAATATAATGCATACTTAGTATTGTTGTTAAACTTCATTAGTCTCTTTCAAATCCTAGCAACTCTAGTTGTTACAGTCTGTTTGGTTGGAATGAAAATAGGAAATTGCATTGCATGACCGATTGAGAAATGTGTTTCTAGAACGTGAATCGTATCGTGAATCGATTTTTAATTTTTTTGTATCGTATCGTGTATCGTAAGATACACAAACACTTAATAAAAATTTATAAAAAATTATAAATATACATATATAAAGAGTATATTTATTATAAATTTTGAATATATTCAACTAATGACTAATTTATTCATCATTTATGTAATAATATTAACAAGATAATTAAATAAATCAAACTAACATGAGTTCATAATATACAATTCAAATTACTTAAATTCAAAATTGATAATATATTACAAATGACCCAAAAATAATAATTTATTTTCATCATATTCATCAAATTGCCTAATCAACCCCATCTAAGTCAACGCTATCATCATGTTTATAATTTTGCAAATTTATTTCTTCATTAAAATTTTCTTCATCGTCATTCGTTATTAACATTTACTATCTCTTCTTGTTGTTTTTATTTTAATAATTTTATTTATATATATTTTTTGGCATTCTAGTTTTTTGGACTTATAACAATAACGATATAAATAAATAAATAAATAAATTTTTTTAAAATATTAAAGTGAAAGGTAAGTATGTACTGTGTAGTCTAATTGCAGGAGAAAGGGGAAAAAACTTATGTCTATGTTATTTTAGTAGGCTAAATTAAGTAAATTAATAATTTTGTGTTAAAAACAAGTTTTACAACTTGTTAGATTCAAATAAAAGTACAAATTTTAACAAAAAATCTCATTTTAAAGCATTTGTCTATGTATCGTACGATACATACGATTTTACGATACGATACAATTCATACGATACGTACACTGTATCGTACGATTCATGAGCACTTACGATACACCGATACGATACGGAACTTTTTACATACGATATGATACGTATCGTACGATACTGACAACTATGCCCCCTAGATCAAGAGTTGTACAATAAACTCGCTACTTATTTTGTATGACAAAAAAAGAAAAGAAAAACATAAATGAATAAAACATCTAGATTTGCATTGCATGACCAATAGTAATATTACATCTGTTAGAAATTACAAGGATTTACTTCCTAGTTACAATCTACCAAAATGAAAAATTACATTGAATAAGATATTGATCTAGAACCCAATATTTAGGTTTGAAGACGAGGTTACAAAGTAGGAAAGTGTTAGGTACCCAATTTACTCGATAAAACTGGTCTTCTAGACTAAAGATAGTCAATCACATATCCACCAGGCCTAAATGGTAAAAAAGAAATACTCAATCATGTTAATTTAAACATTAAACAATACAAGCATTTGAAATTCATGTCATTCATTTATTAGGTTTGTAAATCTAAGATTAAATTTTGGACTAAAAAACAATTCATAGATCATATTTAAAAGAAAAAGTTTTAGATTTGAAAACATGTAGAAAACTATTTGACAAAAATATATTTGAATTACAGAAAAAACAAATATGGAATTTAAATGTAAAGAAAACTCATTTGAATGCATAAAAAATCAGATCTGAAATTTTGTTAAGAGAAAATACATACATATACTAGGAGGATGCAAATAGAAGATTATCCCTATAAGAAGAAGTTGCATCTGCCACTTATGGGGAAGAAACCTGATAATATGAAGGATGAAGAATGAAACTTTCTTGATAGACAAATACTGGGAGTTATTCGATTAACTTTGTCAAGATCAGTTGCGCACAATGTTGTGAAGGAGAAGACCCCAGTGGATTTGATGAAGGCTTTGTCTGGCATGTATGAAAAGCTATCGGTTAACAATAACGTGCATCTGATAAAGAAGTTGTTCAATTTAAAGTAGGCATAAGGCACTCCTTTAGCACAACATTTGAATGAGTTCAATACGATCACAAATCAATTATTCTCGGTGGAAATTGATTTTGATGATGAGATTCATGCATTGATTGTTTTGGCTTCTTTACCAAACTGGTGGGAAGCCATGAGAATGGCAATGAGTAATTTTGTAGGGAAAAACAAACTCAAATATAATAATATTCGATATTTAATTTTAAGTAAAGAGGTTTGCAGGAGAAACGCGAATATAGACAATGCATAAGATCAAGTTTTTGTCACAGAGAACAAAAGCATAGGTAGAAGCAGAGAACCTAATGATCAAGCTAAGATCAATAACATGTCAAAATCAAGAGATAGATCTTAGTTTAAGGAAACTAGAGAATGCTTTTATTGTGAGAAAAAGAGCCACATGAAAAGAAATTTTTGGCATTGGAATAAAAAACAAACTGAAGGCAAAGAAAAAAAAAATGATATGAGAAAAATACTACAGCTGTTGTGATTGTTGAGGATGTTGTGGTGCTCTTTATTGAAAAGTAAAAGTGTGAGCATATTACTAATAATGATGTTGAATGGGTTGTTGATTCGGCATCCTCTCACCATATTATACCTACGAAAGGGTTGTTTACCACGTACAAAGCAGGGGACTTTGGTATAGTGAAGATGGGTAATTCCAGTTATTTGAAATTGTGGGAATTGGTGATGTGTGCATAGAAACCAGTATTGGTAGCACCGTAATATTACAGGATGTGCGACATGTTCCAGATTTAAGGATGAATGTATTTTCTACATTGGTTATGGATTGAGTGGGTTCTTGTAACCACCTTGGTAATGGAAGATGGAAACTTACTAAAGGATCATTGGTTGTTGCAAAAGGGCATGCTTGTTGCAATATGTACATGACTCATGTGAAGATCTATAAGAAGAAGTTCAATGAGATTAAAATTTTTAAAAAGACTCCATAGATGAGAGTTGGGATTGATGATGATGATGCCAAGAGGGTGAAATTCTCATTGCCTAATAGTGCTTCAGATGAGGAAGTAATAAATGATGAAGAATATGAAGATGCTAAGGCTACATGGAATGATGATGAAGTGAAAGACCTTGGAGGTCTTGAGCAGGGGGAGCAATATCCTCCACTAGAGACTGATGAACCTCACAAGAAGAGGACTAATGAAGAATTTCGAATTGTTAGCTCCAAGAATGATTGGGCTTCTGGTGAGGGGGGGGGGGGGCAAGAGATTGGACTAAGGAAATCCAAGATGAGATTAATTATTTGAGAATGAAAGGTATTGATATTGATGAGGTGTTCTCAGTATTGGTGAAGATAATGAAGAAGGTCAAGCTTGGTTTTGGCTTGATCGGCATGGATTTAAATTAAAGAGATAGATTGAAAATATACTTCATTAGTGGGCCAGAGGGGGAGATTGTTGTGGGTCCATACCACATTGCATTAAAACCCATCTATGGGCTTGTTTTGTTTTGACCATGACTTGCAAGCATCCTAATTCAATTTGAATTAGGATCCATGTGTAGTAGGTGTGTAAGGCGACAAAGGTTAATATATAAAGACAGTTGTATGTGGTTTTTAGGGTAAGCTGAACAAGAGAAAAGAGAGAGTAGCCAAGAGGGGGCCGCTTAGAGAAAAAGAAAACAACCAAGAGAGAGAGCTGTGCAAGGAGAAGAAAATAGAGAGGAGAGAGAACAGTGTTACCGCCTTCAAGATAAATAATTAGTGTGTGTGAGAGTAAAGAAAATAAGGAGATTTTCTTTAGCCATGAGACATATACTAAAGGATTTATTAATGTATTTGGTGAATCTCAAGTTAGGCATAAACTTGAGAGTTATTGTAATTGATTTGATAATAGTGAATTGATTTAGAGTTTTTCCCTTTAAGAAGAAAATGTTTTTTACGTAAATATTTGTGTTCTTGTGTGTGATTGTTATTTTGAATTGATTATATTTGTGATAATATTATTTAGGACCCAACAAGTGGTATTAGAGCTTATGGTGGTGTGGAGCAAAAGTGGCAAGGTTACTAAGGTAGTAAGGTTCCTTTCGCAGTCGAAGCGGGAATGGGATGCGTGTACTTGGAGCCCTTTCGCAAATGGAGCAAGGATAGGTCCCTTTTGGAGTTAGAGAAGGGACAGTACATTGCACCAATCAAGCCCATAAAAGCCCACACAAATGATCTTAGAAAAGGCCCAACAAAGGTGTATTATTGCCAATGGTGCTAGACAACAGTGAAGTGCGAGGTTCCCATGAAGGATAAAAGACGTGCGAGGTTGACACGTGGAGGCCCATAGATGATGCACTAGTGAAAGAAAAAGCCCATTAGGCAAGGGGGAGGGGGAGTGAGTAGGACTTGTTCATAGCCCACGGAGAGGTCTTGAAACCCACAGAGAAGCAAAGACTCACAAGTGAGGGGAAGATTGTTAGGTATACACGTGTGAGTGAAGTTCCACATTGAATAATGATGAGAAGAATGAGTAATTAATATAACATAATTGAACACATACTCATTGGGCTTAGGCCTTTTGGGTTAAAGTGTCTCTATATGTTATATTAATTATTTAATGAAACTCTCCAAGGTTTTTTATCCCCCAACAAAATTTTAGGGCGTTTCAAAGGAAACTTTCTTGGAAATTTTGAAAATCTGCGGGGCTTTTATCGAAATTTTTGATAGAATCTGGAATTTTATTTTAACCAATTAAGAATTTTTTTTTTTGAGAAAAAATTGGATGATTGAAAATTTTTTCTTGAGAATTTCTTTTGATTTTTACTTTCTTTTTGGAGTGAGTTAACTCAAGTTTGATCGAGTCAATTTAGTCGGTTCAACTTAGACAAACTTGAGTTTATTTATTTTATTAAAATGGGGGAAAGGGTCGAAATATTCATCTTTTTTTTTTCTCTTTCTTTATTCCTTTCTTCTCGACCATTTTTACTATTCACCAAGCTTTCTCTCTCCATTCAACAAATCTCACTTAGAAATTCACCTCTTTTGGTTTCTAAATGTGAGTTTTAACATTGGCTTGAAGATTTTAAGAGATCTCTGCATTTTTTAGTGTCTTTGAAAAACCCATTTTTGAGATAGTGAATAATACATTTTGGAGCATAGTAAGATCATCTTCTAGGAGTAGAATGACACATGGATTTCTTACCTTTAGTGGGAAAAGATATGAACCTACCAATTGGGAGGAAGAAGACAACCTCCTTCAAGACCCAAACTCGTATATTTCCATGATGGAAGATTATGTTGATGGTGGTATTTCATGGTGGCATTTGATGATTATTTTTTTAAAGCCTCTTTTGTTTTTGAAAACTTAGATTGGAAATTGGTTGAAGTGTTTTTTTTTGGGGCATTTTTAATGCTGGGACTTTTATGTAGGGTAATCACGACTGCAAAACACAGGGAAATCTTATCATGGTAGGAGATTGCTGGGATGTGCTGTCTCCAGATACTAAGGAGATGATTTGCATGTTTAGTTTCAGAACTTTTCTCTTTGCATTTTCTAAGAATGACGCCTCGAAATACAAAAATATCATGCTAATTCTAGCCTCATCTAAGCATTTCTGGGACACCACTAGCATATTCATTTCCTAGGTATTAGAGAGGTGATGCTAACACCTTATGATTTTTCCATAATCCCTGGTTTGAGGAATGGTGGCAATTGAATCGAAGTTTTTGATAACATTTCTCCGGAGGAGGTTGAGCTTCTTTTAGGAGTGAATCCTCCTAGGGTAAATGATTGTTGTGTTGCTGTAAGGTGGCTTACAGAGCATTTCCATAGTTGTGAAAATGTGGGCACAAATGTTCGAATGTTTATGCTTCTTTTGATTGGTGGTGTGTTGTGTCTAAATTTGAGAAGTTGTCAGACTCTGTTATCAGTGGTCTTTAAAAAATATTGATCAAATTGGGAGTTTTAATTGGGGGAACATGGCCTACACAACTCTTTTGCATTATATGACTCAATATTCTCTGCAAGAACTTTCGATTTTGGGTAGTGCATTATTTGTATGGCCTGTAAAATTTTCAATTTTGATTTTGTTTTTGCACAGGTTGTTTATTCAATCTTGATTTTGTTTTAATGTCTTTTTTTTTTTTTTTTTTTTTTTTTTGGCAGATTTGGATGTATGAATACTTTAAAGTTGCTCCAAAGTTTCGAGAGAACATACTTCATGACTTTCCAAGATTTCTCTGTTAGTCACCTAAGTATATTCTCAACAGCGCATAAAAACACTCATTGGCTGAATGAAGGGCTATTATTGAGGGCTTAACCATTAAAAAAGTGAGTTCTTTTTTGTATTTTTTTAAAATCATTTGTTTTTTTATTGTGAAAAACTTTTAAGTTTGATGCCTTACGACAATTTTTTATTCATGGATTTTTAATCTTGAAAAATTTTGTTTGTGAGCTCTAGATGAACTTAAACCCTAAGGAAGGCCTTGTGACCCCTTCTGAATGCTTGACACTTGATAGCTTAGAATTTGAATGATAACCTTGTTTTATTTGAAACTAGATTCGGGCGATATTGGTATTTGGGGAATCGAGTATTTGCACAAGTGTACCATGTATATCATCATGCGTCAATTTGGTATGGTAATTCTTAATAGATGAATAGTTGCAGGAGGATTTGGGGGGGGGGGGGGTAGGTGGCTTTGGTTTTGGATTTGGGGATGATTGATGATGATGCTCAGATCGTCAGGTAAAATGATCGTCCAGAGTGAAGTCGTCCACAGCCAGCCTAATCTTGAGAAAATGGATGGTGAAAGGGAGAAGTGTGGGTCACCGGTGTGGTGCCTGCCACAAAGCCTCCGATGCTAAAGTTAGAATGACTAGAATGAGAAGAGAGGTATTAGAATATCAATGTGTATGAACTAGAGTTTCTGTGTGTACCTTTGTAGGTGTGATGTATCTGTATATATATACTTGCCTCTTTTTCCTAGCCGTTGGGGAGTGCTGTTAATGGAGGCTTGAATGGGCTATTTGTAACGCTTCCCTGAGATGTTAATGAGAGGGTCGTAGGTGCTCCAATGGTAAAGAGATTTATTGCAACCCTGTAACGTATGCTAGTCATGTATGAACTAGCGGGCCCTCTCTTCGTTTAGTGTGTTCAAATGGTGACGGAGTGGAATGGTTTCTTCGTCTGTTAGTCCATTGTCTGGACGAGGAGGTTGCCTGAGGGAATTATGGTCGTCCATCAATTGAGAATGCTTTGGGTCTGTAAATGGGTGATGTGTCAAGGAAGATGTGTAATTTCTAAATATTAAAAATGTTGCCATATTACTTAAAAAATGCTACTACATTGTTTCGTTAGTCGTGTAAATAAAAAGACTAACAATAATTAACAAAATAATTTTTTTTTGAGAAAGAAAAAAATAATTAATAGTGCTTATTTGAAATTAAAAAAATATATAAAATACTTACTAAAATTTCGTGGACCAATCCTATATTTTAGTCTTTAAATAATATTTTAAAAAAACATGGAAAAGAAATATACACCGTCAAAATCGAACAGTGTGTAGAAATAATAACTAAGATATACTTTGAGAGTTGGGACTAACCATTAATATCCGAAAATTCAATTCAATCCAATTTAATGGAATGCATCCGGGCCCGTCAAAAGCACACGGATACAACTTCTATGATACCTTCCAGAACGGAATTTGTACACACACTAGCTAGTCAGTAGTCACCAAGTATAAATGTGTGTAATAAAGGCAAAGGCCATAAAAACCCATTTTGACGAAAATTGGACCGAATTTTGACATGGCAAAATTGTTGGTGGGGTAGATGGGTCCCAAGCAAACAAAATTTGACCAACATGCAACAACAATAGCATCAACAACAATAACCTTCTTTGGGACATCTCCATAGTGAGTTCAACATATTTGAAAAAGATGTATATCCGAAAATTTCAAGTTTCATTCATCTCATAGTTAATCTAACAAAAAAAATTAAATGCTTAATTCTTTTAGTAAATACACTTTACTACAACTATTGTCATATCTTAATAACATATGCGACTATAATGGATGAACCAACAACTTCTTTTTTTTCTTTTACAATTACACACGTCACAAAAATTTTCGGACTGCTAGGTAACAAACTGCTACGGGTTCTTCTCTGAACTGACTTCCGACATTACTTTTTTTCTCAACATTAATTATTTATTATATAAACTCTGTTTTGAAAATATTGTAGTAATAATTTTATCCTTAAAAAAAAAACAATAATAACGGGGTTCGCCTCTGCCTGTGTAACCCCAACCCCGAGTCACGTCACTTTCCACGATATAGCGCGCAACTAGTTTTGACTGCGTTCGGGCAGCGGTCAGCACCGTTTCGGGCAGGTCCCTCTTCTCCTACTCTCTCTCTCTCTGTCTGTCTGTCTGTGCACTCAAAGTTCTCACTAAAAAAAAGGAAAAGAAAGAGAGCAAAAAAAGAAAAAAAGAAAAAAAAAAAGATAGATAACAATCCTACACATTCACTCACACTTTTTAGAGAAAGAGAGAGAGAGAGAAAGAGAAGGGAAAGTTTTTTATTTTTATTTATTTGTTAAAAAAAGAAAATGCTGTGAAAAATCTTTGCTTGATACTGTTTTTGAAGTGTTCTTTCATTGCTGGGTTTTTGAGGCACTCTTCTGCTGAGCATTCTGAGTGAGATCGGGTTTTTGGTTGTTGTTATGTGAGATTTGGGAGCTGGGTTTTGTGTAGGAGGTTGTTTGTGATGGTGGGTGTGGAATACCATTTGGATCTGAGAGAGATTTACTGAAAGAGAAAGGGAGAGTAATGGAAGGGAACTTTGTTATGGCTTTTCTTTCACTCTTCCTGATCTTCCTGTTTTCTCCATTATGCTTGATTTCAGCTAACATGGAAGGTTTGTTTTGATATTCATATACTTGCGCTTATTCTTTTAGTGTTTTTCTTTTGCTTTGATCTTTGTTTCTTAATTTCTGGATATGGGTTTTTTTTAAAAAAAATTTGGCAAACTAAGAAAAGAAAAAAAAAAAAAAAGACTTTTTGTTTTTTGTGTTGGTAGTGGAAATGGGTATGTTTAAGTTAGTTGAATTACTTATGTGATAATTGTATTTCTTAATAGTTTCCTTGTCTTTTGTTGATTGGCTACTGTTACTGTGTTTGTATTCAAAGTAATAATTTTGAGTAGATGGGTACTCAGCACAGCTTTTTTATGATTATGGTCAAGAGTTTGAAAGAATTTCCAAAGACAATTCTTTCTTTTCTGGATGCCCTTATGAGATGCTTCAGATATGGTTCAAGCTGGGCGCTTAGATTAGTGTACATTAAAATAATGAGTGGGTGATTTGTGAAAATAACGGCAGTTTTAGAATATTTGAATAGCTTTTAGTTTACCCTTCTCAAGATGGCCATAAAACCAAGCTATTTGATACAAAAGTATCATTTTTTTACCACTTTTCCGTTCTTTATGATCAACGAGGGATCCGCTAGTTTAACGGGGTCTGACATACATTTTCTTTACATTCAATATTAATTGCCTTTCAATATCCTCGAATCTGTTATTGAAGTGTCTTACTTTGAGCAACATTTAGCTTTCTTCTGATTTTTTTAGAGATTTGGAGGTGTTTCTGGTGATTGGAGATGAGTATACTTTCTCACTGTATCTTTTGAAGTTCATGATCATTTATTATCAGCACGTAATGGTGTTCACTTACATCTTGAAACAGGTGATGCTTTGCACAGCCTAAGGACCAATTTACAAGATCCTAACAATGTCCTACAGAGTTGGGATCCTACCCTCGTTAACCCCTGCACATGGTTTCATGTCACCTGCAACAATGATAATAGTGTCATAAGAGTGTAAGCTGCCTGCCTCTTTTATGTCATTGAAGTACATGCATATGCTGTAACTTTTGGATTTATTTTATTTTATTTTTTAATTTAGAAATATTTCGTATCACATTTTGCAATGGAAGCCTATTCTGATGCTTCTTTGAATGTGTTATCTCAGTGATCTTGGAAATGCAGATTTGTCTGGTTCACTTGTCCCACAGCTCGGCCTGCTCAAGAATTTACAGTATTTGTAAGTCGTACTTATTAAAAAATCCTCATTGCTAAGAGTGGCAAGTCTATAATTCCACCTATTTATAACTGGCCAACAAAGAGAGAGGGATTATGACTGACAAACCCTCATTGCTGAGTGTGTTTAGTCTATGATTCCATCTATTTATAATGACCAACAAAGAAAAAGGTCTTATAACTGACCTGACTCTCTGCCTTTGTGTATTTCATATAGGATGGAACTAAAGGAAATGCTATTTTATGTTCAGGAATTTTAGCTTTCAACAGATTATTTGAGCCTGACCCATTTAATATTGGACCAACCTATCCTGCTTAACAGCTCCTATAGATAAAAATTATTAAATCATCAATAAATATATATACATATACACACACACATATATGATTTCAAAACTAATAGAAAAGAATATTTTACTACTAGTTAAGCTGGCATGTCTAGAGGCCTTGATGAAAGCTAATCAATTTATAGAAAGGATTTTGGTTTTGTGAAACTAATCTGTTGTCAAACATTCTAGCAGGATTCCATTTATCCTAGGTGGGTTTGGGTTAAGTTTTACCATTTCAAGATTGAAATACCATATGTAATGAATGAGATTGCTCCATGTAAAGAACTGCCAATGGGCATGTTGTGGTCTTGATAGCTTGATAGTTTTAAGTTTGCTTCCTGCCAAAGCTCATTTGGTGTAGTGCCGTTCTAAAATTTTTTTTGATAATTTGAGGTCATTTTTATTTTTTCCCCATTGAGTGGCCATTGTAGTACACGGGTTAGCCCAACCCCATCACTTAAAATATCCAGTCCTAGTTGAAGGCAATATTTGATTCTAAGTTCTAACTCATCCTTTATCATCTGCCCCTACATTTAATCTAGACGGCTGTTTAGTGAATCAGAATATTCAGTGTTAGAGAGATGCAAATTCCCGAAGAAAAATTGTTAGTTTCTCATATGAATTACTGTAATTACTTGTGAATGTTATCCCAAGCTACATTCCATAAGTATTGAACAGGCCAGAGGGACATGGTATAATACATATTATAGGTAAGCTATATAGGCTCTTCGGAAAACTTCAAATTTTGATTTGGACTAGGTTCATAAAAATTTAACCATATAGAAGTCTTATGAATTACAATTTGTTTCTGTAGACATTATATACCACTTTTAACATTTCTGTGCACAATTCATTTATTTAATTTTTCTGACAGGGAGCTTTATAGTAATAACATAAGTGGAACGATTCCCAGTGACCTAGGGAATCTTACTAGCTTGGTGAGCTTGGATCTTTACTTGAACAAGTTTACTGGTCCCATCCCAGACACATTGGGCAAGCTGTCAAAACTGAGGTTCCTGTGAGTGTACTTTTCCTCAAATTTTTTTCCATGTTGTTCGTATACTTTCAATACCACTTATATTGTGTCATTTTGTGTATTTTTCAATATCATTTCCTCTAGAGTTAGAGTTAGAGATAAGTAGAGATCTCTTTGAAAGAAATGCCCAAGTCAATTCGCCGAATATACAAGGGTTGAGGCCTAACAAAAGGTCCAAGAACTGCAATGAGCACCTTGAGAACTAAGATTTAATGTAATGTGTCTGTATATCATACAATACGTTTAAATATATCGAAAGAAATAGAAATAGTAACATATGTTATTACTTGAAAAATCTACATAGCAGGACAGTAAAACTTTCAATTCTTCATGTTTAAGATTAAAATTGGGGTTTTGATGAATTGCATCTTTCTATAGAGTATTCTTGGGGCAGTAAATTGTGAACAAAGTTTGCAGAACTTAAGGACATTTTGCAATTTTTGAATTAAAAGACAAGTGTTTCTATATTTCCAAAATCCCTGGACTCTTGGGCTTAGCAACCCAGTGGAGGCTACAAGTTCGATTTCTTTTGTGTTCTATGTTGGAGAAATATATGTGTGAAATCAAATAGGATATTTGGGCTTCTGGATACCTAGTCCTGTCAATTAATAATAATCCCTGTTCAGTTTGATTCTAATTTGAGTAGCATCCCTTGATTGTTTTTGGATCTTAACATTATATTTTCTTGTAATGTTTGTGTAAGGATAGTCGGCTCAACAACAACAGCCTGTCAGGACCAATTCCTATGTCATTGACAAATATCTCAACATTGCAAGTGCTGTGAGTGCAAGATTTTCTAATATTCAATCTATCTCTCATGAGGGTGTGTGTGTTGGGGCATTTTATGATTGCAAAAATATTAAGTTGTCACATTGCATTCCCCAAATGCAGGGATCTATCAAATAACCATCTCACTGGTGTAGTTCCAGACAATGGCTCCTTTTCATTATTCACTCCCATAAGGTTCCTCGTTAATTATGTGAACTGTAATCTTCTCCAGTGAATTTGATTTTGAAGAGTATGCTGATAGCTATTTTCCTATCTGCAGTTTTGCTAACAACCAGGGTCTATGTGGCCCAGTTACTGGGCACCCCTGCCCAGGATCTCCTCCATTTTCTCCTCCTCCTCCTTTTGTACCACCACCTCCAATTTCTGCACCAGGTGATCTTATTATTGCTACTTACAATTTTAGTGCTACTTTTTCTCTCTTCATGCCCGAAATCTGATTGGCTTGGCTGTTACATTTGTTTTCCATTGATCTATCATTGTCAATTTCCAATTGAATTTTTTTTTTAGTCTTTAATTGAATTCTCATTTTTATATAGCAGCCACACATTTTACTTTGCACTTCCTTTGCTTTTTGTTAAATCTTTATTTAACTCCAGCTGTGTAAGAGCATATCATAACCAGCAGTGATGTTCATTTTGGTCCTCCAATTTGCTGGTCAATTGCATTGCATCTTGCATGGGCAGATATCTCTTGTTTTTCTCCACTCCTATTGATTTTATAGTACCTTATTACCTTAAATCCTTTTGTTTTTTTTTAACAAAAAGTACTTTAGCTCCAAAATTGAGATGAACTTCCTCTCCAAATGAGTTTTGAAGTAACCCATTCTCTAAGGCTAGAAATTTATTATGTGGATCACGTCTATATTTTATGTGGGCTTTTGATCATGTTTATGTTTTAGGTTGTTGCAATGTACGTCAGGAGATATGATGTAAACCAAATGTTCTAATTTTTCATTTCAATCTCATTTCAGGAGGGAATAGTGCCACTGGGGCGATTGCTGGAGGAGTTGCTGCGGGTGCTGCTTTGCTGTTTGCTGCCCCTGCAATTGCATTTGCATGGTGGCGTCGAAGGAAACCTCAAGAATTTTTCTTTGATGTACCTGGTTAGTCATTTTACTAAATGTTTGTTCTTTTGAACTTGGTCGATGGATTGATTGTCACTTCTTCACATCTCTCTACAGCCGAAGAGGATCCAGAAGTCCATCTGGGGCAGCTTAAAAGGTTTTCACTACGAGAATTACAAGTTGCAACTGATAGTTTTAGCAACAAAAACATTCTGGGTAGAGGTGGATTCGGGAAGGTTTACAAAGGACGCCTGGCAGATGGTTCGCTGGTAGCTGTAAAAAGACTGAAAGAAGAACGTACACCTGGTGGTGAGCTGCAGTTTCAAACAGAAGTAGAGATGATCAGCATGGCTGTTCATCGAAACCTCCTCCGGTTGCGTGGGTTCTGTATGACTCCAACTGAGCGGTTACTTGTTTATCCCTACATGGCTAATGGAAGTGTTGCATCATGTTTAAGAGGTATAGCTTGTTCGCATTTTCTACATTTTTATGATATTTTTACTGCTTCCATATAGACTGTTTCGTTTGTCTCGTTGATTGGGAATATTTCACCTGTTATTGACTTCCAACTTCTTACCCCTGCTTACTATTTTTTTTTTCTTCTTTACAATGTCTTATGTGCATATATTTTCTCAATAAAATGTAGCTGTTAAATTACCACTTATCCCAAAAGTTTAAGCTATTATTAGGAAATTGTGAATTTAATCATTTAACCATAGTTCTAACAGTAAGAAAATAATGTAATGAATTATAATTGTCAATCACTTCACATCTTAGCATTTGGAATGATCGTTGTAATTTTCAATTAATCTACTCATATTTTTTGCTTTGCATTCCTGTAGAACGCCCACCGTCTCAACCACCACTTGATTGGCCAACACGAAAGCGGATCGCATTGGGATCTGCAAGGGGCCTTTCTTATCTGCATGATCACTGTGACCCAAAGATTATTCATCGTGATGTGAAAGCAGCAAACATTTTGTTGGACGAAGAGTTTGAGGCTGTTGTTGGGGACTTTGGGTTGGCTAAACTTATGGACTATAAGGATACCCATGTTACAACTGCAGTACGGGGCACAATTGGGCATATAGCTCCAGAGTACCTCTCTACCGGGAAGTCCTCTGAGAAGACAGATGTTTTTGGCTATGGGATCATGCTTCTGGAGTTAATCACTGGACAGAGGGCTTTTGATCTTGCTCGGCTAGCAAATGATGATGATGTCATGTTGCTTGATTGGGTATGTTTATCTACTAACTGATGTTTCTTGGTTCAATTCACTTCCCTCTGCCATTTTATTTCATTAGCTTACTCCTAACCATGCAACTTGTCCAAGTTCATCTTGATTTTGCATTTCCTTTTTCTTTGGACCATAGGTTTTAAATTTATGTACCTGGGTGTTAGGCAGAGCGTATTGTTACTTAATGGTCAACTCACAGTAGATATTTGAACCATATGCCTTTCAGTGATTCTTTAGCCTCCAATGAGCTTCTCAGTTGGTATTTCATGGTGTCCCCACCAGACCTCTTCTAAAAGAGATTGGTCCTATCTGAAGTTTCTTCAAAGTTGCCAGTTCAAGCCTGCTTTTAGTGCAACAGAAGTAAATAAATGTTTAGAGGCAATGAGGAATAATAAAACATTACTGTCTAGGCTTTGCTTGGTTTTTTGGTTCCGTGACTTTCTTGCCAAATTTTTGTTTTCAACCAAAGGAAAAGAAAACGTAACCAAGCATGTTAGTCTGGTGAAAAGAATTGCAATAAAGAGAAAAAATTTGATGAACTATATATATATATATATTTTTCTGCACCAATAGTCTTTTTTTCTTGAGCTAAAAAGTGCTCTGGTTGTGAACATTTCAAATATCTGATACGACCTAGTGATTTCTCAGGTGAAAGGACTTCTTAAGGAGAAGAAATTAGAAATGCTAGTTGATCCCGATCTCCAGAACAATTATGTGGAAGCTGAGGTAGAGCAGCTAATCCAGGTTGCACTGCTTTGTACACAAGGCTCCCCAATGGATCGGCCGAAGATGTCGGAAGTGGTGAGAATGCTTGAAGGTGATGGCTTGGCAGAGAGATGGGATGAGTGGCAAAAGGTGGAAGTTCTCCGGCAGGAAGTGGAACTTGCTCCTCATCCTAACTCTGATTGGATTGTTGACTCCACAGAAAATCTACATGCAGTCGAGTTATCTGGTCCAAGGTGACCCTGGCACAGTAGAAGTAAAGAAAAAATTACGACTTACTTTTTTTTTAATTATAAAATTTTCTTCCTTTTTTTTTTTTTTGGCCCTCCTTTTCTTAATGACCATATTCTGATTATGTATCCTGTAAGTCAACTCTTGTATTCATTACATTTGTGCATATGAGTCAGCTTTGTCAAGGTGCAATTTGTATCATTTGCTGTAGTTTGATGAAGCCTTGATGTTTTTTGCCTAGATGAAGCTGTGGCAATTCAATCTTTTGTGCTCCCAGTTTAATTGTTTTTCTGATCTGATTATGATATGGGAAAGGAAGTGTAGCAAAAAATCCTCATAGTGGAACTTCCCCATTGGCCACTGAAAACATTTATGCATTATGCCCCACAATTGGAGACGTAGTGATTATTCCAATTGACTAACAAACAGACTGAATCATCTCAGATGGGGAATATTTAGACATTATTGTTTCAAAAAATAAATATGCAATATCTCAATATATCTGTGCTTCATTTACGTCCAAAGTAGGGGATTCTATTTCTGTGGTATGAAATATTTCTATTAGCCTTGGGAGACCAACTTTTTGGTACAAAGTTTTAGTGCTATGGCATCAGCACTTTAAACCCACACCATTCCTATTCTCCTAGGCCCCTCACCATGATTAATTACTATGGTGGATTTTGATTTTTGAGTTGCCTTAAAGCCTCTACTATTTTTCGGTTTGGTGGAAGCTGGTTGACTAATCTATAGATTAGAAATTTTTTTTTTTTTTTCCTTTTTTGATAACCTAATAGATATAAAAGTTGCAATCCATGTCAATGTTCATTACATCGCGTGGTTAAATCGCCTAGTAGCTAAACCATATTCCTTCCTGCCCGAATTAACTTTACATAAATTGACAAAATCAAAGCATCTAGGACTAACGATCAAAAACAAAGAAAAAAAAAAGCATCTTAGACTAGATATAAAAATGTAATTATTCAGTGCTCCGGGAGCATAACAAATGCATGCTCTCCTCTCACATAATAGTAGATCTTACTAATTAAATTCATAATGAGATTCACTATTCATGTCAGAGCACGCATTTATTGTGCCCCGAAAGTATTATATAATTACTAGATATAAAAAGATGTTCAGTAATAATGTGATTAATCAAAAGGATGTCATATATGGGTCAAATTTCTATTTATTCAGCCAAAAAAAAAAAAAAGTTTAACTTGTGTATAATTTAGAGCCTTTGATTTTTTGGCATCCCCCAAACAAGTGAAATAAACAATAATTCTAGAGTTTTACAATATATTTCATAATTATTGACATGCCAACTTGTAATGGTAGATAATAATGTAATGTTAGTGGTGAGCTTAAATGAGAACCAACAAAAATTTGTCAGCTTAAATATTATGATAAGTGTTTTGAAAATTATTGTGCTGGTAATATTACTCATGAAATAATACCCACCTCCCAATTGGCGTTTACATCGCAGACAAAAATCTACTACTAATTAAGAATAACCACAATTATATATACGCTTTTACCTTATAAATAACAGACTTTATACATTCAGAGTATTCCATACAAGCATCACAAATTCGAATTGAGTCTTCATATATGTTGTAAGTTTAGACACATGAGTTTTCATATAAATATAATTGACACAAAATTAGAAGTTAATTGGAATGACACTAGACATGAAATTGGAGTGCATTTAAAATCTAAATACACTTGGCATCAACTTATAGTGCAATTAGAAGGACACTAGGCACAAAATTAGAGTGCAATTAGAATGATTCACATTGCTTCTTTAAATTGTTGATCACATGTCACATTATCTCTTTACATTCTTCTTACTTGTAAAATATTGAGATGATCAAGGATCAATTACTATTTCATCTTTAAATGTCTAAAATTTTTGTATTTTTAAAAAATTATACAAAAAATTGTGAGTTTACTGATCAAATAGTAAATAACTTCTTCACTATTTAGTGTTCTTGTTGGAGATGAACATAGATCTAAATTCATAATTTTCTTTTTTCTTTTTTATTTTGTTAAAATTGATAAGTTAATTTTTTTTAATTGGATGTTGATATGGCATTTTTATTATTATTTTATTGGTCACGTTAGCATTTAGTGTGCCAACACAGCAATCCGTTTGCCACGTAGGATATTTCCATTAGTGAGATAACGGTAGGGACCAAAATGGAACGCAATTTTCATTTAGGGACTAAAAGCAGGAAAATAAAAAAATAGGGACCAAAATGAGAATATGGTCAAAATGTAGGGACCAAAAAGATATTTACGCCATATATATATATATATATAGAAAGATAAATGTTTTTTTTTTTTTTTTTTTTTTTAAAGATAAATGTTGAGTATTATGCAGGTGTATGTAAATATAAGTTGGCTAAAAATAGAAAGTGTGAAGTTTTTATATCAATTTAGCTAGGCTAAATTGTGTTGATGCTCAACTATTTCATAGATTATAACGAGGAACATCTAAATATATAATTCGCTTCAAAATTAGGACAATAAGACAAATCAACTAAGAAACGTACTTAAACTTCGCTATAGATTAGTCTTATATTAGTAGGAGGGGAAATAAGATTTGAACCCTAAATGTCTCCGTTGAAAAGACTAAGAGGTGTTAATCAATTGAACTACAAGACTCTTGGTAGATATGAATCTTACTGTGGACAACAAAAGATCACAATAATTTCACTACATTCTTAAAATAGCCTAGCTATTCACATACAAGTGATGGTCATTAAAAATTAATTAAATTGCAAATTTTAGTGGGCCCATATGTTAGATGATAGACTAATTTTAAAATATTGTGAATTTTTGTTATGTCTATAACTCTATATTGATAAGATATCTAGACAATCTACTCTATTGTTTGAAAGATTAACCAACAAAACTTTAAAAAAAAAAAAAATTATTAGGCGAAACAGTTCTGACCTTTTTTTTTTTTACCTTTTAAGAAATCAAATTGCTTGACTTCGCAAGACTGCCAAAAGCACTCGTATCAACTAGTGCAAATTTTTGTTTATTTTTACTTTTTAGTATTAGAACCTACATTTTCTATTTTACATACTAAACTCTTCACATCAAACTATTTGTTTACACTACATTTCATTAAGGACTTTACTCAATATCTTTTTATTAGAGGTGAATTTTGAGAATTTCACTATTAGATTACATTTTTTTTCTTATATCCTCCATGCTTGCAAAATTTCAAGAAAATTAAAGATCAATAGCTATACCATCATTAAATTGTTTTAATTGTTAGTTTTTGTAAAATGTTATGCATAAAATATAAGTTTATAGATCATATACTAAATAATATCCGATTGACACAAAATTTTAAATGTGTATTAAGAGTGTAAAAAACATGCAATTTAACGGTTAGATTTTCAAAATATGTAATAATGTTTATTTTCTTAATTTTTTTTTAATTATTTCTCTTTTTTCACACACAACCACCACTGTCCACTCTTTTCTTTCACCTTCTATATATTTAAAAATAAAAATAAAAAACTAAATGCAAAAAGAATACTATCAATGTAAATTTACACAGTTACTAAAGCAACTACGCATTTTTACACAATTTTGCATAACCCAATATGGGTGAATTTTAAGTTTGATTGGTTAAAATGTGGTCATTTTTCTATTATATAAGCACTTATGCGAGTGCTCTAAGCATGGATTTCTGACTTAGTAGAGCTTAGTATAGAAAGGAATCACCAAAAAAGAATTCTTACAACATGAATTCATCATTCTCTATAGCATACTGTGTCAGCAACTTCCCTGACTAACCCATTTGAGTAAACTGCTAGACATTAATAACCAGATATCACTATGATAATAGCAATAAATGTTTGTTGACAACAACAAACAAAAGCAATACATGGTTATTCATCAAAAAGCAATACATAGTTGTACACTCAACGATCCTTTTGGCTTGCCAACATACTGTAGCATCAACTATCAAGAATGGTTTTTCAACCACAAAGGCAGTTCCATATTCTTGATCCTACCACAGTTCATATAAACACAAAGGGAGCCCTTTAATGTAGATTACACCCCTATAAACATCTAATAACTGCACTCTTTACAAATAAATGAAAAGTAAAACCACAATTAAAAGTTCTACGATACCTCATACCATAACATCCACTCACCAGTATGACCATGAAACAAAGATGAAGAAAGGCCTTACAGGTATATAATTCAACTTAGAGCTCATGGGTGGATCGGGAGTTATCTATGGAAGAATGAGCAGCTGATTCAAGATTTGGATTCTGTGATGATGTAAACAAGTTTGGGTATGAGAAGTATGGATCATCATCCATTGAAGTCAATCTCTGGGGCTGGTGCTGACCAAGCTCATTTTCAAAACCATGATCATTTGGAAGAGAGGAATCAAACTCAGCTTTGAGCGTGTCAAGAGAAGGAAGACTTGATGCCTCTGATCTCAGGGAGTCTTCATGACCCTGATGGGCATCCAGAGAATTTAAACCAACATCAGAATTGCCAAATGAGTTATGATGATCAAAATGAGACCTTTCTTCATTGGCTGACTGGTGAGGAATATCGTTATAAAACACGTTCTCGCAGCTATTTTCAGGGACTGTGTCACTATTTTTATTGGTAAGCTCACTAATTCTGATCTGTGCCAGACTCGCTGCTGAGCGAGCTGCAGCTGCTGCACGTTCAGCACTCTCCGCAGCAGCCTGAGCAGCAGCCAAGACATCCTGCAAATCCACGTTGGCCTCACTTTTTGCTCTTGAGAGTGGTGTTGGTGATTTACTTTGTGTCACAGAAAATGATGCAGAAGATAGTGATGGAGCAGAGATAAATGGCACAAATTGTCTATCTTCCATACCACCAACTGGAACACTAGGTTGTTCATCTTTGTTAGCCACTGATCTTTCTTGCATCACTTCCTCAGTTTCCAAGTGTTGTCCATGTGATGGATTTTCAATTCCTCCAATACTTTTTGATGATTCGTGATCTATATTGGGGTGTGAAGTAGTTTGTAAAGATGGGAACACGGCTGGTGCTGACGCAACATTTGCACTTGGCTGTAATGATACCTTAGGAACTTCAGGAAAATCTAATGGATCAAAGCTGGAATCAGAATCTGGCTGTTCTTTGTGCGGTTGTTCAGGGGCAGAGTACAATGTTTCATCGTGTTTTTCATCAGGAAGGGGCATTTTAGACCCACTTACAAACTGTGTTGGGCCATTCTGACACCCAAAAAAAAAAGAGAGAGAGTAAAGAAGACATGCAAAGTAGGAACAGAAATTAATAAGGATTTAGACAGAGTAATAGACAGGGATGTAATTCAGATACCAATAAATCTTCATGTGGTTTTAAAAACTCAGTTTCAGAGGCAGCAGGATCCCAATCTAACTCATGCTCTTCAGCTATTTCTTTCAGAAGCTTTAGTTTCTTTTCAGGTGAAGGTGCACGAACAGATAGCAGTTCTATTAACTGCAGTGTAATTCAGAGGAAGATATCATACAAAGTTGAAGAGTAAATATTAGTCATCTTCACAGTTAAGTCACACTATCATAAAAATTAATCAGACCTGACGATTAACACCGCAATCTGGCATGAGCTCTGTTGCAGCTGCCACAAATTCCTTCCCATATTTGGATGCAAATAGCATTTGAACCTGCAGCAACTCTGGTAGATCAGCACATCTTGGTGCTGCAAAGCACACACTGGATATTGCTTCCTTCAAATCTAGAGGACATTCCCTGGAATAAAATTGATGGTTTAGACTTTCAATCGTTGAATATTGGGTGAGTCTTGACTGTGAGTAACCAGAAAGCTCCTAAGAGTAATAGAATTTTCTGTTTTAAGGGTTACAAGAAATTAAATGCTGAATCTAACAAAACAAGTAGCATGCCTAAACACATATAATAACATTCATGGCACTAACAGGAACAGGTAGTGGGAATATTGGAAAGCATAAACAAATTGACAGTGTGAAATACTGTAAAGCTCCAAGAGATACGAAGTAATCTAACCAACGACCTCTTGTGCAGAGGTTGTAATAAATTCAAACACTGACTTAAACAATGAAGTGGCTGATATAATGGCATTATGCCAAATGAAGCGAATAGGGGGATACACAGATAAATCAACGGTATGAACTAGAGTAAAGCTCCAGTAAATCCAAAGATAACTCATTGCGCTCATCACAAGCTTCTTCAAAAACCGTGCTAAGCTTCCCACAACCAATGGCATTGGTGACCTAAATGAATTTGAAACCCAGAAGGTCAAAAGTCACAACCACCAAACTACATCAAGTCAGGTAGTGAGCAACTTACTCAACCCCATAATTACCTTCAGGGCCAACTAGGCCACTACCAAGCAGGAATTTGTGAATGACTAAGCTCAGCTTCTTGTAAGTAGGCTATAGCACACTACTATAGATGTCTATAATGCACATATTGACATAAATAAATCTGTCTGGCAAAAACTGAACCAATGTAATTTTTTACCCCCTGGAGAGGTCCATTCTAAGATTTAAGCTGAAATAATAATTAAAAAATTTATACATGTAGCTGCATGGGGGTGTGATAATTAACTTGTTTCCATACATGTTTATACAGAAACTACTTTTAGTGTTACCCTACACTCTCTGTGTCTGTGCATCTGTCTGACGATGGGAGTTCTGATGTTCAAGGATAGCCACTTGAACTTGGAAGTATGAAAATCCTGATTAATGACATCTGTAGAAATATTTGCTAAAATGTACTCCCCATGTGGCGGCTCTTTGAGTTTTGCTCTCTAAGGGATAGGATGCAGAGTGCAGTTCCTCTATGTCTGATGTGGATCATTTGGCAAGAATAGAATATTGCATCTTTAATAGTGTTGAACACACACTAAACAATATGAAATCTTTGTTTTTATGATGCTTGTATTCTTTTTTTCTTTTTTTTTGATAAGTCGATCCTCGTATGCTTTGATGACTCTTTTAGGCAGTATTCAATGCTCTTCATTTTTTGTATTAAATATATATATATATATATATTGCTCTCTTTAATATTAGATTGTAAGACAATGATGTACACTCCTAATGCACCATTTCAGCTTTTTCAATAGATTTATTACATATGAAGAACAAAAAAAAAACAACCAAGTTTTACTCAAAAACTTTGGAATCAGCTATAGATCCTCAAAAGACTAATGAGGGTCGACCACATTCATTCTTTTCTACTGTCCTATCATGTAAAAAATCATACTCTCTATCACCATACTAATTGACATTTGATTTTTTGCTAAATACTACTTTTATTAATATTATTTTAGGTTTGATAAGAGACCATTAGCAATGTTTTTTTTTTTTTTTTCGATTATTATTGGCAATTTAAACACACACATGATGCATCTTAAACTCACAACTGCACCCCCAACCTAGGACTTATAAGGGTGCCAATTGAGTTAGAGCTCATTGGCTTTCTAAAATTTAATGATTTAAATTAAAACTATACATAAATGTATCAAGAACCTTACATTGCTATTGTTTTTACTTTTATCTCACAAACATCCAGGCTATATTCCATTTTTTGGGGTCTCAATTCAAAGTTCACTGAATTGCCCATGTTTGTTAAATTTAACTTCTAGTGAACTTTCAAACCACTTTAGCTGAAAACTTATGTTTTTCACGACAACCCTCAATTTGATTCTAACAACACCATGAATGTAATCAAAGAAGAGTCATATTCTAGGTGTGCTTTGTAAGCTGGATATAGAAAAGGCTTATGATCATGTGAATCGGGACTCATTATTTTATCTGCTGGATAGGATGTGATTTGGGGAGAGATAGAGGAGTTGGATGAAGTTCTGTGTATCCACTGCTCGTTTTTCTGTTCTAGTTAATGGCTCTCTAGATAGCTTTTTAAGTAGCTCCCATGGTTTGAGACAAGGAAACTCTTTGCCACCTCTATTATTTCTAATGGTCATGGAAGTGTTGAGTAGA
Organism: Notholithocarpus densiflorus; assembly: GCA_030021035.2. Taxonomy (NCBI): domain Eukaryota; kingdom Viridiplantae; phylum Streptophyta; class Magnoliopsida; order Fagales; family Fagaceae; genus Notholithocarpus; species Notholithocarpus densiflorus. Next base: position 9,034,708 of record JARYZH020000007.1, read on the forward strand.
CTATTGAAAAAGAAAGAAGAAGGAGATTTCATCCATGGCTTTCACGTGGGGCTTAATAATTACGAGTGGGTGAATATTTCACATCTTTTGTTTGCAGATGATACCATTCTTTTTTGTGATGCTTTTAGAGAGCATTTGTTATATATTCGGCCGGTTTTAATCTGTTTTGAAGCTCTTATTGGCTTTAAAGTTAATGTGGGGAAAAGTGAATTAATGCCTGTGGGGGAGATGAGTAATTTGGCTGCATTAGCAAATGTTCTCTATTGCAAAATTGGTAGTATGCCAATGACATATTTGGGAATGCCTTTAGGTGCAAACTATAAGGCAACCTCAATTTGGGATCCCATTTTGGAGAAGATGGAATGGAAATTGTCGAGCTGGAAAAGACTTTATTTGTCTAAGGGAGGTAGACTTACATTATTAAAATCCACTCTCTCAAACCTTTCCACATACTAATTATCCTTATTCACCTCTTATCAAAAAAAAAAAAAAAATTATCCTTATTCACCATTCCCAAGTTTGTGGCTGAGATATTGGAGAGGCTTCAAAGGAATTTCTTAAGGGGAGCTTTGGAGGAGTTTGAATATTCCTTGGTGATTGAGATAAGGTACGTTCACCTATCAAATCAGGGGGTTTGGGGATTAAGAGGCACGTGCATTTTAACCAGGCTTTGCTTGTAAGTGGTTGTGGCATTTTGGGCATGAAGTTTCTCATTTGTGGTGACAAGTGATTGTCTCTAATTATGGAGAGGATAGGGGGATTGATGTAAGAAAATTGTTAGAGGCACTCATGGGTGTAGCTTATGGAGGAGTGTATGGGCAGGTTGGAATAGTTTCTCTTCACATGTGGCTTTCATTGTTGGAGAGGGTAACCGTATATAGTTTTGGCATGACCGTTGGGCTGGGGATCTCCCTCTAAAATTGCAGTTCCCGGATCTATTTGAGTGTTCAGTGGAGAAGGATGTTTTTATTTCTGATGTATTGGAGACTCAACCAAATGGACAGGTAAGGAGTTGGAACTTGGAACCTGAGATTTCACAGGGCCTTTCATGATTGGGAGATGGATGTTGTTTGCTCTTTCTTTGAGTTCATTTATTCTCAGGTTCCTGAGGGAGGGGATGGATAAGAAGAGACGGTGTCTTAAGGAGAATGTAAAATTTGATTCCGGTCTTTTTATAAAGAGATTCGGGGAACTACTATTGTCATCTTTCCCTTGGAAAGGTATTTGGTCCGTGAAGGTTCCCAAGAGGGTGTTGTTCTTTTTGTGGACAACAGCATTGGGAAAGATTCTTACTTTGGATAACCTTACAAGGAGGGTTTGCCATTGGTAAATTGGTGCTATGTGTGCCGAAGTAATGGAGAAACAGTGGATCATCTTTTAATCGAATGCGATGTTGCTTATGCTTTGTGGGGGAGATGTTTGGGATTCAGTGGGTCTTGTAGGGGAATGTTGCTTCTTTGCTATTTAGTTGGAGAAATTGGTCTGGCAAACAAAGTTCAAATATTTGGAACATGGTACCAGCTTGTTCAATGTGGCTAGTTTTGAAGGAGCGGAATAGTCGTACCTTTGTTTATTCTCGGATTTGGGGTTTCACACATTGTTCTTCAATTTTAGAGTTTCAAGATTCTCGTAGATTTTAATTTTGAGTTATCTATACTTTTTGTCACTTTGTTTCATTATCGTGAACATAAAGTTTTTTTTATTATTATTAATAATACTACATTACTTACTAATAGAAATAAATAAAAATGAATGTAATCGAAATCAGCTTTATAGAGTTGCACATCACTATTTATTTAATTCAACAAAGCATAAATCAGAACAAGAACCCAACATTACAAACGAAAATAGTAAGTAAACACAAAGCGAAAAAACATAGTAGAATACAGTAATTAGTTACCTTTGAGATTCAATAATGGGAAGGCGGACGGCAATAAGCTCAGAAAAGAGCTCGAGGATCTCCTGAGCTGCCATCATATTCTCTTCTCTAATAATATGCTCTACCTGGAAAAGGAATTGGAAATCAAACCTCAACAAACAGTAGAACAAAAAAAAACAATGCCTTAGTCCCAAATATTTTGGGGTCGGCAATGGACTATAGCCTCAACAGAATTAGTCAGGGTCAGTCACAGGTATTCTTTTCCTCCATTCTATTCTAATTGACATGTCCTTTTTAACTACTTATCCTAAAGTTATTTTTGGTCCATCCTTCCCACACCCAAAACCACGCTCTCCTTATGTGTCAACTAGTAATTGGATTTTAGAACTTTCAAGTGGGTCCACCGCGGGTACCTGAGCACTAATCACAAGTTGACACACATGCAGTAGTTGGAATTGGGTGTGTCCCTAGCATTATTCCAGCTCGAATAAACTCACTCTTATGCTTTGTTTGTTTTGCCAATAATGTTTTCTAAAAAATGAGTCATTTTTCAACCTTAAATGAGTTAAAAAGAAGTCTCATAACTTCCCTAAATTAGCTTGATGTGAGATAGAGTTGTTTTCCAAAAAAAATTTGTAGAAAATAATCTCTAAAAATAAGACATACTTGTTCTGTTATCCAAGATAGTTTTCTTTTAACTCATTTTGTCCGATGCTACCATGCAGTAGGAACATGGAAAATTATCTTTACACAAGATTTTCTATTGAAACAAACATAGTGAGCATTACGAGGATTAATGGCTCAACAAATAATAATAATAATAATAATAATAAATAAAAAAAAAAAAAAAGAGATACCCGAATGCGAGCAGTGGCTTCTTGACCGGTTTCAAGAAGCTTGGCAATGTCACGGCGCATCTGTCTTATCTGAATCTCTCTCCTGTTCCTCAGCAACTTTATCCTCGGAATCGTCAATTTCAGAAGTGTTTTACTGTTTATTCATCATTCAATTTTCAAAAATATATATATAAATAATTTATGAAATCAATCAGAAAAGAAAAATACATAATAATAATAATAATAATAATAACAATTAAAAGACAGACAGAGAGAGAGAGCGAGAAAGACAGACCATTTGGCAGCTTTGAAGCCCTTGCTAAAAAAGGAATCGAGCATCGACATGATCAAATCCAATTCTTCTTCTTTAGATCACAATCAGACTCTCTGAAGAAGAGAGGGACAACTTTTATTTGAAGAGTGAGAGAGAGAGAGTTGTTTATCTATGATTCTATATCTATATATATGAATGAGATTTTGGGGGGTTTTACCGACCATACATACGCGTATTACGTATCAAAAATCATCTTTGAAGTGTTTGCTTATGAGAGAAGGTAAAGGATCTAGATTTCTAACAGATAAAAAGGGGGTCTTAACTCTTTAACTCTTATTAATTCTAATAGAGATGTGAACGCGCGTCACTACGTTGGCCTGTTTCTGTTTGTTTGCTCAGCTGTGGATGCAAATGGTTGTAGGAATAGGTAGGAGAATAGGACACATTTAGGGGGTCCCAACTAGGTTGCTGCCTTGGGCTTTACTTTTTTTTTTCCTATTATTGGGCCTTCATTTTTTTTTTTTTTTTTTTTTTAACTATCCTTCTCGGGATTTGCTTTGCCAAACTGTAATTTTTCAAGGTGACACTTTATTCTCCTTGAATTACTCTATTAACCTGACAGAATAGTACTTTTTAAGAAAAAATTTAGACGGATAGTACAATAGTGAAATTATTTAGTTACATAGACTCTTTTTAGAACTTGAAGATGTCAAAATTGAATTCCAACCCAAAATCGAGTTTATCAAACTCGAGTTTCAATTAATTTAGATTGCATGATAGTCTGACATTATATAACAAATTGAAACTCGAGTTTGCTAACCTCAATTTTGGGTTGGAACTCGAGTTTGTCTAACTTAAGTTCTAAAAAGAGTCTACATAACTAAATAACTTCACTCACATGTTATTTTCTTAAAATTTTTCTTAAAAAATACTATCCAACAAATTTTGCCATATTAACATCATTTGATATTTTATGAGAATGAGAATCCGTAAAAACTTATTAACTCAATTTATATGAAAAATATTGTTAAATTTTTTGTATATATAACATTTTTCCTTGATATTTGGGTCCAATTCTTTTCCCACTTAAAATTCTCTCTTTTACTCTTATTTTTAGATAGATGAATGACGCCTGGAAGACAAACAATCCAAAGGTTAAAAAAAGTACATGTCTTTCTTTGCCTCTTTCTCCAACATCATCATTGTCAACCTGAGCATTATGAGTTTGTCACTCACTCTCATCACAGTCTCCCTATATATCACCATACGCAAAGGCAAAAGCAATAACAAATTAGCAATGGTAGTTTCACAATTCTCAGCAACTTCTACTAGATGATCAGAGGCATTACAATTGCAATGTGATTCTCGCTCTAGATTACTCGACGGTGTTTCTCAGTGATGAACATGTCCAACTAGTCCAAATATATATATTTTTTTTAATGATCCAATATCCAAGAAGGTCTCTCTTTGCCCTGATCTTGAGTTTTGACTTCAAATCAATTCGCTTTTACCCCTTATTCTCGGGGGCTGCTCTATGTGTTGGTGAGGGTGGTGACGTGAGTTGTTATTGACTACCCTACAAAGAAACTTGACCACCCAAAATAAAAATTTGAGTCTATTAAAAATAAAATTTGACCTCTTCAAAATTTTGGTCTGTTGAAGGTTAATTTTAGTAATTTGCATTAAAACAACAATTTTAGATCAATAGCTTAATTGTCAAACTGCACTTTTATCATATGTTTAATTATGATTTTTAAAATTGTGTTTTCAAAAGACATATTTTAAAATCGCTATTTTTTATAATAAAAAAATCACACTTTTTCAAATAACTTGTCTATTAGCACCTGTTTTAGTCTTTAGTTGTATTTCTTGGATTTATGTGATAAATTTTGTACATATGCATATGCACAAAAATAATACTTGAATGCTTTATTGAACATGATTAATGTAATGGTTGAATGCCTAAGTTGAGTATGTTAAGTGACCTTATAGTTTATCCTTTATTCTTTTGCTAGCATTATGGACAAATTTCTTATAAGAAAATCACTTGTATTGTAAGATGCATATCCTAAGCGAATTTGTAATGACTTGAACAATTTTCTTTTGGATCCTAGGATATGAGAAAAGGTCTCATATTTTCATCATGATGAATTAAGAAGAGGATATTTACAAAAAGGTTCTTCTTAACCTCTTACCCATAATTTCCCTAAATAAAAAATTAGTGGAGCGTTGCATCGATTTAATCATGATTGGTTTAAAGAACACAAAAATTGGTTGGAACATATCATAAAAAAAGGATGATGGATTTTGTTTATATTGTTACTTATTTAGGCAAGATGTTGGTAATTGAATGGGAGATCAGTAGATGAATGATTGATTAGTTGTGTACATTGAAAAATATGTAATTGATAGCAATGATAATGAAATTATTATACAATGATTTCACTATTCATATATGAAAACTCATAAAAGAAAATTTTTAAATTTTATATATTTGTGTGTGTGTGTTTTTATTTTTATTTTTTTGTGATGTCAACATATTCAAGTTTTAATTTTATTAATGTGTTAAAAAAAATATAAGTTTCTTAATGACCACTTTAAAGAAAATTATTAGAGCCGCCACTGCTTATTCTCCGACAACTTTTTTGTCTTGACACTAGTGGTACATCTCTCAAATAATCAAACATTCTGTAGATATGTAGAGATTTGTTTGGACAGGAAAAATCAAGAAGGTCTTCCATAAACCCTAGACACCTTCTAACATTAAACACACAATAATTAATAAAAGCGTAACTAACAAAGCCATTAATCAGGATTTATATACAACCATTACATAACGACTAGATAATCCATAATAGCTCCATCAGCTACATTCAGACCCTTAATCACCCCAATCAGGGACGGACCTACAGTAGGGCAGGGGGGGGCCATTCCCCCCCCCCCACAAAAAAAAAAAGCTAGTACCCCCCCCAAAAAAAAAAAAAAAGCCAGTATATTAAATTTTCGTCCTAATAGCTCCCCAATTAAAAAAATAAATAAATAACTGGTATACGAATAAATCTGAAAAATCACCGACAAACTCTCATAAAAAAAATAATAATAAAAACCGACAAAATAAAAAATAAATATGGACTGAAATCTAAAAACCTAAATTACAATTCTCAAATTTTTACCCTAACCTCACTCTTCCTCCACTCAACCTCATCAAGCATCAACGCCTCCTCCAATCTCCATCACTGCTGCTGAGTGCTGCTGCTGTTCTTTTCCTCAAATCAGATCCGGACTGTTGGTCTATTGCTGCTGCTGCTACTCCTCCTCAGATGCTTGATCACAGTCACACACGGTAAATCTAAGAAATTTCTCTCCTCTTTCAATATCAGATTTTTGTTTTTTTGTCTTTGCCCAGTTAGCCCTCTGTCCTCTGCGTTTTTTGATGAATTGTGTTGACTGTATTTCAGTATTTGTGAATTGTGGCTTACTGGCTTTTATTGGATTGGTGGGTTCACTGTGTTGTGTCATGTCATGTGTGGACCGTAGACTTAGTTGGTGTTTGTGGCTTTGGATTGAGACTTGGGTATTGATTACTGTGTAAAGTGTAATTGTTTATTTGTTTTTGGCTTTTTGCTTTTTTGATTGTGTGGACGCAGGACCAGTTTCAGACTTTGTTTGTAACTTTTTTTTTGTTTTTTTTGTTTTGGTTTTAACTATAAAGAAATAAAGTGGGACTAGGATACAGTAGGATGTAAGTATGTGATAGTGAATTTGTTATTTGTGATAGTATTTGGTAGTCCTCGTTTTGTCACTTGTGAGTACTGTTAATTGTGAAAACTAGTCTTTGGTAAGTCATAAGTGACTTTGATAAATGTGTTGAAATGTTTAAAAAACACTTTTTTGTATATTATTTTTTGTCGACATTTTTATAATATCAAATATTTAAGAAACACTTATTTTATATGTAGTATTTTGTTGAATATGAAATATGTGTTAGTTTTTATTTTCATAAAAAAAAAAAAAAAATTGTTTTAAGCTTTGGCCCCCCTCAGGTTCAAATCCTAGTTCTGTCCCTGACCCCAATTAAGAGAGGCCACTTAAATGACCCTTTAAACAGTCACATTAGGCAAGTATAAAAGCCTACCTATAGCAACCAAAAGTGGTAGAAATCATTTTTATTTTTTTAAATTCAAATTTCATTTACATAAAATACTTAAATATCTCTGTTTGTATTTAATTTTCTACTTTTTTTATATATAACATGTTTGGATGATGTATCGTTTGAATTGGATGAAATGACATGAGATTGACCACCTTAGCGTAGGAGACCGGTTTTTAACGGGCAAAATGGGTGCCTAATACTTTCCTTTTTTGTAACTTAGCCTTCAAACCAAGATCAAGGATTCTAGGTTGAGAAATGTTTTCTTATTTTTCCTTGTAAATTAAATAAGTGACGATTCAATGTAAAACACTTAATCTAGGAAATGAAGAGATTTATAGTGTAAAAGTCCATTTTGAGCGACGACTAACATGAATCCCACCCATTCGCATGAGTTAGGCCTAATTGTAAAAAAATGCTATAGACACTCGATTTTGCACCCATGATTTAATTAAGGAGAATGACTGGAATGACCATTCGTGTACCCAAAAAAATCATGATTGCATTACATGCATTAATTTGTTCGTTGCATATCATAAAAATGATCTTGAGATTCTAACGGTCGCAACAGTAGGGCTGTCCACGGGTCGGTCCGGGTTAGGTTTGTGCCCAACCCAAAACCAACCTGCCGAAATCGGGTGGGAAAAAAATGCACCCGCCGCCGACCCGCCAGAGTAATCGGGTTTGGCGGTTTAGACCATCAACGGGTGGCGGGCAGGTCGGTCAGAGTCATAGATCTGAGAATACGGCGAGAAAATGGTGAAAAAAACACAGATCCGGCGAAGAAACCCAGATTTTGGTGATATTTCCCTTAGATCCAGTGAGATTTCACCAAATCCAACGAAAATCTCACCAGATTTGATGAGATTTCGTTAGATCTGATCAAAATCTCACCGGATATAAGGGAAATATCGCCGGAATCTCGATTTCTTCGCCGGATTCTGGAAAACTATCGACGAATTTTGGAAATTTTGGTCGGGATCTGGAAATTTTGGCCGGAATCTAGAAATCTTTCGATCGGTTTTGGTTTTTCGGGTTTTAGGGGAGGAAAACCGAAACCGACCTGCCGGAATCGGTTTCTGGTGGTGAAGACCCGTCGCCGACCCGTCGAAGTAGTCTGATCGGCCGGATTCGAGTCGGATCCGGTCGATTCTTCGGGTGGGTTGGGTTACCGGATCAATCTGGACAGCCCTACGTGACGGTATGCCTGGTTTCCAAGTCGGACCATCGGATTGGAAGATATCGCATGATCATGTGTGCACGGTCAGCATACATTATGTCTAGGTGGAGTAGGCCATGCATGATTAATTTAAATTAATTCTGATTGGCTAAACAATTAAAATTAATTAAATAATTTTGTGATTGGTTGATGATTAGTGTCAAAAATAGGATTGCTTGCATGGGAATAAAGGGGATGGTTGGATACTAATAAAATTATGGATAATCTAGACTTTATCAAGATTTTTATTTTAGAATATTTATCTACAAGATAATTGTTGCTGAAAAGATCTAAATTATCCAGAAAGGAGTTAAAAATCTTAGAATATGGATTGAAAACATGTCTAAGTGTAAGTCCCAACTCAAGAAAACCTAAAAAAAGAGTCCAAAACGCACCCGAACACGAAAGCATGATTGGCATCCAAGAGTGCCATTCGGCACTTTTGGAGTGTCGATCGGCACTTTCAAAGTGCCGAATGGCACCTATTAAGGCTTTGGCCCAATGGTCTTCGGGTGACGATGAAACACATCATTTTCGACTTTTTAGTAGAAGGACACGTCCCGGTTCGTATTCTAATCGTCTTTGCTTATTTTTTAAGCATTTCAGCCTCCATAAATAGGGACTGGATCTCAAAATTCAGCACACTCTTTTACGCTCTTAGAGAGACACTTTTTCACGCTCTCAAATTTCTCATATTTCTGACCTCCCTTTCTAAAATTCTCTCTTTTACGTTAAAGAGGTTTTGGAGGCTTTAGTCTTAAGAATTTTTTTTTTTCTAAGCAAAGGTTTTTAGGTTTCAAAGACATTTGCAAAAATTTCTTTGAACCCTAAAATATCCCCTCAACAAGAAGAGTACTCCATGCAAGAGGTTGTTTCTTATTAACCCTTTTTCTTATGTTTCTCTTATTGTGATGATGCATGTTTATATATTTCTTTCAGTTTAGTTGTTTTAAATATTCATATCATGAATTGTTGATTTATTTTGTTGAAATATGTTCTTGATTATTTTTATTATTGTCATGATCTATTTTTAATTTCAAAAATCTTTATTTTTTATAAGTAAAATAAAAATTTTATTAAAAAAACACAGCCCAGTACATAGGAAATGTACAAAAAGGCAAAAACATCAAGAAACCAAATTACAATGATCTAGCAACACAGGATGGGAAATACAAGAAAAAGATGGTAAAACAAGACACCATTCGAGAAGAGTAAAAAAGAAGAAAGACTTAAACTCAATAATGGACCGTTTGCGACCCTCAAAGCTTCTAAAATTCCGTTCCCGCCAGATACACCACATCAAGCAGTGCGGCACAAACCTCCAAATAACTATATTACGATGACTCCTGAAATTGCATGTCCAACAATCCAACAAATCCACTACCCTTTGAGGCATCACCCAACAAATACCAAACAAGCAAAAGATCATACTCCACATCTCATAAGCTATAGGACAGTGAAGGAGGAGATGATCTACAGATTCCCCACACCTTTTGCACATAAAACACCACTCAAGGACAACAAAATGCCTCTTCCGAAGATTATCTATAGTTAGAATCTTGCCTAAAGCCGCAGTCCAAGAGAAAAAAGCTACCCGAGGAGGAACCTTCGATTGCCACACCATTTTCCAAGGGAAAGAAAGGGAAATAGAATGATAATACCCACTCACCTTGAAACCTTGACTGCTGGCTAGCTTCTAACAAAGTTTGTCAGAACCAACACCCCTCACCTTTGTGGAATAGATCAAAACCATAAACGAATCCAAAGATTGTGACTCTTGATCATTCACTAAACGACGAAACTGAATGTCCCAAGAAACTCTCCCATTTGCATAGCGCATAACCTCAGAGACCGAAGCATCCCTTATCCTACTAATATTATATAAATTTGGAAACGCCTCCTTAAGAGGACGATCCCTACACCACACATCATCCCAAAACTTCACACAAGTTCCATCACCCACTTCATACCGAATGAACTTGGAAAAATTCCACCAGCCATTTCGAATGAACTTCCACAAACAAACACCATATGCCCCAGACACAGATTTTGTGCACCAACCACCCCACTCATTCCCATACTTTGTCCCAATGACCCTTCTCCAAAGGGCATCATTCTCCAAACCATAGCGCCACAACCATTTGGCTAATAAGGCAGAATTAAACCTTCTCAAACACCTAATGCATATCCCTCCATTCTTCACTGGCCTACATATCTTAGACCAATTTACTAAATGAATTTTATGATTGTCCCCAATACCAGTCCAAAGGAAATCCCTTTGTAATTTCTCTATCCTCTTAACCACCTTGACTGGAATAGGAAGAAGAGAAAGGAAAAACGTAGGTAAGCTAGAGAGAGTACTCTTAATAAGGGTAACCTTACCCCCCTTAGATAAATACAACCTCTTCCAACTAGCTAGCCTTCGCTCCATCTTCTCCAAAATAAGATTCCAAATCGTCTTATCTTTAAAAGAAGCACCCAACGAAAGACCTAAATATTTCAACGGAAGAGCAGACTCCCTACAGCCCAAAATCTCCACTAACTCATGAAGATTAGGCACATCCCCAACTGGAACCAATTCAGACTTTCCTAAATTAATTTTTAGCCCTGAAATCTCCTCAAATCTAGAGAGAATCCCACGCAAAGCTGTTATATGATTGCTATCAGCATCACAGAAAACAAGTGTATCATCCACGAACAATAGATGAGACACTATCATTAAGGAACCAATTGCATTCCCAACTGTGAAGCCCGAAATCTGCCTTACTGCAGGAGCTGCAACCAACATACGGCTCAAGGCCTCCATGACAATATCAAAGAGAAATGGGGATAAAGTGTCACCTTGCTGAAGTCCTCTAGAACTCCCAAAAAAGTCAGATGGGCAACCATTGATCAAAATGGAGAATTTAACAGTTGATATACAACACTTGATCCAACTTCTCCACTTTTCGGAAAAACCACACTGCTGTAACAAAAACATGAGAAACTCCCAATTCACATGGTCATACGCTTTCTCAATATCCAGTTTGCACAGCACCCCCGAAACCCCTGCCTTCAATCAACTGTCTAAACACTCAAAAGTAATAAGGACAGAATCTAAAATCTGTCTACCTTTCACAAAGGCATTTTGAGATTCTGAAGTAAGACCGTGAACCACCCTTCGCATTCGATTGGCTAACACCTTAGCAATAATCTTGTACAACCCTCCCACCAAACTAATAGGCCGAAAGTCTTTGACATCCACAGCATCAATTTTCTTAGGAATGAGAGCAAGAAAAGTAGCATTAAGGCTCTTTTCAAACACAGCGTGGGCATGAAAAATATGAAACATATTCATAATATCTGTTTTCACCATGCTCCAACAGGACTGAAAAAATGCCTTTGAAAAACCATCCGGAACCCCTGCCTTTAATCAACTGTCTAAACACTCAAAAGTAATAAGGACAGAATCTAAAATCTGTCTACCTTTCACAAAGGCATTTTGAGATTCTGAAGTAAGACCGTGAACCACCCTTCGCATTCAATTGGCTAACACCTTAGCAATAATCTTGTACAACCCTCCCACCAAACTAATAGGCCGAAAGTCTTTGACATCCACAGCATCAATTTTCTTACGAATGAGAGCAAGAAAAGTAGCATTAAGGCTCTTTTCAAACACAGCGTGGGCATGAAAAATATGAAACATATTCATAATATCTGTTTTCACCATGCTCCAACAGAACTGAAAAAATGCCATTGAAAAACCATCCGGACCTGGCGCTTTATCACCATTGAAATCATGGACCACTCCAAATACTTCTTCCTCATCAAAAGATCTGTCCAACCAATTGGCATCTTCCTCAGAAATTCTAGAAAAAAAAAACCTCATCCAAAAGAGGTCTGTGGACCTCATTCTTCGAGTACAACTGCCTATAGAAATGAGTAATGCACCCCTCAATGATCCCCTGATCCGTAGATAACTCTCCATCCACCATAAGCCTATCGATAGTATTGCATCTTCTATGCGAATTTGCAATATGATGAAAAAATTTTGTGTTCCTATCTCCCTCTTTAAGAAAAAGAGCCCTAGATTTCTGCCTCCAGCAAATTTCTTCCAACAAAGTTGGTTTTTCTAGCTCTCCACGAATTCGATCCTTTTCCCTACTTTCCTCCGCTGTAAGAACACGTTCGTCCTCGATAACTTCCAACACATTAAAATCCTTCCATAAATTCTGCACCCTAAGACCTATATTACCGAACTCCTCCACATTCCATCTTTTCAAATCCAATTTCAATATCTTCAGTTTGTTAGCCAAAGCAAAACTAGGAATTCCTTGGAAATGATAGGACTCCCACCATGAACTCACCTTTTCCAAAAAGCCCTCATCCTTTAACCACATGTTCTCAAACCTAAAAGGTTTTTTGCCTCTGTTTAAATTCCCCCCATCAAGAAGGATTGGAAAATGATCCGATAGCAACCTAGATAGACGGCGTTGACAAACAGATGGAAATTTCTCCTCACAATCTGCTGAAAATAGAAACCTGTCCAATCTATATCTTGAAGCAACCTCTCTAGAATTAGACCAAGTGAAACTCCCCCCAACCAAAGGCAGGTCAATAAGGCTTTGCTCGGAGATAAAAGCTAAAAACCGATGCATAGCTGAAGTGAAATTTGTAGAACCAAAACGTTCAGAAGGAAACCGCACCACATTAAAATCACTTTCCACACACCAAGGCATAGCCCACCAACTACATAAGCCAGATAACTCCTCCCATAAGAAACTTCTATCTCTATCACTGTTGGGTCCATAAACACCAGTGAATGCCCAAACAAAATGATCCGCCACATTTATGAATTTACAAGAGACAGAGAAATGACCCACCGCTTCCTCCACCTTATCCACAACCTTGTTGTCCCACATCAATAAAACCCCACCTTAAGCACCCACAGAGCCTAAGTAGAGCCAATCTACATGTTGACCTCCCCACAAACTACAAATGACACCTCTATTAATTAACTCCATCTTAGTTTCTTGCAAACAAACAATATCTTCTTTCCACTTTCAGATCAAATTTCTAACCCATAGCCGCTTATCCTGCTCATTCAACCCTCTCACATTCTATGAAACAATTCTCAAATTTATTGATGCACTACAACAGCCCGATCCCTACTAGCACTCGTGTTCCTTTCTGACTCATTCTCATCACCCCACGAACTCCTTAAACTCTTTAATTCACGATGCCCTTTGTGCCCAGCCTTACCCATCTTCCTCTTAGAAGTTACATCAAGCATCCGCTTATTTCTTCAAGCTTCTAAAGCTAAGAGCAAACCTGTAACTTGTTCTTCGAAACCCTCAAGCGAGGTCCTAACAGATTTCTGGAAAGCTTTAATTCTATTAGTTACCCATTGTGACAACTTGGTGTTATCTACATCCCCCTTACGCCCTATCTCCTCAACTGTAGTAATCTCTGTAGCCACTGAATTATCCATCGCCAGAGGTGCCACTTCTAAAGGTTCACCTAAATGTTCCCAATCCAACAACCCCTCATCCGAGTCCCAAGCCTCACCCTCTGACCCAAAATCAGAGACAACAAAGCCCCCAACACCATCACACTCAAAATCCCAACTAATAATTTGTCCCTTGTTAAAAAGAGAAGCCAAACCTGGATTAACTACACCCTCCAAAGCAAGCTGATCCGACACGGATTCAAGGGAGGGATATGCGGAAAGTGAAATAACTATTTTCCTTTCATCCCGAAGTTCGAGCATCCAATCTTTAGAATTACCCCATGTTTTGCTCAAATCTCCAACAAAATCACTGATTGTAGGACCAAAATCATGTGGCACTTTGGTAAAGATTGGTTCTGATTTCTCCAATCCCTATGCATGCTGAGATGACACTATCGGAATAGTCTCGATACTCCCCTCTTCTGACCCCATTCCTACCGCGTCACTCGTCGGATTGCTAATACCCACCTTTTGTGTATAAAGAGGCGGTTGATCTGGTAGCTTGCTTGAGAGCAACAAAGGAAGCTCAAAAGTTGTGTCGCATGTAGTGAAAGGATGAGACGCTAAAGACCCAGACCCAGGAACCAAACCCAAGACACTTGGCTGAGCAATGTTGCAAGCAAGAGAGGAGAGCGCTGTCGAAGACACAATCCCAGGAACCCGATTCACTGTATTGGTAAAGACTGAGGTACTTGGCTGAGTTTCACCTGATTTAATGAGGGTGTGTTTAGGACTGAGATGCTGTAAATCAGACTTATGAAGTAAAGCTTTAAGAGGCCCAGCTTGGGCTTTGGGCTTCCATGCAGCATGGGGCCTTGGACCACTTCCATTAATCAACACAGATTTAAAGGTACGTGTTTTATTCTCTCCACTGGGCTTAACAGCAACCGGGCCCACCTCATTAATTTCAAAAGATAGCATAATCCACTTCCCTTCATCCCCACATTCCACACGCAAGGTAATATCCAGGGTCAGTGATGTATTAAAACATTTATCCGCAGCACCATTAATGACTGACGTGACTGACGTGACATCCGCCCCAACGTGATCCTTGTCAGTCCCAGAATTACCTCCCCAAGAAATATACAATTTCAAATTTTGAAAACCCGAAGAAATCTCCTTTCCTTTGTTTGCATAACCTCCAAAATTCTGCCTGAAATTCTTCGTCACCCTCACCAGTTTAATGGTGGCTCTCGCTTGCTTAACACCGATATTCTGAATAATCGGAAGGATTGTCTTTCTCAAATGCATTCCAAAACCTCTCCAGCCACTCCCCGATTTCCGTTCTGGTATGACAATGGATCCCCGTCGGCGGCCATTATCTAACTCAGAGAACAACAAAAAGGTGCCATAGGCATTGGACCCCAATTGAAGAATAAGAACTCTATCTCCCTCCCTTACCGTTCTCGCAAACTGACCCGGCTTTTGCTTAGATATCAACTCCTCAACATGAAACAGAATTCTCTTAGCACTCTCCTTACCCATACAGATAGAACGTAAGGAATTCCTACCTCTTTCATAAATACGTAATAAGAAAAACGAACCCCCTTCCTCAATAGCAAACTCAAAAGTTTTAGATTCAATGAAAACAAATGTATAACCTCCCATTGTAATACTCAGAAAATATTAAAACTTAAACAAAACAATCTTTGAACTGGAACTACAATGATAGGCATGAAAGCTGATCAATAATTTTTCAAGATTCCCTTTAATTTCAAAAACTGATCTACATCTTTTTTTAAATAAAAAACTTATTTGCATCTTCCTTAGATGCAGATCTGAATTCTTCTCAAATAAAAAACTGATCTGCATCTTCCTTAGATGCAGATCTGATTTTTTCTTAAATCAAAAACTGATTTGCATCTTCCTTAGATACAGATCTGAATTCTTCTCAAATAAAAAACTGATTTGCATCTTCCATAGATGCAGATCTGAATTTTTCTCAAATCAAAAATTAATCTGCATCTTCCTTAGATGCAAATTTGAATTTTTCTCAAATAAAAAAACTGATTTGCATATTCCTTAGATATAGATCTGAATTTTTTAAACAAAAACTGATTTGTATCTTCCTTAGATACAAATCTAAAATTTTCTTATTTAAAAAATTGATTTACATTTTCTTTAGATGTAGATCTGATTTTTTTTAACATAATAAATTTTGAAATAAAAAAAAGGGTCATGAGTGGTTTTGTTTGTTTGTTTAGTGCATGTAGCATAGATTTATTTCATGAATAAAGTCCTCTTCTTAAAAAAATCTTTTTCTTAATATTGTTTACACATATAAAAACAGATCTGATTTTTTTTTTTTATATACAAATCTGTTTATATATATATATATATATATCACAAAACATATCTAATTTTTCTTTCATCAAAAAATCAATTTTTTTAGTTCTCAAAAACAGATTTTATTTTTCTTTCATCAAAAAACCAATTTTTTTAGTTCTCAAAAACAGATCTGATTTTTTTCTAAACCCAATTCAATTTTTTATCACAACACAGATCTGATTTTTAAAAAAAACAAAGAAGAGGGCATATTCATAAAATAGATTCATGTGAGTCAGTTTTGATTAGTTTTGTTCATGTGTGCAACATATTATTCATGTCATGCATAAAAGGGGTACATTGGTCATGAGAGTCTAGAAGACCAGACTTTGTCTAGGCGGAATGGGTGCCTAACACCTTCCCATTTCATAATCTAGCCTCCGAATTTAGTGTCTTTGGATAGGTAGACCTAGGCTTTATCTTTATTATTATTTTTTTTTTTTTTCGGGTAGATTGTAACTAGGACAAAAAGCCATTTAATTATTTGGTAGTTTGTAACTAGAACCCAAAGCCATGTAATACTCAATTTATCAAGCATGTATTCTTTTTTATTTAATCAATGAGAATGAAACAATTCAGTCATGTATTTTGTTTTTTGTTTTTTGTTTTTTTCTTATTTTTTTGTATAAAAAATAAGTGGCGACTCCACACCACTTACCCAAAAAGAAAGGTGCTCCTAAAAGCACTCAAAGAGAGGTGCCCCTAAAAGCACTCAAAGATCTCTTTTTTTTTTAGAGGCACTTTTGCGGTCTCTCACAAATGGTAGGCTGGGGTCACTCACAGATGTTGGGTGATAGAATGGACTAAAACTCTAAGTGACTAGGGAGACTTAAGAGATATTTTGAGACTCACTGAGTGAGAACTGTGAGATTGAGAAAGTTTGAGACTAAGAGAGAACGAGAATGAGAGATTGAGATGAGAGAGAAGTGAGAATGCGTTAATCAGGTTAAGTGAGAAGTGAAAAACCGAAGGAGGAAAAAAATTACATTTCAAGTTCAAGCAAGTTAGGTTAATTGGGTGTGCTTAAAATAGATCCAAGATCAACTCAAAACTAAAAAAAACTAGAGTTTTTGGACTCAAAATCGATCTGGGATGCGACCTAAATAGCTTGAAATGTTGCAAGTTAAATCGAGTTGGGTAGATGGGTCGGTTTCTAGGGTTTCTGCTAAGCCCTATGCACAGTAACTAATTTGAACCATTGAATTGGCTAGCGAATGGTAACTAAGCACTAGAGATTGTGTAAACACCCGTGCTTGAAATTGGCCATATTAGAAAATCCTCAAAGTTAAAAGATAGTAAAAGGAATATTGGTGATACGTTCCACATCAACTGAAAAGGAAATTGACTACCACAAAAGGTACATTCTACCACTTTGGATCTTGATTAATCAAATCCACCACCAAGGCATTTGCATCAAGTCCATTTAATGGTGTAATTTGCTAGGTATGACTCAAGAGAGAAAATCCAATTATCTTTTTGCACTAGAATACTATGCCAATTTCCAACACACCAGCACATAACCTTTTCAACAATTGATCCAGCAAACAAGATACTTTGCCATGTGTAAGAAGGTCGATACACCAAATTAGGGCCAAATTTGCCATATAAAACCATGTTTGAAACATATTCGTTAGTTAGCATCGTTTCCAAACTTATTAGCAAACTAACATCCCGAGTTTTTTAGACTCAAGTTCACTGTAACAAATCTATAAAGAAATCTAGAGGGATCAAAAACAGAACCAACGAAGGCAAACCCAAATCAAAAACAGAAACGCGATCAACAAAAACAATGAAGCCAAACCGAAAGGTCAATAATGAAGCCAAACCCAAATAAAAAACAGAAACACAATCAACAACAAAGCCAAATCTAGAGAGATTAAAAATAGAACCAACGAAGCCAAACCTAGATCAAAAACAAAAACACGATCAACAATGAAGCCAAACCTATAGAGATCAAAAACAGAGAAGGCTTTAGGTGGCGAAGGCTCGGACTAAACCCATGAACTTAGATCTCCCTAACCCAAACCCCTCGGCTGGGAGCAAACCCAAGTGGCGGCGGCGACGAAGGCGAAGGCTCTAGGCGAAGGATTTGTGCAGAGGTTTTTCTTCTTTAGGCGAATGTTTCGTTTTCCTATATTTTTTTTATAAAATTTGTGCAGAGCAAGAACTCGAGTCTTAGATACTTAAGTTCCACACTAGCACATGGAACTCGTGTTTCTAAGACTCAATTTGCTACAGTGAACTCGAGTCTAAGAGACTCTAGATGTTAGTTTGCTAATAAGTTTAGAAACTATGCTAACTAACAAATATGTTTGAAAAATGGGTGTTATATGACAAATTTGGCCCCAAATTAGTAGTCAAGAACATCCTAGTTGGGAAGTTGATTGATAATAAAAATTCTAGGACCACAACAAATTCTAAACTCATTTTTGTGACTGATTATGAGTAGTGAAAAAAAAAAAGTAGTGCATCTATATAAAAGTGACAAACAACTAATCACAATTTCCCATATAAGATAATTGTGAATATATATATATATAAATATACACACACACATAATTAGTTATGGTCCTAAATTAACTCTTAACAAGAACGATATTTCCTCTTGATGCAGTAATGTTTCAATCTCACCCCTTAATTCTCTTTCAATCCTGATATCAGCAGTAGTGGAAATTGAGTTCTGCACCTCTTGTAACTTTCTTTGTTTATCTTTCAACTCATTCTCCACTCTTCCAAATACACTTTTATTCCACTCAGTGAATTTACTCCTTATATTCTTAAGTTTTTGACACACATAATTAGTTATGGTCCTAAATTAACTCTTAACAAGAACGAGTCCCAATAGATCGGTATCACATTTAATAATACTAGTCTCATCACACGCGCTCCGCACATGCGATAAGACTCTTTTTTTAAGGGTAAATTGCAAATTACACCCCTAAAGTTTAGGAGTGATTGAATTTTACACCTTGAAGTTTCAGAATTTGAATTTTACCCCTTGAAGTTTGGATGTTTGGATTTTACATTCTGATATTTCAAAACTTGGATTTTACCCCCTAAAGTTTAGGGTTGTTTGGATTTTACACCTCCAAATTCTGAAACTTTAGAGTGTGAAATCTAAATACCCCAAAACTTTAGGGAGTAAAATCCAAACACTCCTAAAATATAGGGGGTAAAATCCAAATTCAGAAACATCAAAGTGTAAAATCCATACATCACCAAACTTCAGGGGGTAAAATCCAAATTTTGAAACTTCAGGGTGTAAAATCCAATCACCCCCAAACTTTAGGGGTGTAATTTACAATTTACTTTTTTTTTTTTTTTTTAATTTTAAGTTTAATGTAAATTTTCAATTTGAATTTTATCTACTGTTAGTGAAGTTACAAAGGAAGAGGTTTTTAAGAAACTAAAATTTAGGATTTGAAATAGAGTAAACTGCTAGGCTTAGTATGTGCTAGTTTTTAGGAAAAAAAATGTATTAAACGTGTGTGAGATATATTTAAGAGAAATGATATGTCCACAATATTTTTACAACAAATTTTAAGTGGCAAGTTGTTACTAGTTGTTATTGTTAGGGTACAAAAGTAATTTTAGTATTAGGTTCAAATTTGAACTAATAACAACTAACCACCTATAATTTGTTGTGAAAATGTTGTAGACGTAACACATCTTTTTCTCATATTTAAATAGAGTGTGCTAATTTTGACATTTTTAAAGTCATAATTAACTTTCTAAACCCTCTTAGAGAGTGTTTGGATTGGGTCTGCATTTTCACGTAGACGCGTTTTTGCCTTTTTTTTTTTTTTTTTTTTAACCAGCGCCTATTGCACTATTCATGAGAGTGCAAATAGGCAAATAAACAGTGTTTTTGATGTGAGCAGTAATCCGAAAATTATTTTTTTATTATTTTCAGTTTTTAATTTTCAACAAAATAAGTTGTATCCAAACCTACGCTTAATGTATAGAGAAGAGATAATAATAAATAAATAAATTTTGAAATACTTTTTTGACTGATGCCACTTTAAAATTTGTCAAATTCCTATTATCTCCGGAAATAACTATTTTTCATTTCCCTTAAAAAAAAAAAAAAAAAAATTGCAAACAAGAAAGAGAGGGATACGAAAACCCTTGAAAAACCCTCTTCAAGGGTTGGTTCTGTGCGGTGGGAAATCTTGAAACAGCAATAACAGGAGAAAAAGAAGAGGAGAGAAATGAACAGAGCATCCCCACACCACGAAGAAGAAGAAGAAGAAGAGAACGACGCCCAAGTCTTTCTCGACGAATCCGACATCATCCACGAAGTCCCACTCGACGAAGAAGGTCCTTCCTCTCTCTCTTGCTTTACGTGTATATGTATATATCTGTGTGTATGTTCATTCATATATGTATGTGTGGATTGGCAGATCTTCCTGATGCAGATGACGAAGCCGCATCTGATGCTGAAGTTTTCGGTACCCAATTCATCCATATTCTTTATTCTTTCTACATTTTTCGATACTCTGTTTTTTTTTTTTTTTTTTTTTCTTTTTCTAATTTATGAATTCAATAAATGGGTGTCTCTGTTTTTGTGGTTTCCAGAGGAGCCTGATGATGATTCTGTGCACGTCTTCACTGGTCATACTGGTAAGATTTCCAGTTCTTCTTCATTATTATCGTTTTTTCTAAAGTTTATTTAATTACTTATTTATGCCTTTGAGCATTGTGAGCAATTTGAAACTATCTAGATTTGGTTAATGAATTCATCCTTAATAAAAAAAAAAAAAAATATTTATATAATGTCTTGAAGCTTAAAATGGAAGTAATAATTAAACTTTCAGTTTCCTCGTTCTTTTGTTATGTCTCTTGTCATTGAAGACAAGGAGAGAACATTAGATCATCTAAAATCTCTCCTTTTTGGTACTCTGTTTCTTTGGGCTCGCATTTGGGGGTGTACGAATTGTATTTCTTTATCTGAGTTTTTAGCCTCTTGTTCCTTTAGTTCTTGATTATTTTTGTATCTGTTTCTTGTTCAGAGTGTTCACTATCGTGAGCATGATGTTCATTTTTTCAATATAAAGTCTTATTACCTATCAAAAAAATTGTTTTGTCTCTTGTCATTGTTACTTGATAATCTACCATGTTTCATTGACATAATTTACAGAATTTTAATGAGGTTATGAGATACACTTATACCCACTTTCTTCTTCTTTACTGGGGTGATAACAATAGAGAGGAGATAGCTAGAGCAATTAGAGGCTACAACCCCTATGCTTGTGATGTGATTGTCTTAATACACTTGAGCGATTGACCTTGTCTCTATGGAAAGGCATTTCCTTTAGTTGAAATGATGGGGTATCTGTTTTTCCCCCTAAATCTTTGTTTGTCGGAGTCCCACATGAATGAGTTAATAGAGTTTTAATCTCCTTGTGGATTTTGGGCACAATTTGGCTTTGTTTTTTCACAACTTGATGCTTGATACGAGGATACTTAATTTGGGGACGGTCTTGAAACTCACTTTTGGCTTGATTAGTGGATGGTGAGTCTCTCCTTGAGAGATATCCCAACCTCTTCCAAATAGCCCAAGACACAGATGCTAAGTTAGCAAATTGCCTAGAATTCAGAAATGCCTGCTATTCTTGGAATCCCATCTCCATTCAACCAGTGAATGATTGGGAACTAAAATCTATGGCACAACCGCTAAATGAGTTATATGGTACAAAGATTTGACATGGGGTGGCAGATAAACTGATCTGTTTCTCCATTGTGTGTTTGCTTATGAATTGTGGTCATTGATTTTTTGCGTTTTTTGCGTTTTTGGGGTTGCCTGGGTTATGCCTTGTTCTGTCATGGAGCTATTGGCTTGTTGGGAGGGTTCTTTTGGCAAAGGGAGGATTTGGAAAACAGTTTCTTTATGCATAATGTGGTACAAAGGGAGAGAAATGGCCATTGCTTTGATGGTGACAAACAAGATTGATTAAGTTGAAGTTCTTGATAAAGACCCTTTATGAATGGACTTCTGCTTCCAGTTGATTCTCTACTGTGGATTGTTTAGAGTTTTTGGATTTCTTACACTAGTTAGTTTTTTTTTTTTTTTTTTTGTGGGTGTTTTGTATGTTATTTTAGCTATTTTCTCTTTCTTTTTTGTTCCTATTTGGGTCTCTCTTTTGTATACATCCCATGTACAAGAGCAACACCTTTTTTTTGCACCTTTCAATTTAATTTTATTGCTTAAATTTTTTTTTTCCAGGTGTTATGCTACTAAGAAAATCTATGGACTTATGTACACTTACTCCCTTTATTTGCACAGGTGAGCTGTACACAGTTGCCTGCAGCCCAACCGATGCTACATTAGTGGCAACTGGAGGTGGAGATGATAAAGGGTTTCTTTGGAGGATTGGTCAAGGAGATTGGGCTTTTGAGCTCCAAGGTATGTGCATGACATGGTAGCTACTTAGTTTTCTCTCTTGATAGGTTATGATTGTTTGCTCTAGTACTTTCCAAGTGAACCGAATTTATCTTCTGCCCCCGGTTACTAAGACGTAAAACATGCACAAGTTATAATCAATGCTTTTTCGTTGCCTACTTCATTTTTTTGATGGAGTAGTATTTTCTTAATATAATTTTTCTTACCTATCAAAAAAAAGTTAAAACTCTTGTAAATGTCTGTGTAGGTCATAAAGATTCTGTTTGTAGTTTAGCCTTTAGCACTGATGGACAGTTGCTAGCATCTGGATCCTTGGACGGAATCATTCAAATCTGGGACGTACAGTCAGAAAATCTCAAATGCTCATTTGAAGGGCTTGGAGGGGGCATTGAGGTGAGTTTGTTATATTCCTTTAGACGTACTATATTTGTTGTGTCGTTTATTGAAAATTGACTATGAACTATGTTCCTTCTCAGTGGATCAAGTGGCATCCGAGAGGACATTTGGTATTAGCTGGCTCAGAGGATTGCACTGTTTGGATGTGGAATGCTGACAAAGGTGCCTGTCTCCAGACATTTTCAGGACATGGTGGCAGTGTCACTTGTGGTGATTTTACCCCCGATGGTAGCCAGTTGCTCTTTTTCTTGGTGCTTTTTTGGTTAAAGAATCTTTATTATTCACACTATTTTTTTTTTTTCTGTATCTTCCTTGTTGCTTTAGGTAAACTAGTCTGTACTGGTTCTGATGATGCAACTTTGAGGATATGGGATCCAAAAAGTGGTGAAAACATTCATGTGGTAAGAGGTATGTAAATGAATTTTAACTTAAAAATCTTCTGTTTTTGTTTTTCCCTTGGAGATTAGCACATATAAACGGAAACATCCAACTCTGAAACCAAGTAACAATGGGTAAATTCCTTGATGATCTGCAAATTTGCCTGGCAGAAACTGGAAATATTGGCTCACAAATTTTGAATCCACCTCAAGAAGAATGTAAAGAAGCTTTTCCCATCTGGCATCTGTTGTACGTACCTATGACCATTTGGCAGGTGCAATGCCTTAAAACCGTAATTGTAGAGACTATGACAGCAGCATATTTAATTTATTATAAGGAGCAAAAAAACCTCAAACAAAAGGCCAACCATGAATTTTTGTTGAAGTGTTGTCACTATTGGAATGAATGCATAAAAGCAATTTTTGCAGTCTTATCTTAGCTTTTCTCTAGCTTCTTTGATTTGTAACTCTTTTGGTGTGAACATACCCCCCCTTCCCTTTTGGTTAAGTTGAGATGGTCTAATTAGACTGGTACTAAAATTTTTTGATAGTTGTATCAAAGTCTAAGGGGCTAAAGAGTATGTTGGGTCAATAATAATACATAACATTAGTTGATATTTTTGATATTCAAATTATGGAAGTAGTAGTAGTTATGAGGATCAGAGAGACACCTCAAATTACTAAATTTGATGCCTTATCCTAATTATTTAAGTGGACTAAGAACTTTGGCTTGACTTTGCCTAAAAATGTATCTAGGTCTAGGAAGCACGGACACTTCATTTAGGGTGCCATACTCATGTCATACTAGTGTTGTACCAGCTGTTTTATGTTATAATTTTTTAGAAATTGTGCGTGTCACCATATCGTACCTGTGTTCGTATTCGTACCCATGTCTGTGTCCGTGCTTCCTAGATCTAGGTTGCCAAACGTGATGCACTATCAAAATGTTGAATAACTGTTACATTCTAATTAAGGCAAAACATGGGAAATGATAGAACAGAACGAGAAATGATATTTTGTTTTGATAAGTGGGATAAAAGATGACAAAAAAAAAAAAAAAGGAAGTGGGGTGAGTGAAAGATGGGACAAAAAAAGTTGGTTATCAAAAAATTCTTTCTATTTCTATGCGTATGCTTGTGTCCGTGTGTGTAAATATTTAGAGTGCTCATGTGAAACTTTGGTGTTTTTGATGGTGCAACCATCGTGTGGCTAGTAAAAACAAACCCTCTTTGCAAGCCTAAAATTAGGGAAAAACCTAATAATGTGCGTCCCTGGAAGTTAATTAGGTTTATTTGGCTTTTACAAGACTCAAGGGTATTTTCATAATTCTATAATTGTTGGTTGTGAGTCATAGTTGTGGAACTTGGGTTGTTAATAAGTATGTCTTGTTTAGTTTATAGGCTTTTGTGTGTGCTTTGCTTCAATTCAATTGGGAGTTAGTAAAAGTAGGAGTTCTTGTCCTATTAGGGAAATTTAATATCTAGAATTTACACACCATGTCATTGTACTCTAATAATGAGAGTTGATTAATAGAAAATTTGTTTTGAGTAATGACTAGGGAATTTTTTTTTTGGCATTATATCACTATTCACTTTTAGATTCTTACTTGTTTGGCAACCCAAAATTAAGCTTTACTTTCCCCAAAAACAGCCTAGTCATTCTTGAACTATAACCCTTCTTTCTAGTGCCCTAAACCATAAATCCACAAATTATTTTAACCCTATGCCTGCTGCAACGAGTAGGAAGATTCCCCAATCTGTCCTATGTCAGTTTTTTACCCCTTGAAGGATTGAATGGTGAAAGAATGGTATGTAAAATGTAGATACTAAATGGTTGCATCCTCCCTTAAATATCAGTTGTATTGCATAGGCAGGTTAGGGTTCTACTTCACTTTATTTTAATCTCTGTATTTTTATGTATTTTGTGTGTATGAAATCTGTTCTGTTAATACCGTTGAAAAATGAAGAATGTAGAAGCTGGAAAATTCTTTCTAATTTGGGATAGTTCTGTTCTTTTGTTTTTTTTTTTAATTATTGACATGAATGGATGGTATTTGTTTTGGGGTTTTTGTTTGACGTTCTTGGCACTTATGTCTTCTCAAGGTCATCCGTATCATACTGAAGAACTTACATGCATGGCGATAAGCCCTGATTCTACACTTGCCCTTACTGGTTCTAAGGATGGTTCCGTCCACATTGTAAATTTAACAACCGGGAAGGTAAGTATTTTTGTTTTACTTAAATCCTTATGTTCCGATTTGTGCAATTCTCCTTGTCTTACCATGTGAGTATCATATGTTTGGGGTGGGTGCCTCAAGCGTCTCTCTAAATTGATCTTCAAGGTGTAAGCTTTGGAATCCTTCTAAATTCATGGTGAGCTATAATAATATAAGACAAGCATGGGAATGAATTACCAAATTATGCAAGGAGTAATTAGTCAGTGCTCCCATAGCACAATAAATGCATGCTCTGCCCTCTCACATAATAGTGAGTCCTACTACTTAAATTCATGGCGGGACCCACTGTTCATGTGAGAGGGGGAAGCATGCATTTATTGTGCTTTGGGAGCATTGAATAATTACACTTATGCAAGTTTGATGCCAATTATGTAGCTCAAAGTGGCAATTAGAATTTGGTGCAATATTTAAGAAATTTCTTTTTGGCAAATTATACTTTTAAAATTTATCAAGTTCTAATATGACTTGTTTGGATGATTGGTTGATCGCCGTGTTTTGTTTGTTGGATCCTCTACTAATAAAGTGTACCAATCCTTATGTTGTGCTGAACTGAGCATCTTCCATCTGTTAGGATAAAGCTTTTCCTCTACTTGTGCAGTAAACCCCATAAACATAATTGTTGATCGTCATAAAGTAGTCCCTGCAAGGCTTCTAGTGAAACCCACCCAACCCAACGAAGAAGAATCAAAACTAACAGACACATCTTTTTTTCCATTTAAGAGTGTACTTTGAGTTGTGGTATCTTGTTGGACCTCAAGCTGAACACTTGGTTCTTTTAAGGATATGCAGGAAGGGGTGCTCCTAGGTGTGTATAGGGGTTGCATTTGTTCTCAAGAATGAGTTCCTTGTCAAGTCAATTTGGGGGTTGTGGTCATATGCGAATTCAGGTAACGACCATAAGGGAGAAATTGGAAAGGAACTATACTTGACTAGGGATGGATGTAAACTCGTAAGCTACTAAGGGTAGGGATTATTGTCCAAGTCTTATTGTGAAACAAAAAATTGCCTTGCCACAACAGGTGACTTGGTTTCTCTATCATATTGCCATGGAGGTCTTGGTGAGGAGACCTTAGGCTAAGTTACTAAAACACACAGGAGGGGAGGATTTACCTGTTTAGTATAATTTGAAAGAAAGACTATTGGCAGCAGATGGAGACATTTCTTTGGTCCCCTTCGAAAGGAAATTGGGGGCAGGGTTAAGCTCAGCAAAGGTTTTGAGAATAAGATAAGTTACTGTCCTTAGATTCAGATAAGAAAAGAGTTTTGAACCTTTATGCATGCAACTCTGAACCTAATCAAGCTTTGACCAACCTCCACCAGTGAATTCTGCTTTGGAGCACCCCTACTCTACTTTTTTTTTTTTATACAACCCCTACTCTACTTCTATTATAGGGATATGGGGTTGAGGCAAAGAAAGATCAAGCCAGCATATCACTTTTCCTTTATTGTTGGATCCATACCAAAATTTCTAACCAAGGCTATTTGTTCCAAGTGTCAGACATTAGTGGAGTCAGACTCCTAGATTATCACTTGCACCTGATAGCTGCACACAAGTCCAGGCAACATAGTTCATCAGTGAAAGGCAAGATGCTTTTAGATTTTTGTCATTCCTGATTCTGGAGGTTGTGTCCAATTGATGACTGATGGAACTCTTAAGGCTGGAATCTGAAGCGCATCTTCACAAAGTCAGTGACAGCAGGGTTAGATGTTAAATGCTGGTGGTTTTAGGGGGTGGTATCTATTGTAACTGTAAGCAAACCTTGGGTCTATTCATTGGCTTTCCCACACGTGGGACGAAGTTTGGAGCAAACAATGACGCTATATATTAGCATTTATTTGTAGTTTGCATTATGCCTCTTTTTGGATTTCATACTAGTCCATGGTGTGGGGGGGGGGGGGGGGGGAATGTTACTACATGGTTGTGTCAATGATATATCTGTTTCTGTTGATGCGCCACTGTGAATCCTTACCCTAATGAAAATGCTGGCTACCTATGACTACAGAGCTCCCTGACCTCTGCTCTTATGTCAGACTTGATTGGGGGTCAAGGTGAACATGGAATCTGGCTTGCTAGGGCCCTTACCTGTTATTGCTTTTAAAGTGACTTTTCATAATTCTCCTGCATTTTACATGTGTTGTTGATTGTGTCTCCTAATCACATTTAAATTTTTGTGTGTTTGATCTTTTTTTGTTGATATTACATTATGTCTGTATTTGTGCGTATATGTGTGTGTTGTTTAACATGATCAAAAAAATTGTTGGATATGGTTATTTCTAATCTAAACACAGCCCTGTAAAAGATTTGCATGTCTCTACCAACAGGTTGTCAGTTCACTGGTTTCACACTCAGATTCGATTGAATGTGTTAGTTTTGGACCAAGCCACGGGCCAAGGTCATCTCTCTCTCTCTCTCTCTCTCTCTCTATTGGTGATGAATTTCTATTAACTGCCTATGATAGAAAAAAATTGTTTCTATTAATTGTAAAAGATTATGTGCATCATTAAGAGAGTCTTTATAGATATAGGACATATCTGAAATGAAACCAACATGGGACAGGAGTTTTGAAATCCAAGACTGGAGCATTCAGCACCATACTCAAACAAAAGGAGGATGTGCAGGACAGGTTTAGGTAGAAGGTTAGGGTGCTATTGTAATTGAGATACAGTAGTATTTTGATTGTATTTAGGGTCCGGAATACTGCTTTGAAACTAAAGTGTAGCAGATCAGGAGTAAAAAAGGAAGAGAGAGAATAAAATAGAGGGAACCTATGTGTCAAACTTGAAGTCTTAGGCATTAGGAAGACATCAGACATCCAGAGTATGGCCTGACAGAACATCAATAAATCACAAGGTGCTCAATATATGCTCTCAGTTATTCATTTGCTTTAGAAATATTAGGCCGAAAATCACTTTTGGTCCCTATAATATAAATATGAGGTGATTTGATTTTTGTCCTCCGAAATTCAATTGTATCAATTTATTCCTTAGTTTTTTTTACATCATTTCAATTTAGTCATTGCCGTCATCTCACTAATAGAATTTGCTGACCTGCCATGGTTGACATCGATGCGGCATACAACTTTATATTAGAAGCTAGTGTTTATAAACTGATTGTGTCAAATTATTGGCTTATGTGCCAGGTCAGCGGCCATGTTGGTATTTTTCTATTTTTCTTTAATCTTCTTTCATTTTCTCTCTTCCCCCCCTTCCCCCTTTTCTATCTATTTCTCTTGCCACTGATTCCCTCTCTCTACCATTATTTCTTCTCTCCCACCATTGAAGACATTGGCTCCCAGCTTTTCTCGCTCCACCATGCCTACCTGGCACTCTCAATCCTCCGCTCCTTCGTGGTGCCTCCCTCCACTCCACTCTCCACAAGGCCTGCTCTGACCTTTTCAAGAAGCTCTGTGACCTCACCTTTATCGATGACCTCAAAAGGCTCAATCTTGCCAAGGTTGCCCAACTCCAATATGAGATTCTCACTCCTTGCAAGGAGTTCGACCTCACTGACATTGATGTCATCAATGAAAGGCCCAGATTCATCAAGGAAACTGGGGATAAACTCCAATCCAAAGTGTGGGTATTTTGAATGAGTGCCTCAATACTCTAAAAGAAGAGATGGAGTTGATTTATAAAAATATTGAGTGCTTTGCGCACTGAGGCATGTTGGCCTTCGTGTGTTGTTTTCTCATTTTTCTCTCTTTTCTTCTCTGTGTATTCTACTCTTTCTTGTGATATTGTTGACAGTACTGTTCATACAGCCCCTACTCAACATAAAATTCCCTCTTTTCCATCTTCCTTACAGCCCCAAATCAAGCCTTTTTTACTTTTCAAAACCCTAAATCCCACATATTTCTACCAAATAGCCATCAAATGAGTCATCAAATCACTTTTTAATCTTAACACGACTCCAAAACACTTTTTTCAACAATATGTAACCATAGATCTACAATATGTAACCATAGATCTACAAATTCTCCTAACCCTAACCCCACAACTACCACAGATAGACAAATTTTTCTATGTCAACGAATTCTGTTAGTAAGATGTCTGCAATGACTAAATTGAAACAATGTAAAAAAAAAAAAAAAAAAAAAAAAAATTAAAATCAAGGACTAAATTGATACAATTGAAACTTTGAGAACCAGAATGAAACCACCCCCATATATATAGGAACCAAAAGTGATTTTTTAACAAAATATTATTACATTTGTTAAATATAATCCTATCAACACAAGTTTGGGTCCAAGTTGCCAAAAGGTGAATCTAAAAGACCCACAGAAGTCAAAACTGATCCAACCCAGAAATTCACAAATCAAAAGGCAGAAGCCAACTAAGCTGCTACTAAACAAACTTATGGCCAAAAAAAAATGCCTTCAGCTTCTAAGTCTAACGTGCTAAGATTCCAAGCTAATATTATCCAGTAAGCTCCAGAGTTATCAAGCTCCCAAATGGCATGCATTAACCTCAGACCAATTTTCTATCAATTTGATGCTTCACTTCAGGTGAAGTGATTAACAATTCATTTGGTCAAATGGTATTTCTTGGTGTTTCCAATGGAGACGTACAGGGCTTGAATCCTCCCTCCTCCACTTTTGTGTATAAAAAAAAGGTTAGGCAAGACAAAACACAGCCATGAAGCTCTCACTAGAGCTGTTTAAAAATTTGTTTGCAAAGCTGGCGTTTAGGAGTCTTACCTTCAAATCTTTGATAGTCCAAATGGATTTCTTGAATCAAAACTATCTATAGATTGTAAGTCTCACTTGTTAGCATCACTTTGTCACAACAAGAATTTAATTTTTGAAGAGCCCTCCTTGTAATAGATGATCGGCTGGGAATACAAATGCCTTAATCAAGCAAAGACCTGAGTCAACAATAACTCTGTCTATCCTTAGGCTTCAAACTGATCCAAACCATGCCAATCTAGCCATGTCATAACTCAAAATCAAGTGAACCTTAGTTTATGCGTCTCTAGACAACACATGTTTTCCCCTCCCAATCTTTCCACCAATCTTGCTTTTAGGGGTAAGACACTAGCTGCTATCCTCCACAACAACATTTTCAACCGCTAATGGATTCTATTCTGGATAAAGTTTTTTAAAAAGGAGAATTAGAATTATTGAACCTGCACTGATTATCAACCCAATAAGCAAACTTGATAGAAAATTTACCCCAACACTGACATTAGGAACACATGAATTCTAAAACTGATGCAATATTTAATTGAGGGTCTACTAAGCGTTCCCATAGGGGTCCATCAAATCAATGCATCCGATCCCTTGTCTGCTTGATGTCATCATGGGTTTTGACTGGCCATAATCCACCCTCTGGACCTTGTTAAGTTATGCTAGTTTAAATATTGGATCCGTCAGACTTTCTGAATTGAATAGCTCAATTATTAATTGCTCCTGAATGGGCTGGGAGAATGGTGAGAGATGCAATGCAGGACTGCTTTAGTGCTTCAACCAAGTAAGAACTAAGGGCACGTTTGGTATGTTGTAATAGATATTGTAATGGAATGGTTATTTATGTGTAATAACTATTCGGTTATTTGGTTGTATCTTTATTACAATAAATAGTTAGTCCTTAGTAATAGCTATTCCTTAAATCAAGGAATATTTATTCCTTTCTAAAATGATTGTAATAGTCATTCCTTAATACATGTAACAACTTTTAAAATTAATATATTTCCAAAAAATACGAACTTTTCATGTGCATCGTCTTTTACAAACTTTTCATATGTGACAACCACATTTAAGAATAGGAATAGTTATTTCATTACAACATCTTTTATTCTCAGTAATAATATTACAATTCTTGACATAATCTTCATTTAGTGTACCAAACGTGCCCTTAAAAATTATGCAACTATGAAGATATAAAATCATAAGATCTTGTAAATGTCTTCACAATTTCTCTTCTCCTAAAAAGAAAGCTCATCAAAGAAAAAAAAAACACTTTTCGAATTTTCAATTGATATAAATATTGTTTGGAAATTGGTTTTGGCGGGGTGGGGTCAGTCGTCCATAGGTTTTACTGGCTAGAGAAGAGTCCAAAAGCTCTTCTTTAAAAAGGTTCTCTGCATTATCAAAGAAATAAATAAATATTGGTTGGAAAAATCTGTAATTGATTGTGGTAACACTTTGATGATTCACACCTTTTTTTTTCTCAATAATGCATGGCAGCTCTCTTTGGGCTGCAACTGGAGGCATGGATCAGAAGCTTATTATCTGGGATCTGCAGCACTCAATGCCCCGTAGCACATGCGAACATGAGGTATGTCTGATATTTATTTTGTAAATCTCTTGATATAATTAATTTCTAGTTAGTGTTCTGTCTATTGTGTTGGCAGACTAAACTCTGTAATTTAAGATTTTCATCACTAATCTAACAAATGCACTTCTACCTTCTAACAGGATGGAGTGACATGCTTGACATGGCTTGGTGCATCCAATTACCTGGCTACAGGTTGTGTTGATGGGAAAGTACGATTATGGGATGGTCGCTCTGGTGATTGTATAAAAACCTTCGGTGGGCATGATGCTGCGATTCAGTCCCTTTCTGTATGTGCTAACCGCAATTTCATCGTTTCAGTTTCAATTGATGAAACTGCCAGAGTTTTTGAGATTGCAGAGTTTCTGTAAACAAATAAGCCTTTTTATGCATACAGCTTTTTTGGGTCTTCCTGGGGTATCAAAGTTTTCTACTTACAAAGAAACAAATTGTTTATTACCAATATATACTTTATGGCTACTGAATTTGTGACATTTTATCTCACAAAATGTAGTACCTTTTTTTTTTTTTTTTTAAGTTTCTTTCTAATTAGAATTAAAACACTCTTTAACTGATGCACACAAATTTTACTACTTGGTTCTTACAAATTGTCACCACTTCAAACATTTATTTATTATGTTGTTAAACTAGTATCAATCACATTCACTATTACATTAGCTTGTAAATGTTTTATAATCAAATTGGTTATAGCGGCCAAAACTGGGTTCAAATCTCCTTTCTCTCCTGAAAATCATCTTATGAATTATGACCAACTCGTTTGTGAAGCAGAATCAGGAGAGACTTTTTCTCTCCCATCCCGTGGTGCCACTGGTCAGCAGACCAGATACACGCACAAGTCACACATGAACCAAATAATGAAACTCCCGAAACAGGAAACATTTGAACAATATATATATAAATATATATATATATATATATATATATATATAAAAGTATGGAATGAAAGAAAGTTCATTTAAAGCTTGATTTAAGCCAAAGGCCTGATCTTCACGCTTGTGGCAGAGCCCTTCTTCAATTGCCCTTTGACACATCATTGCAACAATATTATCCTACTTACAAATTACAATATATATATATATATATATATATATATATTATCTTTGATTTCAATTTTTATTTTCAAATCTTCCTTCACTGCATATCCACGTGAACTCCCTCGTCTCTCTTTGGCTTTGCTACTCAACAGCCACTGCATGGAAAGTATGGTATTGTTCATACACATTTATGGTGTATAGAAATTAATATTGGTTTCCCCTCCTGCGTTATTTGTACTTTTAATGTTTCTGCTACTAAGTTTTTTGTAGTTGTTCAAACAAATCAATTAAATAGCCAAATTAAATTATCACAACAGTAGAGGACTCAGATATCAGGACTGTTGTCCCATGTGTTGAATACCTTCCATTTCTTCTCCTTATTCTTGTATTTAATTTCAATTTTTAAATCCTATTACACCTTTTATTTATACGATAGAATTTGAACCTTGCTCCATGATAATTTTTTTTTATAATCAGATTAAGACACTAATTGATTTTTATGTAGATGGGATTCAAGTCCTAGATCTATTATTTGACAACAAAAAATTTTACTAGTTGAATTAATTGGAGCCCACTAAATCTTATTACACTTATGTTTAAGTTGGACAGTACCTAATTTTATGTGATTGGATGAGCATACTCTTAAGCTAGGAGACCTCCTTTCGTTGTTCAAACTACAAACTGGGAGGGAATTGGCCAGTGGTGAGTGGAAGGTGGCTTGATTAGTTTGTGAACTGGACCTCAGATTGACTAATTCATCTTAAGCTAGGATTATTCAACAATTAATAGTTACTTTTCTTTCACCAAGTATCTCACTTCAGGGTTCTCAAAAAAAAAAAAAAAAAGTATCTCACTTCAGGATTATTTCATTACTATTTAATTTGAGAACTTGATAATTTGGTAATCTAAATTTGTCAACTTGAAGAAATTGTGGAATATTCATTAAAAGTATTTGAAAAAAAAAATACTAATATACAGATAACAAAAAATGTGAAGCTTATTATCTTAATTTTTCTCTAATAAAATATTAGTTTCCTCTTGCTAATTATAGCTATACGATTTATCTGCTTGGCAAATTCGAGGTTCCAGCTGCACTGGTCCAAAAATATTGTACTCTCATAAATGAATTTCTTCATTTAAATTTTAATGATTTTTGACTTGTTTTTGGTGACCGAACAAAACATGTGAAACTTTCAAAAGATGGCCGTGGATCATGTGAAGTCCACCAGGTGTACCTCCTACATTTAAATCCATCCTCTTTTCCATCTTTATATATAGATATAAAATATATTGTGACTCAAGCATCCAATAACTGCCCAGACTCTCTTTTCTTTCATGGTTCTGGATTAGCTACCATTTAATGAAACATCTCTTCAGCTCTTCTCAAATACCTATAGTTGCTACAAGGACTTAGAAACATGAGGAACTTGTATCTTGGAGCCCACACTTTTGTCCTAC
Source organism: Notholithocarpus densiflorus (assembly GCA_030021035.2). Taxonomy (NCBI): domain Eukaryota; kingdom Viridiplantae; phylum Streptophyta; class Magnoliopsida; order Fagales; family Fagaceae; genus Notholithocarpus; species Notholithocarpus densiflorus. Next base: position 9,069,077 of record JARYZH020000007.1, read on the forward strand.
TTCTAATTTTCTTCATGGTACTAGCTAGTAGTAGAAGCCTTCGAGTGACTCATCATTGTAAGTGCATCCCTCCTTGTTATATTCTGTTTCATTCTTAATTTGTGTATTCTAATAGAACAATGGTTTTATACAAAGATACGGATACTGTCTCTTTCCTTTTTATAACAAATTTCGCAATTGTTAAGATGATGAATCCTGATTGATGTACAGTAGAAATAATGTTAGTGGTGGTGATGTTACACTAATCATACTATGCTACTTTAATAATTGTGAAATTTGTTATAACATTTTTGATAGAATTTACCTATAATATAATTTTATCTCATTGTTGTTCTCTTTATTCTTTTCTCATTTTGACTGTGTTAGACATTTCAGTCAGCTTACACGACAAGGGAACCAATGTTGGAGAAGGTCATGTCTCCCCTAAGGTCTGTTTCCAATAATGACTTCATGTTATACATACAAGTTCTAACAAAGCACACATTGTAATGAAGAGCACAATTAATGAGATTAAAATGTGGTTAATTTGGTCATTGAATCCTTTTAGTATGTGTGTTATTTAGGAAGAAGCAAAAGAAGAACTCGGTACTGAACTGTACCCAACTGGTTCAAGCTTGCCGGACTGTTCCCACGCATGTGGACCATGCTTTCCATGCAAGAGGGTGATGGTGAGCTTCAAGTGCTTCACAGAGTCATGCCCCATTGTTTACAGATGCATGTGTAAAGGAAAATATTACCATGTTCCTTCCAATTGATTTAGCCACAAACTGGACATGCAATGAAAGTAGTGGTTTGATTTTTGATTGAAATCATGTATTAATATGTTTGCTATGTGAGTGCGGATTTTATGTACATCTCTTTAGGCACATGTAGTATTTGAGTGATGTTAGGAGTATTACAAATTCTATTGCACGTTCCTTGCAAATTAATGTGTCAACTTTCAAATTCCAAACGAAAAATGTATTTAAGAAAAAATTTTAGTAGTCGCCATTGAGATGGCATCAATTGTAAAAGTTGCCCAGTTAATTTGTACAATAAATCTAGAGTCACAACAAATTTCACAACTATCTTCGGTGATAAATTGTTAATGGTCGATAATAAAATAATAGATGATTGACCAATATGAGAATGAATCATATGATTCATATCTTGACAACTCAAGAGTTGTAAAATTTATTGTAAAAATTGTTGTGTTTGTAGCATTACTCTAATTTGTAAGCTTGCTTCAATGGCTCTCCATTGTTACCTGACTGCTAATGCTTCTTGTCTCATAAAAATGGAGTTAGCATTTGCTTGCTACACCCTAGCTTTCAAAGCATCACTCTGGTAATGTCTCGCAATGACAACAATGCAAGCTTTACCCCCTCTCCAAGCTGCATCAATATTGACCTTAGTCAATGAGAAAGGAGGTTTCTTCCAAGAAACTAGTTGAGTCAATCAAATAGGAGAACCCTCAACATTGGGTTTGTTGGTTTGTACAGACCCAAAAGGCAAGTAACCAATTTTAAATTAAGTAGTTAATCAGTCCAATAATGATCAGGCTTTGGTTAAATAGAACAACATCATTGTTGTGTAAATAATAAAACAAAGACGAAAATAGAGAGATGCACAATATAGTGAAGCAAAAAAAAACCAATGAAACAAATCATCCCAAAAGTAAAAACCACTATATGGGGGCTTAACCTACAAACCCTATAGGCAAAATAGATCCACTAATTGAATTGAAGTTTTTACAAATTGAATAACCATATTCTAGTTTTCTACAACCTAGTAGTACTTATTGACATTACCCAATGAAGCTCCTAATCCACAGACTCTTCAATAGTAGACTCCATCTCACGTGAACCTCCCATCCAAGACTTCAAGTACCCACTTGAAGATTTGATTCTAGTAGCTTGATCTTCTAGTAGTGGCAGCAACTTTTACACTACTGGATCTAAAAATACTTCAAATTGATCACTTAGTAGAGGCTTTTGAGAGCATGAGGTACAAGAACCCTAGATGCACATGTAGTAGCTTTCCAAACATCTTTTTCGCATTCTTTAGGTTTTTCTTATATAGCTTGACTCTGTTTGCACGTGATGATGCACAAAAATCGTCAATGAGCTGATTGTCCACGAGCGCTCTAATGGGGTACCTGAGGAGCAAGAAAACCAAGAACCAACAGAGAACACCGGTAGCATGTCGGCCAGAAACCCTCCGAAGGTTAAGTCAGTGAAAGAAAAATCACCAAGAACTCAATAGTGTGAGAGCTAGGGATTTTTGGCATACCTTAAGGAAGAAGAGGTTTGGTGCTTATATAATGGTGAAGAGCGAACCAAGATCCCTTGAATGCAGAAGCTTTCCTTGTAGAGGAGATTTGGAATTAAGGCTCCAAGATCTTACGGTTCTCTTCCCATATATGGAAGATATGAACGTGTAGTAGGGTCTTTAGATGTGGTATGCAAGTTATTTCTATGTAGGGATACATGCGTAGAGAATACATAAAGGATTGTGGGACCCAGTGTACTCATCCATCAGTATGATCATCCATTCATCAGTATGCAAATGATAAGGTGCGAATCGTCCGTCAGGCGTATATGCGAGCTACTCGACGGGTCTTCAAGGAGAGTGGAGCATCAATCTGTTTGGACTTTAAGAGATCGAATGAGGCATTTATCCTGACGGGCCCTCAGTTGGTAGGTCCCGTGTTTCATCCATCGAGATGGCGAGGAACAAAGCCGTCGGTCATTGCGAGTTTTTCGTCAGACAGGAAAGGGGGAAATTTCTGTTCGGACCCTCATGCCTAACGGAACCCAAAGGATGGATAGACAACGAAACCTTCGCAGGACGAAAATACCCTTATCAGCAAGAAACCTTAGAGACTTGATAGGCTGAATTGCATTCCCAATTTAATACAATTCAATTGATCGAAATAGTGGCTTGATTAATCAAAAAATTTATATCTCGATTGATCCGAAAGTTATTGAAAGTTGTCATCTGAAACTTGAATCAGATCTACAAAACTTTTGGCAATTGTCTTGATCTCAAAATGCATTCCAAAGATACTTATAAGACATATTTTATTCATAGTTTTTCAACCTAAACTATAGACTCAACATGGTTTATCACGAAGGAAAGGAATTGAAAGTCTTTTGAACTGTAACTTAGATAACCTATGGAACCACTTCCACTATCGAGAAAAGAACCCTATTCCTTGAGCTCCAAATTATGTTGGAAATTACAAAAATGTTCTAAAGCAACTTAATGATGGAGAAGAGCTTTGGGAGGATTTAAAAACAAACTGACTTACTCTGCCCTCAATTGGCGTGGAAGTCTTTAATTCTCATACGGTCATACCCCAACTAGAAGCCAAACTAGGCCACAATGCATTGCTGAAACAAATGAAGTTCATTCTCTTGACCTTGCCCATATAACAAACAAATCTAATTTCTCAACTTTGGTTGCCATTTGAAGTCTACATCTAAGGGGTAGAAGTGTAGAACTCCAGATGCCTATCATTCAAAAGTTTTTCTTTTCCATATCTTTTTTAGTTGCTCAACCTCAATCTGTTACAAACCCAGCTTATAAGGTGATATCACCGAAAATTTACCACTCGTTTCTCGAAGCTAGACAACTTAATCATCCCTAGAATTCTAAGGAGTATAATATTCTTGATTGCAGCCACAGATTGGTCATTAAATAACTGAATAATCCACAAAAGATCCTAGGACCTCCTAAATTGGACAATAGGTCTTCCAAAACAAGATTTTGTTATGGGTCATGTTAATGGATGTCCTTAGGACAATTGTTAATAAATCATAATAAGAAAGTTTTAACACCATTTTCATGAGAAATATAAAAAGTTGTTAATAATATTTATTATTTTATCATTTTCCCAATAAAATGTTTCTAAAAATAATTCCTAAACCAACGCCTTAAGAGCATTGGTTAACATTTCCCTTTTGCTACAGAGCTTCTTCAATTCTAGGCCTTGGCTTAAAGCCTCTACCCATGACACCCAAGGGTCTCACCAAACATTAATACATTTGGCCTTTACTATTTACCAATCAATATGCATCTTCCTTTAAGAATGACTTGGACCTATCAGCCTTTACATTTGGCCATTACTATTTACCAATCAATAAGCATCTTCCTTTAAGAATGACTTGGACCTGTCATCAAAGGCTGATAGGATGTCTGAGTAGGAGGTTAAGTAGTACCCAGGAAATGATTTGCTCTTCTCCATGGCCTATGTTGCTTATTAACGAGGTTAAGTAGTTCCACTTAAAAAAAAAAAAAAAAAAAAAAGAAAAGAAAAAGAAAAAAGAGAAACTTGGTTTTGGATATCCTGTAAGATATTGAAACATTAGTGCCGTATGCAAGGGTAAACGATAATGGTTTACTTGATCATTAAGTAATTGAGTTAATGAAATTCGCTCAGTGTAAGAGAGTACACTACAAGAAAAAAAAAGCTCTTTTGCAACAAAGTTATTGCAACAAAAAGACATTATAGTGGCAATAAGCATAAATATGTGTGTATATTACTTTTTGTTGCAATAACCAATAAGGACTTAAAATGGACATGGTGGCAGACAATAAGCACAGGATTGGGTGCTCAAATAATGTTGCATGATGTAGTATCAGAATATTCCAGTGCAATTTTGACGTGTTATATTGGCCGTAATTTTGTGGGTTCTACTTTTTTTCGTCTTTCTGTTTATACCAGAAAAAATATATATATCATTTTTCTCTTAACTGAATAGTAAACAGCAATTGTGATAGAGCGGTCATAAGTTTAAATTCTATTTGAAGTTTCTTATCGATATATTTACACACAACAAAAATAAAAAAATCATTGGTCTCTTGACTCTTGAGTTGATAGTGATAGAACAAACATCATAAGTTCAAGTCCAATATATATTCACAATTAAAGTAACTTGGATACCCAAATTTTTTGTCAATATAGAAACCTATGACTTCTCATTGTATTGTAATGAAGTCTAGTAAGCAAACATTCAAGTGATTATTAGATTAACTTAGAAATGCAAATCATAAACTTTTTATGACATGACATGAACTTTAGTGTACAGCTTTCTCTAAAAAAAAGGATTTAGTGTACAGCTAAATAAGGGAAGGATATCAACCTCTTAAAGAAGACTTTTAATATATTGGACACCCTACAATGAAGTTTACCAACAAATATTTATACTGACTTTTGCTGTTAAGGGACACTGCTTCATTAATTGTTAAGCTTAGTTCAATTTCTCAACTTCATTTTTTTTTTCAATTGTTGCTTAAGCAACTAAACTTAAGCAAGAGTGTTATTTTCTAAATCTGTTTTTTTATTTTTTTTTATTTTTTATTTTTAAAATTAATAATAAATAAACCTTAGAAAAATAACCATATAAATTATCAAAGCTCTTGTGACTCATTGGTATTGCGCAAAGAACCCAAATTTAAATCCTCCCTCCCAACTTATTATCAAAAAAAAAAAAAAAAAAAACACATACACACATAAATGTCCTTTTTATATTAATAATTAGTGCAACATCTATAAAAAAAAGTTAATACTTAAAAAGGAATGCATGTACCTCATTAAACAGAAGACAATAAATTAACATTTTGTCATAAAATAGAACACTTTTATTTTTTACCAAATAGAAAAAGAAATACTAAAATAATTAAATAATTTATCAAATTTTTTATTAAGGGGGATGGAACATGGAAGTATTCTATTTCCATCTCAAGGAATGTGCGACATGGCAAAACCTTAGATTATTGCAACTTGAAATAAAAGGTGTGGAACAAAGTTTTTAATTGGGAACTCATGATTACTAGGCACCTTTTATTTTGAAGATTTATCGACTAACACGTTAGTTTATGTGGTCAAAGAGTCTAGTCACCCCGGCCCACTTTATACTAAGCCCAAGGCCCATGCCGAGGAGGAAAAAATGTCCGAGGACGAATGAAGGTAGTCCTAAATACCAGGAAGTATCGCCGAGGACAATCATGTCCTTGGCTAACCGAGATCATAGAAGGGAAGAGCAGCACGCCATCAAGGACAGTTTTGTAGAGCATCCCAAGAAAAAGGACAAGTACCACAGGTCAGCCATGGGAGCCTAGAGGAGGAGCAATTCAAGGAGAAGCTGTCACCTCCACATTAAATGCCCACAACTAACGTTCTGGCCGCATTAATGGGGAAATGACCCCTAAACAGTGCTGTTTTGATTGCTGCAACTCACAGAAGGTTTGGGACGGCGGCTAATGGGACAAGCACTCAAGTAGTGACTTGCACGATCAACAAATGGAGGGCCAAGATCAACCGAAAAAAGGGTATATAATGTAAAGAACTCCTCTAGAAATAGGGGGTTAGAAGTAGAAAACACTGTAGCAATCTGCATTATCTTTGTAACCTCTGTAGCCAAGTACTAAGGAAATAATAAGAACAAGATATCTCCTCGGACCAGTGTCCAGGACAGATTTTCACACTTAAGGCCCATTTTCTTATTACTTAGTCTTCCCCTAACTATGTTTATTCGTTGTTATCCTCACTAAGGCCTAGTTCTTAAACCCATTCTCTACAAATTTATTGTACTGGGCTAGTTGGGTCTGAGTCTGCTTTTCTAATAACAGAAGTGCTCAGACCTAGTCCCTACAGTTTACATACTTGATATTTACATGATGGCAAGCCATTTATGGTGCACAATATCATTAATTATTTTGGGATATTTTTTTACTATGAAATATACATACACACATATATATATATATATATATATCTTGCTAAGTGGTTGCCCAAATTTTTATTTAAAATTAAATAAAATTTTAATTAATAAATCAATTCAAAAATCTTTACTTAGGTGGAAGGTTAAATAAATAGTACGTATTTTTCCATCAAAGAAGAGTGACACATGATACTAATTAAAACATGAGGTGGGATGCTAAATGAAAAAAATTCTCAAAGAATGGGCCACATGTCAAAACCCCATACTCGTACAAATTAATGAGGTTCCTACTTTTATATATTTATATACTGGCAAAGGGTCTGTGAGATACGAAGATAATGATGTAAGCTGCTATATGAGAAAATTATATAGAATGTTCAAAATATGTTAAAGTAATAACATGAACTAATGCCATGATAACATGAAGAAGTTTTTGTTGAATTAAAGTAATACAAAATTTAGGGGATAAAGAACTCAAACTATAGCATAATTGTCATAAAAATTAGAAATTATTTGAATTAATGAGAAACCCTATAAAAAGATTGAAGTAATGAAGTCATCATAAAAAGTGAAAATTTAAAATTGCACGCGCATGTCCATTATAATTGTTAACTTAAAGTAATGAGCATTTAAAGGATAAAAGAATAGCATAGAAATATTGTAGTTTAAATACTGATAAAAACATTTTAATACATTCTATATTATTGATGTTTATTATTTGGTGTAATAAGTTTATTATTTGTTAATTATAATTTATGTTTCTTCAACACTTTGGAGTTAGCATAAGATTTTTATGATATCATGTTAATGTTAGTTGGCTTATGGAGATATCATAGAATTTTTTTTTTTTTTTTTTTTGATGACATATTTACGTTATTAGATTATGATAGTGGTAGGTTAAATTAAATATACTACTAATAGAATTTTATTATGATATATTTACAGATTTTGCAAGGAAATTAATCTTTTCTTTTCTTTTTATTTTTTAAAGGAGAGTGCAACGAAGGTTAGTAAGAAGGTTAAACAAAAAATTATTCTAAAAAAATGTCATATGGCATAACCTCATGGTTTCTCGCATTAGATTTTTGCTTTCTTATATAACATTTTAAAAAAATAATTATATAAATTATTTTTATATAAATAATTATTGCATACCTATACATAATTAATATGTAAATTAATCGATTGGCAAATTCAATGAACTTATATTTTGACATATATGGATGCAATCTTTGTTGAGGTTGAAGCCTAAATAAAGAGAGTTTCAATAAATATGCCACATGGCAAAAGGATAGACTATTTCATTAAAGGTTCATGCTTTTATATATTGATATATTGATTTCTTTAGAGCTCGTAATGCTTCTCCACGCACAAAATGCAAAGTGAGGTTTCTTGAGCTTTAGAAAATCCTCAAAACTACGATATTTTGTTAACAAAAGTTTAACATTGTTTTTTGAGAATTTAAATTAAATCCAAGCAAATTTAGCGAATAGAGTTAAATTTATGTCTCTAAAGTATAAAGCATATATTTTTTAGGCTCTATAATAGTTTTTTTTAAAGGCAAATCTAGAATTTTCGTATGAAGGTGTATAAAGCATCATAGCTTTTAGAAGGATTTCTGAAAGTTGACATAGCATACAAAGTCAAGACTTGAGCTTATCTTTCTGATCATCGCTTCCTTCCATGACAAGCATTTGCTAACCCAGCTTTTACTCTTTCTATATGATAGGGAAAATCTCTTAATTATTTTCCTTTTGGTTGAGAATAAAGGGGTCCCAATGTGTTTAGCATCTAAGCTTATCTTCTTACATACCCGTCAGTTGTCAAAATGATCAATAAATTTAGAGATATAAAATTGTTTATGTGGTTGTAAATTATTACATAATAAAAATGGTGACGATGATCAACTTATGCAAAAATAATGTTTCTCTGATCACAATCTACCCAAAAAAAAAAAAAGTATAAATTTTTGTGCCTTTATTATATTGTTTACATTCTTTGAAGCAAATTGTGTTAGGATTACGTTTTTGTTTAGTTTATTTGGTTGAGTTTACTATCATGTTGTTCTTGTTTTTTCGTACAAGTCTCTCTCTCTCTCTCCTACATGCATTTGCACGCCATAGTTTCAGGTGACGATAGTAATATCTTACATTCTTACACTCTACGTGGGAACTGTTAAAGGAGTCAAACTTTTTTGTTTTAGTTTTTTACTCCAAAAATGGATATAAATAATTATTTTATATTCCATTTTACTAGAAACCAAATGGATTTTGGGTTGTAAATGGGAACTGCCTCTCATCACCATTCTCATGTGGGTTATGCTAACGAGTACCCTTAGGGCATTGGTTAATAATTCATTTTAGGAAAGTTTTGACACAACTTTTATGGAAAATGAAAAAAGTTGTCAAAACATTATTACTTTTTTTTTTCCCCATAAAATCTTTCTTTAAATGGATTATTAATCAATTCTCTAAGGACATTCGTTAGCATTTCCTTCTCATGTTGTGCACATTGCACACCATTTAAGGTGATAATAGTATTATCTCACAATATAATAGGACAATGTTAAGGGCTCAAAGAGAGATTTATTATTTTGTATATGTGGAGTGAAGCGTCCCATATATGTGAGAGGATACTGCTAAAAGTCAAACTCTTCTTTTATCCTCTAAAAATAGATTTTCTTTTGTTTTTATAATACCAAAAATTCATTAGATTTATGAGTTATACCATGAGAGATAGATGGGAAAATGATCATTAGATCCATTTTATGATTTAGATTTAATATTACCTTAAGGTATATCGAGAGCTATATTATTTAAAATGTCAAATAATGTGAAACTTGGTATTATTTTAAATTTAGAAGAAAACAAAATCTTATCAATAAAATGAATTGTGGTCGTTTTAAGTTAAATTATGAGTATTCTATTCTATTATGATTTAGGATGATCCTCTTAAACCACCTTTTTCTTTTTTTTCTTTTTTTCTTTTTTTGTGTGAGAGGATTCAACCATCTTTTTCTAATGTAGGTAAGATTTCAATTCTTTTTTTTTTCCTTCTTAAACATTTTTAAGAGTGGGTAAGATTTCAATTCTAATTCTTAAATTTCTTGTTTAATGATAGGAGAATTCATTAATTAAATTAATTGACACTTATAAAAAAATGGATTACAATTATGGTAACAATGGTATTTAACCGCCAAAAAAAAAGCTCATAATAAGGTCATAATGGTGTACGACTGAAAATTTGAATATAAGGGATATGTCCTAACTACACTTCATTCGAAATTATAAAATTAGTGGCTTGATTGATTGGGGTTTTTAAATCAAAAACAAAAATATTAAAAACTTGTTTGGTAAAAAAACAAAAACAAAAACAAAAACAAATCCTTTTTCTTTTATCTTCATCAGTCATCACACAAATGCAACCAAAATCCCAAAAACAAACTAATAACCTCCAGTACATCCCAAAAATAGCCACAACTAGCTCAAACCACAAAACCTTTTGAGCACAGGGCACACAACTCAATTCACACACTACTAGATTGAGACCCATTGTCCAAATCAAACCCATGTCAAACCAGGTGTGATCCGAATTAACAAACCCAGAAGGATCATTTTGTTGAATCCACCCAATGCACTACCAAAAAGAGACCCATAGCCCAAACGAAGCCAGGACCCACTCCAATCCACCCAATCCAAATACCATGCGTAGCCCAAGCTCCCCAATGCCCATCGTGCCTCCACCAATCCAAGCTTGTGGCTCTTTACACTCAAATCAATCATATTGATGAAGAGATTTGTAACTCAATTAATTGGCATTTTATGGTACTTTTAACTAAAACATTTAGGATTTAAATCTCCTTTCACTGTTATAATTATCAAATTTATCAACAACAAAAAATTGCTCATCTTGACCTACATGTAGTAATACCTCTCCCAATTTACACCATCAATTTGAATCTATTGGCCACAAACTTAAAAAAACCCAAAACACACGTCCTAAACAAACTGAATTTTTTTAGTATAAAATTGAAAATAATTTTTACACATCCCAACCAATCAAATCCATAGTTTTCTCCTTTCCTTTTTGTATTTTTTAAATAGATATAATATATTTCAACCTATGGCGATAGGTCAAGATACTTTTCTTTCTTCTTTTTTTGGTGTGTAGGTGAATTTTAGTCCAAGTCTTTTATTTTAAGACAAAATACCTTATCAATTGAGTTAATTTTAACTCATGTTTCCCTTAAAATCTCTTTCTTTAAAGTCAACAAAATATATTTCAAAGGTATTGAATAACAACAAGAGATTTTACCAACCACACAAAGACTCCAAACTTTAGATTCATACAATATTGACCATTCCTCTCTTCTTTACTTATTTGTTTAAAAAAAAATTGGGTATGAAAATTGGCAGTGGCAAGAATAACCTTAGGATGACCTGCCCAAAACAGTCTTTCTAGGCTCAAACTAACACAAGCCCATTGAATACAACACAAAGTGTTGGGCCTTAGCCTAGAACTAGAACGGACTAATGAAATTTTGGGTACATCGCGGCTTGGATCAAGGTCTGCTTTTTTTTTTTTTTTTTTTTGGGATTCTTTTGGGGTGAAATTGTAACTTAGTGAAAACAAATTGATGTGATTATTCTTTATTCATCCATTGAAAAGCATATTCGGAAAGCATATTATGATTAGCCTAAGTCCACTCATATTTCATAAATATAATATAATATGACATATATATTTTCATTGCCCAGCCAAAAAAAATTGACATATTTGATATTTTCATCATTTTCCCTAACCTTAGATTTCTTTACTTGTATGTCTGTTAAATGGTCAAATGAAAAAAATGGATGGATGGATAATAATAATAATAATCTTCAAAGAAGTTATGGATCTATATATGGCTGGTTCAATTTGCCGGTTGATTGATTAGACAATTAGATTAGTTCTAATCATTTTCTTAATGTATATAATTATTCTTCTGTCAAGTGTCTTGTAGTTTCTTCTCAATAAATAATAATAGTGTCTTGTAGTTAATGTGAAATTTTTTGGTATTTCGGTTTTCAACAAAGACGTTTTAATATTCAAATTTCTTTTTTCTCTCACATGAATTGTAGATTACATAATAATGCTCTTTATTATCTTTATCTCTCTCACTTGTTTTCTTAATTCTCATTTTTTTTATATAAAAAAAATTCAATAGTTGAGAAAAGAAGGATTTGAATCTGGACATCTCTACAATAAACACCAATAAATATTAGTTGAGCCATAAAGCTTTTGATCCCTGTTTCCTTGTTGGAGTAATGGATAACTTTTTTTTTTTTTTTTGAGAAGATAATGGATAACTTTTTGGTTCTTAATTCCAATCAATAAAAACCATCACTTTAATCTTCTGAAAGTGACAAGGGAAGACTGAGCATTGCTTGATAGTTTAGTTAATAGTTTGCTCAACTTTCTTAAACTACTTGAATTAGTGGCAAGAATTGGCAATCCCTTTAGTTTAATTGCAAGTTAGAAACTAACCACTTATTATGCAGTTGTTAAGAATCAACTAAACACTAAAGTATTTCGTTTACTTTTCTGCTTGATCATCTATTTGGAAGGGCTGCTAAGGTCACATAAATGGGGGCCACCAACCATTACCTGAATCAGGAAGTCACCTAGGTGGGAAAAGCTTCTCAAATTGTAAGGTTCAACCACTTAATCATATCACAGTATGTTTATTTATTATTAAGCGGATCAAATGGTAAATTACACGTTTAAAGCTGCGGTGATTTTGATTTAATATTTTAAAGTTTTAAAATTTGAATTTGTACCCTTAAAATTAAATAACCTTTTAATTTAAACCCTTCCGTCAATATTTAGTGCTGAGGTGGTCAAATATGTGATTTGGGTCAACAAAAGCTCTTGAGGTGAAATTGAAGTCCAGAGAAAAGAGAGATCTAGGGTAGAACGACGAGCTCGACAGAGAGGAGGATGCTTGAGAGAGAGAGAGAGAGAAACAAATATATAGAAAATGAATAGTAGCCCCCAACGAATGTATCGAGGATATTGTTCATTGCTAGCAGTTTTTGTTAAATTGCTAAGATTGATGCATGACGGTTTTGGTTGGATTTAATCAAATTTTTGATGAAATGTTAATTTGGTGAGGCTCATGGGAATGCTCTAATACATTATCATAAAATTATGATATATAATCAAAATAATTAAAATAAATATTAATTATTTCCGCTGATTTACCAGCAAGTTAATGAAATTTCAAGTTGAATTTTTCCTCTAAAAAAAAAAAAAAAAATTTTCAAAGTCCTATGCATCCGCTTATGATCCTTTATTAGAGCATTCACATCTGCAAATTCTATCATATTCTATTTTACCATCTCAAAAACTTACTTTATCAATTATATAATACCATTTTCCAATACACCCAGCATCCCAACTTTTATTTTCCTATTTTACTCATTAAAATAAAATATCTACACAATAAAATATTTTTTTTCCTTTTTTGTTTTTTCCCAATTTTCTCCTCCACACGCGTGTACCTTCCAGACTCCTCCACACCTTTTACATTTCACCTTCTTCCAGACTCCTCCATTTCTTTTTCTTTTTTTTCTTTCTTTTTGCTTCTCTCTAGTTCTCACTGGTTCTTCTAGACTCCTCTATTTCGTCTAACGTTTTCTTTCTTTCGTCTAACGTTTCATCTTCATGTCTTTCTTGTTTCATCTAACGTTTCCTCCATCGTTGATCAACCTAGATCAGCCCATCATCCATATCAACCTAGATCAGCGAGAATCACAACGTCACAAAAAAAAAAAGGGTAATTACACTAAACCCACCAATGGTTTGGCCCGAAGTCACTTTGACTACCCGTGGTTTAAAAAGTGTCACTTTACCAACCTGAGGTATGTTTCGTTTGTTTTCCGCAACCCACCTCTGTTAAAATCAAGGGTAAATAGGTATTTGTGCTCAAATTTTGTCTTTCTCCTCCCAAAACAAAAAATAGCACAAAAATGCAAGAGAAACAAGATCAAAAAGTGGTATTCAAAACTCCTAATTTCACCTCTCCCTGTATTCAAAACTCCTATATTTGGACCCTATATTCTAAAGACCCCCTTTGTTTTCACCTCTCCCTTCACAGACATGTCCCCACAAAGAACAACCTCCATCTTCTTCTTGCAGAAACAAAAGCTATTTTTAGCACTAGGTTAGCTTGTTTCGAGAAAGTGGCCTTATGGAGCACTGTGTATTTGTGTATTGTTAGTTCGTGCAACGCATGGTCCTCAAGACCATTACACATATTTATCACTTCCTGTACTTCTTCGTTCAGTAGAGCTTGGTATAGCTTTCCATTTGATTTATGAATTTCATTAACATCATTTTCTATATAGGATCTCCTTCAGCGATGTAAGTTGCACTAAACCCACAAATGAGATGAGAAAATCGTGTATATGTAATATATTTGATTGAGACTGGTCATAGTGTATTGTTCGGTTGATTGAAGGGCAATATTGTATTGTTCGGTTATTTGTGTAGGTTGATCTGGGTTTTATTTTTTTGGGTATGTTCTTCATGTTCAAGATTTATGTGAATTGAGAGAGAGACCAATACCACTTTTTGATCTTGTTTCTCTTGCATTTTTGTGCTTTTTTATTTTATTTGGGAGTAGAGAGACATAAAATTTGAGCACAAATACCTATTTACCCATGATTTTAACAAAGGTGGGTTACGAAAAATAAACGGAACAGACCTCAGGTTGGTAAAGTGACACTTTTTAAATCACGGGTAGGCAAAGTGATTTCGGGCCAAACAACAGGTGGATTTAGTGTAATTACCTATAAAAAAAAAACACACACACAACCTAAAAGAACCAGAACTCCAAACTCACCATCCATATCAAATCCATACCCAATTCAGCCATACCCACCTCTTCCTTTAGGCATCGGTCACAACACCAAAAAAAAAAAAAAAAAAAAAAAAAAAAAAAAAAAAAACCTTAGAACTCCAAAACCCAGAACACAAAACATGACTCGGATTGCAACCCACAAGAAAAAATGAACCACTGTGATGTGGTTTTGCCTTTGAATCAAGTTTTGCTATTTCAAAACTAGGTTGGGTTGCTATCTAGTGTTTTGTCTCTGATGTGGTTTTGTTTAGGTTTGATCATTGATGTGTGATGTTGGATTTGGGAGGAGGATGGTGTTTGGGTTTGAAGAGAAGAGAGAGCAGATGAGAAGGAAGAGAGAGAAGAGGAGAGAAATAATGAGAGAGGAGAGAGAAATTTCGGGAATTAAAAAGGAGGAGAGAGAATGTATTAAAAAATTATTTCCGTACATACCATTCAGCTACAGTACCATCATACATTTAGGATGGTACTGTAGCAATATGGCAAAAAAATTTGGATTTTTACAAGTTCCCACTTCCGGATGCTGAGCTCTTTTGGGCTTGAATGCCAAATTTTCCTTACATTTGGCATTTTGCAGGCCCAATTACATTATTTTTTCATCTATCATATGGATTTTAATTACATTATTTTTTTCGAATTCAATATGTTGTAATTTATGAATTAATGGAGGACATTACAAATGAACCCATTGTTTAGGGTGACAACTATAATTAATCTTTTGGTTTAAGTGAATTTCTTGGTGTTTCTAATGAAAACATCCAAGGTTTAAATTCTCCCTCCCTTAACTATCAATTTTTTATAAAAAAAAATTTTAAAAATTTGTACGTTATAGTTAATTTTCCACTCGTTAAATATTGGAGACTTAAAAATGCACGGTCTTTACGAATCTCACGCGTAAAATCCACATTTATGTGAGAATGAGATGTAATGCAATGAATGTAAAAAAAATTTCTGATGATTGCAGTTCTCACTTCTCACCCCAGCAAAACAAACTAGGTTGATATGGATTTGGTTCATTCTCATTGTTTTTGTATTTAATGAAGAAAAGGTCAGCCATTAAACGCAAGTTTGAAAAGGGCATTATTATGATATTAATGCCTACAAATTAAAAGTTTTCAAGTGAATTAAAGTTTGAACTAAATGAGATTACTCATGGATGAAAGTGATCTCACCCCCTTTTTTATTAAGGGTAAATTCCACAAACCACCCCTGAGGTTTGTGATAATACCAACTAAGTCCAAAACATTTTAAAACCTACCAGTTTTGTCCTAAAAGACAATTTTGTCCTTGAACTTAAAAAAAAAAAAAAAAAAAAAAACGCAATTACTTTTTTTATTTTCTCTTCTTCCTGTCTTTTGTCTCTTTCCTCTCCCCCCTCTCTTCTCTGAGTTTCTCCATCTCAGAACTCTCCGACCACCACAACAACAAAAACAACGATAATAGCAATAACCTCTACAGTCATTCCGCTACTTTGCAGCTCAATGGCACCAACGTCGTCGTCTCTACCGTGTCCGGCGTGCCTGGCTTCTCCGAGTTCTCACTCTCCTACCTCAGAGCCGCCACCAACAACTTCAGCTCCAACTACATCGTCTTTGAGAGCGGCGAGAAAGCCCCCAATGTCGTCTACAAAGGCCACCTCCAAAACCACAACCAACGCCGCTGGATCGCCGTTAAGAAATTCACCAAGCAAGCTTGGCCTGACCCCAAGCAGTTTGCCGTAACTCTCTTCTTTCACCATCTCTTCTTCAATTTTCACTCTTTAGGGTTTCCGATTTTGTTGATTTTTCATGTTTTTTTTTTTTTTTTTTTTTTTTTTTTTTTTTGTAAGAGGAAGCTTGGGGAGTTGGGAAGCTGAGGCACAAAAGGCTAGTGAATTTGATAGGGTATTGTTGCAACAGCGATGAAAGACTACTTGTGGCAGAGTATATGCCCAATGATACCTAGCTAAACATCTATTTCACTGTATGGTAGTTCTGCCCTTGCTGTACTGGACTAGCTAAAGTCCAAATATCTTTGTTCATTTGATTACTGTGTTGTATTTGCTTTGTTTCTTTCAATGGAAATCTTTGAATTATACCCAAAAAAAAAAAAAAATTGTTGAATTCTTGGCATATATGGTGTGTTGTAACTTTTGTTTGGTTAAATGGGCTTTGCCATGGCTAAGGTTCCATTAGAGAGAGAGTTCTAAGATGGAGAACTCAAAGAAGAGAGGGGGAGTGGAAAGAGACAGAGGAAGAAAAGAAAATAAAAAAAAGTAACGGCATTTTTTTTTTTAAGCTCAGGGACAAAATTGTCTTTTAGGACGAAATTGGTAGGTTTTAAAATGTTTTGGACTTAGTTGGTATTATCACAAACCTCAAGGGTGGTTTGTGGAATTTACCCTTTTATTAAAAAATAAAGTTATTATTCTTAATAAGATTTTTTTCCCCCCTCATTTCCTCGTGCTTTTACTTTTTCACATCATATATATATTTGGTCTTTGTTCTCCTTTCCCACCATATTTTCAGTTCCTTAGTTGTGTCATATATTTTTTTTCCACTCGAGAGAAAAGTCAGGAAAGTGACAAAATTAGGAACCTTCTTTCTATTGTATATATCTCACCCCCAAAATGTTTGATATTGAACAGATGTACTAATGTACCTGCATTTTCATTTATTCACACGTGGTTCAAATTTTCATTTCCTTTTTTTTTTTTTTTTTTTGCTGACAACTGACAAAAACATTGGCAAGGAACAAGGATGCTGCTGTGTTTTTTTTCTAAATAAAACACAATTATAGTGTTTTTTTTTTTTTCTGAATAATTATAGTTTAGATTTTTTTTTTTTTTTTAAAGAGGTAGAGTTTCAACTTATATTTATAGTTGGATAAAGACATATGATATGAGTATAATTGGTTAAATTCATATCCCATAAAAGTCACATATGTGAATAATTAATATCGCATAATTAGGTTTAAGTTCATAGATTTAGGATTTTAAGTTTTTTTTTTTTAATTATTGTTTAGGATTTTTAGTTAAGGTAGTTAAAATTATAGAAAATTGGAACCAACATATGGCAAACATAAAGGGAGCCATCCTCTTTCTGGCCTTATGCAATAAGAAAAAATAAATCCCATATCGCATAAAAGTCATATATGTGACTGTGTAAGTAATTAAAATCACACAATTAGGGTTAAATTCATGGGTTTAGGATTTTAATGTTTTTAAATTTATTTATTATTTATTAGGATTTTTAGTTATATGGTAGTTGAAAATATACAAAATTGGAATTAGCCTTTAGCAAACATAAAGAGAGCCATCCTCTTTCACGCCCTGAGCAATAAGAAAAGATAAATCTCAAATCCTTCTCCAAAAATCAAAATTTGACTAAGGCCTTTCTCAAGAGAGTTTTGGACAGGGCATTATATTACCACCAAAAAAAAAAAAGGACAGGACATTAGAGGATTGCCAACCTAGCTTAATAATATATATAGGAGGCATTTTCTTCTTTAATAATTTAAATAGGCAATTTTTTAAAATAAAGAAGCCGAGAGTAAAATCTGATTACCTGACTTTTCTTTTATACAACAGATAAAGAAGTTTAAGAACACATATTATACATGCAGTTGTGAAAAATAGTTGTGCCCTTACACATTACTAAATGGTATGAAAATGAAACTTATGAAGGACCATTTTTTTTTTAATTATAAAATATTGTGTTTCTAGAATTACTAAATAGTTTGAAATAAAGTTTTCAAAAAAAAAAAAAAAATAGTGTGAAATAAACTTTGCCAAGTGCCTTTTATATATAATAATAATAATAATAATAATAATAATAATAATAATTTGATAGTTACAATAATGAAGAATGAGAAATTTAAACTTTGATTCTTCTCATAAAGGAGAGAATGTAATATTATTAATCATTAACGATATTGGCCTTGAGCAAAGTTAATTTAACCTCATCTGATGGAATAAGATAGAATTTATCTTATGGAATCATCAACCAAAGATTCTAAACTTATGTTGTCTTCACTTAAGTACAAAACAAAAATTATCAATTAAAGATTTTAAGCTTAATCAAAAATAGGTTTTGTTATTCACCCTTTTTCTTTTATTCGTCTATAATTTATTAATTAGGTGAAAAGTCTTGGTTGCACTCATCGACCTAGATTGTTACTTGTTATTATTAGTCTTTTCCTTTAAAATAAAAATAAAAAATAAAAATCATTATGGGTGAAACACACAACACTCTAATTAATACTGCAAGTTGTCTACATTTTTTATTATATTGAAGACGGAAAATACTACGTAGACGTAGAGGATACCCTCTGGGCAACTGGAATGAGGTATGAGTTTATGACTTAACTATAAATTAAAAAACAAAAAGACAACAACCTGAAATGAGGTCTAACCAGTATCAAACCATCTTTTTAGTGGTTCTAGAAACAAATTTCCGATCTTGAAGATTGCCTTGATTAGAAAGGATATACAAGAATTTTTGCTTGGAGGAAGAGATATATATGTGTGTGTTTGTGTGTTTTTATGATGACGAATTATAATATTGATCCACAAGTAATTAGAATATATATATATATATATATAGATATACATAAAAGGATTTTCTTCTCCTTTTTTTTTTTTTTTTTAAATAATGATAATAATAATTAAATAACTATTTAATTTATTTTATATTTTTTTACTTTTGGTAATAGTATTTTCGTTGGAATAGAATTTCAAATTTTTGAAAACTTTTTATTTTTTATTTTTTGGGTAATAGAGTTTGGGTAGTATTAAGTTCTATCAACGATTATCGTAAGATGCTCGTTAAGAAACAGTTTTACATTTGCTTTATATCAGATTTTTACCAACTTTTTAGGGTATAGAGCCAATAAAGTTGACTTTTTAAGTTTCACTTGTTATTTCAGTACTATTTTCAGTCATCTTATCAATTTATACCAATTTTTTATTAGGTAAATCCCACAATAAATCATTTTTAACGGACACCTTACGATGCCCGTTAACATTTCCCATAGAGTTTTACATAAAGTACATTGTCTTAAAAATCAATAAGATAAGATAAACTATTTGAATAATTAATGTAAGAGTGTATCCACTTGTTTTAGTGAAAAAATAAATATTAAATTTTATTTTAAATTAATAATTAATAAGAAATGCTTCAAAAAATTTAATAATTAAGAAGACAAAATATTTTAATAATTAATGAGAGGATAACCACTTGTCACAGAGAGAAAATAACCATTTGGAACAACCACGGTTTATAGGACCTAATTTTTATTATATAGTATATGATTTAAACATGCTTTTTTTTTTCAATTTATATATTCATTTTATAATTTCACAAACTTATTTTGATTATTCATTTTAATTTTTTGTAATCCTGCAACTCAACCAATGACCTAAAGTAAACTAGTGACTCATCTACTAAATCCGGTAAATGTTTTGTTTGGGTTTAATAACGAATACCTACGATTGACTCATTTTTTTGTCTTTTGTTAATCTTCTCGGTTTTTCCCTCACAGCCAAACTCTAAAAGAGACTCTTAAATATACTATCCCTTCAAATTCATCCTCTCACAGTAAGCTAATCTTCTCGAAGGGCTTTTGAAAAGCCAAAAGGCTTGTAGTTGTAATTGTTTCACTTTCATCAAGCTTTGGATAAAGGCCTATTGTAAGCCAGATTTTTGGTCCAGTAAACTTGTGCTTTCTCCCATAAGTTTGAAGTCTGCAGGAGAAGAGGCATTAGCTCCCATCAGAGAATAGGCTTCTTTTAAGTTCGTCATAACTTATATGATCATCATCCCTTTCATGTACTCCTCGGCTATTATTGTCGTTTCATTCAATAATTAAATTATAGTTTTAGGAGACCTTAACATGGACATGGACAAAGGCCACCTATATAAATTATGAAGGAGCAGCAACCAATTTATTTTCCATTACAATATTAGTTTTCATTTCTTTCTCATGTGATGTTCATTTTTCACAATCAAGAAAATATTGGGACATAGACCATTTTGAGATATATATATATATATTTGGAATGACCATTGTGATGTTAATTGATCCAGTTTTTAGTTTGGAAAAAGTTTAACTCTAAACCGATTTGAAGTTATATTCTTCTGATCACTATTGATTCATTAAAAAGATCTTCTATGTATATTTTTATTATTTCAATCACTTGACTTTTTTGATGAATCATCATATGACTTTTTTAAATAATATACATAGATAGTATATATAATGGGATAACTCTAAAGTAATTTGAAACTAAATTGTATTATAGGTTGATTTAGCCAAATTACCTTAATAAAAGCATCATCCTTTTTCTCAACCAAAAAAAAAAAAAAAAAAAAAAGTTTAAAATTAAACTTTATCCTTTTAGTTTTTACACGGTCAAAATAACAACGATCCCCCAAGTGTGGCTGTGACATAATTTTTTTTTTTAAAGGGGTTACTTTTGGCCCCAGTGCCAATGGGAATGATTGAAAGTAAAATAACCGTACGAATTGAACCCATCTTTGTTTTTATTGGCCGCAGCAATATTTGACCAAGATTTCATAAACTTAAATACAATTCACTTTTTTACTCAAAAAAAAAAAAAAAATACAATTCAATTCAAATATTTTTGCGCTAAATCTTAACATCTGGCCCTTTAAAAATATAATAAATCAGCTTTTATGAATATATGTAAAATATTTAGGATAATTTTTTAGAACATACTTTTTTACTTTTTTTTTGGTTGAGAAAATCATACTTTTTTACTTAAACATTATAATCTACTCTTTTAAAAAAAAAAAAAAAAAAAATTTGAACCCTATGTTGATGTTGTTGTTGTTGACGACCATTCATATGAAGGAAAAGACTTATATAAAGACATAGTCAGAACAATTTTAGGGGAAAAAAAAAAAAAGAGACATAGGGGAACATCGATTCAAGAAAATAATGCTAGGTAGAACAGAAGAAAAGAATGCTAAAGACAAGCCAAGTTGTTTTTTTTTTTTTTTTTCCCTTAATTGGATCATAGTCATTACTCATTAGTCAAAGTTGAGGACAAGGTGGGGGAGTTTGATGTGACTAGCCATTTGTTACCAATAGTTTTGATAAACCTTTTTAATTCTAGCCATTTTGTTGATGTTCCTATTTATTATGGAGGAGCCAAATTTTTAAACGAATTCATAAACACGAATTGGCTCTGCAATTTAAACGTTCAAATTTTAAAAGGTGGCAAATTCTAAGTTTGATGATCCCTAAAATAAAAGAAAAGTAATTTTTTTTGTATTATATATATATAAATTAAAAAAAAAAAAAAACCTCTTTTTGGTCCACAAGAAAAGAAAAAGAAAATAAATTTCAGGTAATATTTATTTTTTAGAATAATTTGGATTTTTGGGACAATTATTTCTTTCCGTTCAATACACGGATCCGCTTCAATATACTCTCCACCTTCAACTCTCTAGCCAGTCATAACCCTCCACGTCATAGAAAGAAGGAATTACCTTCACTCCACGAAGAGGGCCATTTGGTCATTCCGTATAGATGAAATGACTTCAACACCCTCTTCTGCCACGTGGCAAACTATCGTAGCACCAGGATGCCCTTTCAATTATTTGAGTGTCCTCCCCTCCCAACAAATTTGTTGGTCGGTCCTTTAGCCATCCAAGAGCTAACACGTGGAAAGGAGTTTAAACTCATACACAAAAGTCAACATCTTGATGCCGGTTCTACAGTGTTCCCACTACAGTTGATTTTTCCACCCTGCAAAGAGAGGGGGTGCCCATTGGATAAACCCTTGGGTGCCCATATCAATATCTCTTCCAAATTTTCAACATGCTGTCAAATCGAAGACCAAAGAGCGGGGGATTGTATCGAATGGAATTTCCCTGTATTTAACAATAAATACCATGGTTATAAAATACGATTAAAGAATTGGTTTTAATCATAGTTTTTTATTTTATTCGATTTTTTATCGATTTTAAGAGTTTTTATTATATCAGATTGGTGCTCGGTTTGCAGTTAAACCGACTAATTCGGTCCAATTTTTAAAATCATGATTGATACATACATTAATAACTTGTTTTTCCTTTAATATGAATTAGTGTCCCATTGATCGGAACATTCTACTCTCTACTTGTGAGAAACCTCGAAAATTCCATGGGTTGATAATGCGTTAGATGGAACTCGAGATCTTTGACCTTATGACACGTTCTTAAGTCCATTAAGCCTAGAGTTGTAAACATGTAAAATTTAGTATTAAAAGTTTAGGCTTATTTATTTAGCTCTATTTTGAATGCAAATCGAGTTCAAGCTCATCACAAAATGAGAATCAATGTTTAAACTTGGTTTATTTTCTTGTTAACCAAGTTTGAATTTTTTATAAGTTACTTGATTAACTTATTCTTTTTCTATATATATAGTAAAACCGTGACTACAATTTTTTATTTATTCACAAATTTATGGATTTTTATTATGAATGAACTAGTTACATTATCAATAAATCTATATATATAGTTAAAGCCAAATTTTAGAGAAAGTCCAATTAGATTTTAAATTTAAGTTCAATTTTGCGCCACGTGTCCCATCTAATTTTAAAACTTTTTGTGTCAAGAATTATTAAGTGCAAAGATCAAAGGTTTAAACCCTATTCGATTCTAAATTGGATTTCAATTGGAGTTCAATTTTGCGCTATGTGTCCTATCAAATTTTTTTTTTTTTTTAAAATTTTGTGACTAGTGAATTATAGGGTGCAAAAACCAAAGAATTCAAATCCAATTAGAATCTAAATCACACACACACACACACACATATATATATATATAAATTAGAAACCATTACATATTTTAGAAATTCATGATTTTAAAAATGTGTAAGTTGTAACTCTAACACTAGTTATAATTTAAACTCATATATGTGTGTAATTGTAATTGTTTTTGAATGTACTCTTGCATATGCACGGAGTTATATACTAGTTACAAATAATAATTTGATATCTTATGGATCTATTTACAAATTTACACAATATAATCCCAAGTCCATATAAATTTGTTTTTAGAATACATAATTCCACTAGGAGTTCTCTTAGATTACTTGATACATAGTCTTGACAGGTAGGGTCGTGTATCCATGGTTTACTCCCTAAAGATGGGCCTTTTACCTTGGTGAGGTTTCATGTTATTAAAAAAAAAAGGAAAAAGTTAACAAATTCTATAAAAGCATTGATTTAGAAAATATTTTTATAAACTTTTTATAGAAAAAGGAAAAAACAAAGTTACTGATTTTTTTTTTTTATAGTTTTTTATATTTTCCATAAAAAGTAATATAAAAAAATTCTTAAAATTGTCTATTAATAGATGCCCTAAAGGCACCCATTAACTAAACCTAAAAAATATTATATATAATCAAATTGCATCTTATGTTTACAAGTTTGTTCTCACATATTATTATGTTTGAACTTAGCTCGCTTAATAGTTTAGTCTAAATTTTAGTTTGAACATATTAGTATTATTTACTAAATAAACGAATATACGTTTTTTCTAAGTCAAGCTTCAACCGTTTTTTTCTAATTAAGCCTACCACAGCACCACCGAGTCTTGTTCATAAGGGACTTTTTTAATACTATCTACCGGTTAATAACTAATTCTACTATGTTGGAAATTGAAAACAAATACCTCGTAAAAACCCCTATTGTCAAACATAGAAGTTTTTTTTTTTTTTTAAGAGATGCTACGTCTATAATATTTTTACAATATTTTTATAACAAATCACAGGTGGTTAGTTGTTATTGATTCAAATTTGAACCTAACACTAAGATTACTTTTTTACCCCAACAATAACAACCAGTAACAACCTGCCACTTAGAATTTGTTGTAAAAATGTTATAGACATATCAATTTTTTTTCTTTTTTTTCTTTTTGGAGAATAGTCAAACATGGAAGTTAGAAACGACAAAGCCGTCTTGTTGTATGAGGGCGTTGGACAAGGTTTTCAAAGTTCAAACTAGTTCATAGTTACATTTCTTTGAAATTTTTTTTTTTTTTTTTTTTTTTTTTCTGAATTACATTTCTTTGAATTTCTTACCTTATATTTTGGCCTATTTATATTTACACCCACTTGTTGCAACATTTTTAAAATTGGCGCATATGCGCACACGTTTTTTTTTTGGGTTAAAATTTCATGTCAACCATGATTTTAAAATTTCAAATGCTTATAGTTTATATTTACACTAGTTTATTACTAATGCGTGTGCAGATGTAAGGGTCCAATACACACACGCATATATATAGTATTACATAAAAGTAATAAATTTTTTTTTTTTTTTTTTGAGAAAAAAAAAAGGGAACTCACGTGTGCAATCATTATCCCACGCCCTAATGTACAGTTGGGTAAGCCAAAGCGCACCACCAGCCCGAAAGTGGAGCTCAGAGACTCCTAATAAATTCTATTTGATATTTCCCTGAAGTTATGAATTTGTATATAAACATAGTTCACACACAATTGAAGTATAATTGGTTGGACGATTGGCATGAAATTGAAGTGTGTTCAAAATATAAAGATACTTGGCATCAAATAATATGATATTTAAAATGACAGTTGGCATAAAATTGAAATGTAATTAACTAATTATAATATAATCTGGATTCTTAATTGAAATTTTTCTCAATTTTTGCACATATTAGCATTACACATTTATAGTATTACTTAGAAGCATAGTAGTTCGAATTGATTTTTTTCCCTTCTTCTTCTTAGTTTAGATACATGAATTTGATTGTATTAAATTTCATGCCACTAATGATTGGATCATAGTGTAAGACATAAGGGAAAATTTAGCAAACTCTATAAGTAGACTAAATTGGTTTTAAATTTTAAAAAATATAATAATATTCTTAATCTGTTGTTTTAAAATTTGTGTTTGCATATGCCCAGCAATTTATATGATTTGGATAAATTTCATATTAACCAAATTTAATTAACAGTGAATTGATATCTATTTTGAGGTTGAATTAAAGTCAAACTAAACCAATTTAGTGGCTTGACAAGTACTCATAGAGTCCATTTAGTTGGGGCGATTTTGGGGGATGGAAAATTGGGGAAAAATAGGAAAGAAAATAAATAGTTGAATTGTTGAAGTGTTTGATTTTGGGGCGGGGGTGATTTTTGATTTCTCCCCGGGCCCACATTTTGGAGGGTTTTGTTTTCTCTCTATTTTTTTTTTTTTTTGAGAGTTAAACGTTCAATTTTTTTTTTTCTTAGGACATGTTTGGTAAACTGTAATAGGCGCTATAATGTAATAGTTATTCCTATAGTTTTGTTATTCTTTAGTTTGGTTAAGTTTTTATTACAAGAAATAGTCATTTCTTATGAATAGCTATTCTTCAAAATGAGAAATAACTATTACTCTTTTAAAAGTTGTATTAGCTATTCTTTAGTAATTGCAATAATTTAAAACTTAATATATTTCCAAATAAACAAACTTTCCATATACATCTAACAATTATAAAATTAAAAATTCATAAAAAATAACACATATCTCTCTTAAATTTAAAAATAACAATTTTAAAGGAGATATAATTGTATGAGTAAGATATTTCCTAAAATAAATGTTAAGTTTCATTCTAATATTATAATTTACTATCAAACTAATGAATAAGTTTAGTTATTACATTACAACACATTTTATTCATAGTAATAAATATCATAATTCCTGTCGTAATCTTCATTTAGTGTACCAAACGTACCCTTATAAATTATTTGTTTATGTAATAAGGATGAGAGTAATTTTATACCAACACAATTTTTTATCATCTTGTTTTTCTTCTCAACCAAATAAAATATATTTTTTTTCTTTCTCAAAAAAAAAAAAAATATATTTTCATCTTTACACTCCCCTCCTTCCCTCCAACCAAACACACGAGAGAAAACTAAAATTTTTTCATCCCCCAACCAAACCAAATGAAGCCTTAAAGGCACATAAGAAATTTGGTTCAAATTTGGATTACATAAAAAAGAAACTCATTGATATCTTCATACAATAATAATAAATAAAAAAACAATTATTAAAGGATGAACAATTATTTGGAGAGCCTGTATGATATTCTTCCTATGAAGGTAAACTTGGTACAGGAATGTTTGAATGCCTCAAGAAGAAAAATAGGTGGTTGATGCTCTCTGAGTCTCTGGGGATGTATAGCAGTAAAAGGGCTATGGTCTATTTGCCAAAGTACTATTCAGAAGACAAGCCAAATGCCATTAAAACCATACATTCAGTGTATATGTCTAAATTCAGAAATGTAGGATCCGGGATACTTAACGTACGTAGTGGTAATTATCAATGTATATATATATATTTTGAGAAGAATGGTAATTATCAATATAATAATCCGTATTGAATTTATAATTTTGGTTCATGGGAGGGGGCAAAGTTATACATATGATACGAGACTATCAAAAAGTTTTAAATTTTATTAGGTAATTAAATTGAAAACCATGAATTCTTAATGATAACGTAAAAGTAAAAGTTTGAGATTGACATTTGTGGCAAAAGTACATTAATCCATATTCTTTTTACTGTACTTTAAGAAACTTGATTTTTTGTTTGCTTTTGTGCTATATATAATATATATCTATGAAAACTCTGGACATTTAGAAGTCAAAAAAACATTTGGGCTTAAAAGAAATTTGACAAGAAAGTATGAGAATCAATAATCACAAATAAGCTAATACATTATGAAAATTGAAAACATAATCATTTTCTTTTTCACTTGTAAAAGATGGTAGAAACTCATCAATATTGTCAACTCCATTTATAATGACTATAGATCACCATTTAATTAAAAAGCTTGAAAGAATAAAAAAAAGGTGCAATATTCCAGTTAAAGAAAAGGTTGAGTTCCAATCTTATCAAATAATATATTCGCCTCAGACTTTTCTAACTTGAGCTCACTTTGATCATGGAGACTTATGATTAACCATGCAATAGATTAGGAGTATTTCATGGTCCGATTGATCGATGCTGAGCCAATAAAAAAATAAATTGTCTTAAATCGTGCCATTTTTTAGATGACATAAAATAATTTCATTTAATTTAAGAAAAATTAAATAAAATGACGTTATTTCATTTAGAAGAATAATATAAAAAAGAAAAAAAAAAAAGAAAAAAAACTGAAATGATGCCATTTTGCTACTTCCCATTTCTAGCAACCTTTTGCTCTATCTCCTGTCAAAATCCGCTAGGGGGAATATAGTGAAGAAAACTGGCAAATTAATCGGACCGATGAACATACCTCCAATTGATATGCATATCACCGCGTAAATTTACAATTAAGTTGGTTTAAATTGACCAATTAAGGGGTTTGAATCGTTTGATATTAGTTGATTTTACTAAATTTTTTGGACCAATTGGCCCTAAAAAAGCAGCCTTTTTTTTTTTTTTTTTTTTTTTTTCAAAAAGGGAAAAAAATAAAAAGAAATTTTGAGGTGATCTCTCTCTTTCTGCGTGTGATTTGGGGAAGGGGGTTGGAGAGTAGCTGAGTAGGACATAGAGTGCAACACACCATTTTAGATGAATCTTTTTTTGTTTCAAATTATAGACAAGGAACAACATTTAACCCCAAAAAAAAAAAAAAATACTCCTACGTCTTAAAAAGGGGTTGTGCCTTCTAAGACAGGCTTGGGAGTTGGGATGGGATACACATATATATTAAAGGAGAAAAAAGCTAATTGGACATACTCCTAGCTTTTAAAAACTAAAAAAACAAAGGGGATAAAGCAGAATTGTAGTATATTTTACCATAAGATCTACAGGTTTTGTGGTAATACTACTCAGGAAAATGAGAATCTTTTTCAAATATTAATGGTTCTACATCTACATTAAAGAAATGATAATTAATTTGATGTAAAAGTAAATGATTTGTATTAATTACATGCATTGACTTTCCCTTTTCATCGAACCAAAAAATTCAACAAACATAATGTTATATATATATTGCTTGATTAAAAAAAAAAAGTTCTATTGACTTTTATCAATCTTATTTTGAGAATGAAAAAAAAAATTTGTTACATTGACTTTTATCTAAATTATTTTGCACATATATGATTTTGGTGACGCTTTTGGCACTATCCTATATGATCTTTTCAAAAATTATTTATAAAATAATGATATTGCATTATGATATTATTTTCGAAGATATTTTTTCCAAAATAACAAAAAATATAATGATGTATCATATAAGTTTAAACAAATAAAGTTACACAAGTCGGTAGAGAAAAAAAAAATGTACAACAAGAGATTCAGAACCCTCAAGTTTCCATTGACTATGACAATTGAATGTAGTTGCAAAGTAAGCCATGACGTATTGTAAATCTTAACAGGCTAAACCTAAATTCATAGAGAAAAATATTAAAGACTTCACATAATAATTGGTTACGGTTGTTGTTGTTCTTTTAATTTATTTATTTTTATTGCTTTTGACTTTCTTTTTATACTAATTACGATGTCATTAATAATCCTCAGCCATATTGAAATTCTTTTTGTCTTAATTATCCATATTAATTCTTATTTTATTTTGAAATCAAAGATAGAATTATCCATATTGATTCTTGAAAGTTTTTTTTTTTTTTTTTTTTTGAGAAGATGATTCTTAAAAGTTGAAACGAATAGATAAATGAGTCAAGACAAGTGTTTGATATATGTACATCTCAACGGATCCAATGCACTCGAAACTGGTTCCAACAAATCACTGCCATTGGTCACGGATGTATGCATGCATGGATTTCAAAATTCCAAAAAGTAAAAACGAAATAGAAGAAGTATATGAGTACAAAACTCAAATATAGGGAGTTTGAGGGGGTACAAATGAAAAATCAAAACTAAGGGAGACATATTAATATTATTAATTATTATTCACAAATACATTACGTCTGTATCTGCACTGTCCCCAGACAACTCAACAATCGGCCAAAATCTAGCGTATAGCTGTATACAATTGTATTTTACCTTTCACCAAAAAATACAAAATAAAAATAAAAAGCTGTATACATATATTTGTAAAAATAAATTTTTTCTCTTTTTCTGCCTCTTAAGAACACAGAATAAGTTTAATGAATTTGAAAAATGTGGTTTCAAATTGGGTCCATAGTTCTATGCACGGGATTCAATGAGATGCTACTTTGAATTCAAAAATAAAACGTGACAGTATCATCAAGTCCTATGCTTAGAAGCACCGGGCCTAAGCTTCTCTCCCGTAAAGTAAACTGTAACGCCTAAGTTCCATTCATCATCCTATTATTTATGGGATATTCAGACTCTCTTAAGACTAAAAACTAGAATACCACTTTCATATACATATACATATACATATACATACATATATATATATATTTTAGTATTTCTTTGTATTTTTTTTGAACTTCAAAACTCTCACAATTTTTAACAATGGTGGGGTCGACAGTGTGGATCCCACTTAATGTTCTAAAAAACTCCTAGTATAATTTCTTTCTATTCTTTATTTTTTTTTCTCGGTAGATTTCTTCCCTCTTCTTCTGTGTCTTTGTCTCTGAATTCTATCTGTCTGTAACACTTTTTTTTGGGACTCTCATCTCAGGCATCACTTACTGCTTACAAGTTACAGTTCATTTGTTGTTTTTCCATCCAAAACAGAATTCTTGGGGTATCAAGGAGATTTGTAATCTTGTTTACCTTGTTTCTTGATATTTGGGATTGATTGATGTGGAGGTCACAGCCAAATCTTTGTTCTTTTGGATTGCTTTGCCAGTAAGTCATTCACTTTATATTTTTCTTTTTGGGTTAAATTCTTGAGCTTGCTTTGAGCTAAAAATGGAAGTTCCTTTGTGAAACTTTGGTCTGATATGGAAAATATTTTGAAGATATTATTTTGTTACCATTTGTAGAATTGACAAGGTTTATTGGGGTAGCTTTAGATACTGTGTATTGGGATTATGGGTTTTTTTTTTTTTCTTCTTCTCAGTTTTGAGTCATTGAATTTTCTTGAATTATTGTGGACTTGTTTGGTCAGTTGGAGTTGTTTTCTTGGTGGTGGTAAAGACTCAAGATTTGGGTATTCCTTCTCTGCTCTTGAACAGTTGAATTCTAAATTTTGATTATTTTCTTATATATTATTTGAATTCATGGTATATATGTATAAGTTTTATTGGATTCTTCTTTTTGTTGTGATTGTTTGGTTTAGCATAAGGTTGTTCTACTATCAAGTTTTGGTAATTGATTCTGCCACAACACTATTTGAATGAGTTATGGACTAGAAATTTGGATACGTTATTCTGTTAGATGAATTCTGTGCCTGTCCCCGGTGAAGATTTGTAGTTTTTAGGCATGGGAAATTAATATCTGGGTAGTATAAAGTTTTGAGTGTTTGGATGGCTTTGATTATTTTGACAACAACAACCAAGCTTTTTAGTCCCAATTTTTTTTTTTTTTTTTTGGGTCGGCTATGGATCCTTAAAAGTTTATGCAAGGTCAGCCATATGCATTCTTTTCAGTTATTACTTTGATTATTGAATGTTCTAAATTTAAAGGATTTTTGTCAATATTTTATATTGTATGGTTTATATAAAGTCCTCTGTCTTCTCTTTTTCCTCTCATACTTTGCTCGTTTATGCATATATCTTGCAACTTATTTTTTTATTTTAATATTTTGTCTATTGGATTTCAGTTTCAAGGTGTTTTTTTTTTTTTTTTTTTTTTTTTTTTTTTTTTTTGTTGTTGTTGTTGTTGTTGTGATAGTTGGTTTAATGGGTGGGAGATTTCATTGGAGTTTCAAAAAGTGGTTGGCAACTTTAGGACTTCTAATGATCCTTTTACTTATAAAAGTTGTTAGAAATAAAACACCTTGTATATTAATTATACTTAATCCTTATTTTCTTTATATCTGTAATGTTTTCTTCTTATTTTTGTGTTTTAGAAGTGTTTGTATGTGACGATTTGGTTCGTGCACATGGGATTATAATTATTAAATTGAGTTTTGACAAAGTGATTATTGTTGTGATGATTTTAGTGATTTTGGATTATTATATTGCAAGAGTAGCTGGTTTATTTACTTGTTTGTTAATTGATCTTTCCCTTTTGCTTGACTAAATAGGTGATCAATGTTGGACATCATTTAGCAAAAAAACTACTTGCTGGATATTTCTGTCGTGGAGAAGATGTGTAGTATGTGTCATAATTGTGGTGTGGAATTGTTGAAGTTGGAGGAAAAGAAGAGGCAGGAGAATGGGAACTCTTTAAAATTAGACCCTGGAGGCCCCATCTTGTATTGTAAATTTTGTGGGAAAAAGCAGGGGGGAGAGTCGATAAAGCGGGATGGTGCCAGTCCATACACAACACCAATGATCAGTCCAACTACTTCATTGTCAAGCAGTGATAGCTTTGCATCTAACTGCAGTAAATTTCTTTCCTTTTATTGCTTTGATATATTTTGGCTAAGCTAGATTAACGTCTTCGGCAGTGTTGGTGTAGCCTAATCTAATGCTTTCTCTTATCTTCTGCTGTTACAGGTGAGTTTTCGGTTGTTGTTAACTCATATGACAGGTATATATCCTCTCTGCTGATTGTAGGTGCTGGTACAGTATTTGTCCTTACTTTTTTGAATGATGTATAATATTTCTAATTCTGATTGTAATAGGGTTAATCGAGAACAAAGTACAACAGGTGATAGTCAAGAGAATTGTAAAAGGATGGAAAACAAGGAAAGCAATAATGGTGATGATCACATTGTAAGAGATGTGGAAATACAAACAAGTAATGGTCAAGAATTAAAAGAAGAATTTGCTGGAAATCGTGGCAAATCCTCTAATGATGATCAACTGGATGCTGAAATTTGGGAACCTCCTGAAGCAGAAGACCCAGAGGATGACATGGAGGGGAGCATGGCTTATAATGATGATGATGATGATGAATGTGGTGATGGCACTGATTGGGGCAAGCCATGTTCTTTGAGTCACTTTAGAGATGAAGGAAGTGGGAGTTACAAGTTTAAAGTGGAAAAACAAAGAGCAATGGAAGAGGTGACAAATGGAAAGTTCAAGGCCCTTGTATTCCATCTTCTTAAAAGTGTGGGTGTTGCCTCATCTGGGGAACATGGTGAAAGTTGGGTGGATATAGTTACTTCATTATCATGGGAAGCCGCTTCATTTTTGAAGCCTGATGCTATTGATGGTAAACCAATGGATCCAAATGGTTATGTGAAAGTGAAATGTGTTGCAACTGGTTCTCGCAGCCAAAGGTACTAGTAAAGCCCTTGGATATTGAAATTTAATTTTATTATTCATCTGACTTCTAGAAAGCATTTCTTTGGCATTAGAAGTTACATGTCTAGTTAGGGGAACAAATAGTATACTACTGTACTGATGTTATTAAGTGTTAATTACGTTAAAGTATATTGGCTGCACATTTCCTAATATTCATGCCCTTCAATTAACCTGATTGTTATTACATATTTTTGGTTCTTTAATTTATATTTCTTCTTCAATTCGTTAGACTCCTTCTTAATAAGGGAAATGCATATGTTCATGCTTCCAAGTGACACCAAATGGCATTTAAATCATTTGGTACATTTCCACTTGGCATCAGATCACCTCACAAATGTCAGTTAGCAGATGTGGGCTGATTCTCTTTTTTCCTTAGTTGTATAACATCTTCTCTCCTCTCCATTTCTTCCCCATGGATACTTAATTCTGGGTTTGATGTTGCAGCCAAGTAGTGAAAGGTTTTGTCTTCAAAAAGCGTGCTGCTCACAAGCACATGCCAACTAAGTACAAGAATCCGAGGTTGTTGCTGATCAGGGGTGAGCTTGGTCAGTCTTCTAGTGGGTTGTCATCATTTGCTTCAATGGAGCAGCAGGTAACTTGATCAGAATGTCCTTAGTTTTTGCATCTGGAAAATGTAGTACCTTTTCTAATTATTTGCTGGCAAACAGGAAAAGGATTATCTGAAGTTGCTCATTGAGATGATAGAATTGTGCCAACCAAATGTGATTTTAGTAGAAAAGTGTGTTTCTCGTGATATTCAGGAGTCTATTCGTGCAAAAGGAATGACACTAGTCTATGATATGAAGCTTCATCGCCTAGAGAGAATTGCCCGTTCTACTGGCTCACCAATTCTATCATCGGATACTTTGACTGGTCAAAAGCTAAAACAATGCGAGTCTTTTCATATTGAAAAATTTGTGGAGGAACATGCTGCTTGTGGTGATGGGGAAAAGAAGCTGACTAAAACATTGATGTTCCTTGAAGGCTTTCCTACACGTCTTGGTTGTACGGTCAGTTTTATTACTTGCCATTATAATTTGTTACATGCATTGTAGGGTAGGTCTTTTGGCTGTAGTCCAATAATTATGGCAACTTGGTGGTGAAAGACATTAGACTCTCACTCTTGTATGCATGCATTCACTTGTAGCATTTGTCTGCTTCCTGGGAAATATTGTGATCTCATCTTTTATGCAATAAGTTGGTTTAAAGATTTGTTAATGTTAGCAAGTCAATAATTCTGGGGTACATTTCCAGCAATATATCCATCCCTACCCCCTTCACACCAATCCCTTGGGGGGCCCTTGACCATTGTGTATAAACAGGATATCATGTATGACATAAACAAGTGTTTTAAAGTGATAGCTAATAGTTCTACACTTGAATGAGGTCTTACGGGCTCAACCTTATTGGAAAGTGTTTTTATAAGTAATAAGTTAACTTCTAACATTGTATTATTTTAAGCGATAGTAGAAAAACTTTGAAGTTGACAAATATGCATTATATCCTTATTCACTGATTTAATATAGCCTTCTTGAAATTGGTGCCATAATTCTCAGACAAACACTTGACTTTCTTCATGACATGACATTGCAGATTTTGCTGAAAGGTGCACACAGTGACGAATTGAAGCAGATTAAATGTGTCGTGCAGTATGCTGTTGTTGTGGCATATCATTTAATTCTTGAAACGTCTTTCCTTGTTGATCAGAAGGCAATGTTCTCTACAATTCGATTTCCTGATGAAGTGAATGTCTTGCTGACTGATCAACAATCCCCTAAGCTAGGATCTAGTAACTCAAGTGTTCCTAGTATTGAGGTAAGTACTTCCACAAATGAGTCATGTTCGGTTGATATTCCCATATCCAATGGATTCCATGAAGAAAGTACCCAAAATTCAAACTTAGAATCTAAAAGCCACTCCGCATTAACTTATGAGCCATACAATCCAGCTATTTTCTCTGGGTTGTCATCTCTCTCAGCTTCTCTAAAGAAAGTTATAGGGGACAGTTTCCCTCATGCTGCCTCTGCTTCGTATCAGTCCCTGTCATCATACTTTGGGTTCAATGGAGGGCAATTCAACGGTCATGTCCGTAAACCAATTTCTCTATCAACAACTCCAGAGGGAGTTTGCCATTGCGATATGGAATCTAAAGGCAGTTCTGATGAAGAAAACTCATTTGATGGTGGGCAATTTCAAACTTCTTCAGGATACACTGAAGTCCCCATAGAGATGCAAAAAGATGGCGGTAATAGTGAAGAGCAAATGCAAAGTAGGGAAAACATCAATGCAGTGGTGGATTCTCGAAGTATTTTGGTTTTGATGTCTAGGCGGAATGCTGTAAGAGGGACAATCTGTGAGCAGAGCCACTTTTCTCATATCATGTTCTACAAGAATTTTGATGTTCCTCTTGGAAAGTTCCTGAGGGACAATTTACTTAATCAGGTTTCTCTCAACTCCACTTATGAAGAGTCTAAGACATTTTTTCCAGTAATGAATTGTCACTTTGTATATATATGCTTCTAAATGAGTTAGGCTCTTTATTGGGTTTGACTCTTCATTTTTATAATTGGAAGAGAATGATTCTTCACTATGTCAGGTTCCGAAAGTCACTTTTGTGATTTCTTCAAACGTACAGTTTATGCTTTTAAAGAGCTGACTCACTGTCTTTAGGAGGGGCCTTGTATACTTCCTATGTACAGCCCTACTAGGGCCTTGTGCTTTTCTTTCTCCTTTTCTCTTTGAAAAACAAAATCTTACCTATCAATGACAAGAAAAAGGGTTAATGATTTCAGTTCTCTGACTTAAGTTACCTTCAGTTCCATGATTTGGTGGGTTAGGATTAGCATCAAATTTTTTTTTTAAATATAGCTTGCACTAAATGAAGATGGCACACTGACAGAAACTGTTGCATATGCAGAAAAGCCAGTGCACCACATGCGGTGAATTACCAGAAGCTCATTTTTACTATTATGCACATCGTAACAAGCAGCTTACTATACAAGTTAAACGACTCCCTGAGGGAAAGCATTTGCCTGGGGATGCGGAAGGTAAGCTTTGGATGTGGAGTCGTGCTAGATGTAAACCTGGGAATGGAATCTCAAAATCTACAAAAAGAGTGTTGATGTCCACTGCTGCCCGTAGTCTGTCATTTGGAAAGTTCTTGGAGCTCAGTTTGTCTCACCCCTCTTCATCTAGCAGATTATCCAGCTATTGCCATCCTCTTGAAAGGGACTTCCTCCATTTCTTTGGGTATGGAATGGTTATCAGCTCTTATTGCATGTTTTAAATCTAGAGTAGTGTGGGAAATGATTGAAAATGAGTTTTTCTTGCGTTTGATTCTTGGTGCCCCTTGTAATGTATGATTAATAATGATATGTTTACTGTAGTAACTTGATTCAATAATTGCAGCTTAGGCCCCATGGTCACAATGTTCAAGTATTCTACAGTTGCAATATATAATGTTTCTGTGCCTCCTCGGAAGCTGGAGTTCAGTAATTCAATTAGTCAAGAGTGGCTTAGGAAAGAAACTGAGAATGTATGGTCTTTTTTTTTTCCCACTTTTTGGTTTGCGATAATGCTTTTTTTTTCCCCACTTTTTGGCCTTTTTTGATAATGCTGGTACATATAATTGTGTTACCACTCCAATTTTTCTAATTTAATTTCTTTTCTTTATCTTTTATTTTGTTCAAGGTATACATGAACGGGATATTACTATTCACAGAGACTGCGGACTTTTTGAACAAAATCAGATCTCGATTTGCTGGTAGAACTCTGAACTTACAAGGCACCTCATTAGACTTTTCTGATATCAAAGAGATGCTTAACCAGGAAAGATCTGAGTTTGAGGTTAGTTTTCCCGTAGTACACATATTTGACAGTTTACTTCTGTAACATGCAATACACAGGACTATCAATCTTGTGTTTGTGCACGTGGCCCATCTGTGTGCCTATGTTACAACTTAGTGCTACTAAACTTGGTCATGTACAAGCCTAAATGAAAAATAGTTAATTTCTATGCATTTAATATTTGGGGAATGTTTTTGACTGTTGATGGACTATTATCTTTTATCACTAGATATATTGCTTGGTCCTTTCCATGACTGGGGATTGTTTTTCTTTCTAGTTTCAAATGTAATGGTTGTAGTAATTTTTTTTTAGCTTGAAGTTCCTCTACTGGACATTTGTTCTTTTTATACTAATATAAAATACATAGGCAATTTCTTCTTCTTCTTCTTTTGGTTCTATTGATCATTGATGAACTCTTATCTTTTATCACTAGATATATTGCTTGGTCCTTTCCAGGATTGGGGATTGTTTTTCCTTCTAGTTTCAAAAGTTTTAGTAATTTTTTTTAGTTTGATGTTCCTTGACTGTACAGTTTTTCTTTTTATGCTCATATATAATGTAGGAAATTTATTCTTTTTTTTGTTCTGTTGATATAAAACAGGAAAACATAAAGAGTGCTGTATCGAAGAATGGGAATCCAGACCAGGCTGTCTACATACCTCTCAACTTGAACCGATTATTATGGGAGCTTTTGCTTGAATCTTGCATTTGGGATCGGCGCTTGCATTCCCTGTTCTCACCTGATCCAACAGCGAGTGACTCTATTGCCTCTGAGAGAATAATGCAAGAACAAGCTAAATCAAAGATGGATGGCTCTGCTGCTGGAGGCAATGAGGGAATGGAAACAATCTTGCAGAATGGCCATGTAGGCCTTGATGACGGTGTTGATTTCAAAGTTAAGTTAGATACATCTACAGAAGCAAATGAAATTCCAATAAAAGAAATTCCAGTTGAAGTTCAA
This sequence comes from Notholithocarpus densiflorus, assembly GCA_030021035.2. Classification (NCBI taxonomy): domain Eukaryota; kingdom Viridiplantae; phylum Streptophyta; class Magnoliopsida; order Fagales; family Fagaceae; genus Notholithocarpus; species Notholithocarpus densiflorus. Next base: position 9,106,767 of record JARYZH020000007.1, read on the forward strand.
GTTCAAGACTTGAGTGATGGAGGTGATGTATTAAATGCTTCTACTGTAGCTGAGGGTGAGATGCCAACTGTGGGTATAAGTACAAATAGATCATCTGACCAAGAGTTGGTTGCAAGACAAAATGGCTCTGCCCATTGTCAGTCTGGTGATGATAATTGTCAAGCAGTGATTCTTCCTTTGTTTGATCATCCACAAGAGGATAGAACCATTCCAGTTTCCACAGTTCTTGGAAATAGTGATTCTATTGCCGATTTACATGTATTAAAGAAGGATAAATCTCTACGTTCCCTATCATCCTGCATAGAAAATTCGATTGGATGGTTCTGGACACCATTCTCAGAAATACGACAGATTGACATGAAGGATCTCCCGAAAATTTACTTGCAGAAATTCGAAGCTATCAGTAGATATACACAAGAATATATACCCACAGCAAATCAACTTATCACTGAGGAAGGCTCAAGGCTGCACATTCCTCTTGAAACTGATAATTATATTTTGTCAGACTTTGAGGGTGAACTCTCAAGCATAATTGCTTGTGCACTGGCCTCCTTGAAGGAACTTCCTGTTCAATCGGAAGTTCTTGATGAGGATAGTAGGAGAGAGAATGGAATGGCTGCTAAGTCATTTGAGAGTTTACACAGCCTAGCTCGAATATCCACCATTACTTCCCTGCGTTGGTCTTCAAATGGATTTTCAGAATCAGATTCAGTCCTTTCTACCCCAAGCAGTTCTTTAGAAGACTCTCGGTTCTCCAGTTTTGATGGGTTGAATTTGTTGGATTCTCTTGTTCCTCCAGACCCTTTTAATCCAGTTGTCAATCTGGTTGGGAAGGGTAAATATTCTGTAGCTTGTCTATATGCCAATGAGTTCCGTGATCTTCGCAGTCGCTGCTGCCCATCTGAGGCTGATTATATTGCCTCCCTAAGCCGTTGTAGGAACTGGGATGCCAAAGGTGGGAAAAGCAAATCTCTTTTTGCTAAAACACTAGATGACAGGTTTATCATAAAGGAAATTAAGAAGACAGAATTTGATTCTTTTATGAAGTTTGCTCGGGATTATTTCAAGTACATGACTCAGTCATTTGAGTTAGGGAACCAAACATGCCTTGCAAAAGTTCTTGGGATCTATCAGGTTAGTTGGATTGATTTCTCACCTTTTAATGACCTCACTTCTTGTTCTTAGCATTTGAATTTCTTTGCAGGTAAGTATAAGACAGACAAAAAGTGGGAAAGAGAATAGGCATGATCTGATGGTGATGGAGAATCTTACATTTGGTCGGAAGATTACTCGCCAGTATGATCTTAAAGGTGCTCTACATGCGAGGTACACTGCAGCAGCTGATGGTTCGGGCGATGTTCTTTTGGATCAGAACTTTGTCAATGACATGAATTCCTCTCCCTTGTATGTTAGTAATAAAGCAAAGCGTCTCTTACAACGGGCTGTTTGGAATGACACAGCTTTTCTTAATGTGAGTTTGCGATTAATTCTTTCTTTTAATGGCCCTATAATCTGAAACTGTATTCTCTGCATTATTTCCCTGCACTGTATTTAGTTCAAAACATTTTTCACAACGTAATAATATACTGATTTTGATAAAATGTGAAGCCATCCAGTGAACCCAAGAGCTTTACTTCTTATTTTTCTATCTTTCATTTACTCTTACTTTCTTTTTTATTTATGGTGTTTTTACTGTTTATCTGTTCATTCATGGTGGATTCTAGTTAGTTCAACTATTAAAATCTCTTATTGTTAAATAAGAGACTTGGGTTCGAAACCCGTCTATACTCTATACCAAAAGTTTCACATCCACGAAATATAATCTATTGGTTCAGCTGACAATTACATATTTGCTCTATCTGCAGTCAATCAATGTTATGGATTATTCTTTACTTGTGGCCGTGGATACTGAGCGGCGGGAGCTTGTGTGTGGGATCATTGATTATCTGAGGCAGTATACCTGGGACAAGCAACTTGAGACTTGGGTGAAATCTTCACTTGTTCCAAAAAATGTTTTGCCAACTGTCATCTCTCCAAAAGAGTACAAGAGGCGATTCAGAAAGTTCATGTCTTCGCATTTTTTATGTGTCCCAGATCATTGGTGCTCAGAAATATCCTCTCATGACCCTTGTGAACTTTGTAGTGTCAGAGATGATCATGATATTTCTCAACCAAAATTCCAAAAGGAAGAGGGACTTAATGGTTTTTCTGCATGAGTCTCTTTATCTGTTGATATTGGTTTTTTAATTGCTGCTGCTTCACTCAAACTGTTCACGATACTGTAAATAGATGAGCATTTCAGATTATATACACCATCACCACCCTGTTATTCTGCGATTTTTAGCAAATTTCTGGGTTAGTTTCTTTACTATAGGTCCAAGTCCATCTTGAGATAAGTTTTTGTAAAGCATTTGAGAAATTGTAGAGAGCTGCGGTAGTTTGAAAGAAAGAACGATTATTTGGAATCAATGAAAAGTTGCTTTTATTCTTGAAGACTTTTTCTTCTCAAATATGTTCTTGATGTATATTTGGAATCAATGAAAAGTTGCACTTATTCTTCATGACCTTTTTCTATCTCAAATATGTTGTTGATGTATTTATGAAATTGTTTTTATATACTTTTGTCACTATCAGTTAGCATTCTTTTTGGTAGAGGTTATCCTTACGTTTCCCTTTTCTTTTTTTCCGAGAGAAAGTTAAGTAATACGTTTTCCTTTTCTTAAAAAAAGAAAAAGAACAAGAGTATGTGTTATGAAAATTAAGTTTCATACATATATTCATGATGATTTTTAACGGGTTGTAAATCCTATAACCCTTATCTGGTCTTTAACTGGCCGAGAAAACTCGTATTATCTGCATTTCTTTTTTTCACATAAAATCTTAATTAAAATGAAAAAAATTGTGAGCATATTCTTTTTGTCACAAAGAAGTGAAAACACCAAAAGTTAAATAATACAAATTCTTAAAGTTTTTGGTTTGAAAGCTAAATAATACAAATTCTTAAGTTTTTAGTTTGAAAATTAAGGGTCTTGTAGCTGAATTGACATCTCCTCATGCAGTATATTGTAATTATCTCTTTAACAAAAAAAAAAATTTTTGATTTGAAAATCACTTTAGTCCCATAATTTCAGAAAATTAATTGTAGCAGGTTGAAAATAAAGTGCTCTTGTTGTAGTATATAAAATGCGTAATAAAGTTAAGAGAATAGTAATAAAATCATTTCAAAATTTACCCAAAAAGACATAATTATATTTATTATAGTAGGGTTATGCGTAAACTATGTAAGACAACGTTTATCCAGCCAAGGTAATTTAAAGAAGTTTGATAAAAGTTTTAAAAAAGACAATAGTATATTTTAGGAAATAATCGGCACTAAAAACATATTACACAAATTTTAATAAATAAATAAAAACTTGTTGGTTCCTCTTATGCTGGTTCCTCTTATGATTAATAAACTTGTTGGTTCCTCTTATGATTAATAAATAAATAAATAATCGGCACTAAAAACATATTACACAAATTTTAATAAATTCAAACTAAATACATTTGGGGGGGGGGGGGGGGGAATTCCTCTAATTTATGCAACCAAGAAATGTCACCAGATCATAGTGAAATTGTCACCTCCAAACTTGTTGGTTCCTAGGTGTCTTTCTTGTATTATTTATGTTTTATATATCAATTAGCTATAAAAACTTCTAGAATTTCATGATACAACAATAGAAAAAATAATGTCATAGTGATGCAACAATATCACAATTTAACCTCCAAATTTTAATTGAATTAAAAGTAGCCAAAAATGGATCCTTACCAGGTATACGTATCATACAGAAAACCAAAAATATAAATTGGCACATAATATGAAAAAATAAGCCTAAATAAATTACAATGCTACATAAGTAAAACCGTATACATAAAATCTAAATAAAATATTTAAGACGAACGTAATATTTTGAAAATTAACATACCTCTCCGAAAGAAAAACAAAGATATTGTGAGAAAATTATGGAAGTTTAATTTTTATGTCCAAAGGAAATGGAGATTTATACTAAACAAATGTGGAGACAAATAATATTTGCACAATTCATTGAATTCGACTCTTGCAATTTTGCATTGAAGTTAGTCTTATACAAAAAATTGAAAAGTTTTTTTGATTCCTACATTTTCCATGACTTTTTAGATTCATCCGTATCAATTCAAAGCATGTAAAGTTATTAATGTATACAAATTCTTTGAATTTTATTCCTACATTTCCCATGACATGAAATCTTTGCTTTTATATATATATTGAATTGAATTGATGTGGAGACAAATAATATTTACCCAATTCATTGAATTCGACTCTTGTAATTCTGCATTGAAGTTAATCTTATGCTGAAAATTGAAAAGTTTTTTTGATTCTTACCTTATCCATGACTTTTTAGATCTATCTGTATCAATTCAAAGTATGTAAAGTTATAAATGTATACAAATTCTTTGAATTTTATTCCTACATTTCCCATGACTTTTTAAATCCGTCAATATCAATTTAAAGTATGTAAAGTTATAAATATATATAAATTCTTTGAATTTTATTAATACATTGAAATAAATGCATTTTCCATTACTTAATAGTTTGACATAAATGCTAAATTTAGATGAAGTAGAAGCCTAAATGAGAATGATATCATACAATGTGCCACTTGGTAAAACGTCGTGCTTTCCCACATGAGGTCTTTGCTTTTATATATATATATATTTATATATATATATTGATTTTATTTTCTTTAATAGCAAAGTTTAAAAATATTAATGAAGTTCATTAGAAACAAACTCACAAACTGGGGGTGTTTTGAATAAAAAGAAAATTCCATTAAGGTTGATAATTGAATACAATGATAGATTGAATGTTGGTAGGTGACGGTCTTGGCAGAGAGGGATCGAAGATTAACAAATTAATGATTGCAACGTGAGAGTGTGAGACCAAAGATGCGAAGATAAGCCACAATACTAATAGAGGGAGGTTGGCCCTCACCAGACTTAAGAGGGAAAAAAATTTTATTGAGAAGAGCAAAAAGAAAAAAAAAATGATAATCAGAAAGTGAAAGATTTGTGAGTATAATACTGTGAAACAAACAAAACCAAAACCAAATGAGAAAATAATCTAGTTATTGACTTATTGTAATTGCCTTCATTGTACCCATTTTCACTTTAACATTTAACAAGAAAACAATCTAGTTATTGTCATTGCCAATATTCCCCCCTTTTTTTCTTATAAATATTAATAAAAGGATATAAAATTTTATTGATGAGAAAAACAGTATTACGAATAGTCCTATTTCAAGTTCAACCAAAGAATGCATTTTTAAAAAAAGGGTTCAACCAGAATGTAGCCACATTTTAGTTTAACTAACGTTGGCACTTGTGTTGTGTTAGCGTATCATGCACATTACATTTAGCACATATTGATATCTTTGATTGATTAAAATCAAGGAATATTATTTGTCTTTGATTTTGCTAATAATGGATTTTCTTAAGTCAAATTTAGTTTTTATAAATAGTATAAAAACATAATTCTAAATAGTAAAGATGTAGTCACTAAGAACTTTCATTTGAGTCCAGAGCTAAAATTTCCTAGTGATAAAACTGTCACCTCATATTTGAGACTTAGAATCTTGGTCGTACAAGAAGCATGAGAGACTTTTGTTCTCTCTTACAATTTGAAATGGCAAAGCATAACTATTTCTTGCACCAAAAGCAAATGCCAAAAACTCATTGATGGGGAAGGAAACCTTTCTAAAGAAACCAGAATAAGAGAAGGCAAAAGGAAGCTTGGGAAATAGAATAGCTTGTCCCCCTTACTTGAACAAAGAATCCCACTCTTCCATCCTCAGATGCTACTATAAACTCTCTCTTGGATTCATGACTCTGCATAGCCTCCCTCAAAGATGGATAGCTCAATCAGCCAAGACTTGATTGAAAGCCATGAAGGTGATGATGATTATTACTACCTTAAAGATGATGGTACTGATGAATCCTATTACATATATGTTATCAATGCAGTCCTAAGTGGTACTGCACGTCTAAATGTTCTATTACCCACAGCCACCATCCTTGCCTTCACCATTTTGGCTCCTCTATTGACCAATGATGGAAATTGCACCACCTTCAACCGCTGGCTAATGGGTTTCTTCTTAGCCATTTCAGCAGCCTCTTGCATCTTCTTTGCATTCACAGACAGCTTTCGGACTTCCACTGGTAGGTTATATTATGGAGTGGCAACATTTAGAGGGATATGGACTTTCAATGGAGGCCAGAAGAAACCACTTATACCGTCCGATTATAGGCTGAGATGGGCTGATCTCTTCCATGCATCACTTTCATTGATCGCTTTTCTTACTTTTGCAGCATTGCACATTGATGTGGTACAGTGTTATTATCATAAACTGCCTAGGAGGGTGACCAACACTGTACCTCTTGTGGTTGGTTTTGCGGTGAGTTTCTTGTTTGTGGTTTTCCCTTCCAAGAGAAGGGGTATTGGGTATCCTTTTTTGCTGCAGAAGGACACTTCGTACTCAAGACGTTGAGAGAATTTTTCTTTTTTCCCGCAGAATCCCAGAAAAGTTGTAGCAATTTTCTTGTAGAAGAAAACCAGACTTGTATAGCATTGTACCAATTCTTATATGATAAGAAACTGTGAAGTAATTTCTTTAAGAGCTGTAATTCCAATAATTCTCACTCTAATGGCAGGATAAGAGTTATTTTAGAAGTTGAAATTTTTAAGTCAAACTTCAACATGTTAGAAAAACTTCTAAGAATAGGTAGATCCGGGGAGGTTTAAAAGATTGAAAATTCCAAGCATATTAATTTCTATTCATTCCTAATAAGATATCAGCTGATAATGAAAGATAGAAACTCTATTAATAAAGAAGATTGCTATCTAGTTCTTTAGCATTAAACAAATTTCTTTAGGTGCTATGATTTTATCATATTTAACGAATACAAAACATGTAAGAAGAAAAGGTAAGGGCATTCAAGAATATGACTCACATGACTGGTGGATCATAATCTTATCATGACAGTAGCTAAATAGAATACAAGAGAATGAATAGAGAAATTAAACTATGATTTTAGGTACAATGACAGCGAAGTGGAATTGATACACCAGGTGGTTTTCTTTTCTCCCGGACTATGGCTTCCTTAATCATGGGCAATTTCTGATGAACCTTTTTCCATACGTGATTCACAGCACCATCAGGATTAATTGGCCCAATACCTCCTGGATGCCCGTTGTCATATTCAAAAATAGGCTGAACATGAGCCATATTTTGTCGAAATTTATTCTTCTGCTCCTCAGAAAAGCTTTTGAGATAACCCACTAGCCAATTTGGCCTTAAAGCATCATTAACTGCCACAAAAACTGAGAACTCTGAATAATCTACCATACCTTCAAATGGGAGCTCAATGTTATCACTGACAATAACAGGTATACAGAGACTTTGAATGGCATCAAAAAGTCGGCATGAAGTGGGAGTGTCCCCAGCTGGGTGCAAGCAGAACTCTGATGTTCTCATCCCTCTAATTGACTGTTCCATCCCAGTAGCATTAGGGAAGCCTTCTTCCATAATAACACCTGGTTCATTAACCAACAGGTCCCACAATTTCTCTCGAACTATGCCTCCCTGTTAATGGAAAAAGATAATAATCAATGTTGCATGCATGGTAGGATATTCAGGAATATTCATAATCCAAAAAGGCAGCTGAAACGGGGAAACTCTTTTGTATTACTGTTGTAGGGTGTCAATTATTGTTTATCACACAGTAAAAAATGATAAAGAAAACATGAAACGTATTATGTATACTTTAATTCAATTATGAAGCAGGATAAATAACCTTGAAAAGTCTTCAATATAGACATCATCTCATCTATTTCACACAAGCATAAAACCTATTTCTAAAAATTGCCAAGATTGTCAATTGTTTATCAAAGGAGACGCACACAAAAAAAATATATATAAGGAAACTAAAATGCTCTTACACCATAAAAAGTGTTGATGTATCACATAATAATCAAGAATGCAAATGATGGTAAAAATTGTCGAAGCAATCATAAGACAAGATGCCAAAACTACCTATTCTGAGGTGTCCCAAGTGAAATAGAAACCTTCTACTAAAAAGAGCTAAGACATTTGCATGACAAACCAGGCAAGGCCATAAGGTGTTGTTATCGAGAGAGAGAGAGAGAGAGAGAGAGAGAGAAGGGGGGGGGGGGGAGTTTAGTCAGTAGAGAAAGAGTGACTGGAAATAAATATACATGTAATGAAGATTATTAAGGCAATAAGGCAGGAGGAATTTATCTTCAAGTGATATTTCCTCCTATTGAGTCCAAGGTGTCAACATAAGATGCTGTTTTTGAGGCCAAGTTCAGCTAAATTGAGGAAGTTGAACATCACAGAACAAAGGAAAGCAGGAAACATAGCATATCAAACTGCAATAGAGATTTAGATATATGTTACTGACCCGGTGCCTATGTTTAGCCCCTTTAAAATAAAGAAGCGTTTGGCGTCTTTGGTCTTCTGATAATTGCAATCTAGGTAGTAGATGGGTGTATGGAACAATAACATCTTTGAGTAGTGAAACTTGGGTGTGTTGAATCATATCTGGTGTGCTACTATTGGATGATTTTGAGTCAAGCCGGAACCATCCGCCAAAATCTACCACGAGGAGAATAGCTGGGGCTATCTCAGCTCTGACATGCCACATTGCAACTGGGTCTGCCAAAGAATGCTTCAAGTTTTAACATAACCTGACCATCCAAAGACTAAACTATAAGCTGCTAAAACATGCAACAAATCTTTTGTTTATTTTCTTTCTTTGCACTGTCAAGCAGTGTGATAAATCAGGCAAAAAATGACTGTTTTCATCTGAATTTAGTTTTCATAGTAATGATGAATTGATGATAACTGAAGTTTGATTTTTCACAGTAGTCTTGAAAGATTTTGTTACAATCTACACTGACATCCACCAGATGATACAGTCTAGCAAAACTTGAACTTTGAACAGATTCAAGGAAATTAATTGTACCAAGTTGAATAAACATCCTATAGAAACTGGAAATATAAATTGGTTTGTCTCAAATAGCTTCAAGTTTCCCAAAATTCAGATGGATAAAGGCAACCATTCCAAAATTTTAACTAAAACACAAAAGCAAACTTGAATTTCAGAGTTAAATGGTTTCTCCTACATTAAGGTATCTTCAACAATTTCAATTTGTTTATTTGGTTCTCCCACATACTCAAGGCATAGAACTTAGTCCAAACCCTACGGAAACTGTCTAAATTAGGTTTTCTAGGAGTTCATCAAGGGAAGTTAATGAAGATAAGATACATAACAAGGAGGTTAAAAGGTTCAAAAGGTGAGGAATTTTCCTCAAAGATGCACAGTTCTTTTATGACTTTTAACACCTGATCGTTTTTGATTAAGAAAAAAGAGAAACATTGACCAAGCATGTATACCAGAAACTGGAACGCACATATTTAAGGCTCCTCATCCTCTAAACAGCTACAAGTCAACCATTGTACAAGGATCATTGCCACAAATAGGACAGGGGCCGAATCAAATTACACCTATAATGAAGCAAATGAAGATTATTAACTTTCGTTGTGTGTATTGCACCAGATGAGACTCCAATTTCTCAGAATGCCCAACCTCAGCATCAAGTTGAGAGGATCCATTCAAAGGAAAGGATCTATAGGACCAAGTACTAGCTAGAAAATTCAAATCCAAAAAAACCCAACAGATTAAAACCAAAATTTGTGGGGAATCTGGGGATGGTTTCAACAGAAAGAACAGAAGCCACAAAACAATGATATGGAAAATAACCTAGCACCTACTAAATTGCTACATTTGCAAAATCAAAAAACCTCTAAAAGGTTTTGGAAGAAACGGGCACTCCTAGTCCTGGATCATTATTATTTTAGCCCAAAATGATCCAGGACCACAATAAGGGAGTGACTAAGAACCAATGAGATTCTTTGTAAATTTATGATATCCAAACAGCCCCAATTATCCACCCATGTTATGATTCACTGAAATGTCATTTTTCCTCCTAATGAACAGAGGGATTCAAATAGGTCTCTAAGAAATATCCAAGTTATGATTTGTAGAAAAGATAATCTCAACTCATTATCATTGAACTTGGGCTATTAGGGTAATTTTGATAATCTAAACATTATTCTAACATCCCATGTCCAAGGTGGCACCCTTCTCATCCTGGAAGACACAATCAACAATCCCAAGCTAGATATTGTTCAATGCTACACTTTGTGCCATGTGTTTGAAATTAACTAGGGAACTATATATAACTGTACCTAAGTTTTGCCCTTCCTAAAAATATAGGAGTACCTCAGTAAAAATATTTGCTCTCCACAGCATTTTAGTTGGGGATTCAAATGGTATTTAATCCATTACATGTAATGAAAAATACAGAGGAGAGAGAGGGCTAATTACTTCTTGCAAATATTAAGATTGAGTAATTAACTGGGATCAGAATCAAAGCAAAAAGATTCATATTTAGTGTTTTCCTTAAAAAGGTTATATAATAAGGATTCATCAATTTGGAATCCTATTATTGAAAAGATGGAGAAACGGCTGGCTGGATGGAAAAGACTGTATTTATCGAAAGGAGGTAGGCTTATTTTGTTAAAAAGTACCTTATCGAGTCTTCCCACCTACTTTTTATCATTGTTTACCATCCCTCAGGCTGTGGCTGCAAGAATTGAAAGAATTCAGAGGAATTTCCTTTGGGGGGCCTTAGAGGATGTTTTTAAATATCCTTTAGTTGCTTGGGATAAGGTATGCTTGCCAGTTGAGTGTGGTGGTTTGGGAATCCGAAGAGTTAGGCTATTTAACAAGGCTTTGCTTGGGAAGTGGTTGTGGCGGTTTGGGAAAGAAAATCATAGATTATGGCGTCAGGTTATAGCAGACAAATATAGAGAGGCAAGAGGTGGCTGGTACACTAGAGGGGTAAGAGGTGCTCATGGGTGTGGGATGTGGAGGAGTATTAAAGAAGGAACAGAGAAGTTCTTTAGCCAAATTTTGTATAATGTGGGGGAGGGTAACCGTGTTCGCTTTTGGCATGATCCATGGTGTGGGCCTACTCCTTTGAAGGAACTTTTCCCTTCCATGTATGATTGCTCTGTTTCTAAAGAAGCATGGGTCTCTGACTTGGTTGTTTCAAATTCAGAAGGAGGTAGGAGCTGGAATTTATTGTTTCGTCATGGTCCTCAGGATTGGCAGGCAACCACTGTCTACTCATTCTTTGAGTTTATTTATTCGTCTATGCTGAGGGGTGAGGGGGATGATCAGTTGGTCTGGAGATTGACTACATCTGGTGTTTTTGATGTGCGCTCTTTTTATAAGCTATTAGCTAGTCCCACTGATGCCTTTCCTTGGGAGGGTATATGGCGTACTAAGGTGCCTAGACGGGTGTCTTTCTTCTTATGGACAGCAGCTAATGATGGGATACTCACCATTGATAACCTTATTAAGAAAGATCAGTTTTTGGTTAATAGGTGTTGTTTATGTTGTTGCGATGGGGAATCAGTGGACCACCTTCTTCTTCATTGTAAGTTCTCTCATGCCTTATGGTGTGAAGTTTTTGCAGTGTTTGGGATTCAATGGGTAATGCCGAGGTCAGTGAATTCTTTTTTCTTTATATGGAGAAACTGGTTTGGAAAGCATCTTTCTATCGTTTGGAACATGGTCCTGGCATGTTTAATGTGGTTAGTTTGGCAGGAACGTAATGCCCGCATTTTTGAAGACAAGGCGAGAAACTTGGAACAGTTAAAATGTTTACTTTTTCGTACTTTGTTTCTTTGGGCTCGTATTTGGGGGTGTACAAACTGTACTACTGTAGCTGATTTTCTAGTTTCTATTTCCTTTAGCTCTTGATCTTCTTGTATTTGTTTCATTGTTCAAAGTGTTCACCATCGTGAACATGATGTTCAATTGTTTTCAATAAATGTCTTATTACTTATCAAAAAAATATAAAGGAAACAGCAACTTTCCTTCCTCAGATTCAAACACAATCATTGAATGTAAATGGTGTCCTATTGTTATCCTCAACCAATTTCTCAGAAACACAACAAAGATTAAGCATTAATAGTAATGAACCCAAAAACACAAAAATGGAAAATGGATCATCAAACTAATAGTAACAGTGAGAATATACAACCCAAAAAAAAAGAAAAAGAAAATCCAAATATACAAATGGGATCAGAGTCAAATAAAGAACAATTCAAACTTAGAGTTTTCCTTAAATGGGTCATTAAGAAAACAGAAACTATCCCTCCTCAGATTCAAACACAATCTTTGAATGTAATGGTGTCCTATAGTTATCCTCAATCATTTTCTCAGTAACCCAACCAAGATTAAAACATGTTTGTACAAAATTAATAATAAAAACATACCAAGCATTAATAGTAATGAATCGAAAAAAAAAAAAAAAAAAAAACCCAAAAAAATGGAAAATGGAAAATGGATCAAGAACAACTCAAAACACTAAAATTACCAGTGAGAACAAAGACATGGTCTCGGCCACCGGAACGGTTCCAAGCTTGACTTTTGGTAACGAAATCGAGAACCTCTCTCTGCCTCTCATAGTCCTTGTTCTCATCAACCTTTTTCCTAAACACTCCCTTGTTTGTTCCAAGCTGTAACTCAGCGCTTAAAGTGGCAAAAAAGGGGACAAAAACGACATCAGCTTGGTTAAGATCGAAAACCCGTTTGGCAAACGAGTTGGTTCGTAGGTTGTTGTGAGTCATGAGGTCAGCCATGATCCAATACTCAGCGCTGTACTGTTTGATGAGTGGGTTTTCAGGGTAAGGAGGGAATTTGACATTTTTGGGGATGTGGGTTTTGTGGTGGGGATTGTTTGGGAGACGAGAGTCGAAGGTGGGGGAGGAATAGTAGGTGTCTAAGAGGCCATAGTTGAGGGACCTGGGGAGGTCGGAGATGTAGACTTTGAGGTGGCGAAGGGGGGTTTGGGTTTGGGTTTGGGTTTGGGTTTGGGTTTGGGGGTTGGAGAAGAGGAAGAAGAGGGTGACAGAGAGAGTGCAGATGAGGGTGAGAGAGAGGAAGAGAGTTGGGATTGAGCAGAGAGACGTGATGGTTGTGGAGGTGTTCTTCAGAGCCATGTTGTTGTTGTTGTTGTTGTTGTTAAGAACGTCAGATGAGGAAATATATGGTTTTAACCAGGAAGTGGTATGATCTACTACTTTTGGGTGAAATTTGATAATTTGCCTCCACTCTAATTTTGGATTATTACATTTTTTTAATTAAAAAAAAATTTAGGAGTGTGATGAGTATTATGCATTTGTGAGTGAATTTTTTTTTCATCACACCCCAATTTTTTTTTTTTTGTGATTAAAAAATATAATAATTACAAATTATAATAGATGCATATTATCAAATTTTACCCAAAAAATAAAAGAGTGCTCAAAGGCTAGTCTCTTTCAATTTAGAGAGTAGTTCTAACTTTTAAAAAATTATTTAATAAAATTAATGAAATCAAAACATAGGATATAGTTCCAACTTTTTTTTAAAATTCTTTAACAAAATTTATGAAATCAAAACTTAAGAAATAATATGCATATGCTAATAATATTATTAGCATATGCATGTTATTTTTGGGATCTTCAAACCCTTGAAAAAAACTATTGCAAGAACATTTGTAAAAGATTGTGAGTAAAATTTAAAAACAATAAATGTATATTTTTTTCTCAAAGTAGAATATCATAAAATTTGTCGAGAAAAATGCTCATACACCCTCTGAACTTTAAAGTAGTGGTCATTACACCCTCTAAACTTTTATTTGAGCCAATTTACTCCTTAAACTTCACACATATGCCAAATCACTACCTTAGTCTCTGTTAAAAATTTTAACGGAATATGCATGTGAGACACACGTGATGTTTAACATACCAAATCTAGGATTTTTTTTTTCAAATATAACTATTAAAGCCAAACAATTTTGTTAGTTAGCAACGTTTTCAAACTATTTAGGAAACTAACAACTTGAGCATGTGAGACTCGATTTCATTGTAGCAAATCGAGTTTAATAGACTTGATTTCTATGTGTTGGCAGAGTTGACGTGGTGTAAAAGATCCACGTGAAACTCGAGTCTTTAAGACTTGATTTCCTGTTCATCATCTTCTTCCTTCATTTTTTTTTTTTTTTTTTTTTTCTGCCATCCCACACCCTTCTTCCCAGCCCCCAAGAAACCCAAGACAGTGCTTCCTTCTTCATCTATGTCAATTTCTAAAAATCCCAAACCCAAATCACAATCTCAATCGGAGCAAAAACTGTTGTGGGTTTGTGTTTTCTCAATCGGACTATGGCCAGCTCCGCCATTACTCTCGGGTCCAAAAATCTCAGCATAAATATCCTTTGCATCACGCGGGTTGAACCGAAATGACGTCGGATTGTGGTGGTGTTGGCGATTGTAAAAATGGTGGTGATCGACATGCGAGGAAGAAGAAGGTTGGGGTGGCGGGATTTGACTGGACTTGAGAGCTTCCTCATCGTAGAGATCGTTGACGTTTCTGGGGGTCGCTGAGAACATCGTAAGTTTCGGAACTCTGGAGGGAACTCGAGTCTTAGAGACTCGAGTTCCACGTGGATTTCCTTAATCTACATCGGTCAGGCACCTCATGGAAATCAAGTCTCTTAAACTCGATTTGCTACAGTGAAATCGTCTCTCACAAACTCGAGTTGTTAGTTTCCTAAATAGTTTGAAAACGTTGCTAACTAATAAAATTGTTTGGGTTTTGTAGTTATTTTGAAAGAAAATCCCAAATCTAAAATCTGAGAAGAAGAGAAACGTTCGAAAGTGAGAGTGACACGATGATCAGAAGTTAGAACCACCGTGGTATCCCTCCCCCTGTGCCGAAAATTTTGTCCCACCGTCCATAGTCTCGTCATGTTGTTCAACTACATATCCATCTCTTGTTCGATAGCCACCATGTGATTGACATTTGCATTCCAAACATTTTCCAAGATGCATCAATTTTGAGACTTTATTATCTTACAATGAACTCTGATTTACAAGGCTGGATGTCTTCACTGATGTTTGATGATGAATTCCTTGGAAGCTGCAATCAACAACCAGACCAAATCCAATAACCCAAATAGCCGAGTCCCCCACAATCTTTACCAACCCAACAAAAAAAACTAACCAAAACCCACCAATCCAATTCCAAATCCCAACAACGCACACCGAATTCATCAAAACCCTTTTTTTGTTTTTTTTTTTTTTTGTAAAAAGAGTTACATATAAATTCCTTTAATCAAAAACTAAATTGAAAAAAAAAAAACTTTGTTTTATTGAAGGTTCTTGGAGATCAAAGTCTAAGAGCTTCAGAGGCGTAATTCCCCTGTTCAGATCCATTAACCTTCATAAAATTGAAACTAATTGGTTTTAGAAATTCGAGATTTTTTTTTTTTTTTGGGTTTGTGGTGCGGATCCATATATACTGTTGAACGGCACTACGAGACCACAGATGGCAAGATGGATTTCCGCCGGTGGAGGGAGGGATGTTGTGGTGGTTTTGACTGATCATCTCTCTCACTCAAAACGTTTCTCTCTTCTTCCACTGAGTTCAGATTTCAGATTTGGTATATTAAATATCACGTGTCTCATGTGCATATTTTGTTATAATTTTAACAGCAAACTAATGGAAGTAGTGATTTGGCACATGAATAAAGTTTAAGGAGTAAATTGGCCGAAATAAAAGTTTAAGGGGTGTTACGACCACTAATTTAAAGTTTAAGGGGGTGTGGGGGCATTTTTCCCAAATTTGTCATAATATTTTAAACTTTCAATACATATGTATACACCATCTCCTACTATAGGAGGCGAGTTCTGAAGCCCAACTTTCTGTAACAGAAGACCTAAAACTCAAAAGTAGTAAAATTTGCTAAAGTTACATTTACAAACAAAGTTCACATTATCAATGCGCCATGATCGAAATCTTGTTTCCCATTTATATGCTACTACTACATTTCTCAATCCGCATTTTCAGATATTGCTGAGTATCTTTCCACTTTGTTTTTCATTCTTGTTGATGGTGAAAGCTAAGAGAGCCATCTTTCAACAAACTCATCCGCTAACTATAAAACTAAAATCATCACGCACATGCTCAGAGGCTCTTTTATTTTTATTTTTTTGTAAATGTTAACAACTTGAATCAATTATAATTTGATATTACTACTTTTTCCAATCACAAAAAAAGTCTAGGGGTGTGATGAGCATTTTGCATGTATGGGTGAAATAATTTTTTAATTAAACCCCTAGAGATTTTCTATAGAGTCTGTAGGAAAACTTAGCAAAAAAAAAGGGTCTACTTGAAGTAAAGGCAAAATCTGTAACTTATACAGTGATGAAAATCTCAGAAGTTGAAATTTGTCTATTAAATCATAACTCATAAGGATCCCTGTGGATTGTAAGAGTGTTTTTGAACTCCACTAACTTTACTAAGTTGTCTTATGGACCTTGAAGGAGTTTGGTTACTTTGGTACTATTATACATCGATCAAACAAACCCCCCCCCCCCAAAAAAAACTAATTCCATTTAAAATGTTAAAGATGGGAGAAAAAGTAATGAACTGGTAAAAATTTTTTAATAACACCAAGAATTCTGAATTAGCAAGCTAGTATAGTATAATTGTTTGTTTGAAGGAGTGAGAGAGAAATAAGAACGAATCTGAGTGTCATCAGTTTGGCCATCTGCTCGAGCACCAAAGTGTTGGGGTTTATGCCCTAAAATCCAATTTATTGGCATGTCATAAATAATTAAATTATTTAATTATATGAGACTATTTATAAATGAACTAATGGGACATAATCATAGTCCTTGATATGCATTGTATGTGATTTAGTCACAGAAGATATAAATCACAAGTTCCTTGTAAACTCAAAACGTAGTTTGTAGTCGGTGATGAAATTGGGCGTTTCATCTGCGAAGACTATAACACATCAACTAAGATGGTTTGTCTTGATCATGGAAGTGGAGACTTCTAGTTGATGTGTTGATGTGTCTTAAGTGTTAAGACATATTGAACTGGACCGCTGTGAGATTAATTATTCAATCAACAACTGTCACCTAAATAATTAATCTCATGACTTCTAATTTCATAAACTTTCAATCTTGAGAGGATAGTGAACCCAATCATAAAATGTAGGTTACTTTGATATATCAGGAGTGAGATCTAATATTCACGGTCAAAACCTCAGTATGTTGGGTAACCACATGTAGTGTTGAGGGAACACATATTCTCAAGTTGGAATCCATAATCTCTTATTATAGAGACACGAAATATCCCCTTGAGATAAGTTTAATGGGAACTGGTTATTCAGCGCGCCCACTTTAGTAAGGAGTTACTAAAGTTTATATTTATTGAAATCAAATTTCAATAAATATGAATAACTAAAAGATTAAACCGAGTACTCAAGGATAAAATAGTTGTTTACAAAGTGACAGTTCATTATGACTTTGTTCACTATGGATATTTCATGGAGGGGTCAAATAATATCATTAGAGTCTTAGGATATAATTTATTAATAAGGCCTAGAGTGAAATTATATTTATATAGTGGTATTAAATATAATTAATGGTAACTTTAGACTTGTCAAACAGATAAGCCCAAGGCCTATTGGAGCTAGAGTCTTATTTGTTCCCTTTGGTCCCATCTCAAGCCACAAACTAAAACCCAATTGGGCAGGCCTAAAAAGCTAACCCAATTAGATAATCAGTTTTTATCTAATAAGAGTTATTAAATAAAGTAACTACCAAGGTAGTTAGTAATGTACGTATGATGAAAAGAAAAGAAAATAGTTTTTCTCTACAAGGAGAAGAAGAGGAACTTTCTTTGAGAATCAATGTACATAAAGACTGATTGAGAGACCACTCTTCTCGAGCACCATGTGGAATTGGGATGATGATTAGAGGTATTCTCAAGTCTTGGTTTTGAATTTCACTGCATTAAGGTATGCTTTCTATTCTTTGTTCTAGAATTCAAGGTTACATGTTATCTCTCATGAATGAAGTAGATTCGTGTTTGTTGCTTCCGCTATGTGTTTTGTATGATATGCAAAACCAGATTTTCCAACAATTGATATCAAAGTGGTCTTCAATATCATGCTTGTATAACATGTGATTGAGTTTTAGAATTAAAGAAAAACCATTTTCTTGGTATTTTTATTTTCTGCAATAAAATTTCTGCATAATTGTGTCTTTGAATCCATATCCTATGTTCTATATATGAGATATATATGTTGGATTCAGTTTTTCAAAGTGGACCATGGTATATCTTTTAGTTACGGTGCCAACTTTGCTAGTTTTTGTATTAGTGAGGTACACCGTCAATGTTCATAAAGGATTGATGGTTTGACTTCATTAGGATGAGATTGTATCCTTGATATGATAGTATATATTAATATATGCATGATGTGACTTTGAGAAAGTTAACTATGTATACATTCAAGGATTCTCTTTTCAGTAATGATACAGATTACTGATATTGATCAAACAGTATGTTAATGCTAGAATTAAAGTTTTTTTTTTTTTTTTTTGTTATTAGTTAAAATCCTTTAATGAAATTTATTCCTAATGAGATTAGGATTATGTTTTCAAGGTTTCTAGCATTATTAGGGTTCTTGATAGTGATCTTAAAAACCTTAATGTTTGATATGTGAATCTTTATTCATAAAATCAAAAGGTGTTTTTTGATGGAAAATAGTAAAAACGTCAAAAACGGTTACCAGAAAATTCTGAAAAAAAAAAATTCAATTTTGCGAGTTTCGATCGATTGAGAATTCATTTCAATCGATCGAATGTTCTTTTCGATTGATCGAAGAGGAATCGAGAACCGATCGATTCAGGCAGAAACTCTGTGATGAAATTCTTCATTGTCTCGATTGATCGAGAATTTCTTTCGATTGATCGAACAGGAATCGAGAATCGATCAAACGAGGCAGTGGCTTTGTGATGAATTTCTTCATTTTTTCGATCAATCGAGAAAAAGATTCGACCGATCGAAGGCACTGAATTTTGAATTTTCACTTGCTTTTTAATTAAGTGTTAAAACTTTGATAAAAGGCAAGGTTGTGTGTGATGAGATTACTCATGTTTCTATATAAAGTGATTAATTTTTATAGTCTTTAAAAGTTAAGGACATTTATTAATCATTATCTAACTAAAAGACCCAATGAGATCAAAGATGTTAGTTAAATAGAACTCTTAGTCCTAATTTGTTTAGGACCTCTCTTTTAAGAAACATTCTAATGAGATTAGAATTTTTGTATGATTGAAAGTCCTTAATTTATTTTAATTAGAGGTTTTTAATGAAATTAAAATTCTAATTAAAGTTATATAGTTTCTAATGAGATTAGAATACTTTATCTAGTAAATTAAGGATAGAGTTCTTTATAACTAATTTTTGATCCATTAAGGTTTAAGGAATCCTAAATAGTTTAGGACTTCCATTTTAGTTAGTGATTCTAATGAGATTAGAGTCTTCAACAAGTGCAAGGTTATTAGTTGTGATGGGATCACAATTATTTAAAGAAAAACCCAAATAACGAGTGAGAGTGTTGAAATAACCCTTTTGTTAAGTTTATTGTAATGTGAATAGATACCTTGTCTTGGCCTCGAGTCTTGCATTCCATGCGGAGGGTATTTACTTCACGGATTACATGATTAAACTTCTTTGTGATTATGTGAATGTTCGTTACGCTACTGTGATGTGACTTAGTCAAATCACATCGAATTTAAACAATTAAACACATTTGACGTGTAGGGTTGAAATTGTGGTAAGATCACAATGATTTCAAGACAATCCACTTGTTTTAAAATTTCTAGTGGGAGAGAGATATAAGGGTTGCATCTCATGGCCTCCATTATCGGTTCATAGTAGTATGGGTAAGCACCTCGTCTTGGCGTATATGCCTCACAATCCCAAAGGAGGGTGTTTACTTCATAGTACTACAAGATTGAACTTACCCGTTTAAAGTAGTGTGAACAAGCACCTCGTCTTGGCGTATATGCCCTGCGATCCCAAAGGAGGGTGTTTTGTTTCATGGTACTACAAGTTTAAACACTATAAGGGAGATGAAATGTGATTACACATGATTCTAGATAATGGTGTACATTAGACTAATTGTAATGTTAACCTCCCAAATGAGCTATGTCATTATTACTTAGAGGCTAAAGGAAGAGCGGCAAATTATTTTTGTTTGGTAAGAGTTACCATGATAGTATTAATAATGAGAATAGTTCTCGCCTGATCATAGTGGTTGGTATTCACTCTATGCTGAGGAATATTAATTGCGGGATTAGGCTGTCGTTGCACCTAGTATAGTATGGTTTTCGGGTTCCATACCCTATGGTTATGGATGCAAAATTATAATGTCCTTGTATTTATGTTTATAGTCTCAAAATAAAGTTGTCATAAATTTTTGTTCTCTAACTACTATTTTAATTGAATCACATTAACTTAGAAATAATTTTGGACATGGTGCTTAAAGGTGCTGAAGTACATAAATATGTTTCGATTCAGCATTGTCATAATTTCCTATACATGATGCATTTATGGAAGATAGTTTATGATGTGATCATAGTCTCCATTGAAATGCTAAAATGTTACATTGACTTCTATCTCAATTGTGGTACAGCATGAGATGCAAGAGTTAGTACTAGACTTAGACTTTATATTAAGTCTAAATGAGATGTTTGGTATGAATCATATTGAGTGCTAAGAAAGGCTTAAAGAGTTCCAATTTTATATTATTTCATGAAAATGTTTAATTTTTAAATGAATTGGAATTCTTGGATGTAGAGATTAAATGTTATTCTCATATGGATATGATCCACAAGCCTTTGTTAGAATCATTTGATCAATTCAGATTGTTTTGAAAATAAATTCTTTTCAGATTATTTGAATTGATGAGTGAGTTCTACGCAACGGAAGACGTCCTAAAAGCTAAGGCTAGGATCAATATGACTTAATTCAAATTCTAAGCCTTAACCGAAAGGTAAGAGTGGTAAGAAAATGAATTATAATACCAAACAGTTGAACAGGCTAGTTGCCCTAGTAGTTACCAAAAGAAAATTAGACTCAAAAGTTTGACCAAAAGGAAAGTGTTTCCGTTTTGGTAAAGCTAAGCATTGTATATGATTGTTTTCTAGATGGAAATTTACATGTTTTAATTTTTAAAGAGAAAGTTTACATCCTTTGGTATTGTATGTTTTGGCACTTATGTCTAGATCTTATTAATCTAAATGATATTCAAAATTGGTGAAAGATGGACTTTTAAAACCATTATTTTGTTATATTCCCAGTCTATGAATTCTATTTAGAGGATAATATGATCTAGGACTCCTTTTTGTAAATGAATCAAGTTTCAATGACTTCTTTAAGTCAGTGCATACATAAAGGAGGAATATGGCTCTTTTAAAGGTAGAATGTTTTAGAAGAAAAATGTCAGAATTTATTGTAGGACAACTATAAAATACATTTAGAAATGAGATGGTTGTATTAGATACACCACAACACATTATTCTGTAGATAACTATTACACCGGTACAATATCGTAGTGGGAGGATTATCAATTACCAAATAAATTCATACTTTTGGAATAAACTTTTGAAGTCATTCCACAAGGATATGAATTTGATCATCGATCCTACGTAAAGGCAATAGATGATATGAATATGGATTACTAGGGCTGTCCACGGGTCGATCCGGGTCGGGTTTGTGCCCAACCCGGAATCGACCCGACCAGATCGGGTCCTCAAAATTTCAACCCGTCGTTGACCGAAGTGTTGATCGGATCGGGCGGGTTGGAGCTTCCACAGAGTTCGGGCGGATCAGTCGGGGTTGATTATTTGGAAAACGGCGAGAATTCGGCAAAGAAAAAATGAAAAATGGCAGAAATCTGGAAATTTTTTTTTGAAAAACGGTGGAAATTCGGCCAGATCTCGCTAAATCCAGCGAGATCTTGGCTATTTTCGGCAAGATCTAGCGAAATCTCGCCAGATCTAGCTTAAATCTTCCCAAAAAAATCTCAAAACTAGCCGGATCTACACCTTTTCGCCGGAAAAATGATGGGTTGGTCGGATCGGGTTTCTCGGATTTGAGAAAAGGAGATCTGATCTCCGACCTATTGATCTTGAATTCTGGAGAACGAAATCCGTCGTTGACCGCCGGAGCAGTCGGTTCAGTCGGCGGCGGGTCGAGTCTGGTCGAAGGCAGCGGGTGGGTCGGTTCCGGCGGGTCCTTGGACAGCTCTATGGATTACTAGATCAAGGTTATGTGAATAGAATTAGATTCTATTTAAAGTCTAAAATTTGTAGAGGCGCCTAGTGGCATTAAGCCTATTGTTTTCAAATAGGTTTGCAAGTAAATGAGAATGATAGATTTGAAGGCGCAGACCTTCAAAGTCAAGACTAGTGGCAAAAAGATTTATTCAGAAAGAAATGGTTTGACTATGAAAATATTTTTTCACCAATAGTCAAGTTTGACTCTATCTAGATTCTTTTATCTATTATATTTCATTTGAACAAAATATGGCAATGGATATAAAGAAAGCTTCTTTTAGTAGCAATCTTGAGGAAGACATCTATATAATGCAACTAGACTTGTTCATAGCAAAGAACTAGTAGTGTTTAGTATGCAAGTTGCTTAAAGTTCATTTATGAATTAAAGCAAGCATCTGAATCATAAAATATCATCTTTGATCAAGCAATCAAATTGTTTGATTTTGATCAAGTATTAAAGGGCCTTATGTGTGTAAAAGCTATATAGAATAATATATTTCTTAATGTATGTTGATGACATTCTAATCATTTAGAATGATGTAGAGTTATTGTCATCAATGGAGTTTTTTGTTGTCTAGTTCAGTTTGATATAAAGTACTTGGGAAAGACTAGTCACATCCTAAGAATTAAACTTTGTTAAAAATTTAGAAATTAGGATGTTGGGTCTATGTCAAACTGCTTAAATAGATTAGATTCTAGCCAAGTATAGCATGTAATACTTCAAGAAAGGATTCTTTCCTTTTAAGTTTGAAGTTCCTTTATAAAGGACTATAGTCCTAAGACATATAAAAGGAAGAGCATATTAAGACGGTTCCTTATACCATATCAATAGGGAGTCTTTATGCTATGCTATATGCTAGGCTAAATATCTATTTTGTGGTGGGCATGGTAAGCAAATATCAATTGAATCTAAGATCACTTAATTTAGTGGAAGTAAAACATATACTCAAATATCTTAGGAGAAAGAGGGATTATATGTTTGTTCACCAAAGTGAGGATTTGATGGTTACTGGTTGTACAAATATTGACTTATAGTTTGATTGTGATTCATGAAGTTGGACTTTAAGATATGTGTTCATCTTAACTGGTGAAGATACACATTAAGCGTAAGTATTATCTCGTTAGAGAGATATGACTACGTGAGATGTATTAGTAGAAAAGATAATTTATGCAATAAATCTGGCTGAAACTTGTTTCCAAACCTTACCTTAGAGTGACTATGAATTACTCTAAAGGGAAATAAGTGACGGATATATGGTAAATTGTCTTTGAGGGCAAGTGGGAGATTGTTGGGGTTTATGCCCTAAAATCCAATTTATTGGCATGTCATAAATAATTAAATTGTTTAATTATATGAGATTATTTATAAATGAACTAATGAGATATTATCATAGTCCTTGAGATGCATTGTATGTGATTTATGTGATTTAGTTACAGAAGATATAAATCACAAGTTCCTTGTAAACTCAAAACGTAGTTCGTAGTCGGTGATGAAATTAGGCGTTTCATCTGCGAAAACTATAACACATCAACTAAGATGGTTTGTCTTGATCATGGAAGTAGAGACTTCTAGTTGATGTGTTGATGTGTCTTAAGTGTTAAGACATATTAAACTAGACCGCTTTGAGATTAATTATTCAATCAACAACTGTCAATAATTAACCTCACAACTTCTAATTTCATAGACTCTCAATCCTGAGAGGATAGTGAACCCGATCATGAAATGTAGGTTACTTTAATATATCAAGAGTGAGATCTAATATTCACGGTCAAAACCTCAGTATGTTGGGTATGTAAAGAACCAAAATTGAAAAAGAAAGTTGGTAGCTAGTTTAGAGGTTAGCTAGGCCTCCTAAGGATAGTGACAGAATAGAAGAGAAGAATGGGAACGCAGAAAGAAGTGTACTGACATAACTCTTTTTTCTCCCCTGTGTACACATTGTGGTGTTACTCTTATACCCCTCAATTCTGCCCTCTGTAACTATCCGCCACAGCTGTCACCAGCTGTTACTAACCAACCTAACTAACTCTATCTCCTATCAATGTAACCAACTACAACCGGATCCTATCACAGCAACTATTACACTTTAGCAGTCACTATTAGAGTCACAAAGTAATTACAAAGAGTACATATACAATGACCCAATGACCTAGTAAAATCTCTAACAATACTTTCCCCTTTAATAGACCTTGCCCACAAGGTGAGGGAATCTCTTCTGCAGAATGTACAAGCTCTCCCAAGTGGCATCATCAGGACTTTCACCTTGCCATTGAACCAGAACTTGAGTGATAGTCCTATTTCGAAGTTGATGAGACCTTTTCTTGAGAACAGCTACTGGTTCTGAAATGACAGCCCCTTCCAAATCAGTAGGTGGTAAGGTTGGAATAGAGACCACATGCTGCCCAAGCTTAGCTTTTAGACAGGATACATGAAAAGTAGGACGTATCTTAGAATTTGGAGGCAAATCCAACCTATAAGACACCTCTCCAACCTTTTGCAAGATCTGAAATGGTCCATAGTACTTAGGAGATAATTTCTTCAATTGGTGGTGCTTAAGGGACTTCTGTTTGTAGGCTTGAAGTCGTAGAAATACCCAATCTCCCACAGAGAAACTCCTCTCAGTCCTATGCTTGTCAGAATACAGCTTCATCCTTTCTTGTGCTGCTACTAGGTTCTGCCTTAACAAAGAAGTCAGCTGTTGTCTGGACTTCAGATGAGCATCCACTCCTTCAACCTTTGTTGTCCCAGGAATGTAGTCCATCAGCCTAGGAGGGGGATATCCATACAATGCTTCAAATGGGGTCAGCTTGAGTGAGGTGTAAAAATTAGTGTTAAACCGGAATTCAGCAAGTGGCAACCACTCAACCCAAGTAGTTGGTTTGTCAGCTGCAAAAGCTCTCAAATAATGCTCAAGACTCTTGTTCACAACCTCTGTTTGGCCATCTGTTTGGGGGTGATAGGCTGAGGACATGGCTAATTGAATACCCTGAAGCTTCATTAGCTCTTGCCAAAAATGAGAAGTAAAAATAGGATCCCTGTCACTAACAATTGAAGTAGGCATTCCATGTAACTTGAACACATTTTGCATATAAAGAGTTGCTACTTTAGAAGCTGTGTATGGATGAGACAAGGCTACAAAATGAACAAACTTTGTAAACCTGTCCACCACTACCATAACCACCTCCTTCATTTGAGATTTTGGAAGACCCTCAACAAAATCCATGCTCACAGCCACCCAAGGTCTCTCTGGTATAGGCAGGGGTTGTAGCAGACCTGCTGGATTACAAGTTTCATGCTTGAGCCTTTGGCAAGTATCACACTCCTTAACATACTTCCTAACATTTGCCCTTAACCCAGGCCAGTAAAAATCCCTCTGAACCCTATGCAATGTCTTAAGGAAACCAAAATGACCCCCCCATGGCCCATCATGCACCTGCTGCAAAATGGCTGTCTTCAATGAATCACAAGTTCCCAAATACATTCTGCCTTTATATAACAGCAACCCATTCTGCATAGTGAAGCCCTTAGGACCTTCCTTCCCTGCTTGAAAAGCATCTAAAATACTCACAATGGAATGATCAGTAGCATAGCTAGCCTTAAGTTGAGCCAACCAATCAGGGGTGGGAAAGGAAATCATGCACAAAACACCCTCTTGAGAAGAAACTCCACCACCAGAAACTTGTCTTGACAGAGCATCAGCCACCACATTCTCTTTACCCCTCTTATATTCGACAATAAAAGCATATCCTAACAACTTGGTAATCCATTTTTGTTGAGCTGGGGTACCAATTTTCTGCTCTAAGATATACTTAAGGCTCTGCTGGTCTATCCTCACCAAAAAGGGTTTCCCAACCAAATATGGCCTCCACTTATGCACAGCAATCACCAAGGCCAATAGTTCCCTCTCATAAGTTGAGAAGGCCAAACTCTTGCCCTTGAGAGCTTGGCTGTGGAAAGCTATAGCTCTCCCTTCCTGCATCAGTATAGCACCTAACCCAACACCTGAGGCATCACACTCTACCACAAACATCTTATCAAAATCTGGAAGAGCTAAAACAGGTGGAGTGGACATAGCAGATTTGAGATTTTGGAAAGCCAAATCAGCTTCCTCAGTCCAAGTAAAGGAATCCTTCCTTAGAAGAGCAGTCAATGGAGCTGCAATTTGTCCATACCCTCTTACAAATTTCCTATAATACCCTGTGAGACCTAAGAAACCCCTCAAAGCCTTAACATCCTTTGGGGTAGGCCACTGTTGCATTGCCATAGTTTTTTTAGGGTCTGTTCTTACCCCTTCACCAGAAATCAAATGCCCCAAATACTCAACTCCACCACAAGAAAAAACACACTTAGACTTCTTAGCAAATAATTGTTCCTTAGCTAACACCTCTAATACAACCCTAAGGTGAGAGACATGATCAACCAAGGATTTGCTATAAACCAGAATATCATCAAAAAATACTAGAACAAACCTTCTAAGAAAAGGCTTAAACACTTGATTCATTAGGGACTGAAATGTTGAAGGTGCATTAGTGAGGCCAAATGGCATGACCAGAAATTCATAATGCCCCTCATGAGTCCTAAAAGCTGTTTTAGGAATGTCCTCATCACTCATCCTAATTTGGTGATATCCAGACCTTAAGTCAAGTTTAGAAAATATGCAAGCACCATTCAATTCATCAAGTAATTCATCAATAACAGGTATAGGAAATTTATCCTTGACAGTATTCAAGTTAAGTGCCCTATAATCAATGCACATACGCCAAGACCCATCTACCTTTCTTACCAACAAAACAGGGGAGGCAAATGGACTACAACTATTCCTTATAGATCCAACAGCCAATAATTCTTTAACTATCTTTTCTATCTCATTCTTTTGGTAAAAAAGGTACCTGTATGGCCTTTGGCAGACTGGTTGAGCTCCTTCCTTAAGAGTAATGTGATGTTCATGCCCCCTAAAAAGAGGTAACCCTATTGGAGTGTCAAAAATCTGAGCAAACTCTTGAAGCAAATCTGCCACCTCTGCAGGTAGAGCAGCCTGCTTCTCAGCTGAGGAAGGAGTTAAGATGTGAACCAAAAGGCCTTTCTTGATTGGAGTTCTAAAGAATTGATCCCCATCAAGGAGATGTGAACCAGATTGCTTCAATCCTTGCAGCATAACCTTGTGCCCCTTATGCCAAAACTCCATAGTTAAGAACTGGAAATTCCATTGAATATCACCAAGTGTGGTAAGCCACTGAGTTCCCAACACAACATCACACCCTCCAAGTGGCAGAACATGAAATGGAATAGAAAATTCCTCCCCTTGAATGCATACTGGTACTTGATCACAAAACCCTTGAGTCCTCACCACTGCACCATTAGCTACCTTAACTTCCAATGTTTGAGATTGGTCAACCAACAAATGCAAACTAGGAACCAATGCTGCATCAATAAAATTGTGGGTGCTACCCGTGTCCAACAAAACTACCAAATTGACTCCATTGATTTTACCCATAATCCTCATAGTACTAGGTGTGGGAGTACCAATTAGAGCATATAGAGTTATCTCAACCTCCTCAGAATTAGTACTAGTATTTTGCCCTTCATTGATTGGACTTCCAACTTCTTCCTCCAACTCAGTGATCTTAACCCCAGAATGTGAATCAGTCACCAATTCAATCCCCTCAAGAAGGAATATTTTGGCACTTTTGCACTTGTGACCAGGGCTCCATTTGTCATCACAGTTATAGCATAAACCCTTTTTCTTCCTCTCTTCCATTTGGGCAGGGGAAATTCTTTTAATTGGAATTCTGGACTTAGCTTCTACAAAGGTATTGACTTTAGGAAGACCCAAGATAGATGGCTTACCTGTTTCTTGCTGAATCTTAGAACTCCTTCTGCAACTTATCAAGTATTCCTCTTGAATTTTAGCCAATCCAAAAGCTGCATTCAATGACTGTGGATTTAGCATCCTCACTGGCAGGCGTATCTCATCTTTTAAGCCACTTAGGAAACAACTCATCTTATGCATTGAAGACAAGCCCTTGATTCTATTTGACAAAGCCTCAAAATCTGCCTTGTAAACTGCTACTGTTGAAGATTGCCTCAACTTAGTGAGGGCCTCCATAGGATCGTCATAGGGTGTTGATCCAAACCTAACATGTAAGGCTTGTACCATACCCTCCCAATTACAGAACACACCAGCCTCCTCTGCATCTTGAAACCAAACCAGAGCTTCTTGATCCATGTGAAATGAGGCCACCATAAGTTTCTCCGCAGCTGGAGTTTGGTAATACCCAAAATATTGGTTAGCCTTGTACACCCAGCTAGCAGGATCATCACCTGAAAAACGTGGGAAATCAAGCTTGACAGGTTTGGCAAGGGATACTGTAGAAGAATTATGCATTGGAGATGAAGGTTCACGTGATCTGGTTTCATCAGGACCCAACTTCTGAAGAATTGCCATAAGATGTTGATTCATCTCATTCATTGTTCTAGTATGGATCTCTTGAATCTTTTGGATTTCTTGAATGTTTTTGCTGTGATGGTCTGAAGTAACTCGAAGAGAGGCAATGGCTTCATTAGTGGCTGCCATGGCAGCATTAGATCGTGTCTCAGCCATCAGGTCACAGAACCTCTGCTCTGATACCAATTGTAAAGAACCAAAATTGAAAAAGAAAGTTGGTAGCTAGTTTAGAGGTTAGCTAGGCCTTCTAAGGATAGTGACAGAATAGAAGAGAAGAATAAGAACGCAGAAAGAAGTGTACTAACATAACTCTTTTTTCTCCCCTGTGTACACATTGTGGTGTTACTCTTATACCCCTCAATTCTGCCCTCTGTAACTATCTGCCACAGCTGTCACCAGCTGTTATTAACCAACCTAACTAACTCTATCTCCTATCAATGTAACCAACTACAACCGGATCCTATCACAGCAACTATTACACTTTGGCAGTCACTATTAGAGTCACAAAGTAATTACAAAGAGTACATATACAATGACCCAATGACCCAGTAAAATCTCTAACAGGGTAACCACACGTAGTGTTGAGGGAACACATATTCTCAAGTTGGAATCTATAATCTCTTTTATAGAGACACGAAATATCCCCTTGAGATAAGTTTAATGGGAACTGGTTATTCAGGGCACCCACTTTAGTAAGGAGTTACTATAGTTTATATTTATTGAAATCGAATTTCAATAAATATGAATAACTAAAAGATTAAACCTGGTACTCAAGGATAAAATAGTTATTTACAAAGTGACAGTTCATTATGACTTTGTTCACTATGGATATTTCATGGAGGGGTCAAATGATATCATTAGAGTCTTGGGATATAATTTATTAATAAGGCCTAGAATGTAATTATATTTATATAGTGGTATTAAATATAATTAATGGTAACTTTGGACTTGTCAAGAGTTGACAGATAAACTCAAGGCCCATTGGAGCTAGAGTCTTATTTATTCCCTTTGGTCCCATCTCAAGCCACAAACAAAAACCCAATTGGGCAGGCCCAAAAGGCTAACCCAAATAGATAATCATTTTTTATTTAATAAGAGTTATTAAATAAAGTAACTATCAAGGTAGTTAGTAATGTACGCATGATGAAAAGAAAAGAAAACAATTTTTATCTACAAGGAGAAGAATAAGAACTTTCTTTGAGAATCAACGTACAAAAAGATTGATTGAGAGACCACTTTTCTCGGGCACCATGTGGAATTGGGATGATGATTAGAGGTATTCTCAAGTCTAGGTTTTGAATTTCACTGCATCAAGGTATGCTTTTTATTCTTTATTCTAGAATTCAAGGTTACATGTTATCTCTCATGAATGAAGTAGATCCGTGTTTGTTGCTTCCGCTGTGTGTTTTGTATGAGATGCAAAACCAGATTTTCCAACACAAAGCTCATGACATCAAAATCAAGTAAAGCAGACCTTCTCCTCGCCTTGTGATGTAAAACGTGTCTACTCTTTTGTGCCTCAAATTCAATGCCTTCACAACTGACACTGCTTCTCTACTGAAAACACCATTGAAATAATTGATAGACAGCACTAAGAGCAATTTGGTATGGAAGAAAGGCCGGCTCATGTTGCTGTTTTAATCTATGTATGCGTCTGCAATAATATGTCAGTTCTGAGTGAGAGTAGTTTTGTTTGTTTAAGATTAAGAGTAGTGTGACATTAAGCAAGATCAAGAGTTAAAGTGTTGTGACTTCGCCGGTAAGCTCTTGCAGTTGCCGGGAAGTTATGGGAAAAAAAAAAAAAAAACATGCAGGGTTTACGGCTTTGTGAAAGCCATGGAATGTGGAGATAGTTGTCTCAACTCTCAACTGCTATCTTCAATTATCTATACTATTATTTAGTTTTTTATATATTGATATTTAGTTTTGTTTTTGGATAAATGTGGGGTGTTTTAAAAAAATAATAATAATAAAGGATTAGAAACGTAGGTTTTTGATAACTATTTTTTTTAATTGATATTAGTTTTGTTTTTGGATAAAGGGAAAAAAAAACAACAGCAATGTTGGTTGTTTAACTTATTTTTCTAATTTAAAAAAAAAATAAACGTATAGGTGCTTAGAAGAAGTGGGTTAGTGGGAGAATGTTTATATTTTGTAAGCAATATTTTAGTGCAAGTTAGACATGTATTTTTACCATACTATCATTTAGTTTTGTCTCAACTAAAACCTAGAGGTTTAGGGATATTTTGGAACAAAAAAAATCCGATCCAAACAGGGGAAGCCCCTTAAATACCCCTACACCCCTAGGTTTAAGTTGAGACAAAACTTAAGGATAACACTGTAAAAATACATTTCTAATTCTCACCTAAAACATTTCCTACAAAATAGGACCACTCTCCCACTAACCCACTTATTCAAAAGCAAACTTCACGTTTAAACTTTTCTCTTTCTTTATTTTTTTAATTGGCCGAAAATATATATTTTTTTTAAACCCATGTTAATTTTTTTTTTTTTTAAATTTTAGAAACCCACGTTAAAAAGTTAAAATTCTACATTTCATTCCCTTGCCATCCACTTTTTTTTTTTTTTTTTTCTAAAACATTGCCTATAAAATAGGATAAATTTAAAAGTTTTCTTTTAGAAAAATGTATTAAGAGATTTGAATTTTCTCCATAACTCCACATTTACACTTTTCTCTTTCTTTTTTTTGATGTGATCTTTTTCTTTTTTAATTGGCCGCATTTTTTTTTTCGTTACCTATTTCATTTTTTTTAAAAAGCCCATGTCTAACTTCCCCTAAGTTGGTTTTTTTTTTTTTTTTTTTTTTTTTTTTTTTCACTCTTTTTTTTCTATACTTACCTCTTTGTTTTTCTATTATTCCTTTTTGATATTAGGTTCTCTCTCTTTTTTTTTTTTTTTTTAATTCACGTTTCCCTTACTCCTACTCCCTAATAAGAGATCTCATGTTTTTTTTTTTTTCAAATCAATTCTTCTTTATTTATTTATTTTTATAACAATTCTTCTTTATTATTTTTTATAACAATTCTTCTTTATTTTGAAATTGAAGAGAGGAAAAAAAAAACACCCATACTATAAAACTATCACTATAACTTTTCATCCATAACCCTTAAATTTAGACACTACTGCTCTCCTGTTGGTTTTCAAATGAGAGGTGCTACGTCTACAACATTTTTACAACATTTTTACAACAAATCATAGGTGGTTAGTTGTTATTGGTCCAAATTTGAACCTAACACTAAGATTACATTTTTGTCTTAACAATAACAACTAGTAACAACCTGCCACTTAGGATTTGTTGTAAAAATGTTGTAAAAATGTTGTAGACATAGCATTTCTCTTTTCAAATTGCTAACCATATCTACAAAATAGGACCACACTCCCAGTACACTCATGTTGATTTTCAAACTCAAATTGCTTCTTCTTCAGTTCTCCAATCCTCTCAATTCTGTGTTAATCTTCTTTTCACCATTATCATCATTTTATCTATTTGCTCTACTCAAATTTGCTCCTAGTCAACGGTATGTGTATGTCAATATACTTTGGTCTTTTCTATTTTGGTTTTCTAATTCATGAACAACTTCTTATTTTCTAGAAACAAATCAAATATTTGTGTAAAATAGCCCTTATATTTCAACCTCACCTTTAATTTCTTTCACATATTTCTTCAAAGAACGTGCACTGGGGTGCCTATCTTCATGATTTTGGTATCTAAACTTCAAGGAACATGCACTGGGGTGTCTATCTTCAAGATTTTGGTATCTAAACTTCAAGGATCTTGCACTAGGGTGTTGATCTTCAAGATTTTCGTGTGCTCTGTCCTCCAACTCCAACGACCTGTTTGGACTTTGGACTTAAAGTGTAGTCAACGACAAAAATGTAAGTATCTTTCATGACATCTATTTAGAATGCCTCATGCCTTTTGGGTTCTCTCTATTATGTTTGCTTTTATGAGTTGCCGTTTAGTATTTGCTTTCATATTTAGTTTTCTTACTTTGTTATCATTATTCTTTCCATATCATTATCTTAAAAAAAAAAAAAAAAAACACACACGTTTTCTTATATTCCTGTTACACTCTCACGTTTTCTTATATTCCTATTGTTTTGTTCAAATATGACTTCTTATATTAACGTTTTGAAGTCATATAATTCATATTAGCATGTAAACGTTTTGAACGTATATTAGAACTCATATTTGAAAATGTGAATATAAAATATGAGTTCTATTTGATTTCTATTTGAACTAAAATTTTCAAATCTGAGTTCATATTTCTAAACGTGAATTTTCTTATATTTCTAAACGAGAATTTTCTATTTGAACTCATATTTCTAAACTTGAATATTGTTAAAAATAAAGTATGAGTTCTATTTGAACTCAAATTTTCTTATATTCACGTTTTTAGATATGAGTTCTATTTGAACTCAAATTACTTTTTGATATATTTTTTTTTCAACAAAAAATTTAGTTGAACGCTGACTTAGAATTTAGAAAAAAAAAAAAAAACCTTATTCTTTTATGTGATTTAGAGTCTGAAAGAAAAAAAAAAAAAAAAAAAATCTTTTAACTCCCATATAAATACTGCCTACAAAATAGGACCACACTTTTTCTTTTTTAATCTTTTCTTTTATTTGGTCAGTTTGATAATTGTTTAATATTTTCTCTAATTAATGACTCTTTTTTAAAGAGTGGGAATGATATATATTTTTGTCTTCTTTTTTTTTGTGGTTATCGGGTTTGATTAATTATTTTAGTGTATGTGTTTTAAGTGGTGCTCTGTCTTCCTCCTTTTTTTTTTGTTTGTTGTTTTTATTACATTTAAGCCTTACTCTCTAATTTTTTTTGTATTTTTTTTAGGGTGACATATCAACAATTTTGTTAGATTGCATGGCAGACACATTAGATGAATTTGGGTGAGCAAAGTGGTAGTCAATCTATCAAGTAGTTGTTAATAACCATTTTTTTTTTGTAAATATCCTACTATATGAAATTTAATATTGTCCTTTTTTTTAATGTGAAAATTTTGTGTTTTAGATAATGATAGAGAATAATTATAATAGAACGGGAATAATAAAAATTACTTATCATATTTTTTTTTCCTTTTTTATTATTAAAATTTGGTCTTAAAAAATTACTTACCTACGATGTCAAGTGTGTAGTATTAACGAAATTGTTTCCCCTATCCAAAATAAAAGTTGTTTCCAAGTAAAGCTCAACGTGCATGTGATGAGAAACATAAGAATCATGGAAGAAATTTGTGAAGTTGCTTTCATCCCGATTCGGAATGTGGTTATGGATGTGTACTAAGTGCCTATTTTTTAGGATTAATTTAGGATTAAATAACTACCATTTTAAAAAATTTAATTAAAAAAAAATTGTGTTTACACCGTGAGAGTCTTTAGCATTTAAAATTTTTTATGGATGTGAAATAACTGAGTCTTTAGCTACCTTTTAGGACTAAGTGGCTACCTTTTAGGATTTAAAAAAAAAATTTTGA
This sequence comes from Notholithocarpus densiflorus, assembly GCA_030021035.2. NCBI lineage: Eukaryota > Viridiplantae > Streptophyta > Magnoliopsida > Fagales > Fagaceae > Notholithocarpus > Notholithocarpus densiflorus. Next base: position 9,141,078 of record JARYZH020000007.1, read on the forward strand.
TAACTGTCATTTAAAAAAAAAATGATAATTGTGACACTCTATGACCAGTATATCTTTTTATGTCATTACAAAGTTCACAATCCAAAATGAATAATTTTCATTCATTAAACTTTTGACCTATTCCATGTTTCAAATGTAGTGAGTTATTTTAAAGTTTTACCTAATGTAAATATTTAAATTTTCTATATTGATCAATCAACTTCTTCATAATAGCTTTTGTAAATATTTTCACATGTATTTTGAAAGTAGTTTTATAGTTACAAATTCATTATGCATTTTCAATATAAAGTAAATTTATAAGATTTATTAAAAGGATCTTCCCCCCCCCCCCGCCCCCCCTAAAGATTAATACTAAATTGTAGCATTATCTTCCAATCAATAAAACATTGATTACTACATAAACAAAATTGCCAAAAATGGATGATAATTACGGAATACTATCCTCTGAGCACGCGCTTATACACGTGCTCAGAGGCTCTTCTATTTTTTGGGTAAAGGTTAATAATTTGAATCCATTATAATTTGGGATTACTACATTTTCCAATCATAAAATACCTAGGGGTGTGATGAAAAAAAATTTCATCTACAAACATATAACACTCATCACACCCCTAGGTATTTTATGATTGGAAAATGTAGTAATCCCAAATTATAATGGATTCAAATTATTAACCTTTACCAAAAAAATAGAAAAGCCTCTCAAGCGCGTGCTCAGAGGCTAGTGTCTATCTATATTATTATTGAAGGAACTTCCCCTGTTTGGATCGGATTTCTTTTTGTTCCAAAATACCACTACAACCTATGTTTAAGTAGGGGCAAAACTTAAAGACAACATAGTAAAAATATATCTTTAACTCTCACCTAAAACATTTCCTACAAAATAAGATCTCTCTCCCACTAACCCACTTCTTCAAAGCAACTATATATTTGTTGTAATTGTTGTTGTTGTTTTTTTTTTTTTTTTCCTTTTTTTCTTTAAAAATATAAATCATCCTCACGTTATCTTCAAATCAATTTTTTTTTTTTTTTAAAAACATCCCCAAGTTTATCCACAAAAAAAAAAAAAAACTAAATAGATATTTATTACAATTTATTTAAACTGTTTTTAACTTCTTTTAAAAATTAAAAACAAAAAACTTAATGAAAAAAAAAAAACCACGTTTCTATAAAAAAAGTTACCTACCCTGTTATAAAAATTAAAAAAAAAAAAAATATATATATATATATATATATATACACACACTACTATTTAAGAAGTTTCTCCTGTTTGGCTTCCTCAATTTTGATACCCAAAATACTCTCAAATTTACCAGAATAATAGGGTTAGACATTTAAAATTACTAATTTAAAAACTCCTAAGTTTTAGTTAAATTTTAAAAAAAAAAAAACAGTTTCTTCTACGATTCTATACACATTTCACACCTCCAATCAGTTTCCTATCATCATCTGGCAGTTACAGTATTATTTGAATTCTATCCATCTCAATCCTCACGTCTCATATTTATACAAATTCACAAAAAAGAAAAAAGAAAAAAAAAAAAAAAAAAAACAACTTATAAAAAAAAAATCGCTACATTAAGAGACAAGCAAGATAGGATTGCAAAGGAGGCCAACGATCAAATTAGAATTAAAAAAAGGTAGACTACTCAAATCTTTCTTTTTGTTATTGACATTTGAATTATTATCATGTAGAACATTTATTATTAGGCAAGACTTAGGTGCAGTACTTAGGTGCTGTACATAAGTTTTGTCATTTATTATTTAACTTTATTTATTTATTTATTTTTTGTAAAGGTTAATAATTTGCATTCATTATATTTTGAGATACTACATTTTCCAATCACAAAAAATTCCTAGGGGTGTGATGAAAAAATTATTTTACCCACAAACACATATTACTCATCACACCCCTAGGAATTGTTTGTGATTGGAAAATATAGTATCTCAAATTGAAATGAATGCAAATTATTAACCTTTACAAAAAAAAAAAAAAAAAAAAAAAAAAAAAAAAAGAGGTTAGTACTACTACTATTTAAGGGGCTTTCCCTGTTTGGACTGGATTTTTTTTTTTTTGTTCCAAAATACCCTACACCCTTAGGTTTAAGTAGAGACAAAACTAAAGGATAGTCTGGTAAAAATACATGTCTAACTTGCACTAAAATATTGCCCACAAAATAGGAACGCTTTTCCACTAACCCACATCTTCAAAGTAACTATACGTTTATTGTTTTTTTTTTTTTTTTAAATATAAATAAGTTAAACAACCCAGCAACATTGTTTTTTCCCCTATAAAAAAAAACCCCATGTTTATCCAAAAACAAAAATAAATATCAAAAAAAAAAAAAAAAAAAAAAAACTAAATAGGGCAAAACTTGGTAAAAATTCTTCATTAACTCCCACGTAAAACACTATCTACAAAATAGAACCACATGCCCAGTACACTCACGTTGGTTTTCCAACTCAAAGTGCATCTTCTTCAATTCTCCAATTCTCTCAATTATGTGCTCTTTCCTCCAACTCCAATGGACAGTTTGGACTTTAGACTTGAAGTGTAGTCAATGGCAAAAACGTAAGTATTTGTTTTCTTGTATTTGGTTTCCTTACTTTGTTATCATTATCCTTTTCATATCATTATCTTTTCTTTTCTTTTTTAATCTTTTCTTTTGTATTAATATTTTCTCTAATTAATGAGTTTTTTTTAAAGGGTGGGAATGATAATATTATCTTCATTCCTATAATAATAAGAAATGGTGGGGTAGAATCGATAAGCAAGTAAATTTCTAAACTAAATTCATTAAGAAATAGAAATAAATAAAAAAATCCGAAATAATCTCAAAAAATTCAAATCCCACGTACAATTACAAACCCACTAGCCACTACGGCACTACCAAACCCTCCAATAGAGAATTGTGGAAATCATGGGCATGGTCTTTCAAATACATTCAAATAGTTTTTGGATAAACATAACTGTTGATGAAGCAAAAAATCAGCAGTTGAGCTCCTCGTCGTAATGGATGGACGAAGCTGTGATTGGGGTCGTCTCTGTTGGAGGAAAACCTGCAAAAATGAACCAGGTGGAAGAGTAACACGCCGGTGTGGAGTTAGCCAAACCGCCTCCGATGCTTAAGTCAGTAAGGGAGAAAGATTTTAGGGAGAATTGACTGGAGAGTGATTTTCGTAGAGTATTTATGTGTACCTTTAACTTCTGTTGCTTTCTCTTTTATAGTTGCATGCCTAATTAATGGGCAACGAATTGCTGTATTTATGTTCAACGGCTAATGCATTACAAAATCTTTTTCTGAAGTTCACAGCTTATTCTGTGACCGTTGCTCCATCCGTTACGCTTTGTCATCAATGAGCCTAATAAATGTGTGACATCTTCTCTTGGTTAATGACGATCTTAATTTAATGACGATCGTAAATTTTCGACTCATCAGTTGCCCCCTTGTTTGAATTTTTTTATGTAAGACGAGATGAAAACATATCTGTCTGACGCTTCGTATTCCGTGTATGGCGCATTTATGACGAGTTGATATTTGAGCCGTTGAGTGCCATGTGTACGGTCAAGATGTGTCTAACGTGCAAACTTTTCTCGGTTTTCCCGCGCACATTTTGGCCATTTATCTTGCATTTTTCCCTCCTATTTCCTTTTCTTCATAATCTTCCCTTGTTTTGTTGGCATTTTAGGGGTTTTCTCTTCTTCAAGCTTCCTCTTTCCGTTTTGCATTTCCTGGTAAGTTCTTCGTGCTCCTTTCTCTTTTTCTGCTCTTCCATGGTAGATTACTCCTTTGTTAGGGTCGATTGTCCCTCAGTGTCCTTTCTTTTTGCTCGCTTAGGTTGTTTGCTTGAGATTGTGGAGAGAGAGCATCTCAAGGGGGTTAGTCTCTTCGTGGGGGAGGATTATCCATATAGGTTTGTCCTTTCTTTTTTACTTCCTTTGGTTTCTCGTTCAGCTAGAATGGCTAGGTTTCTTAAAATGTCTGGGGAGGTTAGGTCTAGTGAGTTGGAGACGAGGTTATCCTCGTCTGATGACCGTGTGATTCTCGAGGTTACTTCCCCTTCTACTCCTTATAAAGCTTGGAATATCCAATGTGCCCTCTTAGAGAAAGATGGGAAGCGAATCAAGGATATGTTTCAATTTCCTGATTCGGTTATAATTAGGATTCGGAGTGACAAGGATAGGGCCTGTCACTCTTATGCTGATGAAGTCTATTTCTACGAGGCAGATTTCACTAGCGGTTTTTGTCTTCCCGTTCACCCTTTCATTAGGGAACTTTTTGCATACTTGCATCTTGCTCCGGCACAGTTAGTGCCTAACTCTTAGCGGATCGTCATTTCTTGTATGGTGGTGTGGATGTCTGCCAATGACGAGGATGTCATCAAGAAAGATGAATTCCTTCACTTTTATCGTTTGAGAAAGTCCAAAGACCCCGGCTACCATGAATTTAAGCCGTGGGATAGGGCTTCTAGGTTAATACTTGACTATCCATCGTCTCTCCGAAATTGGAAACCAAACTTCTTTTTTCTCTCTGGCAATGGTTGGGAGTTCGTCCTTGGTGAGGAGCTAGACGAAGCCCCCAAGTTTTTTCGTAGTTAGGGAACCCTTGTGTCTGGTGCGTCTTTCTCGTCTTTCTGTTAGTTTTTTACTCTTTGTGAGTGATGATGGTATGTGACACACTTGTTTTTTGCAGTTCCTTAGTGCCCTCATCTGAAGAAGAGATATCACCGTCATGTTGAGAAGGTGAAAGAATACTTGGAGACCGTTAAAGACTTTGACGAGCTTGTCTTTCCCCAATCGCTATTCCTTCATTTTCTAGGTCCGGAACAGTCTAGTAAGGTCCGAAAAAATCTTGAAGTTGTGAAAAAGAGTGAGTGTTCCATCTTCTCTTCTTTTTATTTATTTATTTATTTATAGTTTCTCATTCCTTTCAGGAATGACGACCAGATTTAGTAAACAAAAGTTGGCTGAAGCTCAAGAGAAGAAGGCAAAAGGTGGCCTCGTCAATGGCCTCCTTTCAAGGAAACGTTCGAAGGTAGGCGATGTTTCCAAGGATGATCCTGCAGTGACTCCTCCCTCTGCCCATTTGCCTGCTAAGCGTCTTGCTTCCCCTATCTCGTCTCTAGAGGTGATTGCTTCCGCTAGGGAGGAGACCAAGAAGAAGAAGAAGGTTGCTGGCAAGTCTCTTTTCCCAACTTTCTGGGACGACGCAGATGCTATTGCCCTGAAGGCCCACGAGGCGCTCTCTGTGGACGACCTTAGTCCTTTAGTGGTGAAGTCGTCCAGTGAAGTGATGTCGTCTCATATTCAGAAGCTTGTGCAGGTATATTTTGATATCTTTTTCTTTTTTGCTTTGCTTTTGCTAAGAGAGATTTTTTATATGTAGGCTTTGGGGGAGTCTTTGTTTGTCTCCAGGAAGCTTCTAGATTTCGAGAAGAAAGTGGCCACAGCTGAGCCTATGATCAAATCCCTCTCTGCTGAGAATGAGACGCTCAAGAACAAGGTTGCCATTCTTGCTGTCGAGGCTGAGAATGACAAAGAACGTGTGGTAGCTTTGGAGAAGAGTCTTCAAGTAAAGAAGGATTTTTGCAAGCTAAAAGATAAATAGATGGGTGATCTGCAATTCAAATTGCCAAAAGCTGGGGCTACGGCGGTGCAGGAGTTCAAGGACTCTGACTCTTACTCAGACGAGCTGTGTGAGTATTACATGGAGGGCTTCGAGCTCTTTAGGAAATGGATGGTGAAGCATCACCCAGATTTGGACCTTTCTGGTCTTGTTATGGGTGATGTTGAGAAGGAACTTCTGCCCGATCGTCCTTTTGAAGCTACAGTTGAAAATGTGATGGAAGAGGCCACAACCATAGCTGAGGTAATTGAAGAGGCTGCACCCGTAACTCCTGCTGATCACACCCCTGATGAAAAGTGATTGTTTTTTTTTTTTTTTTTAGTGTAAGATGAAAACAATGTCTTTTATGGGCTCGTTGTTTTGAGCAATTCTTCTGAACAATTTCTTTGGGCCCGTGTGTTTTGGGCATGACAACGCTTTTTATGAACTACTGACATGAAGATTTTTATAAGTAAATCTTTGCTGTGTTCAGATGACAAAGGTTTTTTGGATACCTTCATGCTTTAGTTGTGTTAAGCAACCTTTTCATGCTTGGTTGATTTTGGACAACCTTTCATTGAGTCATGTTTGAATTATGATGGTAACGACTTAGCTGTGTTTGAACAGTTGAATTATGACGATACTAGTTGTGTTTAAACAACTTTTTTATGTTTAGCTATGTTTGAACAACTTTTTTTTTATTGAATCATGATGATGTTAGTTGTGTTTGAACAACTTTTTTATGCTTAGCTGTGTTTGAACAGCTTTTCTTATTGAGTCATGTTTGAATGACGGTGTTAGTTGTGTTTGAACAACTTTTTATGTTTAGCTGTGTTTAAACAATTTTTTTATTAGGTCATGTTTGAATGACGGTGTTAGTTGTGTTTGAACAACTTTTTATTTTTAGCTGTGTTCAAACAGTTTTTTTATCGAGTTATGTTTGAATGACAATGTTAGTTGTGTTTAAATTACTTTTCTATTTTTAGCTGTGTTTGAACAGCTTTTTTATTAAGTCATGATTGAATGATGATATTAGTTGTGTTTGAACAATTTTTTTATTTTTAGCTGTGTTTGAACAACTTTTTTATTGAGTCATGTTGGAATGATGATGTTGCGCTGTACTCGTGACTTAAAGTCATGCTATTGGAGCGTCTTTAGGTTAACCATTTTTTTTTGTTTATTCATGCTTGAATGACGATCATAATAGTTGTGTTGAAACAACTTTTGATTTAGTCGATTTTGGTAGTTGTGTATTAATTACTTTGATGGCTATGACGCATTCGGCTGTGTATGAACAGCTTTTGATTTGAAATTTTAACGACGGAGATCCTTGGGACGTCTCCCAAGAATAACTCCCGAGTGTTGCGCATATTTTTATTGATAAATAACTCATGGATAATCATTAATAAATACGTATGGATAATGCTTTCATGTATTATTGATCTATGAATGACGAAAGTAATAACTGTTGTACATACTAGTATGAAGATTGGGCAACTTGAAATGTAAAAGATTCCTTACTGGTAGTACTTCTTCAAATGTTCTATGTTCTATGGTCGAGGCAGCTCCTGGCCGTCTAAAGACTTTAGGTAGTAGGAGCATTCTTTAGAGTGACAGATTACTTTGTAGGAGCCTTCCTAGGCTGGTCCCAGTTTTCCTTGGGATGGGTCCTTTGTTGCCTGTGATATCTTCCTGAGGACGAGGTCTCCTGTGTTAAACCTTCTTACCTTGACTTTTCTTTTGTAGTATCTGGCCATTGCTTCCTTGTGTTTGGCCATTTGCTTCATGGCTTCCTCTCTGACTTCATCGATTAGATCCAAGTTGCTGTCAAGCTCTTGCTGGTTCTTCTGACCTTCATAAGTTTTGACTTAGAGGCTCATCAGTTCCACTTCCACTGGGACTTCATCGATTAGATCTAAGTTGCTATTAAGCTCCTGCTAGTTTTTTTGACCTTCATAAGTTTTGACTCGGAGGCTCGTTAGTCCCATTTCCACTGGTACGATGGCCTTAGTGCCAAATGTCAGTTTGAATGGTGTTTCTCCTGTTGGAACTTTTGTGGTTGTCCAATATGCCCAAAGGACATTAGGTAGTTCTTCAGGCCATGCCCCCTTTGCCCCCTCAAACCGAGTTTTGATAATTTTGAGCAAGCTTCTGTTCGTCACTTCTGTCTGACCGTTAGCCTGAGGGTGTCTTGGAGAAGAGTAGTGGTTCTTGACTCCTAAGTCTTGGCGAAATTTTCGAAACTTGGGATTGTCAAACGGCTTTCCATTGTCTGAAATTAGGACACATGGGACTCCAAACCTGTAGATGATGTTCTTCCATACAAAGCTTGTGATTTTAGCCTTTGTTATCGTTGTTACTAGTTCTGCTTCTACCCATTTTGTGAAGTAATCAATTGCGATGATCAGAAATCAGAATTGCTTCTTCCCTAAAAGGAATGGGCCCATAATATCAATCCCTCATTGGGCGAAGGGCCATGGTGAGGATATGGGTGTCATCGTCTTTCATGGTCTCGTCTATATATTTGCGAAGCGTTGACACTTATCGCATGCTCTGACGAGGTCGTGTGTGTCCTTCTGTAAGGTTGGCCAGTAATATCCTGCTCTGAGTGCCTTTTCTACTAAAGACCTTGATCCAGCATGATTTCTACAAACTCCCTCGTGTATCTCGCGGAGCACATAATCTGCTTCTTTTGAGTTGGCACATCTTAAGTATGGGAGTAAATAACCTCATCTATATAGTACATCATCAATAATGGTGAAGCGGGCTGCTCTGATCTATATCTTTCTTGCTTTCGTTTTATCTTCTGAGAGCCATCCTTCTTTCAAATAACGGACGATGGGAGACGTCCACTCATCTTGTTCTTTTATCTTTAGAACCTTCTCACCTTTTGTACTTGGTTGCCCCCTTATCTTTACACATAGTTCGAAGGTCGCATTGTAGTCGTTTGACGATGCCAATCTTGCTAGGAAGTCAGCTTCTGCATTTTTGGCCCGAGGGATTTGCACAAAGTCTAAACTGTCAAAGTGCTGCGAGAGTTGTTGGACAATTTTCAGGTACTCCTGCATCCTCTCTTCCTTGGCTTCATAATCTCCCTTCACTTGTCCAATTATTAGCTGAGAATCAGCTTGGACGATAAAATTCTATGCTCCAAGAGCTTTTGCTAGGCTTAGTCCTATTAGTAATGCTTCATACTCTACCTCGTTATTTGTTGCTGAGAATTACAGTCTAACTGCATACTTCAGTATTTCTCCTTCTGGAGATATGAGCACTACTCTTGCCCCTCCTACATTCTTCGTGGCAGACCCATCTGTTTGGGCTGTCCATGTTTCCAAGGGGAGTTCTTCTTCCTTGTAGGGATAAGTGAATTCTGCAATGAAGTTTGCTAGTACTTGGGCTTTGATTGCTGCTTGAGGTCGATATTCAATGTCGAATTGGCCCAGTTCAATTGCCTATTGAATGAGTCTTCTTGTTGCATCTATCTTGTTCATCATCTTTCTTATTAGCTAGTCTGTCATGACGATGATGAAGTGTGCTTGGAAGTAAGGACAAAGTTTCCTGGAAGCGACCAGTAATGCGAAAGCTATCTTTTCCATTCTTGGGTAATTTGCTTCCACTCCTTGGAATGCCTTGCTGGTATAGTAAACTGGCTTCTGGACATTTTCTTCTTCTCTGATCAGTGCTGAACTCACTGTGGTGTTAGACACTGCTAAGTAGAGGTACAAATTTTCTCCCATCACCGAGGGACTTAGTAATAGTGGCTTCGTCAAGTACTCTTTTAATTTTGCAAGGGCTTCTTCGCATTCGTCAGTCCACTGAAAGACCTTTTCAATACTTTGAAGAATGGCATGCACTTGTCTGTTGCCCTAGAGACGAATCTGTTTAGAGTTGCGACCTTTCCTGTCAAGCTCTGAACCTCCTTCATTGTTTTTGGTGATTTGACCTCGATTATTACCTTTACTTTGTTTGGATTTGCCTCTATGCCTCGTTGGGACACCATGAATCCCAAGACTTTTCTTGAAGCAACAGCAAAAACACACTTTACAGGGTTTAATTTCATATTGTACTTACATAGTGTGCTGCAGGTTTCTTTCAGATCATCCAAATGGTTGGCTTCGTCCTTACTTTTCACCAGCATATCGTCAACGCATACTTCCACATTCCTTCCAATTTGGTAAGAGAACATGCGGTTCACCAATCTTTGGTATGTGGCTCCTGCGTTCTTCAATCCAAAGGGCATAACTTTGTAGCAATACAACCCTTGGCTGGTGACGAACGAGGTCTTCTCTTGATCTTCTTCGTCTATAAGGATCTGGTTGTATCCAGAAAATGCGTCCATGAAACTTAAGAGCTTGTGTCCAGCAATTGAGTCTACTAGTTGATCAATCCTTGGCAAAGGGAAGCTATCCTTTGGGCAGGCTTTGTTCAGGTCTGTGAAATCAACGCACATCTTCCAATTTGCTCTTTTTTACCATTACCACGTTTACTAGCTAATCTGAGTAGAAGACTTCTCTGATGAAACTAGCTTCTAGTAGCTTCTCTACTTCTTCAGTTACTACTCTGTTGCGCTCTGGTGCAAATATTCTCTGCTTCTGCTGTACAGGTTTGCATTCTGGGTTGACATTAAGACGATGCTGTATGATCGTCCTATCAATTCCAGGCATATCCTCGTGTTTCCAGGCGAAAACATCTTAGTTTGCCCTTAAGAAGGAAACCATTTTCTCTGTCTCTAGAGTGGTGATTGCTGATCTTATCTTCAATACTTTTGTCGAATCTCCTAGGACAACCTCAATTTCCTGTGGCGCTTCTGACGGTTCGAGGATGGGCTCTGGTTCATTGATCATGCATGTGTGGTTCTCCCCAGATGCTAAGGCAGCTTGGTAGCACTCTCTTGCCAGAACTTGATCTCCTCTGATTTCTCCTACTCCATGGGCTGTTGGAAATTTCACCTTCAAGTAATATGTTGACGTCACTACTCTTAGCCTGTTGAGTGCAGGTTTTCCCAAGATGATGTTATATGTTGAAGGGCAGTTAACTATGTAGAAATCAATTTCCTTGGTGACCTGTGCTAGGTAAGTTCCTACAATTACAATTAGAGTGATGATGCCCCTAGGGACGATTCTATCCCTAGTGAAGCTCACCAGAGGAGAGGTGAAAGGCTTGATCCTTTTCTTATCCAGTTTTATCTGTTGAAACACAGGTAAGTAGATGATATTCGCTGAGCTTCCGTTGTCAATGAGCACCTAGTGGATATTGAATTCTTCTACTCTGAGCATGATTACTAGTGGATTGTCATAGGGTTGCTTAATGCCGCGACCGTCTCTCTCTAAGAAAACGATATCAGGTTCGTCATTCCTTGGCATCTTCACTGGAGGGAGCCGTAAATGGACACTATTTATTTCTCTTTCATGGGCTTTTTCCAGGGACTTCAGCGTTTCGCCTGCCATTAATCCTCCTGAGATCGTCTTTATTTCTCCTGTAGGAGGTTTGCTATCTCCTGCTCCTTGATTTCTGTCTTTATTATCCTTCCGTTGGTATCTGTAGGGCTCCGTTTTCCTAACATACTTCTCTAACTTGCCGAATTAAAGTCTTCACCTGATCTTTCAAATGTCTACACTCGTCGGTGCGATGCCCATAGTCCTGATGGAACTTATAGTACTTGTTCTTGTCTCTTCTTTCTGCTGGAGTACTAATTGGTTTCAGCCATTGCAGGGAGGGATCGTCCCTTATTAGCATCAGGACTTGCTCAATTGGCGTTATTAGAGGAGTAAAGTTAGTGAACTTTGGCTTCCTATCTAGAAGTTCCTTCTTTTTCCCTATGGTCTGCCCAACATTTCGTGTCTCTTTCTTCTTATCGTGATTGCTGCTTGTTCCTTCATCTCTCTTCCTTTTTCCTTTCATTTATTTTGCACGCACCGCGTCTTCTACATTCATGTACTTCTGAGCTTTTCGGAGCAATTCTACAACCTTTTTGGTGGGCTTTTGATGATTGAGAAGAAAAAATCCCCGGGTAGCAACCCTGCTTGGAAAGTTGTTAGGATGACTTGATCTTCAGCTTCGTCTTCTTGCAGTAGCTCCTTATTAAATCGGGTCACGTATTGTCTTAGTGATTCTCCTTCTGCCTATTGAATGTTGAGAAGATGACCGGTTGGCTTCTTGTGTCTTTGTCCCCCAATGAAATGACGAACAAAACCCTTGCTGAGTTGTTCAAAATTTGCAATAGTTCCTAGGGGTATCTTGCTGAACCATACTTTGGCTGCTCCTTTCAGTGTTGTTGGGAATGCCCTGCACATCACTTCATCTGGGGTCATCTGCAACAACATCAATGTCTTGAATGATTCAATGTGATCCAAGGGATCCTTGGAACCGTCATATGACTCCAACTGTGGGAGATGGAATTTTAGTGGAAGGGGACGGTTCAGTACTTCAGTGGTGAATGGTGAGTTTGTCCTTCGAATCATCCCATCCAAATTCTCCTTGCTTTTGTCCTTCATAGAACTTTTTAACTCATCCATCTCCTTCCTCACGTTGGGAAGCTCATTCTCCATCCTAGAGGAATCTTCTCCTGAGGTCTTGTCTCGCCTGTTGGCTTGGGAGTTTGATTCTTTTTCATTTTGGTTTTCACTTGTCTGTCGACGTTCTGTGTTTTGGGATTCCATTGTCTTTCGCAGCTCTTCATTTTGGCGAGTCTGCTCTTCCACATTAGCCAGGAGGGCCTAGATTTGTTGTTGTTGCACAGCTTCTTGCTGTTGTGCGATTTCTGATTCTATCTCATACTTCAAGGAACTCTTTTGTCACTGGGAAAGATGGCTTGAATGATTAGCGTTTGCCACAGATGGCGCCAAACTAATGAAGCAAAAAATCAGCAGTTGAGCTCCTCATCGTAGTAGATGGACGAAGTTGTGATTGGGGTCATCTCTGTTGGAGGAAAACCTGCAAAAATGAACTGGGTGGAAGAATAACACGTCGGTGTGGTGTTAGCCAAACCGCCTCTGATGCTTAAGTCAATCAGGGATAAAGATTTTAGGGAGAATTGACTGGAGAGTGATTTTCGTAGAGTATTTGTGTGTACCTTTAACTTCTGCTGCCTTCTCTTTTATAGTTGCGTGCCTAATTAATGGGCAACGAATTGCTGTATTTATGTTCAACGGCTAGTGCGTTACAAAATCTTTGTCTGAAGTTCACAGCTCATTTTGTGACCGTTGCTCCGTCCGTTACACTTTGTCATCAATGAGCCTAATAAATGTGTGACGTTTTCTCTTGGTTAATGATGATCTTAGTTTAATGACGATCGTAAATTTCCGACTCATCAATTGTTAATAATTTTTTTTTTTAAATATCTATTAGTTTTCAAAGTTTAAAAAATAAAAGAAAATACTATAAAGTTGCTTCCACGTTTCCTTCAAAAAAAAAAAAAACAAAACAAAATTTCAAACTTCTGTAACAATTGCTTTTGTTAAAACTACTATCATCTGTTTATTAAAAATATTTGTTATCTATTTTTGTTTTAAATATTAATTTTAGTTTAATACAGAGAGGGGGGGGGGGGTTTCTACTATGTTCTTTTGAGTGTTATAAAAAGTGAACAAATATATTAAATTATTTGGAACTTTAATTTTAGATTCAATTTGTTCATGATGAATTGTTTTATATTCAGGCCAAAACATCAATTTGTTTTTAGTTTTGGCTTGGATTGAACCTCAAGTCTCTTTGAGCTAATTGGAATTTGGAAGGTGGAACCTACATGAAATATTAATTTGTTGTGTTTAAATGATGCAGTATCACCATTGGTTGATTTTGAGATATTAGTAATTTGTATTGCTTCTTCTCCTTTCTCAGTTTTTTTTTTTTTTTTTTTCCTAATAAAATTTAAAAATACATAGCTATAACCATCGGGTTTTTTGGATAATGATTTGTTTCATTTTCAAACATTGCGACTCACATGGGACTCAACAATGTCAATGATACCAAAAGGCTAGGAAACCAAAGTACTTCAATTTGGGACAAATGAAAAATTATACCACTAAACCCAAAATAAAAAAAGAGTCTCATTGCAAATTAAAATGACACGAATAAAATGCATTTTGAAAGAGATTATCACATAGTGATTAGATTGATTGCTAGAGTAATTGATGGTGGTGATACTACCTTCATCTGTTTTTCAAAAAAATTTGTTATCTATTTTTGTTTTAAATATTAATATTAGTTTAATGCATGGGTTTTTTTTTTCTACTTTGTTCTTTTGAGTGTTATAAAAAGTGAACAAATCCTTTAAATTCTTTGGAGCTTTAATTTTAGATTCAATTTGTTCATGATCAATTGTTTACCAATCTGTGTAACACTACGATTTTCAATTAATTGAAACTGTTACACTTTAGCTTTATTTTTCTCAATTTCATCTCTTTCATATGAAATTTAATATTGTCATTTGTTGTGCCTTTCACTGCAATTTTTTTAAGAGAAAATACTTTTTTTAATTAAAATTAAAGGATTAATTAGTGATTTAATAGTAGATGCTAACATTAAGAGCCTTTCTTAGTATTTTTTTTGTGTGGCTTTTTTTTTTTTTTTTTTGATACAAGATAGAATTTCTATTCTAGCATAATCTAAGTGTATATGTGTGTGAAGCTCCCTCCTGAAGACTTGAACTCCGGCCCTTACCCCTCACACCCCACAAGCATTTATACTTGTGGAGTGACCACCACCTCAAGGGTGCGTGGTGGTTGTGTGGCTTTTTTAAGTATTCTAAACTTTAGTTGTGGATGTGTACTAAGTGTCTATCTTTTAGGATTAAACATAACTACATAACTACCATTTAAAAATAAATTTTATATATACTAGTCTCTGAGCACGACGCTTTTCTATTTTTTGGGTAAATTTTAATAATTTGCATCTATTATAATTTGGGATTACTACATTTTCCAATCACACCCCTAGTTTTTTTGTGATTGGAAAATGTAGTAATCCCAAATTATAATTGATGCAAATTATTAAAATTTACCCTAAAAATAGAACTGCGCGCGTGCTTAGAGGCTAGTTGATAATAATGAATATAGGTTAACAAACTTTTTTTTTTTTTTTTTTTTGGGCTAAGACAAAAGTTCCATTAATTAAAACTAAAAGGAAGCCAAATCCATCTTCCATGCACCCAAACCCGAAATTGTAAGGTTTTACCGACCTGTTATGATCCAAGGGATTGGGTTGGGTGTTTTTCTCGAACCTGAGTCACTCAGATCGGGAACTGGTAATACCTGAAACCAACCCCTTAAATAAACTTTCCCGAGAAAATTCCCACTACCATCAAATTCCTTTATCACATAGTGTCCAACCAAAGCCATCGATTTCATCTCTATGGGTTGCTTGTTCATGTTAGGTCTAATCACTAGAGGCTCCATTTTACTAATCTAGAATTCATGAATTTGATCTAACACTAAAATCTAGGGCCCGTTTGTTACCGTTGTTTAAACAACAGTTTTTAATATTTAAACAACATTACACGTATTTTCACACACTTTTTCAGCCACACATATTTCCAAAAAATACAAACAACGTTACTATCGAATCCAATCACAAGTAATAAGCCAATAACTGACCCGACCCAAACTTTGTAAACACCAAAAACACTCACATCCTGTCATGCATCATTGTTCATTTTTACATATTGTTACAATATCAACATGTATATCATATTTTGTTTTATTCACTTTTGCTGCTTCTCTCTCTCTCTCTCTCTCTCTCTCTCTCTCTCTCATCATTGTGTCACTGTTGTTAGTGCTGGTGTTGGTGGGGAGGCTTGTCATCATCATCTATTCTTGCACTCTCCCTCCTCCCTTCTCTTCCTCATTTTTTTAGGCCCCCACCTCTTAGATTTAGGTTGTTGTGGTTGTCGCAATGGTCATCGTGGTTGGGGTAAATCGTCAATGCGTTGCTAGGTTTGGTTTTCGATTTTGATGGCAATGATTTTGGTGGTTATTGTAGCTAGGGTGGATCATTGGTTTTGGTGTAGGTTCTTGTTGTCTTGGAGGATCTAGTTTTGGGTTTTGGTAGTTGCGTTGGGTTTGGTTGGCCATGAGTTGGTGTGGTTTTGGGTTCAATTATTGTTGTTGGTGTGGATAGAAAATAGATTATTTTAGTAGGATTAATGGTAAAATAAATAATGAGATGCAGGGTGTATTGTTAAAGTGGTTATATAAAATAGATAAAGTAACTTTGAGTAATGTAAAGTGCATTTTTTATTATTATGAATTACCGAATATGAATGTTATTAAATCAAGTCCCACCACATTATAAAGGGTGTGCGTGTGGTGTGACTTTTCTTACACAACTGGTGTAAGTCTGGATCCTCAGCCCATGTCCACTACAATCCCTCTCCCTTCCTTGCTATGCTTGTCTTAGTTCCTTTTGATCCTCGGTTAGTTCCAAACTTTTTCTTTTTAACCTTGGAGATAGATTCTCCTCGTGCTGAAGTTGATTCAATGTATCCTCCACAAACTCTACTTGGTGCAGGAGCAAAACCAAAATTATTTTAGATTTTATATTTTTAGATTTTTGTATTTATTTTATAGGAAATTGAATAATTGTAGAGTTTTATTCAGATAGGGATTAGATTTGAGATTAGATAGGGATTAGTATTTGAATTCAATTAGGTTTAGTTTTCATTATTTGTTATCTTTTATCTCTTTATTTTCAAGAAGCTCTAGCTCTATATAAGGTCTTGGTTTATTTGTATTTGAGAAGAGCCGTAATTAATGAAATTCAGATTGGATATTTTCTAATAGTTGGGTGCTGATTCTTAATGCCTTAGGTCCTGCATCAATTTTGGTATCAGAGTGGGTAGGATTTTTTTTGCAGCAACCATTTACCATATCATATATGGAGATTGAGGAATCAACAAAGGCACTACTCTAGGGTCAATTCAATTGGTGCCCATAAATCATAAACCCAACGGCTTAAAGTTCAATTAGTGCCCGCAAATCAAATAGAATTTATAATCCCTTTTTTTTAAAAGGAAAAAATAGAGAATTATAATCTTATTTTTGAATATTTATAAAAGGTAAGGGCTTGTTTGGTATGTGGATTCTTGTTTTTGTTTTCAAAAAATTGGGTTTGGAACCAGTTTTTAGAGAACAATTTTTGCATTATGTGTGTTTGACTCCCATTTTTGAAAACAATTAACCAAGAAATTTATATTTTAAAAAAAAATGATGTTTAAAACAATTTTCTATTTTTGAAAAAAAAGTTATTTTCCAACAAAAAGTAATAGTAGATAGCAAGTACCTGCAGGCTGCAAAACCCACAGTAGCAATGAGGTCTCGCTCGTAATGTTTATGTTGTAACAGTCTGGTTTCCTTGAGGAAAGCTTATGAGATTCCAAGTTTGCTGTGGTTTGTCGATGACTATCTTTAAAATTAAATTTTTATAACCACACAATACTGATATACCTGATTGATTTTCAACATGAACTAGATGATGCATCAGAAGAAAACTACAAAGAAATGCAAGGACAAAATTGTTTAAAATTTTTAAATTAATTTTTTTTTTCATAATGATGAGTTCTTGAATTGAAGTGAGATAAGAGCTCATGCAAGTGGTATGGGTTCAATGTTTTCATTTTATTTATAATTATGTCATTAAAAACATTTTTTTTTAATCCTGAAAACATCCCTTAATTGTTTTCAAAATCATGTTTTTTGCATGATGAAATTAGGAAATAGTAAACTTAAGTATGGGACCTACTATTTTTTAGTTTTAAAAACAAAAAACTATATTTAAATTTATTTACCAAACATGCCCTAAAGTACTCGTTATCTCAATAATGTTCATGCTTTCATTAAAGCTCCCTACCTTGGTTTGTTTTAACACTACTGGTAGTTGTAGGTTCAGACTTCAGATTACTAATCAAATAGTTTCAGATTATTAAAATAATAATGAGAAGTTTTAACATCAAGTCCGCTGTAGCACATTGGCAATTCTTTGATTATAAGAAATTAGAATGTAACCTATGCAAACACATGAATGCATTTAAAATTAGACACAATTTTTATTATAAAAATATAAACAATTAGTCAATTAAAAAAAAAGCATATAACACATGCATACGTATGGATACATTTAAAATTAAACACAATTTTTATCATAAAATATAATAAATAATTAGTCAAATTATTTAAAAAAAAAGTAAACGTAATTAGTCACATATTAAAATTCTTACCTAAATTTACTACTACTTATGATTTTTTATTTATTAAGGTAGAACGTGTGGTGATCCTTATTGTATGATGATTTTAATTAAGTATATATGATTAGTTTTTTTTTTTTTTAATATTAGATTCGTAGTATTTTGCACTCATTAACTCACTTAGCACAAGTCAAAGGCCTTGTAACTAAATTGGCACCTCCACATGCACAAAGTGCTTGGGGTCTAGGGGGAAAAGAGTTCGAGCTGTGGGGTTAACAGCATGTTGTAATTATCTCTAAAAAAAAACTCACTTAGCACAAAGATTAAAAAACTTAAGTAGGCATATGACACAAACTTCAGTGGATAATTATGATGTGGTCCCCGTATAAATTTAAACACATGATGCAAAATTGAATTCTAATTGAATTTTTTCTGAACTTTACCTGTTAATATATTTATATATATATATATATATATAAATATACATATTAACCGTGTTCAAATCCAGGCAGCAGAAAATTGTTTTTATTTACTTTTTTTTGTTTTTAAATTGGGCCTGGCCTATGCACTTGCACCCAATATATGTGTGACCCATTAAATAAATCTATGGCAGAAATGATCTTCAAAGCCCACCAACCCAAAAGCAACCAGAAAGATTAGAAAGTTGGTGAAAGAGGGATAATTTATTTTTTTGGTTTTTAATAATATCATCTTATTTCTAAAAAAAATTATTTTATACCTTACTTCACTACATCTATGGTGTGGAAGAGGGATAATTTATTTTGGTAATAAGTATAAAATCACAACAAATTTTATTACTTTTGAGGTGACAGATTGTAATTGGTGTACAATAAAAGTAATGTCAGTGATTCCCAAATAAAAATAATATTACATGAATCACAATATATAAATCCAACAAGTTGTGATAAAATTGCAGTTATGCAATGGATTGTAGAATGCTAGTGGGAAAGAGGGTAGGATTGTTTTTGCAACAACTATTTACCAAATGTGGAGATTTTGGAATAAGCAAAGACACCAGAGTCAATTGGTCCCCGTAAATCAAATAGAATTGTAATCCTATTTTGAATATTTATAGAAGGTTAAATCGTTCTCAATCTCAATAAACTTATGTGAAGCCGAGTTCATGCTCATATTAAACCATTCCTATCTTGGTTTGTCTGCAGCACTACTCTACTTTATAGTTATAGGTCGAGGTTGCTAAATTGGCAGTGGAATTTTTTTTTTTTTTTTTTTTTTTTTTCTAAATTGGGCCTTCAGCCTATGCAATTGCACCCAATATAGGTGTGGCCCATTAAATAAATCTACAGCAGAGATGAGCTTCGAAGCCCATTATTTTTTGGTTTTTAATAATAACATCTTATTTATATAACAATTACTTTATACCTTCACTACATCTATGGTGACAGAGGGATAATTTATTTTCGGTAAGTTTAAAACCACAACAAATTTCATTACTTTTGAGGTGGCAGTTGTGATTGTGTACAATAAAGTGATGTTAGTAGTTACCAAATGAAAATGACGTTGCATGAATCACAATCTGTCAACTCAACAAGTTGTGATAAAATTTATGAAATTTATTGTGTTTGTAATATTGTTGTATATCTCTTTTTTTTTCCCCACTTCCAAAGATTCCAAAGCCCAAATAAAGCCACAAAGTCATAACTAAGTAGAATTAGTAAGTGTAAGATGTACTTTATTTTTCCATCACTACATTAATAAAACGTGAAATTAGAAAAAGAGATGTTTAATAAATGTCATAAATTGGGTCTAGATTTGGGGAACGAATGAGAATCTGAGATAATAGGGTTTTCTTTGGGGGTTTTGTTTTGATGGAGTTTCGAGATTGTCGTGCGAGATTGTGATGCTATATTGTCATGAAAAACTTAAGTACCACTTTTGGTCAGGGAATTGGCTTATATATTAGATGCATGTCATTGCTTTTAATATTAGGACTAGAAAGATTATTATTAAAAAAAAAAAAAAAAAAAAAGGCTAGAAAGACTATATGAAATGTAAAAGAAAATCTATACTTTAATTTAAGAATGGGTTTATAAAGTCTTTGTAGAACTTAAAACCTATTATTTATTTCTTTAAGAAGTTAAACCCAATTTTCTTTATGACTACTCATGAACTTCACAAATTCCTAGATTTGTCTTTACAAAAATTTTGAAATATGTAAAAATATATTATCAAGTTCTTATATTAAGCCCTGGCCAAGGATCTTTTGCTGCTATCTTCTAGGCTATGCAGTTAGCTATTTCAGAGAATTTCCCAAGCATCATAGTGGAAAGGGACTCAAGGATATGCATTGATGCTCTAAATATAGTAGAAGACTTCTAGCCAATATCCAAACATAATTTTTAATGCTTTCAAACTTAGGAATGTGTTCTCTTTTTATTCTTTTTTAGTTGGGTTAAAAGAGAGCTAAATGGTGTAGTCCCTACTATGGCCCAATGTCCCTTTGATGCTAATGGTCTTTTATGTTGTACTAACTCTTCCCTCCAGCTGTTTCTTGCTCTTATTAATGAAATTTGGTTTTAGCCAAAAAAGGAAAAAAAAAAAAAGTTCTTATATTAAGGGGGCTGAAGTCCAGCTACACATAACCAGAAAGAAAGCACAACTTTGCCAATATCAATCAGCAATAGAGAACAAAAATATGGACAAGTTAACACAAAAAGAAAAAAAAAATCCAGGTTTTTCTTAAATGGTTACAAATGCCCAACTTTTCTTCTACCACAGAGAGTGGATTCAATTGCACCCATTAGAAAAGAAAGCAAGACCATGCTCTAAACCTATCCCTCAAGAAGAGCCCTGTACTCTTCCTATGCCCACACTAACAAAACTAACGCCCCATCACAACTTCATCAAAATTCCAGTCTCTCACAAGATCCCTTCTCACAGCACGGCTTCGGACAAGACGTGGGGCACCCACCATTCCATTGTTGCTTGGAATTGTTGGTTGTGGACTCACTTTGGATGATGATGCGATACAAGAGTTCGCCGCTGAAGGTATTAGGGATGACTTCCTTGCTAAGCAGTTGGCAATAGCTGAACATCTTCCATCATTGTCAGAACTTGAAACGGAGTAACTCCTGAAAGAATGTGATGGACTTTCTACGCTGTGACACACAAGACATGCCAGACTCATATTTCAACTCTTGGACAGTCTTCTACTGCTAAAGTTGTCTGCTGTATGCCAAAACAAAACAAAGAAACGGTCAGAATTCTATAATGAGTGAAAATTTAAATTTGACACGTTGTAGAGGGAGAATATATAGGCGTCATAACATAGAACTTGAGGCTCAAATGTGCTCCAAAAGGATCAAGAATGGAGCATATTTCAATTTTTAACCACTAACAGCCATCAAGGATGATAAAATCCAATATCCAAGAACTTGGGACAGACCAGCAAAGTGAATTGTGAAATTCAATACTGCAGACTTCCATTTGTTGTTCAAATAGGAGTTTTTTTATAATTTTTTTTAAGGGTAAGTTACAGACATGCTCATTGGGTTTTGAACTCACAACCTCACCCTCCATCCATTATTATGGGAGGAGAAAGTGCCAATTGAGCTATAGCTGGTAAATAGGAGTATTGTTTTATGTGGCTGACATAACACTAAACAAATTTGCATAAATATACATCTGAACTTTAGTAACAGCATACGTTAAGAAAACAGTGCTAGGAGAAAAAGTTATAAGCAATCCTGTCTATCTCTCTCTCTCTCTCTCTCACAAACACAATTGCAGAACCAAGCACACAAAATATCATATGCTCTCATCACCAGAAATGGTCAATTGGTACTTCCTCCTCCCATAATAATGGATGGAGGGTGAGGTCGTGAGTTCAAAACCAACTAATGAACCAAGGAAAAAAAAAACAATCAAATTGACAACAAGATTGCTTGCTGGTAGACTCAATTCCTCCTTTCATTTTCAAATATGTTTTTGCACCCTCCAAAGCTTGTTCACAACAATGTTGAAGCACATTGCAAATTACTATTACCTGTTTAATAAGGTCATAAATATGGAAGACACTGTCCATAATGGATGTTGTGCCACTATACATGGTCCCCCCCCCCCCCCCCCAAAAAAAAAAAGAAAAG
Organism: Notholithocarpus densiflorus; assembly: GCA_030021035.2. Lineage (NCBI taxonomy): Eukaryota > Viridiplantae > Streptophyta > Magnoliopsida > Fagales > Fagaceae > Notholithocarpus > Notholithocarpus densiflorus. The sequence goes on from JARYZH020000007.1 coordinate 9,162,986, forward strand.
AAAAAACTGCAATCTATCCATGTGTGATACACCATTTAAGAAAAAGAATCTGTGTCATGGATTTAAAATCAGACAGCACCACCAATCAGTCAGACGAATTGCCTTACATTTAACATTATGTGCTATAGGTTCATTCAAGGTCCAGAAGTGAATATAAATGAACCGTGCAAAAAGTTCTCATACCTAATCTCTTGCACCATTATTATTCAGGGTTTAAAAGATCAGCTCACAATGGAACCAAAAAGTATACATGTTTAGCTCTTAGTTATTATTTTCTTTAAAAAATCTACTTTTTGAAGAAAGTTGCAATTATTGCTAACAATGCAGACTGAAACGAATCATTCAACTTCAAATAAGGAAGCTCAATCAGTTAACCAATCTTTTTTGTCTAGAACTACTGTTAGACTCATAAAATCTCCAACCTTACTCTTCACTAGCAACCTTCCAACCTTTGGATATCTTAACTTGTTTCAGTTAAGATATCCAAAGGCACCAAATACCTTTTAAATACAACTATGACCTTTATATAAAATACCATGCTGATGTGATACTCATAACAGAGGAATAAATAATGATACATAGACAGGGAAGGGATGACGCATGTACAAATAGAAATCACTCCATAGTTGCAGTCTGATAACTTGGGTGTCATAAGTAGACCCCAGAAGTGTCAGTGACCTCTCAGTTGATTGGCACGTCTGGCACCTTTAGTGAGCTTGGGTTCAAAACCAACTGGGAGCAAAGTCCCCCCTTTATGTAGCAAAAAAAGTAGACCCAAAAGTGTACAAGAATGATGTTGTGTCTGTTTGGTACTTTGGTTTATGTTTTCAAAAACTTTTTTTTTTCTTCAAAATAGAACAGATGCAAAAAGCGTTGCCAAACATGTTTTCAGAATTTTTTTTACGAAAACCAATCTTGAAAGCAGCCTTTTTTTCCCTTTTTGTTTTTGGATTCCTAAATTATACATCATCTTGTGGATCTTGAACTCATAACCTTCACCCTAACCCTCCACCACACTCTCTTGGGGGCAGAAAGTGAAATTTGAACTATTTGATCTACAGCTCATTGGCACTATTCTTGAAAACGACCTGTTTTCAGAGGAATTCGAGGTTGATGTTTTCTGAAACCGTTTTTTTCTATTTGATAAGGGGAAAAATAAAATCATTGGAAATATCATGCTTGATATTATCTTTTGTTCTCTTAAAACAGTTTTTAAAATTGTAAAAACACAAGCAAATAGTAACAAACCATTTAACCTAATTTGAAATATGTATAAAAGATTCGCAACACAGAAGTCATAATAAAATTGAAGTTACTGAACCCCCAAAAAAAAAAATAATAATAATAATCTTAAGACCATTTATTCCTACTTGAACATATCACACATAATAACCATAATTTCTATGCCTAAGACTTGGGAGTTTGGGAATGGACACAACAGCGGTTAGTGAGCACAGCTTTTTTGCCAAAGGTTTTGTCCTAAGGAAAGCAGCAAAAGGGTTGTTTTGGAAACTTTGATGACAAGCTTGCTAAGTTTGTCCTTCACATCAGTAGTTGTTATGTTGCTTCTTAATTTTTTGTAAATTATTAAACATTACGAGAATGTTAAAATAATGGTTAAACGACGAAATTCATTATTTCCTATTAGCTTAAGCTTTTGGGATATGTGGTAATTTATCATGATATTAGAACAGGTGGTTTGAGTTTGAACCCTATCACCACTCTACCTCCTATTTAAAAAGTTAAAAATCCGGCTTGTAGTACCCCACTTACAAAGGGCGGAGTCTGGTCACACATGAGGGGGGAGAGTTAGATTAATGGTTAAATGATTAAATTCACCGTTTCCTAATAGCTTAAACTTTTGGGATAAAGTGCTAGATTGTCAATGAAAAATCATTGTAACCTTGGATATGGAAGATGAAAAATGAGGAACAATGACAATTCAACTGTCTCCCCGTCAGTTTTATTATTCACACACCTGCATCATCTATTTATGGCAGGAAGAGATGCCATCTGATCCAAATACCATATTTGTCGAATCCCACATAAATGTTGACAATTAGACATGCTATATACATACCTAAGCATGTAACCAAAAATGATTTAACTACCATATCAGCAGTGAACAAACTAGATCATGATCGAATTGACATAATGAAATGCTCATATATAACAATGAAGCACACTGTAAAAGTCTGGCTCTTTCTAATGAAGCTCTGTATTTCTCTTCCCATTTCCCAAGTTAACCAACAAGACTTAATGATCCAATATAAGACAACTTTTTTGTCACTAGCGATCACCCTGAAACTGAAGATTAATTCCTAAAATTATTGTCAAATACGCCAATCTTGTAAAGAGTAGAGACCCATTAACCCAAATCATAAAATTCTAACAAAAGCATACAAAAATCTTGCACCCAATTACTCTGCAATCAAAACAAAGAAAACCCATATGGAAAAAAAGCAATCTTGCACTTGAATCTACAACAATCGAATGAAAAAGACAATAACTTTTCAAAATAAAAACAACAAAACCAAATTAAATTAAGAAACAAAAGCATGCATACATAACAAAACATACTTAAATAAGATCCAACCAGAGACTTGCATCAGTTCCAAAAGGGTTTGATCAGATAATATAAAGAAAGAAAGTTGTAAGTTGGGTGAGGGATTGAGATCTGAGAAACAAACCTGTTAGTGTTTGTCTGTCTGTCTCTGTCTGACTTTCCAATCTTAGGTGGTACTGTGTTGAGGTGATGATAGAGGATTTTGATAATTGATTCCTGGTACTGAGATGTGCAAAGGATCTAAGTAAAACTAAAAGTACTAGTAAAGTAGTAGTAGACTTCAATCTTATACTTAGATATGGAAAAGGAGAAGAGACCATAGGGCGATTAGAATATATGTATGTAAGATGAGTTGTTTTTTTGTTTGTTTGTTCTTTTGTTGTTGTGTGAGTGAGTGAGTGTGTGTGTGTGTGTGTGTGGGGAGAATCATGTTTGAAAGATGAAGGTAATATGTGCTATTTTAGGTCTTTTTTTAACTTATTATTATTTATTTTTGGTTTAATTTTATATTTAGTTCTCACTTCTCAACCTTTATCCATTATTAAAAAGTGTTGAAAAGATTTCATTTTAGTCTCTAATACTTTTTATATTATTATTTACTATTGTTTCTCCTTTGTTGTTATCAAAATTCTTGAAATTTCACCAAACAAACTCAAAGCAAGAATCTATCGTTTCAAAAAAAAAAAAAAAAAAAAGAATTAATGGTACCTTTACCTATATTTCAAAATTGTCGAAAAGATTTCATTTTAGTGTCAGTTTGGAACAGTTTATTTAACTGAAACTGAAATTTTTTTGTTGAAAGTGTAGAAAAAAAGTTAAAAAATAAGCTGAATAGTATAATGGGACTTATGAATAATATCAAAAAATGCAGTGAGACTCATAAATATTAGTAAAAATAAGCTGAAAAATTCAGCTCATCCCAAACACACTTAGTGTGCGTTTGGCTCCAGCTTAAAAAACCAACTTATTTTACTATTCAGCTTATTTTTGCTACTATTTATGAGTCCCATTGCACTTTTTTGTACTATTCATGAGTCTCACTGTACTATTTCAGTTAACTTTTACCTTTATGTACAGTTCTTTTAGCAAAAAGTTTTCAGTTTCAGCAAAATAAGCGGATCTCAAACAGACCCTTAGTCTTATACTTTTTATATTAGTGTTGAAAAGGTCTTTGTCCTTAATTGTTGCTTCCTCTTTGTTGTTATCAAAATTCCTAAGATTTCGAAAAACAAATTCAAGTCAAAATCATAGCAAGAATTAACATTAACAACATGTGCAGAAGGTTTCTAAATTTGCCCTCTCCTCTTCATTTTATGAAGAATTTTTTTTTATTGGAAATAGATTTTACTTAATTTGCCTCTCTTTAAAAAAAATATATATATATTGTACCAACACTTTTTAAAAATACTAATGTCTAATTTTTTTTTTCTTGTAATATTTAATTTTCTTGCTATATAAAACTCGTTAAATTTTATAGCATTTCAAGCATATGCTTCTAAAAAATACAAGTAAATCTCATTAGTAAATACTTTTACTTTTTTCAAAAGCAAATTCTTTTTTCCATTTTCCATTAGAAGAAAAGATAATATCACTTTTATGGTTTAGGACATGTTCTGTTTTGTCATCTATGAACAAAAGAAAAGTTTTTATTGATTCAAAAAAAAAAAAAATTCAGCATTGTTATTATTACTATATTTCTTTTATATTACATTTTATATGCTAAGACAAATTAAAGTGACATTTATTATTTAATTTATCCAAAATTAATTTTGAATACATTTTATATTTTCTAACGCTATTATCAATTTACCATACTCCAACGTGTAAATTTTATATTATAGAAAACCATGACTTAAATGTTTTAAAAAAAATGTTTAAAGAGTATTAAGTGTCCTATCAAAAAAAGAAAAAGAATATTAAGTGTTATTAATTTAACACAATGACTTCCTATAAAAAAATTATTTGCTACGACTTTTTTTTTTTTTTTTTTTTTTTGAGAAGAAAGACTGAACTTTTATTAAGAAACTCTAGCTAAATCAGCTTGAAAGACAGAAATAAATTGTGGTGAAACATCCTCTATTCACACAATAAAGTCTAAGATATGCACAGTATACTTGGCAAGACTATGAGCAATTTTATTACATTCTCTCTTAATATGAGAGTAATGTAATTGATTAAAAAGACAAGAGCAGCGTCGCACATCTTCAATAAGCAACCCATTGTAAGACAGAACCTCTATATCATTGATCAACCTTAACATTAGAACCTGTGAGTCTCCCTCAAGAACAGCTTTTGTAATACCAATTTCTAATGCAAATTGAAGGGCTTTGGAAGCAGCTAAGGCTTCGATAACTTCTGGAGAATAAGGGTCTGTTTGGGATCCACTTATTTTGCTGAAACTGAAAACTTTTTACTGAAAGAACTATAGATAAAGGTAAAAGTTAGCTGAAATAGTACAGTGGGACCCATGAATAGTAGTAAAAATAAGCTGAATAGTAAAATAAGCTGGCTTTTGAATTGGTAGCCAAACGCACACTAAGCCTGTGGGATTTGTTGCGATAAAGAAGCAAGAACCAAGCCATTTATGTTGCGAACAACCACACCTATACCTGACTTGTTTATCTCGGAAAAAATAGCTCCGTCGAAGTTTTATCTTCATCAAATTATCTGCAGGTGAAGGCAGCCAATGAACCCGAGGTAGTGGAGACCGAAGTTGTGGCAGTGGATTGATGGCCAAAAATTCATCCAGGCGTCCCTTACTTTCATGAGCGAGTTGATGCAGATTACAGTTGGGCTTGTTCAATTGGGTCAGGTTTCTTTGAGTCTAGATTGACCATACTGTGAATGCAAAAAGTTCAGAGTGTTGATGCTCTTGCAAAATCCATGATAGCAGCTCCTTAAAATCTAGAAACTGATTGGACATACGGCAAGCCCAGAGCTCAGTATCTGACCACACAATATCAAGCGTAGGACACAACCATAGAGTTGTTGGAAAATATGGCTAAATAAACAAGTTTTGATTCAACAATACAAACCCTAAAAAATTAGCAATGACAAAAATAAATAGATAGAGTTAGAAAGATCTCACAAACTATAGAATCACGCAAAATGCGTTGTCTTCAAATGTTGATTCATGCCACCTGGAGTAGAACTCGGTGTGAATGGCTCTTTTAGCCGAACAACCCCCCAAGATTAGACTATAGTAATTTCTTCAAGTTGATCACAAACTCAAGCAAGAAGAATTAGGAACAACCTTACTTGCCTTTCCTTTCCTTAAAAAAAATTGAAGTTGAAATTTTTGTGCAACAAAAACAGAGCAAAAAATAGAGAGATACGGCTAGAGAAGATGAGAAAAATATGAGTATTGAATAGTGTGAATTGTAGGGTTTATAAGCTAACTAACGTGAGGGCTGAGGGCTGCACCAACGGTTATTGTGCAAGCCAACGGGCTGTTGTTTAATGCCCAATGGGCAGAACCAAAATGGGCTAAAAACAAAAGAACGGGAAAAGGAATGAGGCCCAAGAGAGATAGAGACTAGCTTAAGTCCAACCCGAGCCCAACTTCAACCTTTAGTCCATTATCTTTCAAGCTATCACTTAAGAGGTGCAATGGTTTATAAACCTATATGAGAACTCATCTCTAACCAATGTGGGACACAAGCATAGTTTAAGAGTTTGAAATACACATACTCCAACAAGAGCATGGGGGGTATTTTCTATAGTTTCATGGCATCTATCACAATAATGATCATCGATTATAGTTCGACGCACTAGACTTATGGAAAGAATACTTGTCTTCAATTAAAATATATAATAAATCACATTAAAAACATGTTTTTTTTTTAATAGAAGAAAGTCAATGCTTATTAATTAAAGAGGCTAGTTAAATCAACTTGTAATATAGAAATTAAGTCAGGTGGTAAATCTTCCATCCAAATGGACAAAAGAGGGGAAATGGTTGCTCTACGTGCCAAAGAGTAAGCAACCTTATTGCCTAGCCTACGTACATGAGATATTTTGAAAGCTGAAAAATGCAAGGCAAGAAAATGAATGTCATTAGCCAGATATCCATACTGAGCCCAGAGAACTAGTTCTACTCTCAAGGACTTTGATGAGGACCTTCGAATCTCCTTCCAGGACAAGATTATCAAACCCCAACTCTATTGCTAGTTCAAAGGCTCGCCGTGTTGCCAAAGTTTCCTCCTCAATAAACCATGGTACGTAAAGGTACCAGTTGAGACAGAGATGCCATCACAAGGCCTTCACAGTTTCGTATGACCACACCTAAGCCTGCACTGTCAACATTGTCAAAAATAGCCCCATCAAAATTTACTTTATACCAGTGAGTTGCAAGGGGTTTCCAAGGGGTTACAGTTCTATTCGTAGGAGAGTGTGCATCCGTAGTTTGAGTTGGAAAACCCAATCTTCTTTCCTTCGCATCCTTCAACAAATGGTTGAGGTTGGATGAGTGTTTACATAGCCTGGGATTATTTCTCCTATTCCATAGAGCCCAAACTATTGAGGTAAATAATTCCGGGTCTCTGTTGTCAACAAAGATGAAACCCAAAATGTCGATGAAACTAGTAGTTTGTTTGAGAGTTCCATGATTCTATGATGGAATTGAACTCCAAAATTTTTCCAGGTCTAGGTGCGGTACAGGACGTGCACCATGTCTTCCTGATGCAATTTACAGATCACACATAGCCCTTCAGTAAGCACATGGCGTTTAACCAAGTTGGCTTTTGTAGGCAAAGAATTTTTACAAGCATGCCATACCAGGTGTTTAACCTTGCTTGGAACATTTAGTGTCTGTTTGGCAAGATTATTTTTGCCAACTTATTTTACTATTTAGCTTATTTTTGCTATTATTCATGGGTCCTACTGTACTATTTCAGTTAACTTTTACCTTTATTTATAGTATTTTCAACAAAAAGTTTTTAATTTCAGTAAAATAAGCGGATCCCAAACAGACCTTTAGACTCCAGATTTTCTTCCACAGAGGTTTCAGATTGTCTATTGCAGAGGGACCAGGTTGTTGAGAAAGCTGCACATCTTGTAGACATTTATACCCAGCCTTAACTGAGTATTCTACATCCGAATTGAAGGGCCAAATTAGAACATCCTCTTGGATAGTTCTACAGAAGGGAATTGTCTTGATCATTGCTGCTTCAAATTTGAAAAAATAGCTTTCTATGATATCCTCCCTCCAAACTCGATGGATTGGGTCAATGAGAAGGCTAAACAAGGCAGTGGGGTTTTCTTCTACAATTGGTGTAATAATCCTAGCATTATTTCTTGTAGGTAGCCATTTGTAATAACCACATGTTTTAAATATAAATTACACATGCGTTTATATGATAAAGTTTTACTACAAACTTGGTTAAAATTAACAACCATTTTTAAAAATGGGACAATCTTTAGGACTAAATGTATTATTTTTTAATTTAATAACAACAAAGAAAGCTCCCTTCGCTTTCAGTTACTTTCCCCCTTATCCTATTCATGAATCACTACTTGCTTTTGTTTTGGGTTTTTTAGGTAAACACAATTGAGTACCTCTTTTAATTTGGAACCGTTTTTGATCCTCTATTGTTCATTCAATGGATGGAGGAGGAGCTACTATTTGATCCCTAAATCATCGTGAGATGGGCACATTTTCATTGGTTTATTTTGTCAAAAGATTTCAACCGATATTTAAAAAGCAAATTGTAACTATCATGGTTAGATGAGTACATTTTGTAGCTGACATTTTTTGTGTATTTTTATTGAAAACATTCAAAATTCAAATCTCTTATCTCCTACCCATTGTAACTATCAATAATTTTTTTTTATAAATAAAAATAATTAATCATATTTGCTTAAAAGTAATTTTTTTTACCTAGATTTAAATATTGAAAATAAAAATATATTGAGATTTTAGATTAAAACAAGGAAATAAGAAAAATGGGGTGGAGAATGGAGATTTCATTTGGGTATATTTGCGTGTCTCATAATCTCATTGAGTCATTGTGCTGTAGTTCATGAGAAGAAATTGCCGACTTTATTCGGGGATTTGAAGCCACATTTTTTTTTTAGGAAACAATAATACTTATTAGAACACACGAACACAAAAGTAGTATACAGAGTTTTTTTAAAACAGGCTTACAATATATTACATAACTAAGTACCACATTGAGTAATTGATATATATATACACACACACACTAGCCTCATCACAAGCGCTTCGCACATGCAATGAGACTCTTTTTTTATTTTGAATTTAATGTAATTTTTCAATTTGAATTTATCTACTGTTACTGAGGTTATACAGTAAGGAATTTTTAAGAAACTAAAATTTAGGATTTGAAATGGAGTAAACTGTTGAGTTTAGTGTGTGCTAGTTTTTAGGAAAAAAAAAGTATTAAACGTGCATGAGATATATTTAAAGAGTAATACTAGAGATATAAACTTTTTTACAATAAATTTTACAAATTACTAATGTGGTGAGTGGTTATTGGTAAATGAAAAAGTGATGTTAATGGTGGGCCTAGATGAAAAGTAATAAAAAGCTGACCACATCAACAGTTTGTAAAAATGTTGTAAAATAGTTTGTGACTGTAGTATTACTAATATTTAAATAAAGAGTGTGCTAATTTTTAGGAAAGAAGTTTCTCTGATATATATATATATTTTTTGAATTTGTTGAATTACAATTTTAACCCTATTTTTATTTTTTAAGAATAAAAATTATCTAATTAGATTAGGGGTATATATTTTTGACATTTTTTGAAGACATAACTAAATTTTTTATTCCTCTTAACATATATATATATATATATATATATATATATATATATATAGAGAGAGAGAGAGAGAGAGAGAGAGAGAGAGAGAGGCAGTTGATATTGATAAAGAAAGCCATAATTTGCTCTAATTTTTTATTGGCGAAAACACTATTTTAGTCCTTACATTTTGAGGTCACAGTCAATTTAGTCCCTACATTTTTGTATCAATAAATTTGGACCCTGTTATTTACATTTTGCAGTCAATTTAATTCTTGCCGTTATCTCACTAACGGAATATGCTTACATGGCAAACAGATTATACACTTGGCACACTTAAGCTTACATGGCAAGTAAAATAATATTAAATAAATTTATTTGACATTTAAATAATGCCACGTCAGCATTTAAATTTAAAAAATAAATTTTCAATTTTAAAGAAAGAAAAATATTTGTAAAAACGTCCCAACTTTGTTTCATTTTCTTAGCAACTAAACACACCAACACCAAAACACAAAAAATCATATTTACCAATCACCAACTCTCCTAAACACAAAAATAACCCAGAAATCCGAACGCAACATCATCTTTGCATGAACATGTTCGGTCTAATCCTCTCTCTCTCTCTCTCACCCATACCCACTTAGAGCAAAACAAAACCTTTGTCTTGGAAGCCAGCTCGTTAAATTGAACCATTAACTAGGAAGAAGAAAACCATTTGATGCAATGTTTTGAATTCCTTCATCCATTAGATTGGTCAAACCTTACCTTTTTTGTTGTTGTTAATTTATGAGATGAGAAAGCACAGGTCTACAAAGGTAAGCAAATAACTTAGTTATGCCAAAGGATAAAAAAAAAAAAAAAGCCAAAGATGCATCACTCTACTACACGATGTGGATATTTTGTTCTAATTTTGGTTTTCTTGCTTTGGTTTTGCTTGAAATCTTACTTCTTTCATAGATTGCAAATATTTCTTTTGAAAATCAACCATTTCCACTAAAATTCGTGGACCAACTTGTGCTCTCTTCAATCTTTATCGTTTCTTTGAATCACAACAGTTCGCAAAGTCAATCCAAGAAGCTATGAGTTACCAGCAAACCCAATAAAGTTGATACTTTGACCTTCAAATCTTCAATTCAAATTTTAATTTTAAATCGAGAAATTAATTTTCCTAGGTTCATGTTGTTCTTCTGGGTTCAAGTTCTTATGTTCTTTCTTTTTTGGGGTTTATGATTTTCCTTTTTTGTTCAAATTTTCTTTTCTTTTCTTTTCTCCTTTAGAATTAAGAAATTAATTTTTGTTTATTTTTAATTTAAATGCTGACATGGCATTATTTAAATGTTAAATAAATTAGTTTAATATTTTTTTATTTGCCACATAAGCTTGAGTTTGCCAAGTATACAATTCGTGTGCCATGTAGGCATATTCCGTTAGTGAAATAATGGCAATAACTAAATTGACTGCAATATGAAAATAAAAGGGACCAAATTGAATACTACAAAAATGTAGGGACTAAATTGATTGTGACCCCAAAATGTAGGGACTAAAATAGTGTTTTTGCCCTTTTTTTTTTTTTTTTTTTTATAATTTTTTTTCAAAACCTTGTTCTCACTTTCCTAAAGCCCAGCCCATCTCTGTTGGGCCTCCCCATGAACAGCTCTATTATGCTAGTAGTTAAGAAGATAAGAGTGAAACAACAAAAAAAAAGTAGTAAAATTTATGCATAGACTTGGCAGTGCGTCAGCTCAGGTTAAGTTTGAGTTTGACTCGGTTAGTTGTGTGGTTGTTGTTGTTGGATGTGTTGGAAATATGTGTAGGAAAATGATTTTGAATGAATGTGAGATGAAGGATTGGTGTTTTGAATGGAAGAATGAGTATTTTTTGTTTAAAATTTTTGTGGGTTTAGTGGGTGTTCTTTGATTGATTGCTCTAACAAAATTTGTGCAAAGTAACAGCAGGGAAGGGTGAGGAAGTGGAACTTTCCTCTAAATGAATTCCCTATTTATTAAAAGGGAAAAAAAAAAAAAATCATTTCGGTCCATATATTTTAGGATTATTATCAATTTGATCTCTACATTTTGGTAGCAGTCAATTTGGTCTCTATCCTCAAATCACATTTTTTTTTCTTGTATTTTCTTACACTTTAATGGCAACCAAACACAAACACAAATCAAATTTATCAATCTCCAACTCTGATAACACATATATTAACTTAGCAACTAAAAAAAACCCATATTTGGATCCATAATGACTGCAAATTGAAAATACTAGGGATAAAATTGATTGCAAATTGAAAATAACAGGGACCAATTTGATTGCTACCAAAATATAGGAACCAAATTGACTGTAAGTAAAAAATAATATGGACCAAATTGATTGTTACCAAAATGTAAGAACCAAATTGACGGTAACCCCAAAATATAGGAGCGAAAATGGTATTTTTGGCTTATTAAAATTGACTTTAAAATTTTTTTTTTTTCATGCATTTTAGAGGATTGAACATTTTCTCTAATCCTAAGAAGGTTCAAAAAAATCCATGAGAACCACCGCGCACCATTGGTGCGGTGGTCACTCCACAAGTATAAATGCTTGTGGGGTGTGGGGGGCAAGGGCCGGGGTTCAAGTCTCTAGAATGGAGCTTCACACACATATACACTTAGATTAGGCTAGAGTGGAAATTCTATCTTGTATAAAAAAAAAAAAAAAAAAAATCCATGAGAAATATCATAGTAAAAAGAAAATTTTAAAGTACTGATGGTAAAGGGCCAATCAACATTCAGAATACCAAAATCAACATTCTGCTCTTGGCTAGAGTGATGACTTGCTCTTTTACCATTTCTCTATAAAATTTTCACTTGTTTTTTTTAAAAAAATCTGATTTTATTCTAATTTTTTGTATTTTAAGAGATGATGGACTCTTTTGATTGGGTTGATGCTAATCATGATTAGTCTCTCTAGATTATCAAAATAATTGTTAGGGTCATATTTTGTGTAATTGGCTAATCTTTTGACAAAATGCACTTTACTTGTAATTGGGTAGATTAAAAATGAGTTTAATACATCAAGAAATATATTGTTCAAGCATATCAAATGTTCATATTAAAAGACATGAAGATTGGTCTAAGAAACAAGTGAAGAAAAACTGTTTATTAAGTCTCGACAGATAGCTTGACAGATGCCTGCTATCGAGACTTAATGTGAAGCTCGATAGATGACTCGACAGCAGCTCAATCTATCGAGAATTACAATTTTCAGTTTTCCAAATCTGAAATTCAGCACAAGCTTATGTATTTGTTTAGGGTTTCTTTTCTCATAACCCTAGACATATATAAGGCTTATTTTAAGAGCTGTCACATACGGATATAGAGACCTAGAGATTTATTTTCTCTGTGAGAAGCTACTGCATTTGTACGCCATAGGGTTTTGTAACAAAGTGCTTCCAGATCTTCATTGTTGATGAAGTGAATAACTTTGCAACCAATAACATCGTTCAAGTTGCTGGAGTTAGTCACGTATTGGGATCCGTGCAAAGGATTAGTCACTGATTGGAGATTTGTGCGTCAAGGGAAAGAAGGCTACTATAAGATCAAGTCCAATTAGGTATTGGAGCGAAGGTTCAATTGTAGGTTGGTATTTCGGGATAGGCCAAGGTAGTTGGTAAGATTTCTTATACTTGTAACCGCTTAATTGTTGATTAGTAGATTCTTGAGAGTGATGACCTTAAAATCACCCGGTGGGATTTTTGTCTTGCGAGAGGTTTTCCCTATTTGTCAACAAATCACCGAGTTATTTATTTTCCGCTGCATATTAGTTAATTGGTGATTTGTTGGTGCTTTCACAATTTGCATGTAATTTGACTGAATTAATCAACTTGGGTAATTGGATTAATTAACTGGGGTCAAGCTATCTTAATCCAACAATAATTATTCATTCATGAAAATAAATAATCATTTTAATAATCCGAAAGTTCCACATTTTTAGAATTAGCACTTGTTTGCATGTCCATAATTGTTTTCTATTTTATCAATGAGAATCAAGCCTTTTTCTTTTTATTATTGAATTTAAATTAGTCTTTTAAAGACGGTGAGAATCCGACCTGAGGGGGCCATAGATTCACATTTTAAGGAGTAAAAATAAGAAATACCCCAATAGCAAATGTCAAGATATGGAGATTAATTGTGGATATTATTTCCCCTAATCTAAGGGACTTATATGAAGTGTTCACTTTAATTTAATTACAAAGGAAAATTAAGAAAACCTCGGAAACAAACTTTATTAATGAATACTAAAAAAGTATATGAAATGTTGAAGAAAGTCAAATTAAATGGTTTTGACCCTAAATATAATCTAATAAAGAAAAATATAAGGTTATTTGTCCTAGTTATAATCTACCAAAAACTATAAAAGAAGATTGCATTACAAAAGACCTAGTCTACATCCCATAGATAAAGATTGGGGCTACATTACTAAGTGGATAGGTGTTACACCCACCTTTTTCGATTTGTCTCATTCGGTAAAATGATGAATTTAAACAAATTCACATACCCATCATATAATTAATGAAAAACAATTATAAAATAATTCATTACATTTATTATTTGCAGATTTTTAAAAAAAAATCTTTTTGAGAAGATTATTATTTACAGAACTAAAGCAAAAAGCTTAAAATTAATGAAGAAAAACATTGTGGGTTTTAGTTAGCTCAACTGGTAAAAATTTTAATGGTTGAATAAGAAATCTGGAATTAATCCCCGTTTACACCAAAAACTAATTGGTGTCTTGGTTTAATGATAAAGAGCACACTCATCAGAAATGGATGCCACAGATTGAAACTCAAAAAAAAAAAAAAAAAGGGGTGGGGGGGGGGGGGGGGTTGAGGGGTGAAGAAAAAGAAAAGAAAAGAATGATATATCCTATTATAGCATGCATGGACAATTCCAAAATGCATGAAAATGTTAAAGGGTGAAAGTGCGCTTCATATACATCATTCCCATGTGAAGCATGACTGTATGAGACTATTATGGTTATGCATGTACTTCAAAAAACACATTTAATATCAAAGCTAAAAATTGGATATCTCAAGTCTCAACCCATCTTCCATTATTTCGTGTGAGTTTTCTAGATGATATGTTAATGAGATGCAATATAAAGAAGATAAGATTTTATTTTAGTTTTTTTGCATTATTTTATGTGATGCAAGATTAGAAACATGTTGGATTTTTATGAACTAATGCATGAACAAAGTAATTTTATTTATTTGATTTAAAGATTTCCATGGAAAAAATTCATATTCTCATTCTAAGCATTAAACCCATAAATCTTTGAAAATCAAACTCAATCAACTCCTAATCTAAAGTATGGAAAAATGATGCAAGAAGCATGTGGAGTATGAGGCGTGAAATGTACATAATTATGTGGTAAACATAGGAATGGCATAATCTTCCCACCCGTGTAGATTTTTTCCACTCTGGACAAGTGATGGGACAAGGATGGGTTTTGTTCACCACACCTGAATGTATATATATACAGATTTTATTTAATATATTTAAAATTATCTATACATATTATATTATATATATATCCTAATTGTAACTTAGTTTTTTTTTTAATACACATTTTGGTATATCCAAAACACTTGTCTACCATACTCATTTAGTACTATCATGGTCGCCTTTTTCTTTTTCAGTTTTATCTTTATCTCACCAATGTTAGAACATGGAACCATCTCATTAAGGTTAGTAAAATATCTTCAAACTCGGACTTATCTCGCTCCCATTCCGTGTGAGTTTTCCTCGCCCCAAAGAGGGAACGGGATGGGGACAAGACACGATTTGAACCTATCTTGCTTGCCCCATTGTCATCCCTTGGTAAACATGCTATTATCACATATTCCTAAATCAACTTAATAATAAGAATCCTTAATACATTGAAATCTTATCCTAGATAAATATATCCTATCCTAAAAACAATTAATTAAAAGGGTTAGAATCTATACCGACATGCACACTTTTCTCACGAGATTAAGTGACAAATTCTTCAATCTTGAACAAATCAGATCAATGCAACCATGGATATGGACCATATGGTGATGGAAATTTGTGTGTCTCGGTAGTGGTAGGGTTTTCCTAGCACTAGAACTCTAATACTAAATGGTAGGTAGCAAAAATCTGCACCCCTTTAGAAAAGAATCAAAATTAAAATCAGATGAAAATTTTAATAAAATTGGAATCGTGGATCCAAAATGCCAATTGGCATAATGCCTCGATTGGCATTTGTTACAACAAAAATGCCGACCAGATCTTGTGGATCCTACCTTTTGGTTTTCCGATTTTATTATGAATTTCTATTATTTTTTAAAAGATAAACTAGGGTTTTCAAAGTATTATGGATTTATTTTCAAGTAATCACAAACTAAAATTATTCTTTAAATTATACATTTTTTTTTTAAATTATGCTTGCACGTCTACGGGCATTAGTATCTCTTTAATAAATGACCTCATGTGATGGGCTGTTCTTTTGAATTAGAGCAGGTCAATTTTCATCTCTAACTTATCGCTAGTATTAGCTTAGACTTTGGATAAAGATGGTAACATGCTCTCACTTGATTATATTTCTTCTGTTTCTTCTTGGAAATAAAGTATATTTATTAAATAAAAAAATTATGGAATTTTTTACCCAAGTGAAATTACCATTTTGCTTTTAAGTGCTAAAAGTGCATCTTTTGTGCTTCTAAAATGGGATTTCTATAAAGCCCAATTAAAACAATTAAATTTAATCTCATGCATAAATTTCTCATTTTAAAACCATCTTTAGACCAATGCTTTTGTTTTGGTATTATCTCAATCAAAACATTGATGTTAACTTATACAAAAATAAAAACTTTTATTCCCTCAAGTTACATTATGACCTATTATGACGTGGATTTTAACCATAGGTCAATTTTGGAAATTTCAAAACATATAAAATGGCTATCTTGCCTTTGCCTTTGGGCACTTTTGCTCAAAAAATGGAATTTTCATGGTTGCGAACTAGGTCTTCTACACCAAGACTCAAAATATTAACATGCTACTCATTGTTCCAATGATAAACATAATGATCATAATTGTTTGTTCTAAAGTCAAATTTAATAATTGCACTATGAAAAGAGTAATTTTTTAAAATTTTGTTTTGGCAAAAAACACCTCTTTTGTTTTTAAAGGCCCGTTTGGTAAGAGATTTCTAGTAACGTTGATTAAGTGTTGTGGAAATACATGTGGGTGAAAAAGTGTTGTGGAAATACAAGTACTGTTGTTTAAACAACAGAACCAAACAAGCCCAAAATTTTGGCCTTTATTTCACTCCCTCTTGTGAGAGACCTCGACAAAAGTGTCCCTCAAAAAAGATATTCGGGTACCTTTTAGGGCACCTCTCCTTTTAGGTAAGTGGTATGGAGTCGCCACTTATTTTTTATACAAAAAATAAGAAAAACTAAATACATGACTGAATTATTCTCTTTATTGATTGAATCAAAATTACATATTTTATCTTTTTCTTTATTTCAAAAATCTACATATGTTTCAAGAAAAATCATATTTGTATCTTAAGAAAGATACAAATAGTTTTGATGTGAGAAAAATTTAGATTTGCATCTAAGGAAGATGCAGATCCCTTTTATTTTGAAGAAAAATTTAGATCTACATCTAAGAAAGATGCAGATCTGTTTTATTTGAAGAAAAATTCAAATATGCATCTAAGAAAGATGCAGATCCGTTTTATTTGAAGAAAAAGTCAGATCTGCATCTAAGAAAGATGCAGATCTATTTTATTTGAAGAAAAATTCAGATCTGCATCTAAGAAAGATGCAGATCTATTTTATTTGAAGAAAAAAGAGTTGACTACATGCAGATCTTTAAAACTAACAAACATATTATATCAACAATGAAGGAATTAAGAACATATTTTCATGAACTAAATTAACAAGGTAAAATATGAATATCTAAAACAATTAACCATGCATCATCATGATAAAGAAAAGCATAAAAACAAAAGGGTTAGAAAACAACCTCTTGCATGAGCACCCTTTGTTCTTGAGAGGATGTTTTAGGGTTCAAAGAAATTTATGCAATTCTCTTTGAAACCTAAAAACCCTAATTTTAAGCAGCAACACCTAGAGAAGGGATCAGATATGCCTCCCAGAGCGTAAAAAAAAGGTCTCTCCCTAGGGTGAAAAAAAGTGCTGAATTATGAGGTCCAGTCTCTATTTATAGAGACCAGAAGACTCTCAAAAATAGGTACGGACGATAAGGGTTTGAATCCAAACACATCCTTTTGCGAAAAGGTCGAAAAGAGTGTGCCTTATCGTCACCCGAAAGCCGTTGGGTTAAAGCCCAAATCATGAAAATTCGGCACTCCAAAAGTGTCGAATTGGCCTTTGAACTCCGAACGTTCTTTCGCGTTCGGGTGCCGTTTGGACTCCTCTTCTAGGGTTTTTTGGCCGGTCCTTGTACCTAGATGCGTTTTCATCTTTCGTCTATGATTTTTTCATCTCTTTTTTGGATAATTCAGGCTATTTAAGAACAATAATTTTGTAGATAAATACCTTAAAATAAATCTTGATAAAGTTCAGATTATCCACAATTTTAATGTTATCCAATCATCCCTTTTATTCCTATGCATGCAATCCTATTTTAACACTAATTATCAATCAATCACAAAATTATCTAATTAATTTTAATTGTTTAACCAATCAAAATTAATTTAAATTGATCATGTGTGGTCGATTCTACTTAGACACAATGCATGTTGACCATGCAAACTTGATCATGCGATATCTTTCGATTCGATGGTCCGATTTGAAAACCGGAAACATCGTTGCGATTGTTAGAATCTCAAGATCATTTTTATGATATGCAATGAATGAATTAATGCATGTAATGCAAAGACAAGTTGATGCATATAATGCAAGAACGATTTGATGCATGTTATGCAATCATGATTTTTGAGGTACATGGATGGTCATTCAAGTCATTCTCCTTGATTAAATCATGGGTGCAAAATTGAGTGTTTACACCTCTACTTTTCATGACTTTCATTTTGATCCTTATACTTTAAAATTTGCTATCATTGTCTCACATTCTCACTGACATAAAACACCAACATTGCTAATGAACTACACTGCTAGTTTAAAAAATAACGTTTTTGTTAGCTTGGATAGAGGTTTTAGTTTTTCATCCCCTGTTTCTTCTATATATGAGCAGGTCTATATGATTATTCCATTAAGAGTCATGCTAATGAGTGCCCTTAGGATAATGGTTGATAATCCATTTTAGGAAAATTTTGACACCACTTTTATAGAAAATGAAAAAACTGTAAAAACATTAATTTTTTTTTTCTTTTTCAATAAAAATTTTCTTTAAATGAATTGTTAACCATTACCCCAAGGGCATCCGTTAATATTTCCCTTCCATTAATGAGAATCAAGAAGATAATTCTCATAACCTTTCTTCCCAAACATCTTTCCATTAACAAATTCAACATAGGTCTGTCTAGGTGTTGTCGTGTTGAGTTAGACCAGAAGATTTTTGTTATTTAAAAATTATTATTTTTTCCATTTTCCATTTATATTTGATGTTTGCATGCATTTATACCAGTTCAAAACGTGTAGCCCCAGGTGCAAGTAATGTGTGGCTATCTTCAAACGCAAACACGGGAGAAAAGACGATCTCATTAATTTTTCCAACATATGGAGGAACGCAGGAATGGCAAGCAATTAATTTGCATTGACTGTGTGTGTATATATATATATATATGGCAAAAATACACTTTTAGTCCTTACATTTTAGACCAATTCTCATTTTGGTTCCTAAATTGATTTTGTTATTAATATAGTTCCTAAAAAAAAAAAATCAATTCTATTTTGGTTCTTGCCGTCAACCCACTAACAGAAACCTCATATGTGGCAAATGTAATACCCTGCTTGCTGATGTGGCGTTAACGAGACCATTAAAATATTATTAAAAAAATTATTTGGCATTTTTTAAATGCCACATTAGCATTTAAATTATAAAAATTTTAATTCCTCAATTTTAATTAAAAAACAAATTTTTTTTTTTTTTTTTTACTTTTTTTCAAACAAAAATTTTACTTTCTTTTAACTAAAATGATTTTTTTTATTCCAATTTCTATGATTCATATTCTTAGCAAATAAATCCTTATTTTCTTATAATTTTCTTTGTCTTTCTTGTACTTTCTTTATAACCAAACACATCAAAGCAAAATAAATTAATTAAACGTATTTCTTGTCTTTTATTTTATTTTATTTTTATTGCTTTCGTTATTTTTTCAGAAGAACATGTTCATGTTCTTTGTGTTCTTCCCCATAATCAATCTCTAACAAAGAACCAAACCCCAAACCCATATCTCAACCAAACGCCAAACGCATATCTCCAGCAAAGCAAACCTTAGCCTTAAAACCCATAAATTTTCTTGGCAAACAAACACAGAAAAACCCATAGGAGAAACAAACAAAAACCCCCAAATCACCACCATCGAATCAAAGAACATGAACATCAAATCCAAGCAAAAGAATAGAAACCCAACATCCAGTAAAGCACCACCACCGAATCAAATCTTCCAAAATTTCCCAGCAACCAGCAAAGCCTTAACATCAAATCTACAAAAATCCTAAGTTAAAAACTTCCAAATCAACCTTAAAGAGAGGAAAAGAGAGACGGTGAGGTAGAAAGAGGTGTGAGAACCACTGATCTCGACTTCACAACCACTAATCTGGGCTCCAATACCGAATTGGTGACTGGGGTTTCGTACAACGGAGCCATAACTACACAGAAACAAAACTACCGAATCGGCGACTATGGTGAGTTACCGAATCGGCGAACCTTCTCGATGGGTTTGATGGGTCGATGGGTTTTGTTTCTTTGACGACAGCGGCGACCTCATCACTGCGTCTTGAACGAGATTAGGGAGAGTTTGGGTCATATCGGCGGAGATGAGATTTTGAGATTACAAAGAGTTTGGGTTTGAGAGAGATTCTGTCAAGGGTGAAGAGAGAGCGAGAGAATTAGAGGTAGAGAGAGTTTAGAGATGTTTTAAAATCTGATCTCTGATGAGGTTAAAGAAAAAGAATTAAGGTTAAAGAAAAAGAAACAGAATTAAAAAGATAATTATTTTTGTTTTTTTTTAAAAATAATTTTAATTAAATTAGATTTAAGGTTTTTTTAAAATTTAATTTCTTTTTTTAAAATAAATTTTCAAATGTGGTTTTTTTTTAAAATTAAAATGCTAACATGGTATTTAAAAAATGCCAAATAATTTTTTTAAATAATATTTTAATGGCTACATCAGCGCCATGTCAATAAGCAAGACACTCCGTCTGTCACGTAGAAGGTTCTGTTAGTGGATTGACGACAAGGACCAAAATAGAATCGATTTTCTTTTTTTAAGGACTACATTAATAATAAAATCAATTTAAAAACCAAAATGAGAATTGACCTAAAATGTAAGGACCGAAAGTGTGTATATATATATATATATATAATGTTGTGTTTTCTTGGTAGGAATCTATGAGACTATGACTATTCTATGCATCATCACCCCCATGTATTGATAACGTATGGAGTAGCTTCCAAGTTCCAAGTTTTTGCAGTATCACTGTCGTGCTCCACCAGACACTCCTTTATGATCCTAATAACTCGCCCAACTACTCACCGTCAAACCCCACCTGCCCATTCCTACATTTATAATCTTAACCCGTCAACTCAATTTCCATGACTGCTTGGTTTTTTGGTCCAACAAGGGAGTCTCTCGATTCATTTGGAATGAACCGATATAATACCTTATCTTTTCACATAAATAATAGGTAATTAATTTTCTCGAAAACCGTCGGTAACCTTTATCGGTATTTCAATAACACGGAAAAGATAAGTCCAAGAAGTCAGTACGTACTTACGAGGATCTGTTTTTATTTTTTTGAGATATAGAATATAATTTGAAGGTTTTACTAACATATGTTCTTGTGCTTAGAGCAATAGTTAACAATTCATTTGAGAAAAATTTTCACATCACTTTTATGAGAAATGAAAAATGCTGTCAAAATATTTTTTTTTCTTTTCCTATAAAAAATTTCTTTAAATAAATTATTAAACATTATCCTAAAAGTACCCGTTAGCACTTCTCATAATTTTAACTTACAAGTGTGTTTTATAATAATTGTTTTATATCATTAAGTCAAGATATAAATTAATTTTTGATATAAGTGAAGTTCAAACCTATGTCGTCCGATTTATGATAATTGTTCTTTATCGTTAAACTAAGACATTAATTAGTTTTTTGTGTAAATGAGGTTTGAACTCCAAATCTCTTAGTAATGCAATAACTAATCGGGGTGTTACAAGTTGTGATACAAATTAACGAGTTGCAAAATGACCTATATATTGCTATGCTGTTAAATAATGCTGAGCTCATAATCCACCACTCATAGTCAACCAACTTAATAATTGTGAAATTTACCGTGAAAAAAAATGGTGTACGTAGCATAAGTATTTTATGTCTTGGTCACTAGTTTAGAATGGGCCACATGCACCCTTCACAAAATTTTGAACTGTCATTTTCACATTTTGTAATAAATCCCATGACATTTGTTCATGTAGGACTAGTTTCCTCTACACATTACTAGTACGCAGATACCGTTGTAACTTGTTGATTAATACTATAACAGTATAACCCAGCGGCAGAGCCAAGGATTCAGTTTAGGGGGTCAATGTTGAAAGCAAAATTAACCTAAAAAAAATTAATTGATATTAATAGCAAACTAGTTACACAAATATATATTAATGTAATTTGGAGATTAATCTAAATAAATAGAGTTTAAACTATTAATTTTATTTCTTAAAATAAATTATTGTAAAAGTGTTAAGAGTAGCATCCTCATTAAGGATGCTAAAAGGGGTATATGCTAAATTTTAGCATCAAAACACCAAAAAAGCAACTCCATCAAAACTTTCAAATTGTAAAATTTTTGGCATACTTGCACAGTGAGCTTGTATTAATACAAGCTCACTGTAGCCTAAATTGTAAAAAAAAAAAAAAAAAAAATAGTTTTTTATTCTCATGTTGGTGAGGTGGTTGGTTGGTTGTTTGTGTTAAGTTGTTTTATTATTATTTTAATTAGTAGTTTATATTATTTAAATGAAATGGTAAAAAATATAGAAGTTTTGATGTTTGATGTATTTTAAAGTGGGATGGTATAATAAATAAAGTAAATTTTTGAAGTGTTAAATGCTAAAAATTTTAGCATTCTTGATAAGGATGCTTAATGTACTAGTAATTTTGATTCCTCACTGCCTTGAATGCTATTAAAAAATAATGTTGAATTCAACATTTTTTCTCTATTCTTTTAAGCAGTTAAAATTTGGATTATAGCAAAAACAAGATTGAAAAAAATTAAAATTAAAAACTAAAAAAATAAGAAAAAGAGTGGAGGCTATGGTTTTAGTGGTATATATGAATATAAGTAGGCCATTTTTTTTTTATAAAAAATAATGATTATGTAGAACCCACCAAGAGGAGAGTTGGTATTTTCACAAGTTGACACTGTGAATTATATAACTGGTAGACAATAAAGTAGTGTAAGTGATGGGCCTAAATGAAAATTGAATGTTTAGCAATTGTGAAATTTATTGTGAGAAATACTGTATATACTATATAGTATTGCTCTGACAATTGTGAAAATTGTTGTGAAAAAAATTGTGTAAATTCATTATTTATTGTTAGTAGTTTGGAAACTTGTC
The DNA here is from genome assembly GCA_030021035.2 of Notholithocarpus densiflorus. NCBI lineage: Eukaryota > Viridiplantae > Streptophyta > Magnoliopsida > Fagales > Fagaceae > Notholithocarpus > Notholithocarpus densiflorus. The sequence continues at coordinate 9,186,097 of JARYZH020000007.1, forward strand.
AAAAGAACAATACTTTTAGTCTTATGTGGGGTTTTTTTTGAAAATAACACTAAAAGCCAAACTATTTTGTTAGTTAGCACAGTTTTGAAACAAATTTGGTATCTAACAACTCAAGATCAAAGGACTCGATTTCGGTGTTCTAAATTGAGCACGATGGAGTCGATTCCAACATAGAACTCGAGCCTATTGGACTCGATTTCGTTGTTCAGTTCTTCCCTTCAGCAAACTCAAGCAAAACTCAACTCCAGCAAAACCACTCCAGCAAAACCCAGGTCCGATTCGATCTGAGAAAAACCCAGGTGAGCTTCGGCAGGGAAGGAGAGATATGGAACAAGACAAAGTGAGAGAGAACCACCGATCCGATCCAATCAACTCCAGCAATTCCGATCCGATCCTAGCAACTCCAGCAAAACCTGTGCGATCCGATTCGAGCAAAACCCCAGGTGGGTCTTGGGTTTGTTGATGTCGTTGTTTCTCTTTGGTTGTTGTGTTTGATTGTTGGAGAATAAGAGTTTTTGGAAATGGGTTGCGTTTGATTGTTTCTCTTTTCTCTTTGGCAGTGTTTCTCTTTTGTTGTTTTCGTTTTTGTGGTGAGTACCGAAATCAAGTCTGAGGCTCGATTTCAATTTGATGGAAAACGAGTCTGATGGACTCAAGTTTGGCATTCCAAAATTGAGTATATTACACTCGAGTTGTTAGTTTCCTAAATAGTTTTGAAAACATGCTAATTAATGAATTTGTTTAAAAATCAGTGTTATTTTGAAGAAAAAAAAGACCCTTATGTGGGGCTATTGAACTTTGTTTTCATTGGAAAAAGACGAAAATGTGCTAGGTACTTATAGAGGACATTAGATTGCTTTCTTTTAGAAGCAGTGAAGTCTTCTTATTTATGCTAGGGGCAAAGTTGAGATAGAAAAATTTTGTCAGAGGCAAGTTACTTTATAGGTATATTATATAGGAGTTTTTGAGGAGGTTGGGGGGGGGGGACTTGCCCCCTCTCGCCCTCCCTTGGCTCCGCCAGTGGTATAACCTTACGGAAACCTAAATCACATTAAATTGTTCAGTATCAAAAAGGTATCTTCTTATAGTTTTGGCCTCAATAATGGGGATTAAATTATGGATACCCTTACAGAAAAAAAATGGTGTTCGTGTGTTCAGGCTCAGGCATGCCAATGGCCTTTGGCTTCTTCATTCATTAATGGGCAACACTTTACTCTATTGTCCTTCACAAAATTTTGAACGGTCATTATGAGTATTTTCTAAAATTGCACATTTTCTCGGATTTGATCTGGTGCACCATGTAAAGAGAAAAGTTGAAAAAAGAAAATTTTAATTTAGAAGACTGAGATTAAAAGTGATTTTTTTTTTTTTTTTTTTGGGGTAATCAAATGTTTTAACTTTCAATCTCATCCTTCATTTGCAATTTCATGAATCTCAATCCCATCTGCTCATATATATTGACTTGTTCCTACATAGTACAAGTAAAAGGCGTTGTTGGAGATACGCCATTTAATGTGTTAATATGTTGCGAAACAGATGGATGCCTAACATGTTGGTGTTAATTCTTTGGTCATTGGATGCCTTAATTTTTTAGGAGGGTCCTAATATTAATTTGCGTTAGGTTTTATATTCTGATTGAGAGTGAGTGAAAGAATATAATGAAATAAAGAAAGAAAAAACATTTTAATATGGTTTGACCTAGCAATTTATTTCCACAATAAAAAAAGATTGTACGACTACATTTTTATTATACATCATCATATTCATGTTCATCATGCTTCATCACTCAAAAACCTAATCACGTTCCTAATCAAACATCAAGTTATTAACTTGATAACTTGATATGTATTATTTTCACATGGAGGTTGATAATTAAGTTGATATAATACACAACAACATCAAGTTTTTTTCCCTCATTATTTTTGTGTTAATGAGAAAATTTATGAACCTTGTACTAAATAAAATTTAGAATTTATGTATTATTTTACTTGGATGATATAAACTTAAGAATTTATGTATTATTTAACTTATATGTTAGGTTTTGAGAGTTTAGGTTGGCAAATCATGAATAAAACTATCTTAGTTTAGTGCGTTTAGAATGTCAAAGTGCTGTTAAGATTGCTACTAAGATGTTGGAAGTTTTGCTTGACACCTCTTGTCACTAGTTTGACTGATCGAGAAGCCCTGAGAAATTTAGCCCATCAACCCATGAAGTGATTAAGGTTTTATGTAATCAAACCAAAGGTATTTAAACAAAGCCTAAGTCACGTCTAAGAGATTTTTGGAGCTGCTCTATTATAGATCTAAATGTTTTTTGCCCACAAAAGTTACTATTGGAGATCATTCTAGACACAATCTAAACTAGTGGCTGTTGAAGTTGATGCAAATCAATTATCTTTTGTAATGGATCTAAACCTTCAAATGGAGTTTTGAAATCGTGGATTGGAGGTTCACATTGGAACAACTCTATATTAGAGAAATTCGTGGATCTTAGAGCTGAGTTTAGTAACTTCAGTAAATTTAGGAAACATAGTTTTCCATGTGTCATTATATCTATGTATTCAATTTATTTTCTTCGGTGTTTGACATTGATGATTGTTACATTAATTAGGGGCAATTCATAATTAATTTAATTAATAGCTTGGCCTTAAAACTTTTTAATATCTTGGTGTTTTTTGTTCCACTTTCTCTCTCCCACGTCACATCCTAAGTCCTCTCAGTCTTTCTTTCTCTCAATCTCTCTCATTGTTAGGTGGGGCCACATGATAAAACATATTTGTTTTATTAATTTTTTAATATAGATGAGGTTTGTTTTAAATTATTTTAACATGTTGTAATGTTAAAATAGAAGATGCATGTAGAGTGTATTGTAAAATAGTGTGTTAAATTAAATAAAATAACTTTTTAACATGTCAAATGCTAAATTTTTTAGAAAAGTTGATGCTAAAATGCTTTAAAGAGTTGACGCAACTTTGAAAAGATCCGCCACGAATTATAGATTTTATCATTTTATAACCCGTTTAGCACGGCCCGAACAATTTAAAATAATTTGGGATTTAATTTCACTTAAAAAAAAAAAAATTGGACAAAATTGGAATTTACTAAACTTTCAATGACCAAAACAGAGCTTGCACAACTCATTTTCGTTGCAGGAGTGAGTGTGACTCTATAAAGCATAGAGCGTTAGTCTTCTTTGCAAATGCAACCATATAACTCATCTTCTTTGCAACCATCACATCCCTTCTCATTTTGACACATTATTAGTTCAAACTTCAAACCAAAAAAACAAAACCCACCAGGCCGGCCTGCTCCACAAAATGACTAGAGAGACACCTTCAAAACTCATCTTCTTATGCCTCTCTCTCCTTGCTTATTCTTCCACATGCACTTCCCATCCGAGTGTCTCTAAGAAAGAAGCTGAGATCAAAGGGTTGTTTGTTTTTGGAAGCTCTCTGGTTGATAATGGCAACAACAACTTCCTGCAGAACTCATTGGCTAAGGCTGACTACTTGCCATATGGAGTAGATTTCCCACTTGGGCCTTCGGGAAGGTTCACTAATGGGAAGAATGTGATTGACCTTCTTGGTGACCACCTTAAGCTTCCCTCCTTGATTCCAGCTTTTGCTGACCCCAATACTAAGGGAAGTAAAATTGTTCATGGTGTCAATTTCGCTTCTGGTGCCTCTGGTATACTAGATGACACTGGCTTTCTTGCGGTAACATTTATTTTCTTCTTTTTCATTTTCTTCTTTTTTTGGCATATGGACATCTAGATGGTCCATGTTGATTGGTGTAATATGTTATTATAGCAACCATTAATTATTGCTGTGTGGACACCCAAAAAATCAAGAACTTTTCATGAGTTTAAAAGCAGGGCGGCGCCACCTTAAGCCTATGGTGGTCTTGAATTTTTTTATTTTTTTTATAATAATTTAAAATTTTTTATTTGTCTACCCTTCAAAAAAAAATTGGAAACACTCTCAGTTTTTTTTGTGTTAATAAAATTAAATTTTGCTCCATAATTTGTTCTACATTCAATAAATGAATGATTGCTTGGTTGTGTACATTGAAAGAAATGTAGTTTATAGCATTGATAATGAGACTATCGTACACCGATTTCAAAATATGAAAACTCGTAGAAAACAATTGTAAACTTTATGTATTTGCGTGTTTTTTTATTATTGTTGTTGTCAATATATGAATTTCTTTTTTTATTAGATTGTATAATTTATGCATCTTAAGGAACACTCTGAAAAAAATTTCTAAAACCGCCACGGTTTAAAAGGGTAGGCCACTCAACACAATCTAAATAATTTATCCTTTATCACGCACCTTTGGCGCAATACTCTATAAGTATAAGTGTTTATGGAGTGTGAAGAGCAAGAGCAAATGTTTAAGTCTTTAGAAAAGAGCTTCATACATCTATACATAGACTATACATAGACAAAAATTTTTATTTTGTTAAAAAAAAAAAAACTGATCCTATTCATACAAAAATTTTTTAATAAGTAGCCTTATTATCGAGGTTGACTAGTTAGAACCATCGCAGGTGTAGCAGCAGCATGAGGTGAGGTTACCATGATGACAAATGATCCCTATTCATATCTAATAAGTTGGTAGGTTGGTACAAGAATTTATTGCTGTGAATATTAGGTTAAACTTATTATTTTTGTTTTTTTTTGAGAAAATGATTAAACTTATTTAATTAGGTAAAACCTTACTTTTTTTTTTTTAAGAAATAACTATATTCAAATTTCAATAAATAAACTTTTAGTAAATTGCTACTTCTAAACACAATCTAAAAAGCTTATCTCTTACCACTGCACACTATTAGTGCGATAGTCACTCTATAAGTATAAGTGCTTGTAGAGTGTGAGAAGTAAGGGCCGAAGTTCAAATCTCTAAAAAAGAGTTTCATACACATATACACTTAGATTAGATTAAAGCTAGACTAAAATTTCTATTTTGTATAAAAAAAAAATTGATCCTATTCATATAAAATATTTTTAAAAAGTTGGTTTTTTTATATATTTTTTTTAGAAGAATAATAAGTCGGTAATTGGTACAGAATAGAATTTATTGTTAATGATATTTGGTTAAACTCATTTAATTATGTAAAACCTTACATTTAAAAAAAGAAAGAATAACAATATCCAACTTTTTAATAAATAAACTTTCAGCAAACTGCTACCTCAGAACACGCTCGAAATAGCTGCTAAATCATTTAAAGCATGTGTAGAATTTTATCCTCTACGTACATTCTTACATTTGTGTTACAACGTATTTTCTTACTTCTTGAGCAATATAAATAGTGTCTTATATGCTAATCTTCTAGATTAAGAAGCAAAAAAGGGATCAAGTTAATTAAATAAATTTTCATAGCTTGTTATATGGCTCAAGGATATATACTGTAGGGCTGAGGCAGAGCTTTAACATGTGTTGAAACGTGTTGGCATTTTCAGGGGCATGTGATAAATCTGAATCAACAAATTAGAAACTTTGAGAAGGTGACCTTGCCAGAACTAGAAGCTCAGTTGGGCCACAGAAGCAGGGTGGTGCTTCCCAACTACTTGTTTGTTGTGGGAACTGGAGGAAATGATTACTCATTCAACTACTTCCTCATGAAATCCAGCATCAATGTCAGTCTTGAAGCCTTCACTGCCAACCTCACATCATCGTTGTCGCAGCAAATTAAGGTTGGGTTTTTTTTTTTAACAAGTCTACACGCACAAAATTTTTTTGACAACTTATTGTTATTTGAGGAAGCAAAATCGTAAATGTTTGTGAATTGTGGTAGACTTGAATTAATAAAAAATTATCAATTCAACTTGTACGAAAAATATTATGCATGTAAGATTGAACTTTTTTTTGTTGTTAAATATTTAAAAATGCTTTGTACAAAACAATGAGTCCAAAACACCATATTTTTATAATAGGGAAATGCTAATGAAAGAAAAAACAAATGGTATTAAATGATGGAACCTAAATAAAATTCATGTTACTTAAATTGTAGCAGGTTTTGAAAAGACTATATTTGGCCCAAGTATTAAATGAACAGAGGGTGGGCCACCCAAACTTTAATTCACTGGGCCTGGAATAGCCTTCATTCGAGAATTAATGACAACCACACAACGTAAAATGAATCCAATAGAATACTTCGGACCAACCGAAACCCATGAAAAGGCTTTAGCATCTAATGCAATTTCCTCCTCCCCTTTGTCATTATCTACCTATAAAAATAAAAAATAATAGTTAAAACATCATTGAAGTCTGAAGACTGTATTTATTTTTTAGTCAATAAAATTTAAAGGAAATAACGAAAAGTTTTGTTTGTAAACCTTATATGCATGGATCTATGTTTTGTAAGAAGTATCATAGAAAACTATTATTTGGAGAAATTTGATCAAAACATATGCTATAGAATGTAGATATTGAAGTGTCCCTTTCATGCTGAAGTAATGGAATTCCTATTATAAATTTATGATGTGAACTGTCATTGCCATCGCTATTGGTTATGTCCATTATTTGGTAAACAGAAGGTAGGTAGAGCTGAAAGGCCTTTCAAATGTACATCTTTAATTAGCTTCAAGATTTTAGGAAACTTTTCTAGTGGCCTTTATCACGACAAGCCAAAAAATAAAAATAAATAAATAAACCCTGTATTTTAGTTGTGTTTCAAATTATATAGTTTCAAAATTTTCAAATTGATCCTTATCTTTTAAGACTATTATAAATTAAAATATATAATTTCATTAGTTTAACATTGAACCCTAAACTTTTTAAGTTATATCAATTTAAATCCTCAGATTTTATGATTTTATTTGGGGGTTTAAATTGATAGAATTTCAAAGATTTTTAGGGTTTGATTTGAAATTTAAAAAAAAAAAAAAATTATAAGGTTTAATTTGTAACAGTCTTAAACTTTTAAGTTTAATTTGAAATAACCCAATATAAGGTTTAAAATTTAATTTGCTCCAAAAAGAAATAATTTCACTACAAAAGACAAGGGTGTCTGCACCAATTTCTTGTCGTGTCTGGTGCATAACCTTATTTTAGTTTCAAACTTTATTAATGTCATCCTTACATTGTAAAATTGCCAATCTATTTTTTTTTTTCTCTTCTAATTTAACTGGATTTAATTCCAAACGATTGCATAATCAGTTGGTACCACATCTTGTACAGTAAAAGTAATTGGTTTGAATCTCCCCATTCCACTATTCTTGGGATAAAAACTTAGCTATAATGAAGACCAAAATATTTTTATTCTTATTAATATATTTCTTTTAACACTGTTAATGCAGAAGTTGTATAATTTGGGGGCCAGAAAGTTTGTGTTAATGTCAGTAAACCCAATTGGGTGCAGTCCTATGGTAGCGGCAAACCGGCCAAGGCACAAAGGCTGCGTTCAAGGTCTCAACAAGGCGGCTCACCTCTTCAACGCTCACTTGAAGTCACTGGTGGATGTCATCAAACCACATTTGCCTCATTCTAATTTTGTTTTTGTTAACTCATATAAGATTATCAGAGATATTATCAGAAATCCCATCTCCAAAGGTAAAAATATCACTTGCTCTTCTTCTTAATTAACCAAAACTTATAAAATAGAAAGAAAAACTGTGTTTATATCCCATATATGCAACATTTACAACTCACTCGGACTATGATAAACTATTTCTTAATTGGTTTAAATTTAATTTAATCCTTTTGCTTTTACTTCAATTGTTATTTATTTTTTTAAGATTTAATTTGTCAATTAAATCACTTTGTAAAACTAAATCAATTTGGTCTTTTTGTTAGCAAATGGCATTGCTTATTGATAGGGTACTCATTGCTAACCATGATACTATTAAGGACCATATTGTTTAGTTCTATACAAAATTATTCAAAGAGGATGCTTATAGGTGACCTCTCTTCTAGATGGGTTACATTTTTCTTTTATCACCGCTGAGGATGCTTGTTAGTTAGATAAACCATTCGAGGAGGATATAATTCTAAATGTGGTAAAGGACACTACAAATGGTGATAAAGCCCTAGGACCGGATGGTTTTCCTTCGACTTTTTTCCAGAATTTTGGGACATAATGAAACATGATTTGTTGGCGGTATTATAAGAATTCCATGGGCATGGGTGATTAATTTGAAAAGAGCCTAATGCAACATTTATATCCTTAATCCGCAGTTGGCAGTGTTTTGAGAATTCCATGGGCATGAATGCTTTGCAGCTAACTCTCTGACCGCATTAATGATGAAGTGATGTTTGGGCAGTGCTTTTCAGCCTTACAGCTACTTCCAAAGACTTTAGGGAGGGGCTGATGGGACAAGTATCTACATTAACCGTCTGATCTACACATGTAGGGTAGAGATGAAAGGGAAATTAAGTATAAAATAGAGGAGATACCTTGAGAAAAGGGGATCGGAGGATGAAGAAATAAACACTGTAGCAACAAAAGCTGCATCTGTTACCATCTTCGATCAATATATACAAGAACTGGTCTCCTTGGACCGAGCTGAGGAGGACTCTCTTTGGATAAAATCTATTCGTTCTTACTTTATTGTCATCTGGACCCATTATAATTGCTACTTAACTCATTAGTGCCTAGTTTTTCAACATACTCTCTACAAATTTATTGTACTGGGCTCACTGGGCCAAGATCCCATACGTTGTGGGCTTAAGTTGCAAATCGTGTCCCTACAATACTCTATATAATAGATTTTGTTATTTGATGAGTATTATTAAAAAAAATGTTTGAACAGTTTTATTTGCTAACATATTTGGACAAAAGGATTGGATTGAAGTATTTTTTTTTTTGTATTAGGCGACTAAATTAAATTTAAATATTTTTTTATACTCTATTCGTCCCATTTTGTTAGATCTATTTAGGAAAATTAACTTTTTAAGGGAACATCATTTAAAACATTATGTTTACATAAAAATATTCAAATTTTCAAAACTACCATTCTTAATTTAAACTTCAGTGATAGAGGGATATTGTTTTTTTTTTTTTAATAAAAAAATTAAAGGTATGTTATTAAATTTATTTATTAATTGAGGGAGAGAGCAATTCAGTTGTTGGGAGTGAAATTATTTGAATAAAAAATGTCTCCGTTAAAATTATCATGAGCTTTTAGTTGAGGTACAAGGCTCTTGACAAATTTTAAAAACTAATTTTGACGATTGAAGTAACAGTTAAGGACTAAATTAAATCTCCATAATTTGTTGCGGAAGAATAAGAATTATTCAAGTTCATTCATGCCTTACAGGTTTCAAGGTCGCGAGTAGACCTTGTTGTGAAGTTGCATCAATAAATGGAGTGTTGTGCAAAAGAGGTGGTCAAGCTTGTGTAGACAGGAGCAGTCACGTGTTCTTCGATGGATTGCATCCAACAGAAGCTGTGAATATTCAAATAGCAGCTAAGGCTTATGAATCTGATCTCAAAAGTGAAGTTTATCCCACTAATGTAAAGAATCTGTCCAACGTTTATGTTTAATTTCTAGCTTCAGTTCTTGCTTCATTGTGTCATAGTCTAAAATAAAAATTTTGGGACATAACTTGTAAGGTTTAGCTAGTTTAGTGGTCCAATAAGACTCTAGTGAATGTGTGTTTCTAATCTTGTAGGCCTTTTGTTGGCTATTTTCTTTCCAACTTCAGGAACTGGAACCTTATATATATGTACTTACTAAGTTGGCTTGTGAATGTTTTGGAGGTTAACTAGGATGATCTCTCTCTCTCTCTCTCTCAAACCCAAGGCTTGCTTTATAAAACGATAAAATCTATTGACACAATTTTTGTACTACAACTCTTGTCACAACCTTGACACGTGCGATCATAAATGGTAGAGAAAAAAAATAATGGGTCCATGTGAAAGTGATAGTTTACCAATTAAAACCACACATTTTTTTTTTATACAAGATATAAATTTTACTCTAGCCTAATTTAAGTGTGTATGTGTGTGAAACTCCCTCCTAGAGACTTGAACTTCGGCCTTTGCCCCCTACACCCCATAAATACTTATACTTGTGGAGTGACCATCGCACCAAGGGTGTGCGGTGGCAAAGCCACACATGTTATTAAGTTGTGACAAAGTGTGTAGTCTTGAAAGAATTATTATAAAACACTCTGATTCTATTTTTTTTTTTTTGTTGTTGATAGAGAGGTACTCATTGGAGAACATTGAGTAGTAAGAAATAACAATAGAATAATTCCTCTTGAACCAAATACCTAGACTTGAGAGTTCTATTTACGCATAAGGAAGTGCTAGACATACCACAACACCTATTCTAAGATAATACATTGTTTTGGCATCACTCCTATGTTAAGTTATAGTTTTTCACAAAACATTTGTGTTGGCTTTATTCCATGACAAAAAGTGTTGTAATTGCATTAATTTATTTCCTTGTATTTTGTGTGATTTATTTGTAATGAGTTTAGTCTTAAGTGGTGAAGATTTGCTCAAGAAGTTGATTTCGTGACTTGGCTCATGAGTGGTGCAACTCACAAAGGTCACATGAGGAGCACATGCCGGAAGCTAAAGAGTTAGTGTGTTTCGCGACTCATCTCGTGACTTGGTCAACTCGCGAGATGACCTATGAAATGCACTGACAGTTGGGATTTTAAGTGTGACTCTTATACAATTCACCCATACTATATATACCCTCATTACCCACAAAATTGAAAGGAGGCTATTCAGAAGAAAATTCTATAAAGATTTCTACAACACACCCACCTTTTAGAGAGAGAGCTACTCATTATTAAGTGAGAATTCCTTTGTAGTCTCTTCTCCTTCCCCTCTCTCATTGTTATATCTTGAGATGAGATTTGTACCCAAACACAACATACACTTATTCAGAGTATAGAGAGTGTTTTGGAGCTTGGGAAGCATTTGGGATTTGCCAAAAGAAGCTGATGAGGCTTGGCGGATGCAATCAGGCAGTATTGCAGGATCCAGATAACTAATGAAACAAGACTCCGAGGAGTTTGTTGGTAGCTGGAGCTTGGAGGGCTCAAGTACATTGGGTAGATTAGGTTTGGAGGGTCTTTTTGATATTCGTGTACTCCAACTTATTCACTAGTGGATCGATTTCGACTTGGAGGGTCGCGGAGAGGTTTTTCGCCGAGTTCTTCGGTTTCCTCTTCGATAACACGTCTTGGTGTTATCTTATGTTTGCATCTCTCTTTCCTTACTCTTTAAGCTTTACATTTATTGTTCATTGTATATGCTTATGCCTTAGAGAGTAGTTCCGGTTTATTGCGCTTCATTTATTCTTGTTCCGCACTTAGATAAGTTAGAGTAAAAGCAAGTAAGCTGTGTTTTTAAAATTGAGGGTCTAAACAAGCATTTGTATATGCTTATGCCTTAGAGAGTAGTTCCAGTTTATTGCGCTTCATTTACTCTTGTTCTGCACTTAAATAAGTTGTAGTAAAAACAATTAAGTCTTGTATTTAAAATTGGGGGTCTAAACAAGCATTAGTGTTTCTACAGTAATTGAACTTTCATCCTAATTTTTATTATTTGACATTTAACTCATGTATTTGGCATTTGCATTCAAAGAGTCATGTGAAGTCTAAGTATACAAGACGCATGTACATGTACATTAGCATGTGAATAGCACATATGCTATACGTTAGCATGTAAAATCTAAGTACTTATACTTTTTGATAAACAATCTAAGTACTTATACTAACATGTGAGATTGAAATATACATTACACTAGCATGTGTAGTCTAGGCAAGTACAACTAAATATGCATGAGGAAATTGTCCTTCAAGTATAAATAAGCTTACCTCACTCCTTTAAAAGCAAATAATTTATTAACTGAAATGTATTGAAAAAATATACAACATTCAACACACGTCTGGTGTATAATCTTTCTGGTCCGAGCAACGGGTTTGCTAGACCCCAGCTGTTTAATTAAATTTCTTGACAGGTTTAAGGTGGGTTAATTAAAATTGGCCCATTACGGTTCAATCATTTCACAATTTAGTATGTAAAATTTTATTTTGCTATAATTAATCTCCTAAGGTTGGGACTAAAAATGAGATCATCAGAGTTCTGCTCAAATTAACACAATATTTTGCATTTTGTAGACAAATTATATATTTCTTGTGGTTTGGTCATATCATAATTTAATCTCACAAAATTTTCAATTGCTACATTTTCACCTCCTAAAGTTTGGATTAACTTATACTTTAGTCCTATATAAGACTAAGAAATGAGTATTTTATGGATACTATCATACTAGCTACTATTTTTTATTAATGCACCTTACTAGTTGATGTATCACTAATTACATTAAAAAAAGTCAAAATACTAAAACTATCAACATAATTGAATAAAAAAAAGTCAGGACATAACTTATAATTGACGTGTCATCAATTATAAAAAACTAAAAAATTAGTTTAATATTTATTTATAATATTGATAATGTTTTTTTTTTTTTTTTTTTTTTTGATACCAGAGAAGACATTCATTGCACCAAAATAACATTACAGCATAGTTCATGTGACATAACCATTGTCTGAGATCATCCTACAATGATGCGCTGGAAAAGAGGTAGTAATGTAAGCTAAATCCAAAACATGAGAATTAACCATAGTAGTAACTAATAGGTGGTTTACAAGGACATCCTGTTGAGATAACTGCTGAAGGTCAGTGTAAAGAGTCTTTTCCAACCAATCAGGCTTCCTATAGTGGTTGCACAGCTTATCAAGCTTCGTACTCGTGCTCAAAATCAAAATTCTATTGAAGCCTAGCTCCTTGGCTTTAAATACAACTTCACTCACAGCATCCTGAAGAGCTAAATATTGTTGCTTCCTCCCACAACTGTTGCCACCTGAGAAAATACTGACTCCATCCATGTTCAAGGCTTCAAAGGTAGCACCACTCTTCTTGGACTTTTTGTTCTTGTATGCAGCTACTTTTAGTATTATATTCCAATTGTGATTTGTGAAGGTCTTCCCCTGCTGCTGCATTGTAGAAGTATTCTGCACCCTCTCCAGTGAAAATACTTGTTGGTACCTGCAAATACAAGATTGGGCAATTAGTAATACTTCCTTAGGATTAGGCACTTTCCCTTGATGTAGAACCAGGTTTCTATGATTCCAGATGGACCACAGAATGGTAAACATAGATTGCAGGTATAGCATCCTGTTATCCTCAGAGTCCTCCTTATCTGTAATAGCAAAAACCACCCACTGCTTCACTGAACTAGTGACTAAAAAAGAAGTTCTAATTCCTAAACTTGATCCATGCCAAATAGCTCTAGCAAAGGGGCATTGAAGAAACAAATGATTGACTGTTTCCTCTTCTTCATTGCACATGAGACAAACATTGGAAGCTGCAATTCCCCTGCATCTAAGCTTCTGAAACACAGGTAAACTGTCATGAAGCAGCTTCTAGATAAAATTGAGGACTTTCATAGGCAATTTCACTTTTCACAACAACTTCCAAACCGAGCAATGAATCCCATAATAACCTTGATCTTGAAAGATAGGTGACCTATTCTATTGGAGCATAAGATAGGCCTTATTAATTTTATCTTCCCCAGAATTTGAAAATTTCCAAATCAGCTTATCCTCTATATTGGCAAACTTTGAGATAGGAATCTGCAAGATTTCCTTAGCAATTGGGGCCTGGTATAGTCTTTTAATTAAGTCCACCTTCCAAAGGCCAGTCTCCTGATTAATAAGGTCAGCCACATATCCACCAAGAAGATTATTGTCTCTCAGTTTCTGCTGGGTTGTTTGGAACCAGTCAGGGTGGGAAAGGGGTATTTGTAAACCTCTACCAATAAGCCATCTACCTTGATGCAAGAAAGGGGATTGGGTGACTACAATGTTCCTCCAAGTCCATGAATGGTGTGGCTTAGGTTTATAGTCCTGCAAGGAGCTTCTAGGAAAGTACTTAGCCTTAAAGGTTTTAGCTAATAAGGAGTTGGGGCAATGTTGAATTCTCCAAAACTGTTTTGCCACCAATGCTTGGTTAATTAGATTAAACTTTTTTAATACCAAGCCCTCCCCCCTCCCTAGGCTGGCAGATCTTATCCCAGTTAATCAAATGCAACTTTTTATCACCCACATTATGACCCCACCAAAAAATCTGACTATTTCATCTAGTTTGGCACAAACAGAATCTGGAATCCTAAAACAAGAGAAAGTATAAATGGGTAAAGCTTGAAGAACAGAGGAAATCAAGGTTGTCCTGCCAGCTTGGGAAAGAAGTTTAGCCTTCCAGCCTTGGAGCTTGTTTTGAACTCTATCAATGACATCTTGAAAATCAGCCAATCTCCTTCCTCTAAGTTTGAAATTCATACCTAAGTATTTGTTAGGATATTGAACCAGATTAACTTGAAGGGATATGGCAAGAGATTCCTGGTCAGTTTGAGGTATGTTAGGAGAGCAAAAGAGCTCTGATTTGTTAAAATTAATGCTCTGACCCGAAATTGAGCAATACCACTGAATAGTGTTCTTAAGATGCAGGATAGAATCCTTTTCATTTTGAAAGAAGAACAAGGAATCATCAGCAAAAAGCAGATGTGTGAATGACACCCCACTCCTCCCAACTTTAATACCTTTAATCTTCCTCATCTCTTCTTCTTTTGAAAGGGCTAAAGACAAAATGTTTGCACAAAATAAGAAGAGGTAAGGGGAAATGAGATCCCCTTGCCTCCGACCTCTAGAAGGTTTAAAAGACTTAGTTGGACAACCATTGACAAGAATAGAAAATTGGACAGTAGAGACACACTCCATGATCGGATTCACCCAATATCTACTGAAATTCATAGCCAACAGAACAGCTTTAAGGAATTTCCAACTAACCCTATCATAAGCCTTGCACATGTCTACTTTCAACACTCCAAAACATTTTTTCCTACCCTTCTTTCTCTTAAGAATATCAAAAATCTCATGAGCAATTAAACTATTGTCTGTGATGTTCCTACCTTGAACAAAAGTATTTTGGAAAGGAGTAATAAGCCTATCCATGTAAGGTTTAAGTCTAGAAACCATAATTTTTGAAATAATCTTATAGGAGACATTGCACAGACTAATGTGTCTAAAGTGGTTAACCTCCTCAGGGGAATTGATTTTAGGAATTAGAGTGAGATATGTCTGGTTAAGAGATTTGAGAAGTGTACCAGAATGGAAGAAATCATGTACATAATTAAGTACATCCTGCCTGACTAAACTCCAGAACTCCTGATAAAAGAAGGCTGGTATTCCATCAGGTCCAGGAGACTTCTGAGGGTTAAGTTGATGAACAGCCCAAACAATTTCTTCATCAGTCACAGGTCTGTCAAGTTGTTGTTGCTGACTTTGATTCAACTTAGGTATAGGCAAGGTTTCTAATTCCTGCAAAATGGATTGGACATCTCTATTTTCAGATTCATCATACTGCCCTTGGAAATGTTCTACTAACAGATGCTCTATTTCCTCTAAATTCTCCAAACAGTCTCCATTGGCACTTTTCAAATGAACTATTTTATTTCTAGCTCTTCTTTGCTTGACCACTGTCTGATAGGATCTAGTATTTTCTATCCCCATAGATTGCCCAATTGCTCCTAGCCTTTTGTGCCCACATTATTTCCTCTTGATGCAGTAATGTTTCAATCTCACCCCTTAATTCTCTTTCAATCCTGATATCAGCAGTAGTGGAAATTGAGTTCTGCACCTCTTGTAACTTTCTTTGTTTATCTTTCAACTCATTCTCCACTCTTCCAAATACACTTTTATTCCACTCAGTGAATTTACTCCTTATATTCTTAAGTTTTTGTTGAAACTTAAAAGCCCTTGAACCATTTGCTTGGGCTGACCAAGCAACCTGTGCAACATTCTTACAATCTGCATGGGTGAGCCACATCCTCTCAAATCTGAAAGGCCTCTTCCTAAATGGTTGTCTCACTCTCACTTCAAAGTCTAAAACTATAGAACCATGATCAGATCTCAAAATTGGTTGGTTTCTAAGGTCATAATGAGGATGAGCATTGATCCACTCAATTGAAGCATAAGCCCTGTCCAATCTTTCCATAATGAAGGAATCATCCTCATGCTCATTCATCCAGGTGAATTTTTGACCTTTAGCTACAAGTTCACACAGCTCCAATTCAAACAGGGTTTGCCTAAGGGATTTTGTCCCATCCACCTTACTATGTTTAAACCCAAACTTATCTTCAATTGACACAATCTGGTTAAAATCCCCTATGCACAACCAGTTCTTATGACTAATACATTTAACTGACTTTAATTCTGCCAAAACCTCTCCCCTTTTAGCTAAATTAGGATGATCATAAATAAAGGAAATGGATAAAGGGTTACCTCTATGGTCCATAAGGTCTGCATGAATTAAATTTTTGGAGCTGTGAAGAATGTTGATTTTCTGGTTTTACATCCATCCTAGCAGCAAGCAACCACTGAACCCTTCTCTTAGCACCTCCCACCCATCAAAAAAGCCACATTTCTCCAAAATACCTCTCTTTTTATCTTTGCCTTACTTGGTCTCCATCAAAAACATGATCTCTGGTTTAAACTCCTGGGCCTTTTTTTGGCATTGTAGAACTGCAGATGGGCTGCCCAGCTCTCTACAGTTCCAGCTTAAAACCCTCATGGCTGCTGGGGAAGCTGTTGCAGGCCAGCTTCCCTATGCCTTGATTGCAAGTCAGTCTCCATGTACTCCTCCTGGTCATCACCATCTTGCTCCTGCTCTGCCTCTTTATCAAATACTGCACATAAGAGCCTCTGTCTAATATTTCTTCCAATCTTTCCTATTTCTTTCCTGAGTCTTTTCCTGGAAGTTGGTTTTGGACCCTCTGCTCCTACAACTTCCTCACTTGTTTCATTGCACCATAGTCCAGAGTCTTGATTTGAAGGCAACTGGGTAGTCAAGTGTAAGGAGGGCCCTGGCCCAAGTGTAAGCATCTCAAATGGGCTTAATTCCCTTTCATTAGGCCCCAAGTCCATGGTCTGTCCGCCCGTATTGTGATCACTCTGGCCTAGAGAGTTAACTGGATTACAACTTTGTGAATTCCTCAGACTGGGCCCAGTACTTGAATCTCCCAATTCAAACCTAAATCTCCCTCTATCCACCGTTTGAACTAAAGACTCTATAAAAGAGTCCTTGGTTCTGCATGGCTTCAGGTCTAGTGTCATTCAAGCTGTCCAAGTTAAACATAATAGTTGTAGTATCACTGTCATTGTCCGAGTCTATGAATTGTGGATGAGAGCTTTGACCATTTGTAATGAAAGGCCCATTGTCTTCTTTCCAAGTCCACTGTAGGTTGGAGTGTGGGGGTGGTTGTCATGGTGGTCTTTCAAGGAATGAAACAGAATTAGCAATATTACCTAGAACTGCATTGGTTTCTGTTAAAACCTCCTCCTGCATGTCATGAGAAACCTCATTGGTTATGTGAATTTCTTGACCAAAATCCCCTGATGCCAAAGAATTGGCTGGAGTTTGGGGAACAGTTGGTGGTCCACTTGGTCCTAATGGAACAAAAGAACCATTAGTTGCATGTTGGGGCAAATGGTTGGAGACATTTAGGTTCAGTTGATTAATAGCATCTTAATGTAATGCCAATCATAATTTATAACTTTTTGTAGTAAAGTTTGTAGTATTTTAACATTTTCTTTTTTACTTAAAAAAAAACATTTTCCTTTAAAAATATGACATTATTCTAAAAAAGGAAAAACATCTTTCTTCTATATAAATCAGCCATCCCATTCCCCAACCAAAATAATCCATCCCATTCCAACCACAGAGAAAAAACAAAGCCATATTTACAACCATGACTGGAAAAACACCTTTGAAAATTGGGATTTTATATCTCCATATCCTTGCTTGTTTTACTCTTTGTGAGTTCCCAGAGAATCTTAGGGATGGTGAGATCAAAGGGATGTTTGTGTTTGGAAGCTCTCTGGGGACAATGGGAACACCAACTTCTTGGATACAAAGGCTAAGGCTGACTATTTGCCATATGGAATAGATTTACCTAATGGGACTTCTGGGAGATTCACAAATGGGAAAAATGTGGGGGACTTTCTTTCTTGATGAACAGCTTAAGCTTCCTTCCTTAATACCTCCATTTATGGACCCAGATTCTGCAGGTATATTTAAAACCATTCTTCTTTTTATCTTTATCATCATTGAATGTTTCTCTTCTTCTCTACCTCATTCCCATTTTGTTTTTTTCCTCCTAAAGCTTGAAGACTGTTTTCTCTTCCTCTCTTCCCTGGGATCACGTGTTTTGTCAAATCCATCTTTATATATATAAAAACAAAGATAAAGGAGAGAATCTACGAAGATGGACAATCCAAATCCAATACAACTTGAAAATTGAAATACCATATGGCAAAACTTTAAGTGGAATTTTTATTATATTAAATATCAATTGAAAATATTTATTTATTTTTTATATTATAAAATATTTTTTTATATAAAATTCGTTCTTCTTAATTTTGAAATTTAAATTTATTAATTTTTTTGTTAATATTGTTTTAGATTGATAACATGAGTTAATCTTCTTCTTCTATAATTAATCTTACGTATGATTTTATAAATTTTATTTTTAAAAATTTCTTTTGTATAAACAATTGTAATAATTATTGTCTCTAAAATTATAGAAGCAATAGATGCATATAGAAAAGAATCTAGTATTTTAATTATATGATGAATAATTTTTTATTACATATTTAAATATCATTATGATTGTTTTTATTTGTTAGTAATTGGGCCGAATTTGACTCGACCTATAACCCATGGCCCATGGATACATGAGTTATTTGATAAGTGAGTTTATATTTAAACGGATCATGATATGAGTTGTCAAGATCACTAGTAGAGTGATATAAGATGAGTGGTTTAGTGTTTTTAGGAACCACTTATCCTAATAGTGGGTTTATTCCTGCTTGTATTTAAATACTCATATAACAGTCAGATTATAGGTGACAAAAACGATACATAAAGTTTTTCTAAGGCTCTCTCAAATGGGTCATCTCTCTCTAGGGACATCATCAATAATGCCCTAGAAATTGGAGCGTGGAATAGTGGAGGACATGTTGTTTTGAAGTTGAAGATTAGTGTGCATTTGGGAATTGTTAAAAAAAAGTTTTGCGTTTTTTCTGTTTGTCTCAACTTCTTCTTTTTTCTTTTTTTCTTTTTTTTTTTTTTGCAAATAATCTAGCTTTTAGCTTTTTTTTTTTAAATAAACTAGTTTTTTGTTTTTTGTTATACATTTAACATAAAAGTTACCTAAAAAACTACAAGCAAAGATATAAGTTAATTTCATGCCATTACTACCTTACAAGTGTTAGTGCCCGTTTGTTTCCACTTTCCAGAGGCAAAAAGTGTTTTTTGAAACCAAAAAAATAATATAAGCATTTGGTGAAGTTTCAAAACGCAGCTTTTGCAACCCCAGTGTATTTTTGTATTTCAATTGTGCAACATTAGATATAATTAATAAATTAAGTTTTTTTTTTCTTCTTAAAGTATCTTTTTATTTTGAATAATTAGCTATTGTTGATGCGTTTGGATAGGCTGTTCATAAAGGTGCGTTTTAAAAACGAGCGTTTTTAAAACGTGTGTTTTGAAAACATCATTTTAAAAACCACAGATAAGCATTTGGTAAAAATGCAAAAATATGCATTTTTTATTTTTAAACCTACATTAAGCATTTGGATAAGCTGTTTTAAAAATGGTTGTTTTGAGTGTAAATTCCAAAAAAGGACTTAACTATTTTGTTAAGGTTATTTTGTCATTTTTCCTTTAATCAGTGTTTTTTAATTATTATTAAAAATATGTAATTAAGCCTAACAATTACATTAATAATAATAACAATATTTATATAATTTAAAATTGAAAAAGAAAAAAAACCCGTCAAGAGGAAGATATTAAAATGATTAGGAAAATAATTATATTAAAATAATTACTAAAAAAAATAATTAGAGCTAATTGGTATAACTCAAGGGAATCAAACAAGTATTAAAGTAAATTTAAGATCATGAAATAAGCAGAGCTCATCAAAGTCATTGACAAAGAGTTGAAACTTGAAAGTGGAGGTAGATAATGTTGTCATTAAGTAATCCATTTTTTTTAAGACAAAAACCCCCCCATAATTCTGTCCCAGCCAAATTATGTACAGGACTGTATCGAATGGTTCTAGAAATTCAGTATTATGTTGGCCATTCCGGCCGAATTATATATTTGGTTCAAAATGTTAAACAAAAAAACATAAACAAAACAAAACAATACTCGAGCTTTGTAAGGGAGGAGGACACCGCTGTCGAGAAGGTGTCAAGCCATCAATGAAGTCTTGCCAGATCCACCCATCAACAAGACTGCAACTTGTTCTTTGTTTTCTGTGCAACAAACAACGCTTCACTGCCAGCATATTCTATGAAAATGTAAAACAGTAAAAGACTTGCTTCAAAACTTTTCACTTTATGTACACACTTTTGATTTCTTTTTCTCTTTTCTTTATGCCTTGGTCTGTAAATCATTTATCAAAAAAAAAAAAAAAATTGTTTTATTTCGCTTTGGTCATCAATAGTATTTTCATTTTAGATGCTAGTATTTATTAAGATCCTCTAAAGAATATAACATATAAGAATCACATTCTAAAAGAAATGGAGTGCACAAAGTCTACGACATACTGCACATCACTTGTGGGATACAAAATTCCCCTAAAAATTAGGTTATATAAGAATTACATTCCAAAATAAATGGAGTCTACAAAGTCCACAACATAATGCATATCGCTAGTGCCAAGAATACGAGACCATCCAACTAATAATCTCAAAAATACATATTCAACTCACCAATCAAGATATCCACTCCATTGAATAATGTGTTTATTTCCCTCCCTCCATATACCGCACAATATGCATAAGGGGATTATATGCCAAGTAAAAAATTCTCTATGTTTCCAACCAGTTCCTCTCCACCCAAACAATAAATCTACTGCTCACTTAGACATTACCCAATGGATCCCAAATATTTTTTTGATGAGTCCAAAGTTTATTAAAAAGAGGAGAGAGAGTGGCACAAAGGATGTGAACATTCCCAAATCAAAGAATACAAATCACAAAGAGAGGAAAACTAAGAAATCAACTTGGACATCAAATTGATGCAACTTTGAACCTGTATCTAGTTGTACAAGGATCTCAAAATGTGCTCTTTGATTAAAAGGTCTTGACTGACCACACCTTGGATATTATGTATTGCTAAAAGCATCCCTGCCAACACTCTAATAGATGAAGCACTGATTTTTTACTAAAATTGTAGACTGGAGGCAATCAAAGTTGCATGGGGGCATGGATTTCTGAAACTTCTAAGCTTTTAACCTTGCTTTATTTTTTTGATGAATTAACGTTGCTCTTTTAGAAAAACAAGGACGGTGTCTTATGAAAAACATAATCCATAAAAAAATTTCATCAAAATTGTAGACTGGAAGCAAATCAAAGTTGCATGAGGGCATGGATTTCCAAAACCTCTAAGCTTTTTACCTTGCTCTTTCAGAAAAACAAGGGTGGTGTCTTATGCACAACACCTGATTCTCTATAAAGTGTTCAAGGAAAAATACTTCCTCACATGCTCATTCTTGGAAGCAAGACCAAGACATAACACATCCTTTGGATGGATAAGCAATCTTGAAGTGAAAGAAGTTATACATTTGGGGACAAAGAGGAGAGACGGACGAATGAGCTCCCAATGAGTATGTGTGGGTGAAAGAACTAATTGATAAAGAAAGGAAAAGACAGAATACGGATATAATCCATGGAAGCTGAAATAATAAGAAGAGCACCGTGAGTTCCAAGTTGCCTTAGGACAAAGTAATTTGAATTGGAAATTCCGCACGAAGATTAATGGTAACGGGTGCATATAACCTGGCCCTAGAGCGTAAAAATTAGGAGAATGAAGGAGAGAGTTCCAATAGCAATGGCTCAAAGATGCTATGGAAGAAAGTTTGGCAAATGAAGCTGCCAAATAAAATCAGATTCTTTGCATGGTGTGCCAACCCACCAAAGGAAATTTGGAAAGGAGAAATCTTACAAGAGAAAAGATAGAAGTATGCAAGAAGTCTAATGAAACAGTAAACTATGCGTTGTGGGAATGTTAACTTGCAAAAGAGGTATGGAGGATCAACCCCTTTCACTCTATTGGAAACCCTAAGAAAATGGACTTTACCATGACAGTTTGGGCAATAGTGGAATAACAAGGAGAGGATGGTCAAAAATTATTTTTAACATTCTCATGGACACTATGGAATCATAAATATTGGATAAGATGCAGTGGGAAAAATAAAAACAACTGCATTGATATTTAATAATAGGCAATGCAGTGGAATACAAGTAAGAATTTTGTCAAGTTACCATTATGGAACCGACCAGAGTTGATACATGAGGCATGTTGATACCTCCTCTACTAAGGGTGTACAAATTCAATGTAAAGTGGGAATGGGGCTGGGGTTAGAGATGATAAGTGCTTTGTGATAGCAGGTATGAGCAGAAGTGAGAATTATCATGGCCGTGATGGAGGAAATGAAAGCTTTTGTAGCAGAGGTAGCACTTGAAATTGCAAAAGACGTGGGGTCACAAGATAAAAATCTGGAGACGATTCCTTAACAGTTGCGAAAGCTTTGAAGTCCAAGGAGAATAACGGTGAGGCATTTGATAAATGGTGCACATCATGCTCTTAAAAGAAATTCAAAGGTGGAACATCACACATGATGAAAAAACAAAAAAACATGGAAGCACACATATGGGCACACCATACACACACAGCATTAAGAAACTATGAAATTTTTGTTAGAAGAAATAGAAACAGTATGCATGAATAAAAATCCTCTGTCCCACTCAAAATGTTTGACTTTATACTCTATCAATTGCAATAAGCCATATGATTTTTTTTTTCATTTTAAATTTTGGTTATTTATACATGTGTGTGTGACAAACTGTGATTCGTGAAGTATAAAATGGAACACTGAAAATCGTATAGGAAATTTTTATTTGACAAAACATATATGTTCAAATTTTCTTTAATTGGTAATTACACATGCACCAAGTGGGTTCTGAATATTGCATAGATATACAAATGTGTATAGTTTAATAATTTTAATTATGTTCTAATACTACAAACAGGCCCCCATGGCTGAACCAAAAACTCATTGTTCAACCCTTGCTCAATAGCAGCCAACATTACAGGATTATTTTTTTTAGAAAATCAAATTGAGTTATTTATTTATTTTTTTTAGAAAATCAAAATGAGTGAAGTTAATTATTCAACAAACTCCACCACATACACCATATTCACTTATAGAAGATCAAAGTAAACAAAACAGTTAATATAATAGTAGCCCAACTTATTCTAATCAACTAAAAAAATTTAAAATTTTTGATGTAATCTAAAATGGGTCTTGAGAATTCTTCATAATCCAAATCTAGAGAAAGCAGAATATAAGTATGTAAGTGAGAAATGGCATACTTGAAAAATGGGAAGGAATGAAGAAGAATGCTTCTTAAGGCTTTAGTTGTGAAAATACGCTGCTTCTTTGTGTGTTTTCTCCTTTACTTTCAGCAACTTCTTCTTTGAACACGTGAGTTATTCTATCGATTTCATTTACTTGGAGGCTCTGACGAGTGATGAGGGATAGAAGATGAAGAAACTGCGAAATTGAGAGAAGAATATGGGAACCAAAAAAGAACGGGTCGGAATAATCGATTCTAACCCAGTGGGTTGAACTGGTTGGAAATTAATTTATTATTACGAGAGATAAACCAAAGCTTTTAAATTTATTTTTCAAATCCAATAAACTAAAACTTGAATCCCACTATCTATGAGATTTATGTATAAACAGATATGATAATTCCCTTTTTTTTTTTTTTTTACTAACTGATAAGGGAAGTTTTGTAGCATTAGTAAACTTGTCCATGTTAGGCGAAGGCGACGATCCTAATGAACTCGTCAGCCTCACTCGCACGATTCATAGCCTAGACGATGGGATAAGGTCGATGGTTCCACCTCAAAGCTGACGATTGCACCTTGGTGTCAACAAACACCTGAAGGTGGCGACTAGAATATGAAGACGGGGATAAGAAGTTGATGGAAGGAAGCTGAAGAGAATAAGCGAACCTTTGACGAGTCTGACATGGCCTTACTTGGCCTCCATGCATGAGTATATAAGGAAATATCTTGTGCCCCACAATTAACCTAATCAAAGGGAGTCCTACAAGGAAAGGATTCTACAAAATACGCAAATTAAAGAGGATCTCTCCCACAAGGAAACATCTTCTTAGCCAAGGAACGGATGCCAACCCTATGCTACTATAAAAACCCTAAAAGCCTCACAAACCAAGGTACGTATAATTGACCTCAGCTCTGGCACTCTAGAGTTGTGAAGAGTTCTTTAACTTGACCTTTGGAGGGTATTTGGCCGGTACCACACTGGTGCTCTTTCCAAGGTCTTCTTTGTTTTTGCAGGTGTTGTCTCGAGTACGTGAGGACCGTGTGACTTACTGACGATTTTCGGCATCATCAATTGGCACCTTCTGTGGGAACTAGACTTGTAAGCCATACTACCGCTTCCCGGACAAAAGAGTTGCATGGTACTTACTCGCCCAATGGCGACCATCAATAACAATCAAGAAGAACCCCATACCACCGCCCTCGAGAGACAGGTTCAGACTCTCATTGCGGCCGTAGAACGCCTTACTAGAACTGGAGACCGACGGGAGGACAAGCGCTCCAAACCCCCATGGGAAGGTTCGCCAACTTCACCCCGTTGACTGCCCCAATTGGTCAAGTGTTGATGCAGATCAAGGATAACATAACCTTGACATGTCCTGGCAAATTGAAGGGAGACCTCAATAAGAGGCCAAGAGACAAGTACTGTCATTTTCACCGTGATCACGGTCATGACACATCAAACTGCTACGACTTGAAGCAGCAAATAGAAGCCCTTATCTGGTAAGGAAAGTTGCAGAGGTTCGTCGGCAAGGAAAGAATGGACGCGCCACAGGAACAGGATCCTCGAAAAGTAGACGAGCGTCCTAGGCCCCCCATAAGAGACATAAGAATGATTGTGGGAGGTTTTACATCTTCTGGCTCATCAAAAAAGGCCCGTAAGACTTACCTAAGGATGGTTCAGAAAGTCCAACTAACAGGCTTTGTCCCAAAGATGTCGCGTATTGACAACCCCATCATTGGATTCTCCAAGGAAGACGCATGACATCTCTACCACCCGCATGACGATGCACTAGTTACTAGCATACAGGTAGGGGACTACAACACACACCAGGTCCTAGTTGACAATGGCAGCTCAGCTGACATCCTTTACTACCCAGCGTTCTAGCATATGAGGATTGATAGAGAGCGACTGGTTTCGATGAATGCCCCGCTCGTTGGTTTTGGAGGAATAAGGGTATTCCCTCTTGGTGCAGTCACATTATCCGTAACGGTTGGTGACTACCCCGAGAAGATCACTAAGGACGTAACATTCCTTGTGGTTGACTGCTCATCCGTGTACAATGCCATCCTAGGACGATCTACCCTCAATTCATGGAAGGCTGTAACTTCAACCGGCCATTTGATGATCAAATTTCCTACCGATTATGGAGTAGGAGAACTTGTGGAGACTAGGTGGCTGCACACGAGTGCTACGTAACTATGTTGGAGATGAACGACTATCTCTAGGCCATGAACATAGAAGAACATCGGACGGTGGCGGAGCCTGTTGAAAAACTTGAAGAAATACTTCTTGACGATTCCCGACCAAATCGAACAACTAGGATCGGCACCTTTGCCAGTTCGCCGGCCCACCTCACAACTTTTCTCCAGGAAAATCAGGATGTCTTCGCCTGGAGTCATGAAGACATACCGGGGATCAATCCCTTAGTCATGGTGCATAGGTTGAATGTGTCGCCTGCTTTTCCACCTATTCGTCAGAAGAAGCGAGTGTTCACCCAAGAACGAGACCAAGCTATAGCGGAAGAAGTCCGTAAGTTGCAAGAAGCAAACTTTGTTAGAGAAGTTTACTACCCCGACTGGCTGGCCAACATGGCGATGGTCAAGAAAGCCAACGGGAAGTGGAGGATGTGTGTGGACTTCACGAATCAAAAAGCATGCCCCAAGGACAGTTACCCCCTCTCGCGAATTGACGTCCTAGTAGACTCTACTGCTCGACACTAGTTACTGAGCTTCATGGATGCCTTTTCTGGATACAACCAGATCAAAATAAATGAAGCCAATCAAGAAAAGACTTTGTTTGTCACTA
Organism: Notholithocarpus densiflorus; assembly: GCA_030021035.2. NCBI lineage: Eukaryota > Viridiplantae > Streptophyta > Magnoliopsida > Fagales > Fagaceae > Notholithocarpus > Notholithocarpus densiflorus. The sequence continues at coordinate 9,212,352 of JARYZH020000007.1, forward strand.
GCCAAGGCCTCTTCTGCTACAAAGTGATGTCATTCGACCTCAAAAACGCGCTACATATCAAAGGCTCATGAACAAGATGTTTGCACTTCAGATCGGAAGAAATTTCCAAGTCTATGTTGATGACATGTTGGTAAAAATCCAAAGGGAGGATGATCATCTAGACGACCTGAAGGAAACCTTCAACACCTTTTGCTTTTACAACATGAAGCTCAATCCAAGCAAGTGCACATTCGGGGTAACAGCTGGGAAGTTCCTAGGGTTTATGGTGTCTTAGAAGGGTATCGAAGTCAACCTAGACAAGATTCGGGCCATAATGGAGATGGCACCACCAAGGAACGTGAAAGAAGTACAATGCCTCAATGGCAAGGTGGCTGCGCTAAATAGGTTTGTGTCGAGGGCAATAGACAAGTGCTTACCTTTCTTTCGCTCGCTGAAGAAGTCTTTTGAGTGGATGGTTAAGTGTCAATAAGCATTTGAGGATCTGAAGGTCTACCTTTCTTCCCCACCATTGTTGAGCCCCTCCAAACTAGGGGAAGAACTGTTCCTCTACTTGGCTGTATCCCCAGTTGTCGTTAGTGCGGCCTTGGTCAGAGAAGAAGATAAGGTGCAGAAACCCGTATACTACATAAGTAGGGCACTCCGTGGTGTAGAGGAGAGGTACCCACAGATGGAGAAGCTTACCTTCGCTTTGGTTATAGTAGCCCGTAAACTCAAGTCGTACTTCCATGCCCACACGGTGATCATCCTAACTGACAAGCCCCTACGACGAGCAATGAGCAATCCTAAAGCCGCTGGATGAATGGCACTATGGGTAATAGAGTTAAGTGAATTCGACGTGCAATACCGCCTGCATACTGCCATTAAAGGATAGGTGGTCGCGGACTTCATTGTGGAGTTCACTAACATGGAAGGCTAGGGGGCAGAAGAATATCCTCAATGGAGTATCCACATGGACGGATCATCCAACAAACAGGCTGGTGGAGTAGGTTTTGTACTTCGTTCTTCAGAAGGGGACGAGGTTGAATGCATGGTTCGTCTTGACTTCCCTACAACCAACAATGTTGCGGAGTACGAAGCTCTAGTAGCAAGACTAGATCCCGCTAAAGCAGCCGGAGCCAAGAGTGTGATAATTCATTGCAATTCCCAAGTCATCACAAACCAAGTGAACGGTGATTACGAATGTAAGGGAGAGAGGATGAAGAAGTACCTCGAGCAAGTGAAGAAAAGGGTGGACGACCTACAAGCTAAAATTGTTCAAATCCCAAGAGGAGAGAACGGGCAAGCTGACCGTCTTGCAAAGCAGAACACATAATCATCCTCGACAAGGTACTTTCCTCTGTTCAACTTTCACCACTAATAGATCCCATTGACATGCAGGAGATAGGTTCCGAAAGCAACTGGACCACACCTTTAGTCTCCTACTTGAAAAACGGCCGACAGTAAGGAGGCCGCAAGGAAGCTGAAGGTCCAAGCAGCACGATTCATTCTGATAAAGGACATCTTATACAAGAGAGGCTTCTCCCACTCATTCCTAAGGTGCTTGAGCCTCGAAGAAGCAGACTATGTCATGAGAGAAGTTCATGAAGGGATCTGCGAGAACCACTTAGGATCGTGGTCGCTTGTACACAAACTAATTCAAGCTGGATACTACTGGCCCGCTATGCAGAAGGATGCCCAGACATATGTCAAAGCCTGCAACAAATGTTAAAGGTTCAGCAACATCATCAGACAGCCGACAGATCATAGGCCCATTCCCAATAGCAATAAGACAGCTAAAGTTCCTTATAGTCGGCATAGACTACTTCACCAAATGGGTAGAAGCTGAAGCCCTGGCCACCATCGCAGAGAAAAACGTACTAAACTTCGTCTGAAGGAACATCATCTACAGATACGGGATCCCTAGAGTCTTGGTCACAGATAATGGGAAGTAGTTCGACAACAAAGCTTTCAAGGACTTTTGCTCACAATTGGGGATCAAAAACCACTACTCCCCCGCCCACCCTTAGGCCAACAAGCAAGTTGAGGTCACGAACCGATCCTTGCTTAAAATCATCAAGACTCGGCTCGTATGGGCATACAGGACAACAACCAGAACACTTACAGGAGAGACACCGTTTCAATTAGCATACGGAGGCGAGGCAGTTATACCAGCTGAGGTCGGACTCACAAGCTATAGGGTGGGCAACCATGATGAAAGGAGGAACGACAAGGTGATGCATCTACAGCTTGACTTAATGGACGAAGTCAGGGTAGCAGCTAAACAAAGGCTAGCACGATACCAAGACCTCATGGCCAAACACTACAACTCCCGAGTCAGACACAAAGACTTCAAGGTTGGAGACCTCGTCTTGAGGAAGGTAATGGGCATCGCTAGAGATCCCACCCAAGGAAAGCTCGGCCCTAACTAGGAAGGACCCTACAGAATCACGTCATGGCAGAGGAAAGGCACCTATCACCTGGAGACGCTAGACGAACAGAAGTTGTACCATCCATGGAACACCGAGCATCATTGAAAGTACTACCAGTAGATAGCATGAAGAGCGACACTCCTCATTTTCTAATTTATCTTAGTTAATTTTTGCTACAATACTTTTTAAGCCCAAAGGGTAGGTCTTTTTCTTTAAAGAACAATTTTTCTTCGTATGCATGCATTTGTCATAATAAAAGGAATTTATTCAGATATGACTGGCGTATTTATTTATTTCTACATGTTTATTCTATGTGTTTATTCATGATTAAGTCCATAAGTGGACGAGTTCATCCCATGAGGATGAGTTGATATTATTAAGTCCACAAGTGGACGAATTTATGATTAAGTCCATAAGTGGACAAGTTCATCCCATGAGGATGAGTTAATATTATAAAGTCCACAAGTGGACGGATTCATGATTAGGTCCATAAGTGGACGAGTTCATCCCATGAGGATGAATTAATATTATTAAGCCCACAAGTGGACAAATTTATTACTAAGCCCACAAGTGGACGAGTTCACCCCATGAGGAAAAATTCATTACTAAGTCCACAAGTGGACGGATTCATGATTAAGCGCACAAGTGGACGAATTCATCCCATGAGGATGAGTTAATATTATTATAAGGTCCATAAGTAGACGAATTCATTATTAAGTCCACAAATGGACGAGTTCCTCCAATGAGGATGAATTAATATTACCAAGGCCACAAGGTGGACGCATTAAAACTACGCAGTCCATAGGTCGACGAGTTCGTGATTAAGTCCACAAGTGGACGAATTCATTACTAGGTCCACAAATGGATGAGTTCAAGATACCTTAGGGGTTTGTTAAATTATTAAGCCTCCAAGTGGACAGGTTTATTGCAAGAACCCACTAGCAAAAGAGTTCATTGTTAAGACTATTAAGTTTGATGCCTCAATTTATTAAAGACAAGTAGACAAGTTTCTTATTTTGTCCTCAAACAGGACGAGGTCTTTGTCATGGCAGATGGATTCATCTTAAGTCCTCTTGCATACAGGCACAAAGAATGAGCAAACATATATCAATACATAAAGATCAACACATGCTAAAAAGCGACGGATGTAAAAAGTATACCATACATAAAATAAGGTCTTTACAAAAAGGGCCCAAAAACAAAGGGGCATTTAACATCATCTGAAAGTTAAACTAAATATATAATAAGATTATCATTCAAAAAATAAAAAGCTAAGTCAAAGAGGCCGGGGCGTCTTGAGGGTTCTCGTCATTTTTGTCTTGAACGCCTTAAGAAGGAGGGCTCCCAACATTCAGAGGCTCAGTGGACGGGATCGAAGGGGTGATAGGAGGATCCGCGGTAGGTTGGGCGAGGATGACACTATCATCTTTTGTATCAGGCTCCGATTCTGTGGAGTCATCGGTTTCGTCAAGGACAGTGTCACCGGCAAGAGTTGGCGGCAAGGGATCATCTACGGTGACCTTGGATAAATCCAAATAAGGGTAGATGGACTTGACCTATTTTAGGCAATCCTCAAACCCGTCACCATAGTAGACGGTGCAAGAATCAATGAATGGCTGTGAAGCCTTGAATTCCTTCACGGCGTCAGCCCTGGCCGTCTCCACCTGCCCAAGAAGGGCCGTCAGCTCTTTCTCTACCGTCGCCTTAGCTTCTTGCTCCTTCTGCTTTTGATGACCCTCCTCCTCTAGCTTCTCCCTTAGCTCCTTCACCTCCTTATTGAGAGTACGAAGGGCCCCTTTGTACTGCTCCTGCTCGTTGGTCAAAGTCTCGTTGTGCTTGTGCAAACGGGCAATCACCCCTTCTTGGGCAATGCTCCTATCCTGCAGCGCCTTCATGCGGACCAACGCCTACAAACAGAATAACCGTCAGCTATTAAGCAGTGAATAAATAAAAAAAAGAAAGAAAGGAAGAGACGTACCCGGGCAAGGTCAAAAAGGCCTGACGCCCCCAACTCCTCCGTCATTTGCTCAGCACAAAGGTCCACGTGCTTATCCTTGATGATTAACTCAATCACCTCAATGGCGTAGTCCTTGTGAGTAAGGAGACGACAATTAGGTCCCTGAGTGACAAGGCCTAACATCGTCATCAATCCCTTGCCTGCCCCGTGGCTCAGCATGGGAGGAGACGGCTTCTTAGGGAGCTTATCCTCGGAGGTGACAGACACTTTCTTGGGAGGACGGTCATCCTTCCCGTCAGCCTTCCTCTTAGGCGCCCCCTTTTCGACAACCTTAGGGGCTAACGAGGACGCCCCCTCCTTCCCTTTCACCTTCTTTTCCTCTTTTTTCCTGTGCACGGCAGCTGCCATCACTTGCGCCCTCTGCATGGGCCATTGTAGCCCACTCTTCTGGACAGCATACCCAATCCGTCCCCTAAACGAAGAAGTATCTTCCCTTCCAGTTCCTGTTGAAGTCAGGCATGTCTGACACAAGCCTTAACACTTTCTTCCGTGCAGCGAAGTGGTATATTCCTTGGGACGAGACGATGTGTTGAGGTCTGTAGCAATAAAAGAACTCGTCCAATGAAAGCTGACGGTTCCCACCACTCAGATAACCTCTCAAAATCTCAACCTCTATAAAGATCCTCCAAGCATTTGGAGCAATCTGGTTGACGGATAAACCAAGAAAATAAGCCAACTGACCGTGCAACGTCGTCAGTGGCAACCTTAGTCCTGCTGCGAACATAGCGTCGTACATGCCGACATCTGCAGTCTTCCCTGAATAGCACTTCTCGAATTTCCCAGGGAGACGAATTATGATATGGTTAGGGATTTGGTAATTATCCCTCAGATTCTTAAAAATGTTGGCCGTCATCGTCGGTAAGAAGTCATTGACGGTCCACATTTTGGGAAGGATAAACGGACGTGTATGCCCATCCCCAGGGCTTCCTGAACTTCCAACTTCGAGGGTTCTCTAGTCAGCATCACCCTCATCCCCGTCATCCTCTTCTCCCTTATCACCTTCATCCTCACCCTCATCTATCTCTTTCTCACCTCTTTCTCCAACACAACTTTCCACTTTCTCGTCAGGAGAATGGGCTGACGTTTCCCTTTCTAGTGACCAGGAAAGGCCCTCCTCGGGCTCATGACTTGTCTAGAAGACCTCATCGTAGCCCAATCCCTCACGGACTGATGACTACTCACTCGTTGCTTCTCTAGACATCTATTTACCTACAAGCGATGGAGGTATTCTAAGAATGTAAGTTGACGGCCTCTCTAAAAAGAGTTAAACGATCAACTAGAAAAACAAAGGTAAAACACAAGGAAATAAAAAGGTGACTTACCATGTTAGTAGACTGTTCCTTGAGAGGTGACGGCCTAAGCAAAGGAGTAACAGGGTCAACAAGATGACGGGAGCGAAGTTCTCAAAATGACGAGTTCTCTCTCTGAAGATTAACAATGATGAAATAGGAGAAATGAGGAAGGAAGTGGGATATATATAGGATGAAAAATGCACGGAAGACGAAGTGACACCTTTGTCCAGAAACGGGGCCAACTCGCTTATGCCACATGTTCGTGCATTTAATAAAGGCTGCTCGAGGAATCACCCATAAATGCCCTCTCTTTTTTCGAAAAAACAAAATAATAATAATAATAGTAGAAAAGAACTACAGATTGAACAAGAATAAAATTTGACACATTTATTTGAGAAGTTGCATTAGTATTTCATTTCATTATCTCTAAAAAAAAAAAAGAAAAAACTATAAGGCTACGTAGTACATATAAGAAATTTTTTTTCTTGACTATATTAAGAGAGTTTTAAATATTTTAAATAAAAAAATTAAGTTTGAATATATATATATATATATTCAGGAGCCGTTTGGTAAAGTTGTTTGTATTTTTTTGAAATTCGTGTGGGTGAAAAAGTGTGTACAAATGCGTGTAATGTCGTTTAAAAACTGAAAACACGTTTTTAAACTACTATACCAAACGGGGCCTCAACATCCCCTCTCAAACGAAGGGTTTGAATTTGATAGAAGAATAGAAAAAGTAGATTAGAAAAAAGAGATTCTAAAGGCTATGTTTCTAACGATCATATTCTAGCTCAGCTACAAAAACGGTACAATATAGTTAATGTAAACGGTAATGTTTTGGTTCAACGAGGATTCATTTAAGTTGAGTGACGTCGTTTTCATAATTTTGTTAACTAAAGCTGGACGACATCATTTTGATCTTGATTGTCTTCCTCCCAGAGCTTCAGCTTCTAAGTTCCGTTTATAATTAAATGTATTATGTAAAAATGACTTTTCTTGATTATTACAGGGAAAAATGAGTATATCTAATCATAAATCATTTTTATTAATTAATTTGAGCAAAAATAAAGGATGACATAAAACTTATTCGGATAAAATGATTGCTACATGTTTAATCAGTTGCCACACATTTTGTCTATAACTTTGCAAGTTGCATCAAACAATTCTAATATAGTCCAAAATTCCAAGACTATAGTGATTAAAGAAAAAAATTCCAAGACTTGAATTTTCAAAGTCTTTCGAAGTTCCAAAGAATGATCAAAGACTTGTTAAAACGTAAACAAAATTTAAGTTTTCTAATGGTATTTTCCTAAATAAAAAAAAAAAAAAAAAAAAAGACTTCTGATGGTGTCACACGTCTTCAGAGTTGAAGGAATCTAGCGTATCAATGACTTAAAAAATGAATGATATCATTTTCTTCCATAAATTTTTTAAGAGATAAAGCAACTAATTAAACTTTTCTTAGTTGTTACCCCTAAGCCAACTCCCCTAAGTTAGTTGTTATTAAAATGTTAAATATGAATGTATACATATTTAGAAAAAGGTTGTCCATTATATAACAAACAGTAATAACTTAAGGGTATTTATGAAAGAAAATTATTTGCACTCTGACCAAAGTTATCAAAAGATGATTAAAAAGAAATTATTTGCACTTTTCATAGTATTTATCAAATAACAAGAAATATAAGTTTTACATAATGAAAAAAAAAACAAAAAACAAAAAAAAAAAAAAAAAAAAAAACAAAAACAAAAGATTTTGAGCACCGTAGAGGTCCCCTCCTTTCTTTCTTCCCCACATTAGAGATGCACAAAGTAGGAAATGAGCATATGCCTCATGGTTTCATGCACCTAAAAACAATTATATGTTGACCAAGGGCTTTATAACTGAATTGGCATCTCTCCATGTACAAAGTGCTTAGCAACATGTTGTAATTATCTCTAAAACATATATATATATATATATATATTACCATAAAGGGGGAACGGACACCAAGCTAAAGGCAGAAGCATAGTTGCACAGTAATAATATATTGAAAGTATAATGCAGATATAATCAAAGTAATTTAAAACAATAGTAAGGCGGTAGAAACAGCCAAGCAGTATATATGAAAGCATTTAAAACCGTCCGAGATGGCGGTAGAACCGTCCAAGGTGGCGGTAGTAACAAGTAGTATAATGAACTGAAAACTGAAAATACTTGTTATTGAAAATAGAGCAAAACACTTAGCAGCTTCTTTTTCTTTTGAAATCATTTTGATGAGGGCATACAAAGCCTCAGGGTCCTTGCGGATTTCATCCAAAGGAGAACACTTCTTTTTAGGCTTAACAAGTGGTTTATCATTTTTAGCAGATGAGGAGGTAGGTGCATCAGCCAGTTCAGCTTTTTGCAATGGGGTAGTGATTCTTAATGTTGGGGAAGCACTTGGGGAAGGAAAATCTCTGGTAACATTGTTAATGATGGATTGGGTGTGGGGAAACTTATCCCACCACTTAACATACCATCCATGAGTGAGAGTATCACCCTCCTTAACATACTGCCATTTCAGAATCCATGGAACTTTGTATTTCTTGATAAAATGAAGCAATGGAGGGAATTTAGCACCATAGGGATCAACTTTGAACATTTTTGTGAAATATGTAAAGGAATTCATTAATGGCTCTGGGAATATTTCAATAGTTGAGCCAAACTGAGCCCACCAGCGAATGAACTAGATGGGGAAATCAGAATTGAAATCCTTATCAAAATTAACAAACCAAGAATGAGACATATTTTCATTTTGGTGGAGCATAAATTTGAACCAGGCCATGATATAATCATGATATGAATAGGGAATAGGAGATTTTGGCAACCTTCTTGTGGTAGCAGGGTTAGGACCCCACATTTCTTCAGAAATAATGTGATTCAGGAAAACATTGTGATAAATTATCTTGGTAGTATTGACCCTATCAGTTCTTGCTTTAATAGTGATTGAGTTTTCATGGCGCAAAATGTCAGAGTAATATTGCACAGTTTTTCCACCATGTTCAGGGATCCAATGGAATCTTGGGGGAAAGTAACTAGTAGCAAGTGAAAAGGGATCAGTGATAGAAGCCTTATTTAGCTCAATAGAAAACAGGTTTTGAACATATTGTTTTTTAACATACTATGAAGTATTGGAAACCTTGGGATAAACAGTTTTAACAGGCTGGTTAACAGTGGTCAAAGCATAAGGATCATAAGGTGTGGCTAAAACAGAAGAATAATTAGGTTTGGGAATAGTACCTAGAGGGGTGTAACGGTTAACAATCTCCAAAGGAGAAGCATGTTCTTTTTTAACAATTTGACCAGTAGTGGCAGGTGTCTTGTCTTTCGACATTCTACTTGCCATTGTGACACTGTAGAAATTCACGGGTAAGGAAATCAGGGATGGTATTTTGAGATCCTTTAATGTACTCAATATCAAAATCGAAAACACTTAGAATAGCTTTCCATCTAGCAAAAATATGTTTTGAAGCAATATTTTCAACATCTTTTTCAATAGCATATTTAGCACTTTTGCAATCAATACGTAACAAAAACTTTTGGTTTAACAAATCACTTTGAAATTTTGAAATACATAGTACTATAGATAAAATCTCTTTTTTAATAGTACCATAGTTTAACTGTGCATTATTCCAAATTCCAAAATAGAAATGAACAATTTGTTCAGGTGACCCTGGAGAAACTCTTTGTTTCAGAATACCACCATAACCAATGTTAGAGGCATCGGTTTCAACAATTTTGAAAGCACCAACAGTAGGAATACCAAGACAAGGTAATGTCTTAACATGAGATTTGATTTGTTTAACAAGGGAAGTATGAACATCAGACCAAGGAGGAGGATTACTTTTTAACCGATCAAACAAGGGTTTACATTGTTTCCTCATATCCTTTTAGAAGTCAGCAACATAATTTAATGACCCAAGAAATCTTCGGAGTTGTGTTTTATCAGTGATAACATCAGGAAACTTATCAGAAAATTGAATGGCTCTATCAATAGGACGAATTTGTCCTTCAGAGATGTCATAGCCAAGGAAACGAACTTTTGTTTGGAACAATTTTATTTTCTTAGCAGAGACAACAAGACCATTTCTTTTGATAGTATCTAGAAATGAATACAAATGTTTCCAGTGTTCATCAATAGAGCTAGAGTAAACAAGAACATCATCAATATAGACAATGGTGAAATGACTGAAGGAGTTAAAAATATCATTCATAATGTTTTGAAACTCACTCAGGGCATTCTTAAGACCAAATGGCATAACATTCCACTCATAATGTCCAAAAGGAGTGGTAAAAGCAGTTTTGTACCTATCATTTTCACTAATCTGGATTTGCCAGAACCCAGATTTCATGTCAAACTTGGAAAACACCACAGCTTCACTCAACCTATGGACCATGTCATTCTTATTGGGAATAGGATATCTAATCCACTCCAAAACCTTATTCAAGGGTTTGTAGTTAATTACCAACCGAGGGGTCCCTCTTTCAATCTCAGCATTTTTCTAGACATAAAAAGCTGAACAAGACCAAGGAGACTTGCTATTCCTAATCAATTTTTTCTCCAACAAATCATGGATTTCTTTTTTACAAAATTCAACAGTTTCAGCATTCATTTGAATAGGACGAGCTTTAGTGGGAATGTTTTTCTCATCAAAATCTTTTACATATGGCAAGTCAACAATATGTTTCTTTCTATGCCAAAAAGCATTAGGAACATTGGAGCAAACATCATCAATTAACAGAAGTGTTTGGAAAGTCCAAAGATAGGCCATAACATGGACACCCCATTTCTGTCAGAAACAGTGGATGGTGTCGTTGACCAGGGGCGGAGCTACGTTGGTGACGGGGCGTGAGTTTTTTTAAAAAATTTAGAGTAGATAAAATTGCATACTTGAACCATATTTCTAAGAATTGACCCTCATTTGAAAAATTATTCCCCCCCCCCCCCATTTGTCCACGTTTAGTGTACCTTCCAAACTTGCTTTTCATCTTTTAATATTTTTCCTCATTTATTATTAGTCTTTACTATTGAAACTCATTCACATGTCAGACCATTGGCTTGATTAAAAATTTTACCTTTTCAATTCCCAAGCTTTAATATATTTTTCTTGATCTGGAGCTGATATTGCTCTTTATTATACATTATATTGCTCTATGTTGTAAGCTGAAATTGTTGTTCGCATTTGTTGCTACTTGCTAGTAAATGTTGCTCTCTATTATTGAATATACCTATTGCTATTTTTCTTGCTCTATTTTGCTGTGGCCATTCTTTTGACTTTGTATTCTTTCTTTTCTTTGCATAAAATTTATAATTTTGTCTCAAAAAAGAGTGCTGAGCTTATTTGGAACTAGCTAAAATGACTTTAAGATCTTGAGAAGTACTAGAATATTCTTCTCCTTTTTTTTTTTAATAAACCAATCGATAAACTTTATTCAAAATTTCATTTTTGGCTTCTATTCTACTCAAACAGCCAAGTGTGAAAGTCATCTTGTATTTTTATATATAATTTCATATTGGCTTATAAGGATTTTTTTTTCCTAAAAATATTATATCTTCTTATAGATGTAGTTGTTATATTTATATTTAATTTCTTGAATGGTTTGAACTTATGGTTTGTTAAAAGGACTAAGAGAAACTTAGAAGTGACAATGAACTTAAGATACTTAATTGGTCATTTAGTTTTGTTAAGTGCTAAGAGCATCCACAACAATGGAGCTAAAAATTTAACTATTTGGCACCACAAAAAGTTACTTTATCTATTTTACCTATTCACTTTACAAAACATTCAGTAGGAGTGGATCTATTTTAGCTTTCAACACAATAAAAATAATATAAACATCACAATAAAATAATATATCTACTACAATAAAATAATATATCCACTACAATAAACAACAATCACAACCACCGCAATTGCTACCGCTGCCACTATCACCGCCACCACCGACTCTTCCACCGCCGCCGCCATATGATAGCAAATTATCGTTTAGTGTTAACAAATGATTTTTTTAATCCCAAATTATACTTATACATTTTTTTTTTTTACTAAAACAATTTCTCAATCATCATGATAGTAAATAATCATCTAGTGTAACAATAATATTTTGTTTTAACCCCAAATTATATATATACAAATTTATCTTTTGACTAAAAAAAATTTCTCAATCATCATGATAGCCTATTATCATCTAGTATAACAACATTATTTTTTTTAAAAACCAAATTATATATACACAAATTTATCTTTGACTAAAACAATTGTCTTAATTGTCCGGAAGCAATCTTGGAAGAATGTGAACTATGAAATGGAGGAACTTTATAAGAAAACATATAAAATAGAACACATATTATAGCTGGAACAATGTAGTCCATAGATTACTCACATACATAACTTAAACCAAATTACAATAAAACTCACACACTCGTACAAGTTCCTATGACTCATGCTTCTCAACATATAAAAAAGGAAGTTCCTACGACTCGCCTTGCAATTGCCATAAATGTTCAATGAGGTCTAACTGGAGTTGAGAATGAATTTCTCGATCTCTAATGCGTCCATAACTCTCAAGAAACATAACCAATCCATGCTTTTAGTGCCATAAGCAAACATTATACCCAAAAGCACACACGCACAAGCACAACACAAACAAGATGAACAATAAATTTAAAGGTTTATACATACATCTAGTTTAAGATTAAAGTCAAGTGACATAAGCCACTACCAAAATACATGAAAGCCTCTCATAAGTTACTTCCAAAATACATAAAGGCCTATCATAAGCCACTACTAAAGTATCACCTAAATGTGCCAACCTTTTCCTAACATTACAAAATACATAAAGGCCTAAGCTACATCCAAAATGCAGTCAAACCCATTAATTATGTGAACTTCGTCTTGCCATGATTTCCTCTTGAAGTTGTTCATAAAAAGCTTTTTGTGCTCCGGTCAAGGCACTTGTATCTTTCATCATTATTCTCTCCTCCTCTAACATATATTGCATCTCAAATTTTTTCCTCTCAATCATGACTTCCCTGCACACAGAAAATTCCCAAACTAACATTTATATCAAAACTTAAAATACTTAGAAGTATAACAATAGAACATGATTATGCATATATACTTAATTTGACATGTAGCTTAATCACACGGATAAAGAAAACAACAAATTCATTTTTGAGCATCTCAAAACCAAACTAACAATTTCTCATTAAAACTAGAATTCATGATTCAAGTTTGTTTGTAAGAATTTCGAAATCAAAAAATCAATTACTCATAAATTAATTCCAAAGATTCACCAATCAAATATTCATCATACAAATGCTTGAGGTTTTGGAAGGTTTTGCTCATTTGAGTATTGACCTAATAGTATGAAATTATATTAGATGAACATATAGTCTAAGTTTGTGTTTTTTATTGATCAGCATCATATACACTTCAATTTCTAAGTGCTTAGCAGGTTCTTCAAACAGAGACAACATAGGTGATTAGGAAGAGTTTTAAAGGAATTTATAATGATTAAGAAGGTTCATGAGTCATGAAGGATTTGATTAGAAACAACAAACATAAACTTCCCTACAACTAGAAAATTCCCAAAACAATTTCCAACATGACATTTATTGTAATAAATTAGAATCAACAAACAGAAAATCAGCAAGAAGCAAAAACAAAAACAAAAAAAATTGTAGCCTTCCCTGCACACAGAAAATTCCCAAACTAACATTTAAAAACAAAAACATAAATTTTTACAAACAGAAAAATCCCAAACTAACATTTAAAAACAAAAACATAAATTTTTGCAAACAGAAAATTCCCAATACATTCCAATCCTCAACGATTTATCATTAGATTCAACAAATATTATAAATTTATCATTCCAATTACCCAAATAAAAAATCTCAAGCATGTAGATGAAAATAGAGACAACTCACCTGAAGGCGAGTCGGGTTGGAGGCGTGGATCGGTGGCGGCAAGACAGAGAGGTGAGAGTTTGAGAGAGTTGAGAGCATCAGAGAAGGCCCAGATGGGTCGGAGGCGTGGATCGGCGGCGAATCGGAGGCGTGGGTCTGAGGCTTGGATTGGCGGCTTGGGGCTTGGGTCGGCTTGGGAGTTTGACGAAGTGGGTCAGCTGGTGGGTCGATGACGTCGAGCTTCGGTGGCCGGTGACTTTGAGGATCAAGTCAGGGCGGTGGCGGTGAGACAGAGAGGTGAGAGTTTGAGAGAGTCGTTTGAGGGAGTTGAGACTTGAGAGTGAGTTTGAGGGAGTTGAGTGTTTTGTCTTCAAAAGCTTGAATTTTTTTTCCAAATAACCCTAAATATCAAACTATTTAGTTAGTTGTCACGTTTCAAAATAATGTGGAAAACTAGCATCTCGAGTGTTTAAAACTTGAGTTTCAAGATAAAACTCGAGTTTCTAAGTCTCGATTTGTAAGTGGTGGGAGGTGAAGTGGAAAAAAAATCCACGTGGAACTCGAGTTTTTAAGACTTGAGTTCCATCATTTTATTTCCCCTCTTCTTCCTTGTGTCTGTTCGTGTTCTTCTGTGTTCTTTGTCGCTGGTGTTCTTCTTCGTCGCTCCACCCAGCATTCTTCTCCAGCCAGATCGCCCAACATCCCTGGTGTTCTTCTTCGTCGCTCCAGCCAGCGTTCTTCTTCTCCAGCCAGATCACCCAGCGTCGCTGGTGTTCTTCTTCGTCGCTTTACCCAGCGTTCTTCTCCAGCCAGATCGCCCCACCCAGCGTCTCTTCGTTCTTTCTTCAAATCTTCTGTGGGTTCTTCTCTTTGTCTTTGTCTTCAATTTCTTCAGAATCTCAGATCTTCATCGTGTTCTTCAGATTCATGTTCTTTTTCTATGGAACTCAAGTCTTTAAGACTCGAGTTCCATGTGGCAAAAATGTCTCCATGTCAGCAATCGATCTCAAGGCTTGGAGGCTCGATTTCTTCACTGAACTCGAGTTTCAAAGACTCGAGATGCTAGTTTCCTATTTGCTTCCAATTCCAAAACCTTGCTAACTAACGATATTCTATCCCCTCACTATGTTAGTCCACAAATATCCCCTCAGAAGCTTGCACGGTTGGAGAATAAAAGAATAGAAAAAAAAAAAAAAATATATATATATATATATTTTAAGCGGATGGAGAATAAAAAATGAATTTTTTTTTAGCTCTCCAAATATAGCTGCCGTGCATAGCCACCATATATAGATGTACACGGTAGCTAAACCTTTACCTCCACTATTGCAACACTTTTTTTTTTTTTTTTTTTTTTTTTTTACGTAGTATTTTGAGTTTTTTTTTGAATTGTGACTCGTTTAACCTCGGCCCCCGAATCAAAATTTCTAGCTCCGCCCCTGCCGTTGACTACAAAGGCCGCCCAGTCCTCCGATCCAACACAGGTGGCTGGAGCTCTGCTTATTTCATCATAGGTAACACTTTAACACTGCAGTCAGTACAGTACCCACTATTATATTCTTTTATTTTTTTGGTGGTAAAAGTAAATTGCGTTTTGTGATGATTATAGGTGTGGAAGTGGCCGAGAGGTTCGCTTACTATGGGATAAGCGCGAACCTAATAACGTATCTGACGGGACCGCTGGGTCAGTCCACAGCCACAGCCACAGCCACTGCGACGGAGAACGTTAACGTATGGTCCGGAACAGCGTCGTTGCTTCCTCTTTTGGGAGCATTCCTGGCTGATTCTCTTCTGGGTCGCTACCGCACCATTGTCGTTGCTTCTCTTATCTACATCTTGGTATGTGTAGTCTGCTTTGCTTGCTTCACAAGTTCCTTTAGCATTCGCCGCAAAAAATTAGCATAAGAATCTACTTTTTCTATTTTATATACTTACCTTTCAAAACACATTTAAACAACCACCATTCATTCTCTTCTTTTATACTATACTAGGATTCGTATAAAAAAATTAAAAAACTAAATCCAAAATGAATAATATCAGTATAGTAATCATGTAAATTTACACAATTATACACTCACATGTGGGCCATTTTTCTATTATACAACCACTGATATGAGTGCTATAACTATTTTAGCTTCCTCGTGCTATGCTTTGAACTCTGGAAGCATGTAATTAAATTTATGCTTGTGCTAAAATGTCTTGTACATCACCGATTTAATAATAGTTTTATTTTTTTATTTTTAAATAAAAAATAAGTAATAGTGTTGAGTTCATTTGTGTGGTAACTTCATGAACCTTATACCTATATATTATGCTTTAATTTGTGAAACTTGCCGCTCTTGAAAGACTCAAGTTATACTCCTCACCCCCTAATCCAATACCTAAATACATTTAAACATGTTAACATCTTCATTATGGATTTGGATCCTTTCCATTTCAAGGCTATGAATTTAAGTAGAATAAATCTTGGGTCTAACTTTGTAAGAATACATTTCGGGTGTGTTTGGATATCGCTTATTTTGCTGAAAACTGAAAACTGAAAACACTGAAGCAAAATAATTTTTAAATGCGTAAATAGTGCCGTGAGACCCATTTTTAATGAAAGTTTTGTTGAAAAAAGAGGTTTGTGGGTCCCATGAACAGTGCATGGGACCTACTGGAAAAGCATGAAACGCGCTTCTCAAAAAAAAGAAAAAAGAAAAAGCCAAAACGCACAGACACTGCCTTTATCATCAGTATCCAAACGGGTACTTCATTTGTAATGGGCTTCGGATAGGCTAAAGCTATTTTGAACTCAGATGTTTCTCCAAATTGGTTGATTGAGAGTTTTTTTTCTTCTTATCTATAGCCTATTTACCTTGAAAGAGAAATTTACAGAAAGTTGATAAAACATGTTAAATTGCACGTTTTTAGTTGTTCAGTTTAGCCTCTTAATTATTAATTATGTTAATGTAGTCCCTCAACTTTTAATATCAATTGGGTTCTTAGTTCTTCTCTCCCTTTTAAATTTATACAAAACTAGCTAATGTGGCAAATTGGGCACACGTGAAAAGGTAATTATAGAGCATGTAAAAAATTCAAAAATTAAGTCAATTTCAACTACTAGTTCCATTAAAAGATAAATCAGTGGGAGACTCAAGGATGACATTGTACTGGTTTCGAAATTAATGGTTGAGAGACCAATTGAACTTTTTCCAATACTTAATATTTTTCTAATATCTTTCCTTGGCACAAGTTCCCATATATGGCATCTTATATACAATGTTGACGGTCTTATGAGCATTGTATGAATGCTCTTAAGACAGTCAACATTGTACATAAGTCTGTGGAAAGGCCAAAGGTGCAAAATTTTTATTTTTCAATCCTATTCTGTTCCTGCTTGATATGCTATTTGCTAAAAGAAAAAACAGAGCAAACTAACGCATAACTAACATAACTAACCCATATCAAAAACAGAAACAGAAACTCTCCTGAAACTGCACAAAATTAGATTCTGTATAGTAATCTTTATTCTTTACATTCTTGCACAAGTACAACCTACACCCAAACATCCTGCCTTACAGCTTGATGTTGATTGATGTATTAGAAGGATTTGATTCTTTTTTTGTTTGTTTTTTGTTTTGTTTATATATATAAACCCATTATGAGTTTATTTTTTTCCTTCAATGGTGTAATGTGGGAATCCGATTTAAAGGTCCCATAATCCACTATTGTGGAAGGCTTAATATAGATTAATAAAAATTTTGGTTGGGGATTTCTGATTTTCCTTCCGGTGCCTGATGTTGCTGATTCCAAGCAACTCTATGTGGTGAAGCCTAGGGTTTAGACTACTCTAGGTGGTGAAGCCTAGGGTTTGTTCTATTTTTCTTGTTTATTTACTAAAAATGTTCCCTTTGCAACTCTGTCCTGCATCAATTCTAATCCAGCTGAATGTGATAAATGACAACAACCCTGCAATTCTGCAAATAATCTTCTGCAAATTCTTTCCCTTCAATTTCCTCACAGCCCAAGCAAGCTTATTGTCCCAAGAACCAAGTGCCTATTAAATAAACACCACCTCAAAGCATCCTTCCATAAACTCTTAGAGAAATCACTCAAAAATAAATGTTCACGGGGAGTCAGAATCAGAAATAAACACCACCTCAAAACATCCTTCCGAAGAAACACACATCAAATCCCCTTTATAACCCCAACCAGCTAGCCTATCTCTGGTAGTCAATCTATTTACTGTGCTAGCCCTATAAATAAATGACACATGCTGAGCCTTAATTTATACGTTATCTTGACTTTGAGAGAAATTCCTTATTCAGCATTGTGTTTTAAGCTTCTTTCTGTCTTATTTTTCAGTTAAATAATCTTTGACTTGGATTGGGATGAATCACAGGGACTAGGCTTGTTGACTCTGTCAGCTATGCTTCCTTCTCTAAGCACTTATGATTACATAGATGCCAACAAAATTATGTTATGTTCTACTCGTCAACTCCAAGTAATCTTATTCTTCTTCTCTCTGTATCTAGTCACAGTTGGTCAAGGTGGACACAAGCCTTGTGTTCAGGCATTTGGAGCTGATCAGTTTGATGGACTAGATCCTGAGGAGTGCAAAGCCAAAAAGCTCATTCTTCAACTGGTGGTACTTTGGTATATGTGGGGGTTCTGCTGTAACAAATTTGGTCACATGCTATGTACAAGAAAACCTTAGTTGGGGTCTGGGATTTGGAATTCCTTGTATTCTGAAGGTTGTTGCATTGGGTGTTTTCTTGCTTGGTACCAGGACTTATCGATATAGTGTTAAAGGGGATGAGAAAAGCCCATTTCTGAGGATTGGTTGAGTCTTGGTTGCTGCAGTTAAAAATTGGCGGACTACCCCTTTGGCGATAATTATTGAATAGGAAGCTCATGCAACCCTGCCACACCATAGCTCTGAACAATTCAAGTAAGATAAATACATTTCATCATATGCTGATTAATTAAGAGGAAAAGGGAAATAGAAAAGTAGCAATATATGTCCAGTAACAAAGTATGGTACATTTGAAGTCTTAGATAAGCTTTTATTTCAGTATACTCACAATGTCTTCAAAAATTTCAAAAGAACTTGGAAATAGTAAAATTAATTTATCAAGTTTTCAAGAGGCTTCCAAATGGAGTCTCTTTTGTGCTTCTTTAGGATATCATTGAGGTTTAGTCATTGTCCTTGACACTCCTTAAGAATAAGACACTGCAACGCAAAAGAAATAAAATGGGGGGAGGGGGGTAAGGCAGCTTATTAATCACATCTTCCAAATGTTGTAAAAATGGGAGCTTGGTGCACTAAGTACAAGCTTTTTAAGATTGAGATTGGGTCTTCGTGTAATGACAAGTGCCTTCCACCAAGTGCAACAAGTTACGGGTTCGAGTAAGGAATTAACCTCTCTAAAAATTGAAGGTAAGATTGTCTACCAATCACCTCTCACAAACCCCACAAAAGTGGGAGCTTTGATATGGCATTCTTTTTATGTCATATATATCCAATTGTTTGAATTATCATTTGGGAGGAGGGCAACACACTATACTTGTAACTTACATATGATGCATATTGACCTAGCCTAGGTACAGGTATGACATGATACTACGGGGTACAGGGATATGGCATTTTTTGAAAAACTAGGATATAGCACGTTGGGGATATGGCAATTAATTAATTAATATATATTTTTAGGTGTATTCTATATAGTTTGATTCATATTGTATATTTATTTTGATTTAGAACTATAAAAATATTTGAAAATATTCTAACATTTTAAGAAAATTAATAAATTATAATATACATGGATACAGGGTAAAATAAAATGTAAGTACACTGTTAATTGAACCAATTTTACAAGTGTTAAACATTATAAAACTGTTAATACAAAATTGTAAAACTGTTAATGTTAATTTGTTAATCTTCACAGGGGGAAAAAACAATAGTAATAGGTTGTGGTCCTAGAATTTTTCATACTTAAAAGGAAAAAGTATCATATGAATATGGGGTGGAATAATTCGTGATCTTAGAATTTTTAATACTTCAAAGAAAAAAGGGTGTTGTCATTTAGTTAGGGCCTAGGGGTGTAATTATTCAGCCAATAAAAAGGGCCTAGGGGTAAATACAGGTCGAGAGAGATGAGACTGAGAGAGTCCAAGAGTTGCTTGACAATACAGCAAAGGAAGAGCACTGCCATACCTCACAGAGCAGTGCCAACGAGCCAAGTTCAGCATCAATGAGTTGCGTATCGAAAAGCGATGAGAAATCTCCGACATTCCAAAGCAAGAAAGAGATAGATTGTGCTGGATTGTAAAAAATCTCCCCTTTTTTTTCAATTTTTTCTCCTCCGTGTCCAAGCCGTGTCCAAGATGAATCCAAATTAAAATAAAAAATAAAAAATTCCTTCAACATGGATGTACCTGTGTCAGATACTTATCAGATGTGGGTATCTTAGATATTGACTTGATGCTTCAGATACATTACCTTGAGACTTCAGATAATTCCATATAAAAAATAGTTACTCTGGAAGTTGACAACTATGCATCCATGTTATGTGGCTATTCACTAACCTTAAACTAAATATACAACCTGACATAGGTCCCAAATTAGAGGGCTCATACATCTTTGTAGGATGCAACTTTTTAGCATGACACAAGGGACTTCTGCTTACCCAAAGAAAGGGAAACAAATTTGAAAATAGTACAAGGAACTTCTCTTATATTAAGATTGCCATAATGTGATTTGCAGGTACTGGACAAGTCTTCCTCTTTTTGCAATAGAAGTTGACTCACTAAAACAACTTTGAATCAGTTATTTAAATTAGATAACAAGTCCCCTTATAGGGCCATTTGAATCCTCCAATGTTGCAGGTTTCTCAACAAAGCCTTGCTGTCCCCAGATGGTTCAAATGAAGAAGGCAAGGTTTGTTCTGTCAGTGACATTGAAGAAGCAAAGACTGTTCTTAGGCTTGTTCCAATATGGGTTACGAGCTTGGGATATGCTGTTGTGGATGCTCAGATCTCAACTTTCTTTACCAAGCAAGGTGCTACCATGGACAGAACAATTTTTCCTGGCTTTGAGATACCTGCTGCTTCACTACAGTCCTTTGTCGGCCTGTCCATTATTCTCGTCATTCCCATATATGATCGCATCTTTGTTCCCATAGCAAGAGCTTTTACTAGAAAACCCTCTGGCATCACGATGTTACAGAGAATTGGAATTGGGATGCTTTTCTCTGCCATTTGCATTGTAGTTGCAGCTCTAGTTGAAATGAAAAGGCTCAAAACTGCTAAAGAATATGAGCTAGTTGATATGCCAGATGTGACTATTCCAATGAGTGTGTGGTGGCTGCTTCCTCAGTATATCATGTCAGGAATTGCTGATGTTTTCACAATGGTTGGGCTACAAGAATTCTTCTATGATCAGGTCCCAATTGAATTAAGAAGTGTGGGTCTTGCCCTCTATCTCAGTATTTTTGGGGTCGGGAATTTTTTAAGTAGCTTTCTCGTCTCTGTCATTGAAGAAGCGACTGGCAGGGATGGAAAAAATAGTTGGTTTGCTGATAATCTTAATCAGGCACATCTTGATTACTTCTATTGGCTACTTGCTGGACTCAGTACAGTAGCATTGGGTGCATATGTATATTTCGCAAAATCTTACATTTATAATAGGAAAAGTACAACATAGGTACAGTCATCTCGTTTTCACTTCAAAGTTCAAATTGTAGCAAGTAGTAAGCAAATAATGGAAGGCTAATACATAAAAGTGTTCATCAAAAAAAAAAAAAAAAAAAAAAAAAAAAAAAAGTGAAGTGTGCTATCATATTGTTGCTGTTTAATCATTATACATGGTAAGTAGCATATGGGATGTGAGGCTTGTCTAGAGAGGTCAGCCAAGTATATCTATTTGCAATATTTTATCCTTTTCCTAAATGTATTTGTAAATATATTTCACAATCATCATTTTATATAATATTAGAGCATTGCCAATTAACTTTGCCAATCTTTTGTTGTCCCATGTCAAGCACATGTTTCCAATTAATGCCTTTAATTCTCAACTCTTCTTCCAACCATTCCTCTCCCATTTTGACTCTTTTCTTCCCTTCATAATTCCTCAACTTCTG
Organism: Notholithocarpus densiflorus; assembly: GCA_030021035.2. Lineage (NCBI taxonomy): Eukaryota > Viridiplantae > Streptophyta > Magnoliopsida > Fagales > Fagaceae > Notholithocarpus > Notholithocarpus densiflorus. The sequence continues at coordinate 9,234,123 of JARYZH020000007.1, forward strand.
GTAAAGAGGGGCCTGTTCATGACGTTCAGTGGTCTTATCCTGGTTTATAATTTTCTGTTGTTTTGGGATGTATCTTTTTTCTCTGTTAGATTAAAATTTTCAGAGAAACAACTGTCCAATAAGCAGATATGGTGAACCTAGTGACGATATCTTGAGTTTATGTTGTATATTTTTAAAACCACCATGTCTGGTGTGCTGGTGATTAGTAGATTTTCACTGCCTTTCAATGGTCTATCTCTTGGTTAAATTATGATCTTGTTCGGGATTTTTTATTGAGATTTTCTAAAAAAATTTCATAGTCCTCCTGGTAGGATAAAATAAAGTCATAGAGCTCTGGATTGAGAAAATGCAGGATTTTTATTTTTTAATTGTATTTTATTATGATTTTTTTTATTTAAATTCTAGTGGGGCAAAGATGATATCTGGAGTGAGGCACCTCCACTGGTGGATCCTCATTTATTAAGCACATGCCATGTATCTGTTAATGGTTAACTATAGTCAAGGCAATGACCAAGGTTATGAACTCTCTGGAAGGATTTTCCTTTTCTTGATTTTGGATGCGTATTGTTGTGCATATGTTTGTATCGTTATGTTCTGTTTTTCAGCTGTTATTGATCTTCTTTTTCAATTATTGGCACAATTATTGTACCCCTTAACTAATTATACTTATGCCCGCTAAGGCAACTGTGTTTGACAAGAAGTGCAATCCTCTACTTGAGCTCAGAATGGGGTCCTTACAATACTATCCAGTGGAACCCAAAAGGGAAATGTGAAAAGAAAGATTACGTGTACTTCTTCAGAATATCAAATTTATATATTTTTCAGATTTAAGAAATGATCATTCTTCCTTTTAATATATGTATTTATCAAGAATTGAAAAATACTTTTTACGTTAGTGGCCTTAACTCTCTGGTTTGCAGTTCTATGTTTGGCAGGTTTTGGTAGCTTACCTGGTGACATGGTATGTAATTTTAGATGCTTTTGCTTTCTTTTCTTGCCCTTTTGTAGGTTGTGATAAAAATTAGTTTGATTTGATTCTTCCCATGACTTGTGACCCTTTTTCTTCTAAAATAACATAATGTTCCATGATATCTTCTTCTTACTTTTTTATTTTTCAAACAATTTCCACAATATTTTCCCTGGGCTGAGAAAAATTCTAAAATAGAATTCTTAATATTGACCAACGTAATCAGTTATATTGATAGGAAATGTGATTGGTCAATAACTGTATGTTTATTCATTTATTTGTTTATTTTTTGGGGGTTGTATTGCCAGAAATTTATGATGCTTAAACTTCAAGGTCAGCACTCAAGCATTTGTTCTAAGCCTTGTGATTGCCTGTAGAAAGAACTCAAACAAGTCCTTTTGTGATTTGAAAGGAAACCTTGTATTATTTCTACTTTTAAAGCCTCATAAGGATGTCTTAGAATACATACATACATACATATATATATATATATATATATTTTTCATACTATACTTTGGTGTTTTATGTACATGCAATCCTCTAGGTGGATGGGATTCAGTATGATGATCTGATCCTTAGACACTTATTGCAATTGAATCATTTTGTGATTTTCTTGTTCTTATTGAAGGATTAAATTTTTCCACCACAATGGATCACTATACTTCAAGATGTTTGACAAGTTTAATCAGATCAGTGTTGATTGCGACCCTTTAGATGTTTTTGCATCATTCAGCTTATACTCCATTGATTTTTCAAGGGAACCATCTGTACAGGCTGATTGGAAACCAGAGTCACCTGAAAGGTTTGCTGAAATTGTTGAACTCATCAAAGGTTTCCTAAATCCATTATATACAATTTATATACCTGAGCATGGACTGTGAGGCTTCTGTGTGGGTCTCCCTGTAGTTGACCCTTCTTGAACAGGTCTAAGCATATACTGGTTCTTGAGCGAGAGTTTGTCTTGCAATTTCTCAAAACAATTTTGAGGCAGTCAAAGTAATTAACATTAAGAGTGTGACTTTGTTTATGATGTTACTGTCATGCTTTGTAAGTTTTAATGGGAAATATAGTGATAAAAGGGAAACAAGGGGATGCCCCTGTTTTGGAAGATGTGGAACATTAGATGATAGGTAATGGATGTAGTTCTTTTTGGTAATAGCAAAGTTGGTATTTAATGTTTATTTTTTTTTGGATAATTTAATAGTTGGGGGAGGGGAGATTTGAACACTGAATGTCTCCTTTGAAAATACTTGGAGGGGCTAACCAACTTACTTGGAGGGGCTAACCAACTACAAGGCTTTTGGTGGTATTTAAATGATTTCAAACTAGAGCTGCATTGATAAATGGTTTTCCATCTGAGGTTGTGTTGTCATCTGGTTCATGTTATAAATTACTTATGTCTGTGGTTGTCTTGCTTCTCGTTGTCACTAAATCATGCACAGCTTCTGTTTAGTCATGTTGTTTAAACTTTAAAGGGATATTAAGCAAAATGAGATTGAAGGTGATAGAACTTGTCTCTCACTCGAAAGAGTCAAAGTGGAACCATCGGCCCTGATTGTTGCATAGCCATCATGATGACCAATTCTTCCCTCCATTGCCCAAGAGCTGTTGTGCTGGCTCCAAAGGAGCTAGACCATTGTGACCAAGCACAATTCTGATATGGTTTTTCCCCCCCTTTGATTCATCTAAATCTATATCATCATTTTCTTTCCATTATTTCTTAAAAAAATATGCATATAAATATTAATATATGCAATAATGCATTATACCTTTACTAATTTTAAAAACTAATTATAACTTATTAATTATGATATGACCATCACTTTCCACTACCATGACTTTACACATTTTTGAACCTAAATGTAACTTATAATAGAAAATATATGTAATACAAATACCTTGATCAGAGATACTATTTATTTATATTTAGTTTATACCCACCTGAAAAAAATCTCATTCCACCATTATATTCATATCCTTACGGAATACAAAAGAATGCTAGAATTACGAAGTATGGATCCAGCTGTGATACCGACTCCACTGGCTCCCACCAGTAAGAGGCTCAATCCCCAGCCCGGTGGCAGTAAGAACGCAATTCTTTTTTTCTTTTTCCTTTTTAGAGTTACCCAATTGGGGAAAACAATGAACTCAGAAGATGTTATTATGTATCAATTTCAAAGTCACAGATTTTTGTCTCTTTTTCTTAATGATTTGAAGGCTACCTTACCATTGTAAGGATAGACGCAGCTTCTTAATCTTAAATAGATGAGCAGTTGAGTGAATGAAGAAGAGATTGAAGCTTAAGCTTGACATATATAGAAAGAAGAAAGCAATCTATTTTTTTCTCTTCCTTAATTTATTCTCATTCTTATCCAATTATCATCTTTGAAGGTTTCTTTTTTTGGGTCTTTCTTCTTCTTCTCCTCCTCTATTATCATTCTTACGCATGCAATTTCATCTTCAAAAATAAGATTTTGTAAGATCAAGTACCTATGTATATATTTTTAATAGCATTCTTTTGTATTTCATTTTTTCGTCACTTTTGCCCATTGCTAGCTGCCTTTTGGTTTTGGGACTACGCCTACGGTTGTACTCATAGTTGTCAGTATCGTACGATACGCGATATATATCGTGTGTAAAAAGTTTCGTATCGTATCGGCGTATCATAAGTGTTCATGAATCGTACGATACAGTGTGCGTAACGTATGAATCGTATTGTATCGTAAAATCATACGTATCGTAAGATACATAGACAAATGCTTTAAAATGAGATTTTTTTAATTAAAATTTGTACTTTTATTTGAATCTAACAAGTTATTAGACTTGTTTTTAACATAAAATTATTAATTTACTTAATTTAGCCAACTAAAATAACATATTCATAATTTTTTTTCCTCTCTCTCCTACAATTGGACTACACAGTACACACTTACACTTCACTTTAATATTTACAAATTTATTTTATATACTATGAATAAAATATTAATTGACAACATAAATTTTTATTTTTATCATTGTTGTTATAAGTCCAAGAAACTAGAATGCCAAAAAAAAATTTATAAAATAAAAAGAACAAGAAGATATAGTAAATGTTAATGACGAATGATGATGAAGAAAATTTTAATGAAGAAATAAGTTTGCAAAATTATAAACATGATGATAGAATTGGCTTAAATAAGGTTGATTAGGCAATATGATGAAAATAAATTATTATTTTTGGGTCATTTGCAATATATTATCACTTTTGAATTTAAGTAATTTGAATGTGTATGTTATAAATACATGCTAGTTTAATACTTTAATTTATTTAGTTAGCTTAGTAAATATTATTACATAAGTGATGAAAAAATTAGTCATTAGTTGAATATATTCAAAATTTATAATGAATATACCCTTTATATATGTATATTTATGATTTTTTATAGATTTTATTAAGTTTTTGTGTATCTTACGATATACAATACGATACGATACACGATATGGAAAAATTAAAAATCGATTCACGATACGATTTACATTTTGAAAACTATGGTTGTACCATCATTAAGCAATAACAATCAAAGTCTTAGTTTCAATATTAGTAAGGAATCAGTTTACTTTGGAGTGCGTACTACTAGAACTAGATGTTTCTAGGCAATACTTTTTGTGAACTTCATTATAACAAATTCAATTCTATATCACATGAATTGATTCTTTGTGTACCAAACTCCAAAATCATACCTAAATTGATTCACAATTGACTTCATAATCGGTTTAGCCAAAAATATAGTTTTAATCAAGTTTTAAATCAAGGGATTTCATTCAATTGAATATAAAATATAACCAAAGTATACTCAACCCAAAACATACACCCAACTCCAAGACCATACCCAATTGATAATTTTTTTAAAAAATAAAAAAAAAAAGAAGAGAGAGAGAGATAACAAAAGAGGCAAACAATTATCACAAAAAATCTTAGGTAACAAGTTGTTAGGTCTTCAAATTTTCTAACTTTCAAATGATTATCATAACAAATATTAAATGACAAGTTGTTATTGATGGGTAAAAAATAATGTCATTGTTTGGACCAGATTAGAAGTAATAATAGTTTGACACCTAAGATTTTGTTATGAAATTGTTAATGGACAAGTTCATGAACCTAAGGTTGAGGCTTGACTTGTATATATGTAATAAAATATAAAAATTAACTTTCTAAAATAAAAAAAATTATAGATAAGGTCATAATTATGACCTTATCTATAATTTTTTTTATAAGAAATATAAAATTATGTGTTTTTTGACTTATTCAATTGGTCATATAAATAATCTAATTCATGGTCAAAAGTTATGTGTGAATGCAAGGTTAATGAACTTTCTTTTTATAGAGCCATAAATGAAGAGTAGTTGTCTATCAAGTAAATATATGTAAGCATGTATTTTTTACAGTTAACCATGACTTTATATGAGAAAGAAATAATTTAATCAAAAGATGTGTGAACAAGCTTCAGCTTAATGAAAAAAAAATGATGTAGTAAGGATGAACATGTTTTTTTAGCTTGGTGATAAAATTGAGCCTGGCTCATGTTCAAAATATAATTTTAAATAAGTTCATCAAAAACAAATATAATTTTAAATAAACCAATCTTGAAATTTTGATAAATATCTCAGTTTGGATCAATTACAACCCAATGCAATAAATACGTACCCATGTTGTGAACCCCTCATTCAGCCACAAATGAGTCCACCATTCCATCGTTACAAGATTGCCAAACCATTGATGTGCTAGTTCATGGGCTACGACGATCACAACCTAGATAAAAAATGATAATAATTAAACATTTTGTGTAGAATAGCTCCAAACTATATTAGCCAAAAATTAATAATAATTAACCATTTGGAAGAACATTGGACATCAAATTATCCCATTGCACATTAGGTGGTGTATAGAACGTCTCCACTGTGCAAAATTATAATTATGAGCTTGTTTGTCACATATATGCATATAGATAGCTCTTTACAATTCATTTAAATTAGTCGCTAACCCGTGCGATGCATGGGATGATTAAATAAAAATTAAAAGTATTTATTTTGCTTAAAGGTCTATGACTTGACTTAAAAAAATGTATAACTTGAAAATGAATGAAAATAAGTAATTTTTTGTCCAATATAATGGTTTAGAAAAATTATTTTTCTTTCATATTATTGGTTCCACATAACACATCCCGACGTGAGCTATTCTATGGTGATGACTTCACACAATACCCAACTGCAATTAAATCTACTATCCATCACGAATCTAATCTATGTTATCTTGATAGTACATTTACAAATTGCATTTTCATATCCTCCATCATTTAGAAGGTAACTGAAGTAATATTTATATGTAATGTATAAATTTTATCCTTTTATAATATAAAATTATTAAAATAATTAAAATAAAATCTAATCTTCTAGAAATTTTTTGAAATAGAATTTTAAATTTCTTAAAACTTAGTTAATAGAGTTTCTATTTTATCTAAAAGTGAACTATCACAATTAATGAGAATTTAACCATTTTTTGCAAAGAGAAGATAACCATAAGTCCAATTTTTATTTTACAGTATAGGATGTTATAGTTAGATCCGTATCATGTAGGGCTATACAGGCATTGCCCGCCATCGACGAAACCGGCCGGAGCCGAACCGATCCACCCGCCTCAAACCTCCACCGCAGGTGTTAGGCATGGTGGTCGGCAGCGATTTTCAAGCACCGAAGTCCGCCAGTACGGTTGTCGGCGAAGGTTTTTGGATTCCGATGAACACCGAACCGAACCGATTTGCTTATATATACACAAAACTTGAGATTTCTACCCCCTTCAAGTCAGATCTAAGATTTCCATCCCTACCCACAACACAAAACCCACCACCGTTTTAGCTTTTTATCTTCAAGCCACCTCTGCTTTTGCTGCCACGGTGCCACCCAGGTCAGATCTTCAAGGTATTGTCTCTGCCTCCATTGCCTGGTGGTTGATTAGACTTCGCAGGTGAGTAAATCAATGGTTAGTCCCAAGAATCTTCAGCTTGTTTGGGTTTTAATATTTGGGTTTGTAGTGGGTTTTGAATCTTTTGATTTGAGTTTTGATTTGTGTTTTGAATCTTTTGATCTAAGTTTTGATTTGTGGTTTGAATCCTTGAGTTTTCTGGGTTTGATTTTGGTTTTAGATCTCTCTTCCTCTATGTGTGTGTGATAGACAGGTGGACACCGACCACTGCACCGACTGGAACCGCCACTGATGTTGTCGGAGAACCGTTCCTAAGGGGCGGCGGCAGCTTGGGATTTTAGGAAACCGAAGTTTCCGGTGCGGTGCAGAAACGGCCACAAAAACCGGCCGCACCGCATCGTGTACAGCCCTAGTATCATGTGTAATACGTTAGTCTATTATGATAATTCCAAATAATATCCTAATACCTATCTATATGAGTTTTCTTTTTTAATGATGCCATAAAGGATGGAATTTAATAGAAGTCATTTAAGATTTAACGTATCCAATATATATATATATTTATATATTTTTAAATGTAATTTCAAAAGTCTTTTAATTGTAAAATTTTTTAATCATAAAATAGACTCTATCTAAACTCTAAAGGAAAGCATTCAGAATGATCACATCATTGATACCGTATCATGATGGTTGCAAGTAGCAATATTATTATTCATGATTAATAGATGAATAATAAAACTGTGAAATAACAATTTAACAATTCAAATACTAAGTTTAAACTACAACAACACATATACAGTAGACTCCAAATATTGGAACATACTTCTTCTGTCATTTTCATTATTCAATCAAAACCAAAATTTCAAAGATAATTCCAATTCAATTAAACCCAATACATACATACACATGAATGTAAAGAATTCCAAAAATAAAAACAACAATCTCCAAAAGCCTTTGCCTAATACAGTCACTATTTATTTTTATTTTTATTTTTCAGATTGTGCGTTCTTTAGTTCTTTTTCCTTTTATGTTTCATCAAACTTTTTCTAATTGACCAAACTATCTCTCATATATGTTAACATTAAACTTGATAAGAAAACTTTACATACCTTTTGTTTTGAAGGCACTCCAAGAACAAAAAACAATGCAAGAGACTGTATAGCAGAGTGATGTTGAAAGTGTAGAATGATATAGGAATGAAAAGCTGAGTTGAAATTGTAACAAATAATCCCTAAAAAAAAACTATTTATAATATAATATAGGGATATGGATTCCTAATCAAATTTGGTTAGGGTTATGGATTCCTAATCAAATTTGGTTATATAATTTTTTTTTTTTTTTTATCTCTAACACTTCCATCTACTTAAAGAATTTTTGTGATAAGCTAGAAAGGAGAAGAAAAAGAAAAAGAAAAAGAAAAAAAAGAAGTATTGTACAGTCCTCGTTAGAAAATGGGAAAGAATGAAAATTGAAAAGCATATATTATTTTCTTTTTTTATTCAAGTAACCCATCAAAATGGTATTCTAGATTTCTAGTTCTAGTCAATAATAGATTTAAATTATAATATGGCACCGGCTCTGCATCTGTACAAGTGGCAGAAATATAGAGGTGAAAGGTGGCAGTGGACCTAAGGTGCATTGTTGGAGAGCAAGAGTGCGTTACAGCTGCAATATTGGAGAGGTTGACCTATTTGGTATTTGATAATGATAATATATAGTATATTCATATGGGTAGGCATGAATGATTGAGAGACGTTTAGGTGGGGGTAGAAGAAGAAGACAGTTCTGGAAAGGAGAAAACTGAGGTAGGTTTTGTGGACTCTAAGAGGTGATGGGATTTGGAAGTATTGTACTCTTGTTGAACCTTAAAAAGTTTTTCCATGAGTCGGGCCCAGGGAATCATTCTAGAATGTGGATGATGACGAAGAGCTCCACATGTTTAAATTCTTAGAATAAGGAAAAATTATGTGTAAAATACATTCATATATTTGTCCATTTATTTTTGGAAATATACATACATATATAAATATATATACGAGATAGAGTTATTGTTGGTTTGTAAACATCATAGCATGGTAAGTCAGTCAATGGCTTTATTGTATTGTATCCTGTTATAAACAGAATGTTTATTGGATACTTTACTATCATGGGCTCTTCAATGTCTTCCTTGTTTATGTAAGCATAAATTAATAACTTAATGGGCTAGTAATTGTAATTTTGAAAGCACCTGTTCTCATCTCTTGCCTTGCCCTATAGCCCTTGTAAGCCTCTGCACCTCTACTTTTGTGTAATGAAATGAAGCTGAAATGAACTGCTTCTGATTTATATGTAAACTTCTTAAAAATAAAAGAATAGGAATGCCTCTTGATTTTAATTCTATTGTTTACTAGCTAGGCTAAAGCCTTCTTATTCACTTCTCATTGTAGTCCCAGAATGACTTGTCAAAAGGTAAATTTGATTGTTCTTGTATTAGATCATATTAATAACTTTTATTAAAGTAATGAATGAAGCTCGTTGTGAAAGGAAGGAAGACTTCTCCCATATGACTGAATAATTTCTTTTGTTAGACATTTACTGTTCTTAACAAACACGCAACAAACCATAAGTTCTTGCCTATCATATTAATAATCTTTGATCCATTAGAAAAGTTATAAAAAAATATGAGGAATTAACTCAAGTTTCACTTACCAAAAGGGAACATTGTTACTCCTCATAAGAGCAAGTACATGTGTCGCATACAACAAATGCCAGCATAAATTTTCTATGTGCTTAGCAATAGCAGCATGGGCATGGCTGTCTCTCTCTCTCTCTCTCACTCTCTAAATTTATCCCTCTTTATGAGACATTCTTGTAATTTACAGTTTTGTGTGTGTTGAGAATCAATGTTAATTACAGTTGATAGTTGAATTTGGGTTTTTATTTTTTTTGTGTTGCTAAATAGTTGAATTTGTATTTACTCCTTCATTTGTAGGCTCCTTTTATGTGTGCAGCTTCTAAGACATATTGTTAGCTTTCATTATTATATAAACTAACGCAAGTAGTGGGCTTGACTCTCCATCTTGAACCTGGATCGAAAAGCTAAGCTCATCAAAATACCACAGTTGGCAAAGTGATAAAAGCAACCTCAATGAAAATAATACTCTGTTGGACACTAAACAATGTGAAAATAATATCATTTTTTATATGGTTATCGTGTCGATAAGGGTACTTTGAAGTTTCTTGGTTAGATGTGTAATGCAACTTGACCTTTTAGATGAGAATGTCTCTTTTGGTCCATTTCTATGTGGCTTTTGTTTTGTTCAATTTTTATGGCCCCAGACTACGTGCTAAATGGACTTTCCGAAAGAGGATTCCTATTCGGCCCAATAGGGTGAGCAGCAGAAAATGGTAACAGTCTTGGGTCAAATACGAAGTAAAAGTAATATATTGTCAAGGCCCAAACTGAAGATTATGCTAAAAAATGAATATAGACCCAAACAGAACCAGCTGAAATCTATAACTCAAAAAGCATAATCGATTGTTTGTATGAATTGCTTAGAGAAGTCTCAAATTATTTCTATCTTATTCTACAGACTACAGATATCAAAAATGTTTATCTCAAAAAAAAAAAAAACAAAAAATGTTTACTTGGACCTCAACTTGCACTAAACTTTAATTTTGACTTTTGGTACACTAACACATTCATTTTATTATGTACTTTAAAAATCTTAGGACTTTTTTTGTTGTTGAAATAAATAGATGTAGCCCCATTCCTAATGGATTGACCTCCAAATAACATATCCAAATTATAAAAAATCCCTCCGAAATTTACACCTTTCAGAGAGGCGCAAAAACGAAAGTCTATGAGATTTCTTTTGTAACTGGATAACCAGCTCTAAAACAAAATAAATACTCGTTATAACGAAATGAAATTCTATTATCTATTATCTATAACACTATCTCTAACTAACCTATAAAATAATTATCTATAACTATAAATAAATAGAAATAGAATACATGTTTAGTTTATTATTATTATTATATAAACTATCAAAAAAAGATATACAAATTTCTAATAGATTAGATATAAGATAAAATCTCAAAGACTCCAACAATTCAATATATTATTCATTAAATACATGTATACAATGTTATATTTGTTATTTTTCAATTGCAAGGACCTGGATGAGAAGAAACTCTCATGTCCAGTTCTGTAGTAGAGATGGAATTGAAAAGAACCATCAACTATAACCCCAAAAGAACTAGAATTTGTAAACAACATAAAGGAAGAATGAAAGGAATATCTTATCGAGGTAATTGTATTTGCTTTGGTAGATATGCTCTTTAGGCACTTAAACCTGTGTGGATCATGTCTAGGAGTGTTATGACGAATTTGATTGGGAAGTACAATGACTGAGAATGTTGTTATGTTTGAGCTTAGCTTATTTAAGAATTGAGTTTAAACTTAAGCTTGAATTAGGCTAAAAGCCAATATATATAAGTTTTTTTTCCAAGTTAATTCCAAATTGTTCATGAATAGCTTGCTTCATAAATTGTTCAACATTAAAACAAATATGGAAATTATAACATTAGGCTTTTTTTTTTTTTTTTTAATTTTTTAATATTGAAATTATAAAACAAGGATTAGACCATTCACATGTGCAAAATTTCTTATATATTTTAGCATAATAATCTTTTTGTTTATTTTACTTAACCACTTTTCAAAACACCAACATTAGATTATCTATTCTAAACTATACTTCATTAAAAGATCAATTTTAAATTATTATTTTTTTATTTTTCACACATATACTATCCACTCTTTTCCTTCATTTTCGGGGAAACATAAATAAAGAATAAAAAATTGAAACAAACAAACAACCATGTTTGTGTATATTTACACAAATACTATAGCAAAAATGCATTTTGCAAAATTGACGCATAAGCTGATGTAGTAGGTATTTTTTAAGATTGATTGAACAGAATTTGGCCCTTACACTATTTTATAACATCTTAATAAGATTACTATTGTTATACTTAAATCCAAACACCCATGTTTAAAAATTTAAGAAAAGAAAAATACATACTAATGTTATATATGATATGACAGCTTATGGGGATAGTTTAACAAAGTTTCTCTTCAAACTAATCTGGAGAAAAATTCTTTAAAGTTTAAACTTCTCATATATTTATTTTTTGAGTGTGAATTTTGAAAATCTAACAATTGAGTTTCATGTTTCTTATGTTCTTAATATATATATCAAATTTCATTCAAATCGGATGTTATTTACTATTTGATCAATAAACTTTTTTTTATACATATTTTTAAATTACAAAAAGTTGAAATTTTAACATTTGTTTAATGATATAGAAATTAATAATTGATCTTCATGAAATTTTGCAAGCAAGAAGATAAAATTTAACGGTTATATTTTCAAAATTCACACTTAATATAAAGATATATGAAAATTTGTTTGGTTTAGTTTATTTCCTTTGTAGGAAAAAGTCTAGAATCATAAAACTTTTCACAACTTTTTTTCATAAATATAACTTGATAGAGTGTGATCGGTGAAAAAAAAAAAAAAAAAAAAGTTTATGCTTAAGTAATAGCTAGCCAGTATGCGTGAGATTTCAGAGTAAGTGAGTTGATGCGTAACTACTACTTTTGTCCTTTTGTAGATTTGGTTAAATACTAACGTTAAAAATTCAAAATGGGGGACCACGTCCGTACCCCACAGACACACAGTGACATGTATGTACGACGAATATTAGTTAGTTATAGTTCTCGTCTAGAAGAGGTGGGTGATGTCATGTGCTTTCTAGACTTCCACAATGCCATTCTATATATGCTATCTATTCTAACCAATATTTTCAAACCTTGAATGGTTTGTTTCTCAAAAAAAAAAAAAAATTTTCAAACTTGGTAGACCGTGGCGTTGGACATAAATTTGAACACAAGATAAGATCTTATTCGCACGCTACGCGTGAACTGCGATATTTTCTATCGGTTGGTGTGTGAACTGAATCATCACATATTTGAATTAGTCCTCATCTAGAAGACTATTTTATAATCTATTATATGTATCTTGTATACGTGCAGCTCCACTAGCTAGCAAATAATTGAATTAACTGTTCTTTTACTAACATATATTTGCATATTTGTTAACGTGCAATTGAATCCAATCACTACTTGTTATGGATCTATGGTCTGTTAAAGCGTGTGGTCTTAAACTTTTTTAAAAATTAATTCATAATTCCTAACATTATTGTTTGACTAAGCCTCCGTTTGGATACTAATGAAAAATAAAAATTATTTCACTATTCAGCTTATTTTTGCTACTATTCATGAGCCCTACTGCACTTTTTGATATATTTCATAGGTCTCACTGTACTATTTCAGTAAATTTTTACTTTTATTTATAGTACTTTCAGCAATAAGTTTTCAGTTTCAGCAAAATAAGTAGTATCTAAACAGACCCTAAGTGCAAAATAAAAGGAGAATAGAATCGAAGTTGGAAGGAAAAGAATGGGAAGAAAAAAGAAAGGATGATTCAATCTACACATAAGTAGTTTATGAATAGAGAGTAATCAAAATGATATTTTGTTTAATGTATACAATCAAAGAGATATTTAGAATATAATCTTTCTATTTTGTTGTGAAACATAGTTTTGATACTATTTACTAAGAAATAAATATCATCAATTTAAGAAGTTTTATGTGTCTCTTGAGGATTCAAAGTTGAGCAAATAATAAGCTATTCCACTACATGCGCATTAAACCAATTATTTAATTCTCATAACTGAGAATATATTGCAATGTTGAAAATATCTAATGGATAACATTGCTCAATTATAAATTATTTTATTTATTTATTTATAATTTGATAGTTACAATGGAAGAGTGCGAATTTGAATCTCAAATATTTTCGTTGAATTATGAAGTAATCAATCATAAGTAGGATTTTGAAGACATTCTAACAAGGTGGAATGTTAGTCATAGAGTAGTAATAAACTGAAACAGTTGAGAAGAATATAACAATAATTTACTCAATTCTTGTGCTTTTAAGATTACATTAAATTATTTGATGACGGTTTATTAATTATAAGGATATAATAATAATTTTATATAGAAAGTATCATATTTTTTTGTTTCCTCACTTATTATATTATTTTATTGTTGTGGTGGGCAAAAAGTGAGTAAGGTTTATGGCAGGTACAAACTTGCTGCTTTTGCTCACACAATTAATTTTTGAGAGATGGGATGCCCAATCAACCTTAAATGCCCTTAACAAGATGAAAATACTTAAGTTGGTGTGCTAGAATTAATTCCACACATAGACAGAAAGTCTTTTATAAGGAACAGTCTTGAAATGCATATATAGGGGTCCTCGGGTTTAGTTCGAGATAGAGGTTACAAGTAGTTTTAAGTCTCCCGCCCCTCCTTTTGATCCAGGGGCTTCTTGGCTTTATATATTCAGCCAAGATGTATCTGAGCCCTACATTTGAAAGGTCAGGATTGGATTTCATTGATACTTGTCTCATCAAGGCCTTACTAGAAGGTTTCTACACTGACGTATGAGCTAGGTGGACACTGTTCAAATGTCATTTCCTCATTAATGCGGCCAGCTAAGTGGTTGCAGTGTATTAAATGCAGAGGTGATGGTTGCTTTATCCATCCTCTTTCCTTTCTTCCCCGCTTAGTGACAAATTTTTCTCTTCGCCCTCGATTTGTGCCCGACAACCTTTAGCCTTGGTTCTCGGCTTTTAGAGGTCAGGTTGGCATCCTCGGAGTCCTCATCCAATGTTGTCTTTTTTGCACTTACATAAGGTTACTTGTATTTTTCCGAGGACATTCTACTGGTGCTCACCTAGGTTTGTCTCCTCGGCTTTGTTTCTAATCCCTCTATTTGTATTCTCGGATCCTCGTCCCCTCACAATTGTGTATGTGAAAATATATCTATACTCTATAGTCTTTAATGTTGTGATAAGTTACCAAGCCAAAAGTTTAAATTGTTGGTAAAAAATGCATTTTAGGCCTCTAATACGACTTATTACTAATTTTAATCAATTAATGATTCAAGATTAGGTTCAGGCAGTTAATTAACTTAAGCACAATATTAATCTTGGATAATCAAGCACAAGAAACACATCACATGAACAACTCACACATAAAGAGACAATAATTTGCTCACGGAGTGGAAACCGAATAGATAAAAACACTTCAAGGCAAAGCTCAACTCAACAAGTTTATTGCCGAAGCTTGTTGCAGTACATAAGTTACTCATGCGACTTTCTGTGCATGGGGTCAAACTAAGTATTTGAGTTCCCCATTATTGCTAGCAGATAAGACTTTTCCTTGTTCCTTCAATGTTACTTGATATTGCAAGTCGATCTGCAAACTATAAAACCAATTTTCGGTCACTCTTTAAGGCTTTTTAAATATTTCTCTATGGTCTAAATGAAACTCCAATACATAAGTGTTTGGTAGTAAACAACCTCTCAAGTATGGTCAATTGGAGAGGTAGAAAGAACTAGAAATAAAGGATTATCAAGGTTTTGCATTGCCGTCCTCATTCTTCTTAAATTATAAATTTTTGTATATATATATAATGGTGTAGGCTTTTGATATGATTGGCCACAAAATCTATATGTAATAATAATAATAATAATAATAATAATTGTGGGGACAAATAACCAAGATTCACGCATCTTGGGCCGTGGGCTCTGTCCGAGGAGGTCTCATGGGCCGAGCAATGTGGCAGCTATCAAAGCATTCTACTTTCGAAAGATTCGCACATAGGACCGGCGATTCCGTCCGAGGAGGGTATAGTCCTCGGATATAAAGTTTTCGGTTCAAGGAAGAATCCCAGTGGCTAAAGTAATCTTCCTGGAATCCCCTATGACAGAAACAAACTCGGTGAGCTTACTGGGAAGGAAAAGATCCCCGAAAATATCTAAAGAAAAGCTGCTACCACCACATTAAATACCCTGCAACTACTTTTCTGGCCGCATTTATGTGGAGAAGACCTCTGAACAGTGCTACCAAGACTATGACCTCTCACAGGGAGGCCAAAGAAAAAATCTGGTGGGATAAGTATCAAGGGGCACCTTAGATGAATGACAAGTGTAAGGATAGGATGCTTAGAAGATGATTATATAATGCCATTCCTCCTCCATTGGAGGAGGACGGATTTTGGAAAAAGGGAAGAGAGAGAAAAACAGAAGGAGAAAGGAAGATTTGTAACGTGAACAACACAACACAAGGGTTCCTCCTCGGACCTATATAAAACAGAATTATTCCAAGTTATTTTGGTGTGCTTTGGGCCTTCTAAACTGCTTCTTAGTTTGTCTTTGAGAATAGGAAAAACGAAGCCCTCACCATTCGAATCTAATTCTTAAGCCCACTCTCTACAAATACATGTTGCAGTGGACTTATTGGGCCCGGGTCTTGCGCGCTTTGGACTGGGGTGTACTAATTCGTTACACTACAATTGGCGCCGTCTGTGGGAAGAATTTGTATGATAGTGAGCGCGACGTTTCACCATGGTAGGATCAGGTCCCCACCCACAGGAATCCAGGGGCTCCCATCAACAAGACGCCTTCCATAATCTTGAGCGTAGGAGAGATAGGGAGGGTAGCCCACATACCACACAAACTAGCGGAAGTCATCCGCAAATGGGGAATCACTTTCCTCAGGAACGAAGTAACAGAGCCATGCAAAGGGAGATCGATGATTTGAAGCGGGAGCTACGCCATGCGCATCGACGACGAGCCCCTTCTAGTTCTGGTGTTTTCTCAAATGATGAAGATGATGTTACGTACAAACGCGACCCTAGGACACCGTCGAGCGAGCCTTTCCCCTATCACGGGGAAAACGTTCATAAGCGAAAGCGTAAGAGTCCACCTCTGAAGGGGCTGGAGAATGACGCCATGAACAAGGCGTTGAATCAAATTTCTAGGTCCCCCTTTACGCATCGCATCGAAAGGGCAGAGCTTCCTCGGCGATTCCATCAACCCACTTTCACCACTTATTACGGCTGAACGGATCCAGTAGAGCACGTGAGCCAATTCAACCAGAAGATGGCCGTCTATTCTAAGGACGAGGCCTTGATGTGTAAAGTCTTTCCTTCCAGTTTGGGGCCCGTGGCCATGAGGTGGTTCGATGGGTTGAGACCTAACTCCATAAGTTCCTTTAAGGAGCTTACGCAGGCTTTTGGTTCTCGTTTTATCACATGCAGTAGGGTGCCTCGCCCTTTGGATTCTTTACTGTCTTTGTCCATGCGGGAGGGGGAAATCCTGAAAACGTACTCGGACAGATATTGGGAGACGTATAACGAAATAGATGGTGATTTTGAGGACGTGGCCATCAGCACTTTTAAGGGCGGCTTGCCTACTGAGCATGGATTAAGGAAGTCTCTCACTGGTAAACCGGTCACCAGTGTGCGTCAGCTTATGGATCGAATAAGCAAATACAAAAGGGTTGAAGAGGACCAGCAGCAAGGAAAGGGTAAAACAAAGATTAACCCTCAGGAGCGTAGGGATTTCAGGTCGGACCGATTTAGTAACAATCGGCCACGGAGAGACTTTGTCGGGCAGTCAGATTCCTCCAACGCCCAAGCTGTCAACGCGGTATTCCGAGAGCCAGTCAGTAAGGTCTTGGAAAAAATTAAGAACGAGCCATTCTTTAAATGGCCGAACAAAATGGCGGGGAATGCGATGAGGCGCAACCAAAGCCTCTATTGTCAATATCACCAAGACCAAGGACATACAACCGAGGACTGCAGGAACTTGTGGGACCACTTAGATCAGCTGGTCCGAGAAGGAAGATTGAAGGACCTGTTGCATCCCAGCAGTCAAGCAGGGCAGACTGGGTTTGATTCCAGAAGAGGGGCGTCCTCGGGCCCACCCCTGGGAACGATAAACGTCATTTTTGCTGCCCCCGGAAGAACAGGGTCCTGTCCGTACAGAGTGATGTCTGTGGCTCAGTCGTTCGCCAATGACAGTAAGCACGAGCCAAAAAGAATCAAGATGGAAATAGAACCAGTTCTGGGTTTTTCGGAGGAAGATAAGGTCGGAACTATCCAACCTCACGATGATGCCTTGGTGATCACGCTCAGGATAGGAGGGTATGATGTGAAGAGGGTGCTGGTGGACCAAGGGAGTGCCGTGGAGGTAATGTATCCTGACCTGTTTAGAGGTCTGGGGCTAAGGTCCGAGGACCTAACTGCCTATGATTCCCCCCTGGTCAGCTTCGAGGGAAGGACCGTTATGCCAAAGGGTCAGATCAGGCTACCTGTGCAAGCCGGTCTTGAGGTAGTGGAGGTCGACTTTATCGTGGTGGATGTTTATTCTCCATATACCGCTATCGTGGGTAGACCTTGGCTTCACACACTGGGGGCTGTCTCCTCCACTTTGCATCAAAAGGTGAAATACCCTTCCGAGGGTCAGGTCAAAGAGATCGTCGGAAACCAGAACATGGCTAGACAATGCCTGGTAGCGGCCATATCACACCAACCTGAAGCTGAATCGCTGATGGCCGCGGAGGCAAGTTCATAGCAATTAAAATCTCTCGATTCGCCTATCAAGGAGATCCCCGAGGAGGCGATATGTGATGATTTAGAGAGGATCATTATAGGGAATGATCCGGAGAAGTACTTCCAAGTGGGGTCCCAGTTGCCGCCTCGCGAGAGGGAAGAGTTAATAGAATTCCTTAAGAGGAACGTCGATGTATTCGTCTGGAGCGCTTACGAGGCACCAGGGGTGGACCCCACCTTTATATGTCACCATTTGAATGTTAATCCATCCATTACTCCGAAAAAGCAACCACCTCGGCGCCCGTCCAAGGAGCATGCCGATGCCGTTAAAGAAGAGGTGAGCAAGCTTAAGCAAGCAGGAGCTATCAAGGAAGTGTTCTACCCTGAATGGCTGGCCAACACGGTGGTGGTAAAGAAAAAGAGTGGCAAGTGGCGAGTGTGCGTAGACTTTACTGATCTAAATAAGGCTTGTCCGAAGGATCCATTCCCCATGCCACGAATAGATCAGCTGGTGGACGCGACGGTGGGACACCCTCGAATGAGCTTCTTGGACGCCTTCCAAGGATATCACCAAATACCTTTAGCCTTGGAAGACCAGGAGAGGACTGCATTTGTCACCCCCATCGGAAACTACCATTACAAGGTGATGCCGTTTGGTCTAAAAAACGCAGGATCAACCTATCAGAGGATGATGACGAGAATGTTTGAGCTTCAGTTAGGAAAGAGCATTGAGGTCTACATAGACGATATGGTGGTCAAAAGCAAGGCGGTGTCCGAGCATGTTGATGACCTCGGAAGCATTTTCGAAATCTTGAGGAAGCACAAGTTGCGCCTAAATGCATCCAAGTGCACGTTTGGGGTGGGATCGGGCAAATTCCTGGGATACATGGTAACACACAGAGGAATCGAAGTCAATCCCGATCAAATTAGGGCTATTAACAACTTACACCCTCCTCGTAATCCTAAAGAGGTTCAGAAACTTACTGGAATGATTGCCGCTTTGAATCGTTTTATTTCTCGTTCAGCGTTCCTTTTCTTCCTTTCTGATCTGATTCACAACTTTCTTCAACACACCCCACACCTGCCGTCACAGGCAAGAATTCCAATGAACTATATTGCAAGTTGGTGACAAAGGTTGGAGAGAAGCCTATTTATAAACTTGCTAAAATATGGAAATGAAAATTGGAAACTTGAATTGTGCCAAGTGTATCAAATATAAGGATCAAATAATTTTTAGCAAAGGAAGACGAGATTAAAATAAGATGGAGAAACTTTTTTTTATTAAGTAAAAATTTCATTAGAAAAGGAAAAGGGACGGGCACAAAGAATGTGAACAGTCCCAAATCAAGGAATACAAATCACAAAGAGAGGAAAAATGAGAAATCAAGAAAGGACATCAAATGAATGCCACCTTGAGCACACATATAGTTGTACAAGGATCTCAAAATGTGCTCTTTAATTACAAAGGTAAGACACTCCACCCATCAAAGACCCTTCTATTTCATTCATACCACAAAATCCACATGACACAAAGAGGTGTGGCTTTCCACACGTAAGATAGTCGGTGTTGCAGAAAATGGCTTTGCCAGCACTCCAAAAGATCAAACAATGATTTGTGCATCACCCATACTAGTCTGAACAAAGCAAAGACAAAGGAACACATCTTTGTTGCCACAGAACAATGAAGTAACAGGTAATTAATAGATTCCCTACTTCTCTTACACATACAACACAAATCAACTGTGCTTTGTTCCTATATGTAAGTCTCACAGTGCTCTTCCCACACTTGTCAAATATCTTACTAGTGCTTTGGTTCTTATTATAAAGATTAATCAACCATATTAGATTTGTCACCCAAGAACTTCCTAACTAAAATCAGATTTCCATCATACCCCACTTTTCATTTTCATTGTTCTTTTCATCTCAACCTGTTGTATGAAGCTATGATTTCTATCTTAATAAAGTTATTAAGTTCCCCTTAATTCTATGTGTGGCTTCCTTTTGAAAGGTTTCATTCTTTGTGTGAATTACGGCATTAGAAAAATTTTTATTATTGAAAATCTACAAAAGCTATTTTAGTTCAAAAGGGTAGAGAGAATTTCCAGTGGAGCAGCTTTTTGTAAGTTTGCAACCTTATATATTCCTCCAAGAAAATTCCATACCAATGGGACCTCTTAAATCTTAACACCCCATAAACTAATGTACATCAAATTGGCCACCACAAGTTAGATTGCAATGGCCACTCTCAAGAAATTAGGACTTGAGCACTTGTGCTTGGCAATCTGAAGAGGATCTATAGAGCTTACCTCAACTAGTTGAATAAAATCAAAGAAATAATAAAAATAGACAGGATGTATGTTACACCATAAAATAGGTGTAGCCCTGCTCTAAGTCAGCACAAAGATAGCAAGCCTAACCTTCACGTCTGTGGGAATGTCATAATAGATAACCAAATCGACAGATGGAATGTCAAATCCTCTCATTGCCGCATTAGTGCAGATAACAATATTGCACTCTCCTACCATAAACTGATTTAAGGCTCCAACTCTGTTTGACTATCAAGAATAGTCACAAAATTTTATGGCAGCATATAAAAGGGAGAAGAAATTAAAGAATGAAAGAAATATATAAAGAAAGAGGTATCTGACATGCTTAAAAGCTGCAGATAGAAATTATTTTTTACTTTAGTTAAATTAATATAGATTACTTGGCTCATTCTACCACTAATTGGAATGGCCCTGAGACCAAGATGTCGAAGCATTATAGTAAGAAAGTGAGTTGCCTTAGAGTTATGAGTGAAAACCACTGATGTACATCCAGACATCTCTGTCAAAATATATGCAAGGTAGCAATCCTGTAAAACAATGAATATGAATATATGTACCAGGAACATACCAAAGACCATCATACAACAGCAGAAACTCCACTAAAGAAACTAAAATGCATATAATTAGATGAATACACCTTCAAAATGCATGCCATAATCACACTTTCTAAACTTCTGCTATGATACATCTCACTCTAAAACAATTGTCACTTGCACTGTGAGATGCACCCCTTTAGGTGGAACCACTAAAAACATCCTTCACATCTAATCACTTAACCAACTATAGAAGCCATTGACAAAATTCATTATTTGCTAGAGTTTCACTATATGCTAGAAGCCATTGACAAAATTCATTAGTGGCTAAATACAACTTATTTATGTCAATCCTAGAATTTCTGTATATTCAGAACCATTAATCGCCTGTAATATGGTTGTCACAATATTCAAAGAAGCAAAATTTTTGTTTGATAACATGGGAAACCTTTCTAAAGAAGAGCCCTTTGGACTCACCTCTAGCAAGTAAAACCTACAGACAATTGACCCCACCCGCTAAAACCAATTTCTTGGTGATCCAGGGGCATTCACCCTTGACGGGCTAAGTAGTAATATTCAAAGAAGCAACTTGCCAAAAACATTCATTAAAAAATACTATTTAAAGAACTTATTGTAAAAATGAAAGCCATCTATATCATTTCTTTAGTTGGCTAAGATTTTAAAACTTCTGCCTTACCTTGTATGAGAGCATAAACTTCAGGTCTATCTCTCATATAAAAGCATTAGGTCAAAGAAATGTCATTTATCCTATGATATGGTACATGGCTTCAAAGGCCACCTTCAGCACTAAAGACCAAACTAGTTCTTGTACATTTTTCATGAAGGTTCCACTGTCTTTCTTCAATAGACTCAAGAACAGAAGTGTGCTTGGTAAGTGTATACAAAATAATTCCCTGATATTAAATGCAAAATTTTGAATTATTGGCACTAAGGGAAATGTTTATTATACACAACTCTATTACAAACAATTTTACACTATTTAAATGCATTGAAATCATGATTTGACATCACAATTTTCAACTTGGAAATGGTGACTTCAGGTCACAATTTTAGTGCATTTCAAGGATGTGTGTAAAATTGTGTGTAATAGAGTATGTGTACTAGTATTTTCCCTTGGCACTAATCACCAACCATAATACCTAGCATACATATCCAGTCTTTAATAAAACATCTTCAATAGAAGATTAACTCTGAGAGAAAAAGGAGAAACCTTGTATTTAGCAGGCATAAAGCAATATTGCTGCTTTAGCATGTCAACAGTTGAGTTACTTGATGCTTCTTCAATCTAAAATCACCCAAAAACAGAAAATTATTATAAGTCACGACAAAAACTATGAACAAACGATACAAGTATAATAAAGACTATAATTACCTTAACAAGATTTCTTAAACAATCCCTTTAGAGCTTCTTAACCTGAAACATCATGAATAAATAAACCATTATATGGAAGCAAAAGAACTTATACCTTTTTCATATAGTAACCACGTGTACAGTATGCATCTCCATTAGCACTTGAAGGCATCAAAAAGACAACATTTGTGACAGTGTAGATTTATTAATGAGTGCCACAAGTCAGCATAACCTTTGAACAACCATATGGTGTATATAGCATTAATAATTTTTATAACATGTGTGTTGTAAGGCACCACATTCCATATATAATTGTTAAAGTGTTGAGTTTATGTTAATATAATGGCCTAAAAGGCCCAGTCATGTTGTAAGCCTATATTGGGCCAATCCTAGCTTCTAGTCTCTATATATACCCTGTTAGGGTTCATTGTAATAGATGACTTGAATATACAATAAATATGTAGCCGCTAGGGTTTTATGATGTGAGTGTAGGCCGTTGGCCGATTCACGTAATCGCTTGTGTTCTTCTTTCACTCCTGCTTCCACCTCTCTATATTATTTTA
This sequence comes from Notholithocarpus densiflorus, assembly GCA_030021035.2. Taxonomy (NCBI): domain Eukaryota; kingdom Viridiplantae; phylum Streptophyta; class Magnoliopsida; order Fagales; family Fagaceae; genus Notholithocarpus; species Notholithocarpus densiflorus. The sequence goes on from JARYZH020000007.1 coordinate 9,257,357, forward strand.
TTCTCATTTTAACATGGTATCAAAGCCGATAGTTGCCGGTTGCAGTTTTCTTATGCAACCTTCATATCTAAGTTTGTTAGTTATTCTTGGTAGTTGTTGTTGGTGTGGCTGTGGTTGTTGATACTTGATGGTTGTTGTTGGTAATTGTTGTTGCTATAGGTTGTTGTTATTGTTCTCGACAGGTTATCTTGTGTTACAGCTGCCAATGTTGGTTGTTGGTTAGAGTAGACAGGGAAATCCTTTATTTGCCTATTTGGTGATTTTATGTTGTTTGGGTATAGGTTTTAGCTGTCCCATATCCATGATAAGGATAACCTAACCCCTATAAAACCTCTGTTTGGTTTTGTTTGATATTGAAGAACTTCAGCTTGTTCATCTCGATTTTTGGTAGGTTTAGCTTCAATTTTGGCCGGTTCACTTCGCTTTCGACCTCTTCAAGCAAGTTGGCAGTTGTGTCTTACAAGCTGGATCTATATGACTATATGCTCCAACTTGAGAAGGAGTGTTAAAGTATTGATCAATGGGTTTATGTTGATGTAATGGCCCAAAAGGCCCATTTATGTTGTAAGCCCATATTGGGCTAACCCTAGCATATAGTCTCTATATATACCCTGTTAGGGTTCATTGTAATAGATCACTTGAATATACAATAAAGATGTAGCTGCTAGGGTTTTATAATGTGGGTGTAGGCCGTTGGCCGATCCATGTAATCCTTTGTATTCTTCTTTCTCTCTTGCTTCTGCTTCTCTATATTATTTTATTCTCATCTTTAACAATAATTATTTGTATAACATGTGCGTTGTAAGACACCAAATATCCTCTCCACTAGTGCAAAGTGCGTTCTTCTGGTAATATAAATCCCTATTGAACTATAATGCAATTCATGCCCTGATGTGCATGAAATGTCAAAAAGTGTTTCCTCGAAATTCCACATCATTTTCACGGAAACCAAATGAGTTTCTCTAAAAATTTCAGAATGGGATCTCATGTTTCAGGAAGCAAAATAACCAGGATTCATGATAAATATAAAGCACATATGTTTCAAACATCCACCATAAGAAACAATTGAAAAGGTATATCCCTAATGACAGATATACCTTTTAAGTATACCAGGATATTTAAATACATACCTTTTCAGTCATAATGGTAAAAAATAGATGCGTTCTCCGTTCAAGTGGGATAACTTTCAAAATTTCATCAATTGATTCCTTGAATTCCTCATTCAACAACCTATCAGCCTCATCTAGAACCTGCTAAGTGTAACCCAATCATGCAACTTATAACAAAGAATTCATAGACTAGGCAACACCAAGGTGGCCCTAAGAGTTGTTTTTTATCGGTTTTAGACAATCAAAATATAGACATCTATGTGTTTAGGATATTAAATTAGCCACCACCACTACCAAAGCAATTGTCTGGCAGAGTAGCAAACTTCATCATGTTTTGAGGTAGAGGTTTTTTTTAATCTCTTATTATTTTATAGATGAAATATTTATTATTTTAATCTCTTATTATCTTGATATTTTGCAAGTATTGAGGATATGACGAGTCAACATAATTCAATGGTAGATTTGTCAAAATGATAACCTAATGTTAAGATTTTATGCGGTGTAACAATGTAAAGAATTACACCACATATAACTTGAACCCATGCCAACAAAAAAATTAAATACATAACAAGTAATGTGCATTTATTTAACTCAATTGTCATATGATCCTAAAAGGTTAGAATATATGTATTTTCATTATTATTATTATTATTAGGGAAAAGTTAAGGAATATCCTGAGGGCATTGGTTTAACAAATAAATTTAGAAACATTTTATGAGAAAAGAAGAAAAAAAAATTGACTTTTTTGACAACTTTTTATATTTCCTATGAAAGTAGTATTAAAAGTTTCTTAAAATAGTCCATTGACAAATGTCCTAAGAGAACCCGTTAACAAGACCCTTATTATTATTATTTTTTTTGTAAACATGGGTATTCAAAACTCTTTGACCACTTGGCTATTCCTTTAGGAGTGTGTAACCCCCCATCCCACACAAACTAAGTAATTACAGTAATTACAGGAAGAAATCCCTTGTGGGTGGCTCTAAGATGTTGACTAGGAGTTTTGAACCCAAGATACCACTAGACCAACCCTTGGAGTTGATATGCATTTTCATTAATCATACATGTAGCCTACCATAACTTATTTATAGCTAAAAGAACTTATTTTTTGGACCAGAAAAAGATTTTTTTTTTATAAGTTCCTACAACGTATTAAGACTACATTAATTATTTTAATAAAATATCTTTACTTATCCCAAAAAAAAACATACATACCCAACTTGCATGTATCTACAAAAGCAAACTGCATAGCTGACATGACATAAGAACCATACCAAATACTTCAATGCGTGGAGGGAAAAACCATTCATGTTGGAAATATGATCGACAAGGCCTCCAGGTGTTCCAACCTACAAAGAAATATAATGATAAAAAAAGGGAGGGGGGAGGGTGTAAAATGAGAAGCCAATTAAACAACTGAACAAAAAAAAAAAAAAAATAGCAGAAAAGTTCACTAATCAAATTCATTGCATTATACCAAATTGAAACTTAAAGAATTAAGTTCTTTCAAAGAGTTAAAACAAATTCAATGGAGCTTCCATGGCAACTGACAAGTATGCATACAATATTTTAGATAGGACAAAGCTTGTGGTAAACATGTAGGGCCCGTTTGGATTGAGGGGGGAGGGAGGGGAATTGGAGAGGAGTAAAGTAGAATTGGCTGAAAATAAGTTAATTTTGGGCTAATTCTACTCGACTCCACTCTACTCTCCCTCAATTCAAACGGACCAGTTAGTGACTAAGTTGCATCACACAAGCACTAAAGATTCTTTTTTTTTTCTTTTATAGGTAAGTTATGCATGCACCCAGTGGGTCATGAACCCAAGACCTCACTCTCCGCCTAGCACTTGCAAGGGGAGGAGGTGCTTGTTGAGCTTGAGCACATTGGCAGTACCAAAGATTCTTTTTCTGTTATTAAAATCAATAAATGTTTTAAAAGAGAAGTACCAACTACCTGTGTTCTCAAAAAAAAAAAAAAAAAAAAAAAAAAAAAAACTACCTATTTGTTTAGCTAACAAGTTTATTGTCAAGTAAAGATAGCCAAGTAAGTAATTCATCTTAAATGCAAAATTAAAGATCAAATACAAATGACTTTATTTTTAGTTAAGTAATTTAAAAAAATAAAAAAATAAAAATAAAAATAAAAACCCTGTAAGCAGCACAACCCACATATAGGAGAACACAAAACCAATACCAAACTAATTACAGTAAAAAATAAAAAATAAAATAAAAGGCAGCTCTAAAGCCAAAACCTAATTTGAGATAAAAGCACTAGAACTAATTATACCTCATCAATGTAGATTCCACTCATTCAGGTAGGAAAAGTTATTAGAGGTTAACAAAGACAGCACAACAACATCTACCACTAGTAATGCTCAAATAAGGATAAAATCCCAACATACCATGACCCATACCAATTCAATCCAAAGTCACAACCTTGGCGGCAAAAACTAAGTCAAGCAATGCATAACCCGTTCAAGTTTATGCCAGGATTTATAAGGTACATCTAAGAAGAGACCAAGTTGCAGCCAAAGCCAATGCATTGGAGCTAGTCAAGGCCACAACCAAGCCATTGTCCTTGTTTGAAACCATACCTGCACGGCTGCACCAGTGCAGTCTCATCATATCATATCCAGATGTCCATGGGGCCTACCATAAAATTGATTATAGGCCCAACCTTGAGGCAACCCAGTTCAGCTTAAGAAGGATATTGCTAAGACACTACCCCTTTCAATTATGGTGGCTTTAGGGAGAAACAATTTGAACCAAAGGCACAGTTTCATGAAATAATAATCTTCATATGTTACATTAATTTCTCCAATCTTCTTGGCTGTTACATCACTTAAGGAGACTCATTAATGGGAGCATGGATGAAGTCATTCAACATGTATCAAATTTATCCTAATCTTTGAAATTTCTTCCAAATCATAAGCATTTTTGAAGTCATATGAATCAATACCATAATCATCAAAATTACTTCCAACATTATTCATGTTAATTGGGTTGGATTCTTTCAGCAATACTCAATGCAAAAGCCACAATAGTAAAACTACAAAACTGAGAAAATGTTATGAAAGACAACAAACAATTGTAGACTCCCATGTAAATTGACAATCCAACATTATCAAAATGGAAAACCAAAAACAAAAAATCACATTCCCAGTTATCCACATTTTATACCCTTGTGCAAAATTTTAAGAAACCAAAGATATCAAACCATTCAGCCAATAAAACAAACACTTACAATAATATGTGGCTGTTTTGCAAGGTTGATAGTCTGTTCGACCATATCTACACCTCCAGCAAGCTACAAAGAGTTTGGTAAATATGCTTATTAAAGGGAATGATTGATGCTAACAAAAATGCAAATTTAACAAGAAATTTATATCCAACAAAAAATATCATACAAATTGAACCTAACAATCAGAACATCAGAAGCTTTAGCAACCTAAAGGACACACACCACTTGAATATCCCCATAATTGTGATTCACTTATTTCTAACACGGAATTTTTGCTAAACATCATTTAATCAAAGAACAAATGAACCCAAATATATTTTTGCACCTCCATGTAAACAAAATTGTTCACATTCCGAACTCTAGTTATGATTCATCTAATGACAGGTTATGGCATATTTTTCACATTAAAAAGACCTTCAATTAGACTATATTAGAGCAATCAATACCATTCAAACAAAACAAAAAAAAAAAATACAATCAAGAAACTTGTCTTTCAATATCCCACATATGATGAGGAAATCATAATGAAAAAAAATCAGTGATGCTGAGCCTAGTAGCGTACAAAGCATCATTTTTCAAATCTATTTATTTGATGGAAGTTTTTTTTCTTTAATTGGTAAGTTGCACAGACCCAGTAGGTCTTGTCACCTTTCATCTGATTATTATAGGAGGAAGTTCCATTTAAAAGAGTTCATTGGCATTCAATTGATGGAAGTTAAAGCATTCAACATTTCAGCAGATAGTGAGGGAGGGGAAGGGGGTTTGAACTACAGACTTACCTTGCATGGGGTAGATAGTTTCTTTCTCTCTTTTTTCGCATGGTTAAAAATTTGTAAAACCTAGAGTATAATTTTGGTTGTACAAAAACTAGAAACTACATTCCATAGTCCTGAAGCTAAAAGTTTAAGTAATAGAAAATTGTATCCAAAAAATAAAAGGGCAATGCTCCCATGAACATAAGAAGGGTATTATGACAGCTACAAATGTCATCTAAAGCTACATGTATCTAGAAATTCCTCCAAACTAGAAAAAGAGTGACCACTCAAAGCAGCTATCCAATCTTTTTTTGATAAATACGAAATTTTATTAAGATAAATGTTACCAAGTATACAGGATGTATACTAGATGTATATCAAATTAAGCTCTAAAAATTACAATGATCTATAAATTGCAATAACTTAGAGAGAAAAAATTCAAGATGCAATCATCCATTCATAAATCTAAGGAACTGCAGTTTTATGTATTGACTAGTCCATTCACACCTCAAAATTTCTAGGGTTTCTTTTCCACTAGAGGCACCTGATGATAATAATTCATATTTGTATCGCATACAAAACATATGCAGAGGAAAATTAACGGATTTACTTCATTTACAATTGATAACATGTACTATGTAAATTTCTGAATTCAAGAATAAGAGAGTGTATATTGGTGTGATGAATTTCTAAACCAAAGATCAGAAGTTCTTGAGAACACTTTTAATCTTCACTTCAATTCCACTTGTGCCCAAGAAGTGTGGTCTCTCAATCAGTTTTTATGAATTTGTTCAAGGGAGAAATCTAGAGTGTCCAACACTCATATACAAACCATTTCAAGTTCTCTCACTAAAAATTCTGTATGTTTCTCTTCATATAACTGATTATCTAATTGGGCTAGCCTTTTGGGCATTTCCAATTGGGCTTTAGTTGTGGCTTGGAGTGGGACCAAAAGAGAACAAATAAGACACTAGCTCTAATGGGCCTTGGGCTTTTCTGTCAACTCTTGACAAGTCCAAAGTTATCATTAATTATATTTAATACCACTGTATAAATATAATTGCACTCTAGGCCTTATTAATAAATTATATCCCAAGATTTTATTATACATGCAACACCTTCATAAAATATTCGTAATAATACAAAGTTATGAATATAGACTACCACTTTGTAAATTACTACATCTTAATCCTTGAGTACCCAGTTTAATCATTTAAATTATTCATCATATATTTATGAAATCCAATTTCATATATGAAATCCAATTTCATAAATATATACTTTAGTAACTATTTACTAAAGTAATTAGGCCTAACATTCTGAATAACAAACTCATTAAACTTATCTCAAGGGAATATTTTGTATCTCTGTTAAGAGACTATGAATTCCATCTTGAGAATATATGTTCCATCAACACTAAATGTGGCTGCCCAACATATTGAGGTTTTGACTGTAACTTTAGATCTCACTCTTGATATATCAAAGCAACCTACACTTCATGATCAGGTTCATTATTCTCTCAGGATTAAGAGTTCATATAAATAAAAGTCGTGAGATTTATTATTCATTTGACAGTCGTTAGGAGAATAATAAATCTTACAATGGTCCAGTTCAATATGTTTTAACTCTTAAAATATATCAACATATCAACTAGAAGTCTCCACTTCCATGATCAAGACAAATCATCTTAGTTGATATGTTATAGTTTTCGCAGATGAAATGCCCAATTTCATCACCGACTATGAACTAAAATTCTGAGTTTACAAAGAACCTGTAATATATATCTTCTGTGACTTTTCACATAAGTGACATACTATGCATCTCATGGACTATATGATAATGTCCAAATATTCATGTTACCATCATTTTAGATAATAATAAAGCAACTTTATTAATCACAACATTAAGTCATACATAATGTCATATATAATAACACACATAGCATCATACAATAGGATTTTAGGGCACTAATCCTAATAGTACCATGGCAAGCAATAAGGGATGGCTTTCCAAATCTCACTATTCCGATGTCTCCCAAATCTGCCTTGCCAACTAGGAAGTAAATTTATAAACTTCCAAGGCATTACCCATTGAACCCCAAATAATTAAAGCCAAAACCAAATCCCACAACTCCCTAGCAAGAGCCAAAAGGGCAATGAATAAGCAAATGATCAATTGCTTCCCCCTCCCATTTACACATACAACACCAACTCACCAAAATAATGTTCCTTATCCTCTAGTTATCCATAGTAAAGATTTTCCCAAAAGATGCCAAACAGAGAAAAGAAAAAAAAATGAAAAAGGCAACTCGTGATGGAACTTTAGTCTTCCAAATGCTTTTCGATGGGAAAACATCTGCTCTAGTCCAGGTTTAGACTTTATAAACGATATAGCCTCAAATCCCCTCTGAATGGAAGCCTTCCAGCAAGACTTATCCTCCCCATGACCTTGGGCTGATAATGATTATATCAGATCCAGAAAAATCGAGATGGACTCAAATTCCCAAACATCTGCTCTAATTGTGTTCTCTCCAAATGGTCCTAAAGCTAAAAGTTACAAGGTTTGCATGCATCATAAATTCAATTGTAGAATTGATAGATTCTTTTTCTTTTCATTTGTAAATCTCTTTCTTTGTAATTTTTAGGAACACATCATGCATACTTCCTTTATTACTATTATAAAACTTATTATGACTTATAAAAGAGAATTTACAATCATGTAATCCAAATATAAAGTGAGTACCACAAATATAATCAGAAAGCTTATAATGCCTATTTAGAACCAATTTAGGCCAAAAGCTCACCACTGCACACTTAACACCCATGCCAGCTCCTAAAGCTTCGAACTGCTCAGCAGTTTGAATTGCAAGCACCCTGAAAAACAAAAACAAAAAAGACCCAGATGCAAAATCAATTCAAAAACTCTTTTTAGAACATAGAACACAACAAAGAATTAAAAAAAGAACTAAGGATGAAATAAATATGAAACCTTGTTGGGGAGAGGACACAAGCGAAGAATGGTTGTGGAGAATCTAAGAGGGACTGCAAAATGGGAAGAGCAAAGGCACCAGTTTTACCAGAACTAGTTAGAGCAAGTCCAATCAAGTCTTTTCCTTCAAGTGCATGAGGAATTGCTTCTGCTTGTATCTTTGATGGGTTCTTCCATCCCAAATAATCACAAGCTTCAACCAATTTTTCACATACTCCTAAATCCTTAAAACTCATCGCTTCTTCTCTGTCTTCTTCCATTCTCAATAACCAATCTCTCTCTCTTTCTCTCTCTTTCTCTCTCTCTCTTCTACTTCTTCAAAGAGATGAACGCAAAAGTGGCTTGCATAAGGGGTTAGGGTTTTTTTTAATTTAATATAAATAATGATGATGCTATGGGCTAGGGATTTGGGCAACAAGGCCCATTCAGTCTGTTTATATATTTACAAAAGTAAATCCGTTCGGTTGAATAGGACCGAAATAGTAGGGGAAAATCAATCAAAAAAATCTCGGGTTACCAGATAATGAAATCCGATGGGATTCTAAAATCTAAATTCTCTCCTAAAACCAAGGAATTGCACCAATCAATGGACAAAAAATCTAGCACAACTTTTGCCGCAACATAAAAAATGGAAAAAATGCCTAGTATCTCGACAAAAACACATCTTTTAAGTTTTAACACAACTTACACATGTGGTGAGTTGTGAGTTGTGGAGCTATAGTAAAATTGTGTATCATGTTGTTGCTCTAGCATTATTTGTAAATGGTTTTATTTATTTATTTATTTTTTTTGAGAACTACATTATTTGTAAATGTAGTTGGTCAGTGAAAGTAACAAATAAAGGCAGTGAATCAAGTTGTAACAAAAGTTGTGAGTTTGTTTGTGGTGACAAAAATTGTGGTAGCAAAAGAACTCGACAATTAAATCAAGTTCTTTTTTCTTTTTTTTTTAATTATATGAACCTATAATTGTACCATTGCGTGCATATAATTATAGGTTCGTATATATTAGTAATGATTATTACACAATGTGTACATACACATAAGAACACGATTTCACAATTATAAATTGAGATCATTACAAGATGTGTATATGAAAGTGTATTATAAAGCATGTCATGTGTGCAACAATAATTAACCAAAATTTACAAGACTTTTTTAGGGAAAGGGAACATGGCCCCCTCACGCTCCCATGTTGCTCTGCCGATTTGAAGGTAATTAAATAGAAAACCTATAAATTTAGTAAAATCAATTCTTAAAAAAATTCAATTAGATCAAGCATGATCAAAACAGGAGTATACAACTAAATGTAATTTCTCTTTAATTTTAAAACTAAATTCTCATGACCAATTGAATGTATAAGTGTAATTTCTAAGGAATTGAAATAGTTAGGAGTTTAAATTCACAAGACTCTTCGATTCTCAAGAATCAAAACTCTTGCCAACTGAACAGTAATCTACTTTGGCTTAAAAAATGCTGTTATTCATAAACTTCTTTCATAACATGTCTAAAATAAAAAGTCTAAGAGGGTGTTTGGTTGGGGTGAAATGATAGAGGGGCAAAGGCGGCTGCACTTGTAAGTCAGGGGGTTCAAATGAACCCCTTGACTTGAAAAAAAAAATTATATATATAAAATATTTTTTTTATTAATTTAATTACCCTTAAAAATATTTTTGCACAACTTGGCTTAAATCTTGCACACTCTGATCACAAATCAATTTAGCACAAAAATCAAACAACATAGATCAGTTCATCCCAAAACTAATTAACAACACAAATCACTCTCCCTTTCTCTCATGAATCTCATCTCATCTCTATTCTCTATCTGACTTTCTATATATCTCCAACTCTAAAAGTAAAATGTGAGTGTTTGTGAGTTCTGAATGTCTTTTTTTATTATAAATTTATATTATATATACATGAGAGAGAGAGAGTGTGTGTGTGTGTGTGTGTTTAATACTAATTTTGTGCATTATTTTTTTTTATTTTTTTTGATATAATGTTATTTGTGTGAATTGTGATGTGTGTGAAGGAATACATGTATAGTATAAATATACTATAACTTTATATAATTTAATAACCAAGAAATACAAAGGATTTGTTACATGTGTATATTGTTATCATGTTATAATAACTTTTTATTATAAAACTAGTGATTCAAGAAAAAAAAATAGTAAAGTTAGTGATTGTTAAATGTATTATTTATATATCGATGAGTGTGGTTATATGAGTCAATAATTAATATAATGTCAATAATTTATGAAATAACTAATAAATAATGACAACTACAAAAAAATAAAACTGTTATACAAACTTAACAAAATAAAATGGTTACATCTACATTGACAATAGATAATGGAAATTGATAATAAACTATCATGTAGCGATTTTAAAATATAAAAACTCATAAAAAGAAATTGTAAAATTTCATGTATGTGTTTTTTTTTTTTTTTTTTTTCAATAACACAATATATTCAAGCTATCTTTTTATTAAAAGTTGTTTAATTTAAGTTTCTTAATGACCTCCCTCAAGAAAATTCCTAGAAGCGCCACTGTAGAGGGAGAGACAAAATGGGAGACGAGGGTGTTTGCTTGGAGGAAGAGAAAATGGGGGTGGGAGAGTTTTCTCCCTGAACCCATCATTTAAAAGAAAAAAAGTTTTCTCCCCAATTTGGAAAGAATACTAGAGAGAAAAGTGCAGAAGGACTGGAGAAGAGAAAATGGGGGTGGGAGAGTTTTCTCCCTGAACCCATCATATAAAAGAAAAAAAGTTTTCTCCCCAATTTGGGAAGAATACTAGAGAGAAAAGTGCAGAAGGAGTGGATTTGATGTGAAATTACCCATCTACCTTCCCATTATTTATTAATTTAATGTTCCCCTAGTGTGTGTGTTTGTTGTCTTGTGTCTTTCTCAAAAAAGCATAAGTGAGCTTGTCCCACATCGCCTAAGTGTGTGTCTACCTTTAAGTTTAAAGCCTTCACATAACATTCAAGAGTTACCGGCTTTTGTATGTTGTGAGTTGTGTGGTATTAAACTCGGTCTTCTCATTCCCTTGGTGTGTGTGTTTGTTGTCTTGTGTCTTTCTCAAAAAAAAAAAAAAAAAAAATAATAATAATAATAATAATAATAATGTTACTGCTGCTACTGCTACTGCTACCGGCTACGTTACTGTCTTTCTTCTTTTCATACTTTTTTTTTTTCAGGTATAATTGTGCACACGTTTTTTTTTTTTTTTTTTCCTTTTCCCAAGTAACTTTTTGTCCTTTTTTCTTTATATTTTTTATATCAAATGCAACTTCTTATTATTATTATTATTTGCTAGCTGTTTTTTTTTTTTTTTTTAGATAAAAGTTAGAATTTGCTAGATATTTTTATAGTTGTGTTAGTTTGTAGTAATTAAAAAAAAAATTTCTATAAACTATTTAAAAAAATTGTTTTTTATGTACTAAGAGCACGAGAGTAAATTTACACAAACTATATTTTCTATCCTCCCACTTTTCTACTCAACTAAATAAAAGAGTTTTCCATTTCTCCACTTTTTCATTCCCTCAACCAAAAACACGAAGGGAAAATAAAATCATTTCTATCCACCCACTTTTCTACTCCCTCTTTATTTTCTATCCTCCCAACCAAACGAACCCTAAGTGAGAGAGATTGAGAGAGAAAGAGAGGTTTCACTCTTGAGAAGAAAACAAACAAAGAGTAGAAAGGGATCTGTGGTGGCAGAAGTGTGTTTTATATTAGATCATAAACGGGTCGAGTATGATGTCTATCCTTAAATCTACTAGTTTCTTATAAATATTAACGGGGAAAAAGTTCATTCACCCCTCTATGTTTGGGATAGTTCACAATTCCTCCCCTTGTCTTCAAAACCAACCAATTTCCCTTTCTATGTTTGGAAAATTAGCAAATACCTCAAATTCATTACTTTTTCAATTAAATCCAATAATATTACAATGGTTACAAATGCAATCTATAAAAGCAACATTGCAATTCTTAACTTTTTCCCCTTCCTTGATAATTTCTTCAAAATTTTTTGATAGATTTAACTAAAAAAAGTAACAAATTGAGGGCATTTGCTCATTTCCCAAACATTAAGGGGAAATTTGTTGGTTTCAAAGATAAATGAGGAAATTGTGAACTATTCCAAACATAAAAGGGGGAAAATGTTTTTTCCCTAATATTAATTAATTGTCGTACCCTAGACGTGTTGTACCCTTATTTTTTCAAAAATTGTCATACCCCAGACGTGTCATACTCTTATTTATTTTTCAAAAATTACCGTACCCCTTACCTTTATCGGTGTCAGTGTTGGTGTCCATTGCAACTTAGGCAAACGCAGAAGCACAAATGTAGAATCTTAGTCTAGAGCCCAATTTGGCTAGCACATCAGCAAGCTGGTTGCATGGTTTTGCATTTAATGTTAGAAACTCTTATACCCCTTCTACTGATCTTGCCTATACCTTGATGTTCTAAGAGAACATTTGGCAAGCACCTGCCATGCCTTGTATTATATACTGAAAACTCGCAAATATCATTCTGCCTAGGCAAAGAGCTTATCAATTATCATCCCATTACAAACATGAAACAACCAGCACAGTTGCACAAAAAAAAAAAAAATGCCAATCCAAGCCAAAATTAATTGTATAATTTAAAGTAATACACAAAATTAGAATTCTTATTTCTGGAGATTTATAATTCACTATTGCTAACGATTGGTACGTTCAATTGGCTGTGGTTCAAGACTCTCACAGGTTGAATTGCAGAGCGCAAACACACACAGTAATGAAAAGTTGATGAGCTTCTATGAAGCACGGGTGCATTTCCGGATTCGAGACTTGGCAATTTTTGAAAAAGTTGGGTGCGGGTGCGGCGATTAAAAAATTATTAAAAATATTTTCTATATATTTTTACTATTAAAATATTCTTAAAAAACACATGACTATGCCTTGATTCACAAAACAAAGAAAGAAGAAGGCAAAAAACACAAAACAAAACACAAAACAAAAAAGAAAACACAAAAGAAGCAACAAATATTCAGAATAAAATTAAGGAATAACAGATTTAGGATGTTTAGGTCTCATTCAAAGTCGATTTCAGCTGTTCCAGCATGATTCAAGGCCGATTTTGGTCCATTTCGGTCGCCGGCCGATACAACCCGATTCGGCCAATACGGCTTGATTCTGGCCGAATTTGCCCAGTTCGGCACGAATCGAAGCCGAGTTAGCGTGAATTTGTGAAGAAAAAAAAAAAAAAAAAGAAGCTCAGGTGCGGCACCCTCCTAGCCGTGTCCATGCTTCATAGATGAGCTTCCTATAAAAATATGGATTTTTATATTTATTTATTATTTTAAGAATGACATATTTGATATTTGTGACTTTAATTTAACATATATTATTCTCCATAAAAGATATATATATATATATTTATATATATATTTTTTTTTTTTGGGGATAGTAACGGCAGTCCAAAAGTTTATCATCAAATTGGCTGATACGGCAGTCCAAATGTCCAATGGATAGAGTTTAGTTTTAACTCATATAGTAAAAAAAAAAAAAAAAAAACTTGATAAATCTCATAAAAAAATTAAATTGACAATCATCCGTCTTTCCCATATTATTTATTTATTTTAGTTTTTTTAGGTATTTGAAAGTTTTGTAATGGATATGTACTAAGTGGCTACATTTTTTGTTTGAGAGAGTTTTAATTTATAGCGTCCGCTCCAGATGATACTTATTATCATTAGACTAAGACACCAATCAGTTTTTTGTATAAGCGGTAATTAAATTTTAGATTTCTTATTTAACCATCAGAGACTTTACTAGTGACTACATTTTAAAACTAAAAAAACTTAACAACATGAGAGGCTCTCCCCCCCCCCCCCCCCAAAAAAAAAAAAAAAAAAAAAAACTAGCATCTGAACATGCACATGAAGCTTTTCCATTTTTTTTCTTCTAAAGATTAATAATTTTCAACAATATTAGACTCTGAGTACGCGCATAAGACTCTTCTATTTTCTTTGTAAAAGTTAATAATTTCTATTAATTATAATTTAGGATTACTATATTTTCTAATCACAATAATACCCATACACGCAAAATACTCTTCACACTCCTAAGTATTTTTGTGATTTTAAAAATATAGGAATCCCGAATTATAGCAAATAGAAATTATTAAAATTTACAAATAAAATAGAACAGTCCTCATCACTTATCACTTTGGTAATTTTTTATTTTTATTTTTTCACAAGAGGGCTGGGCTGAGTGGCCTGGGCCGGGCCTTATTGACCAAAACCCTACCCCTAATCCCATAGCTATATAAAGAAAAAACCTTCTCCCTCTTTATGTCATACTCTCTCACATTCGTCGTCTTCCAAGTTTGAGAAGAGAGAGAGACACAGTTTAGTTATTGTGAAACAATGGAAGGAGACAGAGAAGGAGGCAAGAGTTTTAAGGATTTAGGATTATGTGAACAATTGCTAGAGGCTTGTGATCGTATGAACTGGAAATGCCCATCAAAGATACAAGCAGAAGCAATTCCTCATGCGCTTGAAGGAAAAGACTTGATTGGTCTTGCTCTAACCGGTTCTGGTAAAACTGGTGCCTTTGCTCTTCCCATTTTGCAGTCCCTCTTAGACTCTCCACAACCTTTCTTTGCTTGTGTCCTCTCCCCAACAAGGTTTCATATTTATTTCATCCTTGTTTTATTTTTATTTTTAATTCTTTTAGTGTGTTCTATCTTCTAGAAAGAGTTTTTGAATTGATTTTGCATCTGGGTCTTTTTTGTTTTTGTTTTTGTTTTTCCAGGGAGCTTGCAATTCAAATTGCTGAGCAGTTTGAAGCTTTAGGAGCTGGCATTGGGGTTAAGTGTGCAGTGGTGAGTTAGTTTTTTTTTTTTTTTTTTTTTTTTTTGTACCAACTTTGTATTATTACATGATGGCAAATTCTCTTTTATAATTAGAAGTGATAATAAGTTCTGTTAATGAAAAGGGTCTACCTCAAGTATGAAGGAAGTATAGATGATGCATTCCTAAATAATTACAAAGAAAAGAGATTTACAAATGAAAATAAAAAGAATCAATGAATTCTACATCTGAATTTATGATTCAGGCTGAAAGCTACATGTTTGTAGCTTCCTAGTACACTTCCTTTGTACATGGGTTTTCAATAAATATTTTCAATTATTGATTTAAAAAAAAAAAAAAAAAAAACACTTTTAGCTTCAAGACTAAGGAAACTTTTAATTGCTAGAGCTTTTGATGCTTTGATTGTCTGGTTCAATTTGTATGATATTGTTGTTGGATACAAATTTCTTGTTAAATTTTCATTTTTGTTAGCGTCAATTGATCTCTTTAATATGAATCTTTACCAAACTTTTGCAGCTTGTTGGAGGGGTAGACATGGTGCAGCAGTCTATTAACCTTGCAAAACGGCCCCATATTATTGTAAGTGTTAGTTTTATTGGCTGAATAGTTTGATATCTTTCGCTTTTTTAAACTTTTGTACGAGGTATAAAATGTGGATAACTGAGAATGTGATTTTTTGTTTTTGGTTTTCCATTTGCTAATGTTGGATTGTCAAATTACATGGGAGTCTATGATAATTTGTTGTGTTTAATAACGTTTTCTCAAATTTGTAGTTTTACTCTTGTAGCTTTTGCTTTGAGTATTACTGACACAATCTGTCCAAACATATAAATAATGTTGGAAGATATTTTGAAGATTATGATATTGATTTGTATGACTTCAAAAATGCTAATGATCTCGAATTAATTTCGAAGATTATGATAAACTTGATACATGTGGAATGACTTCATCCATGTTCCCATTAATTACTCTCCTAAAGTGATGTAGCAGCCAAGAAGATTGGAGAAATCAACATAAGGCATGAAAATTATTATTTTATTAAACTGTGCCTCTGGTTTTCAATTTGAGTCTCCCTAAGCCACCATAATTGAAAGGGGTGTCTGTCTTTGCAATTTCCTTTGTAAGCTGAGCTGGTTCCTTCTAGATTGGGCCTATAATCAAGTTATGGTAAGCTACATGGACGTCTGGGTATGATGTTATTAGGGGTGTCTGTCTTTCCTAGATTCTTGTAATTTTTGTTCTTGAATTGTTTGACCCCTTGTGCGCTCCCTGCGTACTAGGGTGTTCCATTTTTTATATCAATAAAACTTATTACTTATAAAAAAAGAAGAAGGAATCTTTGGTACTACCTCTGTCCCATATTGTTGGTCTTGTTTAGAAACTTCAACTCTTTAAGAGAACATCCTTTAATGCGTTGTCTTTTAGTTAAAAAGGTAAAAATAACCCTCATTAATTTAAATTCTAGTGAAAGAATGGTATTGACTTTTTAAATAAAGTACAAGGTAAGTTAGGAAATTTATTTATAGACTTTTCAAAGAGGACTACAATTTGGGACTGAGGGATTATAATGCATTGAATTTGGTAAATCAATTTTACTGGTATATTTTTCTTCAGATTTTCAGTTGTTCAATCCACTTCCCATTTTACTTTTTTTTTTCCCCATTCCTTTGTAGGTTGGAACTCCTGGACGCCTTGTTGATCATCTTTCTAACACGAAAGGTTTTTCCCTCCGCACATTGAAGTATTTGGTATGGTTCTTATATCATTTCAGCTATGCACTTTGCTTTTGTAGATACATATATGTTGGTTACATATGTTTTTATTTTTTATTTTTTGGTGATAAGTAAATATATTTTATTAAGATAATATATGTAGTCTTAATATTGCGTATCGTTGTGCACTTCCTGTGTACATTGATGGGTGCCCTTTTAGCCTTATATATATAGTTTTAAACTCTTAATACATTGTAGGAACTTGTCATAAAACAAAAAAGTCTTGATATGTTGTAGGAAGCTCTAGGAATGTGGATCCAATTTGTTGTGAGGTGAATGAATCAATTATTTGAAATTGTAAGTTAAATTAGAATCTTTGACATGAATATGGAAAAAGCAAAGTATCAGCGAAATTTCTCATACTATAGTACCAAGAGCTTGAAATGAATCAACTTCTTGTGTTACTTTTGCTAGAAAAAATTTAGTCTTAATAGGATTTCATTTAAATCTTTTTAGTCAATCTAAGGCAATACTAATGAAAATACATAGACCCCAAGGGGTTGGTCTAGTGGTTCCCACAGCCCCATGAGGTCCTGGATTCAAAACTCCTAACTAGCATCTTAGGGCCACCCACAAGGGATTCCTCCGTGTGATTGCCTGGTTGTGTGGGGGCTATAATTCGAGGAAATAGTTAGGTGCTCAAAGATTTTTGAACACCCATGTTCAAAAAAAATATTAAAAAATAAAAAATAATAAAAATCAATATATATATTTTTCATTATTTTTGAACACCCATGGGAATCAGTATATGTTAAGTGTTTTGTTGTCATTGATACTTTGAGTGGTATATGGGAGGATTAGAAATTGATTATTGCACATGTTTTTAATTTCTTTTGATCTTTGTCAGTGTGTATGACTTATAGTTTGGCATTAGACATGCTGCAAGAAAATGGTAGTTGACACTTAGTAGGCTGCATTATAATGGTCAGAGATTTTTTTTTTTTTTTTTGAGAAACTAATGGTCAGAGATTTATGTTGTGTATATATATATAATTTATCCAAAATTATATTTTTTTGCCTGTGAAAGACAATACTCTATGTACACAGTAAATATATGCAGTGTAGTTTGGGCTCTTAAGGTTTTGCTACTATATTACAATTCCAGTGTACTTGATTGGTTTTTTTTAATAATAAAATTTGTTATGTTACTTTTTTTTTAATATATATATGCAGTGCAGTTAAGAGGTTTTTGGTAATGGTATGCATAACACTAGATGTTGTGGTGCAAAGTAAACTATTTACTCCTATCCACTTTGCAATTCACAAGCTCAAATTTATTTAGATCTGGTATTTAGTGTGTACTTCATTTCATTTATTTATTACATCCTTTTTTTTTTTAATGTTCTTTACCATGGAATCTCCTTTATTGCATCTTATTTCTCATTTAGTGTCCATCTCAACCTCAGAACATGGTGAAGTTTGCTACTCTGCCAGACTGGTAGTGGGGCTGGCAGTGACTTATCCTAAGCACATGGATGTCTATATCTTTGATCTAGCTAGAAATGATTAAAAACAACTGTTAGGTCCACCTTGATGTTGTCTAGTCTATAAATTCATTTGTTATAAGTTGCATGATTGGGTTACACTTTGAGCAGGTTCTAGATGAGGCTGACAGGTTGTTGAATGAGGAGTTCGAGAAATCAATTGATGAAATTTTGAAATTTATCCCTCGTGAACGGAGAACATATCTATTTTCTGCCACTATGACCAGTAAGGTATGTATTTAAATATCCTGCTGTACTTGAAAGGTATATTGTAATCAGGGACCTTTTTTTTTTTTTTTTTTTTTTCTTCTTCTTCTTACTGTGAGTGGTAGCTATGTATGTTCTATAATTTATAGTGAATCCTGGTTATTCTGCTTCCTGAATTATGAGATCCCTTTCTGATTTTTTTTTATTTTTGATAAGACCCCTTTCCGAAAATTTTAGAGAAACTCATTTGGAACTAATGTTTCCATGAAAATGAAGTGGAATTCTATGGAAACAGTTTTTGACATTTAATGCACATCAGGGTATGATAGTTCAAGAGGGTTTTAGATCACCAGTAGAACACACTTTGCACCAGAAGAGAAGATATTTGGTGCCTTACAGAGCACATGTTATAAATATTATTATATGTGGTGCCTAGGCTTACAGCACATGCTATAAAAATTATTAATGCTATATACACGTCAGCAGAACCTTTTAGCAACCGTATCAAATCGTAATATTATGAGCAAGTATTGTCTTTGTGATGCCTAGACAATTTATGTTGGAGATGCACCCTGCACAGGTGGTTCCTATATGAAAAAGGTATATGTTCTTTTAGTTTTCCATATAATGTTTCATTTATTCATGATGTTTCAGGTTAAGAAGCTCCAAAGGGCTTGTTTAAGAAATCCTGTGAAGGTAATGATCGTATTTCTTATACTTGTATCGTTTGTTCATAGTTCTTGTCATGACTTGTAATGATGGTTAGTTTTTGGATGATTTCAGATTGAAGCAGCATCAAAATACTCAACTGTTGACACGCTGAAGCAGCAGTATTGCTTTATACCTGCTAAATACAAGGTCTCTCCTTTTCTCTCAGAGTTGAGCTTTTTTTGAAGATGTTTTTACTAAAGACTGGATATGTATGCCAGGTATTATGGCTGGTGATTAGGGCCAACAAGACAAATGTTTGAATTTAATGTCATTCTTGTGTTCTTGAGTCTGTTGAAGAAAGACAGTGAGAAGCGTTCATCAAAAATGTACAAGACTTAGTTCTGTCTTTTGTCCTCTGAAGCCATGTATGAGATCATTGGGAAAATGACATTTCTTTCACCTAATGCTTTTTTATGAGAGGTATACCTGGAGTTTATGCTCTCCTAAAAGGCAATGCCGAAGTTTGAGGTTTTAGCCAACTAAAGAGATGATATAGATAGCTTTCGTTTGTACAATAAAAAGTTCTTTAAATAAACCTTGTTAATAAAATCTTTTTGGCAAGTTGCTTCTTTGAATATTGTCGACAACCTCATTTCAAGAAATTTATTGGTTCTGGATATACAAAAATTCTAGGATTGACATAAATAAGTTGTATTTAGGATTTAGCCACTAATTAATTTTGACAATGGCTTCTAGCATATAGTGAAACCCTATGTTACTAGAGTTCAGTTTTGTAACTCTTGATCCCTCCATTAAAATGAACCGTGGGTTTAGTAGAAACAGTTATGGATGTGTGACAAATTTGTGTCTTTTTGTGGATCGAAACAATATGAATGCACTGACTATTGTAATAAGTTGAGTTTATTTATTTATCCCTCTTCTCCTTAAACTTGTATAGAAGTGGGAGATTTGTGCATTGGGTGCGACTTTATTTATATATAAGATGTGAAGCATGTTTAGAAAGTGTGATTATGGCATGCATTTTGAAGGATTGTATGTGTGTGTGTGTAAGATGTGATGAGATGTGAAGCATGTTTCTAGTGGTTCCAGAAAAAGGGTTGCAACTCTCAGTTCAAGTGACAATCATTTTAGAGTGAGATGTATCACACTAACAAATTGGAAAGTGTGATTATGGCATCTGCTTTGAAGGTGTATTCATCAAATTACATGCACTTTAGTTTCTTTTATAGAGTTTCTGCTGTTGCAAGATGTTGGTGATTGGTATGTTCCTGGTACTTATATTCATAATCATTGTTTTACAGGAATGCTACCTTGTATATATTTTGAATGAGATGTCTGGATGTACATCAATGGTTTTCACTCGTACCTGTGATGCAACTCGCTTTCTTGCTTTGATGCTTCGACATCTTGGTCACAGAGCCATTCCAATCAGTGGTAAAATGTCCCAGGTAATATCTATTAATTTAACTGAAGTAAAAAAATGATTTCACTGTATATTTTTAAGCATGTTCGTTACCCCTTTCTTTTTATCTTTCTTTCTTTCTTTAATATATTCTCCCTTTCTATGTTGCCATAATATTTTGTGACTATTCTTTTCAGTCAAAGAGACTTGGAGCCTTAAATCAGTTCAAGGCAGGAGAGTGCAATATTCTTATTGGCACTGATGTGGCAAGTAGAGGACTTGACATTGCATCTGTTGATATGGTTATCAATTATGACATTCCTACAAACGTGAAGGTTAGGCTTGCTATCTATGTTCTGACTTAGAGCAGGGCTACACCTGTTTTATGGTGTAACATACATCCTGTTCAGTTTGATTATTTCTTAGATTTTATTCAACTCACCTCAACTATGTCGTTAATCCCAATTTAATTGAGGTCAGCTCCATGAATCCTTTTCAATTGATAGTGTGAATAGAAGTTGCTGCATTTCCATAGTTTAACAGTATATAAACTTACTAAGATTTTCCGTTACTAAAAATTTATTTGACCCTTATATTTGATACACTAGTCACAATCAAGTCTCCAGTTTTCATTTCCATATTTTAGCAAGTTTATAAATAGGCTTCTCTCCAACCTTTGTCCCCAACTTGCAATGTAGTTCTTCGGAATTCTTAAATCAAACCCCTCTTAGCTGCCTCTCTAGCTTCCTTTTGCCATTTTTTTTGCGTGTGTATTTTTAGTTTCCTCATTTCTACATGTATGTGAACATCTATAACTATATCTCTTTCTTGCCTTTTATTACTATTTTAAATTATCAATTGTAATGTACTGATGGGATATATATAGTGTATGCAATATGCATGCCTCTTGTATACTGCAACCTGTTTGGTGGGGCTTGAGCTTTTATGCTGCTTCTCAAAGAGCATGCAGCTATGAAAAAGTTTGATTCCTTCCAAGCTGGCCGTTTTGTATTTTCATTAATTACATTAAAAAAAAACCTTACATCATACCTATCCTATAAACCCAGAGACTTAAAATCTTCTTTGCCTGATGTAGTTGAGGAGTTGGTTCTGCATAGCTGTTCTTTCCATTACTTAGTGGTGGTATGGACCTGTTCATCTTAAAGATTCTGAGACCTTGAATGTTACCAGGCCACTCTGGATCTAGTTTGAAATTTTATTGCTACATCTTGGACCTATCACACTTCACTAAGAGGCAACTGATAGATCCCCCCTGCCACACCAAGGCAAACAAGGGTGTGCAGTGCCTTCTAGAAATTTTCCTGCATTCATATGGAGCTTTTATCTGTTACTGTTTTCCTCTCTCTGAATTATTTCCTTGATAATTTTTTGAATTTTGGGGCTTGTTACACTTTCTGGAAATCATGTATGAGGTGAAATCCAGCTTTTGGAAATTCTTGTTTAGTGTGGCCCTGTATTATAGGCACAGGTGATGCAAATTCTGTGGTAGACTTTATTGATTCCCCTTTTTTGGCATGTAATTATTTGATTATGTGATTTTTTTCAGTGGTATTTTGTGCACACATAGTAAGTGATTATTTCCTTGAATTCAATAAAATTTTATCACTTACAACAAAATTATGCATCCAGACATCCTCTCCTGTAATTGTGTTTGATTAGATTTCAGATGAGATATTATTGAAAGAATTATGGTTTTTTTTTCCCCAAAAAATGTTCTATATGCTCTGGTTTGCTAATTGAAGTGACTCACAGGATTATAAACATCGAGTTGGAAGAACTGCTCGTGCAGGAAGATCGGGTGTTGCAATCTCCCTAGTGAATCAGTATGAGGTGGAATGGTTTGTGCAGATAGAGAAGTTTGTTGGTAGGAAACTCGTACCATTTTTGTGGTGAGGCATTGTAATTGGAGTCTCAAAAGCTAATATATATAAATATATATATATATACATATTTTGTGTATGTTTCAGGCAAGAAATTTCCAGAGTTTCCTTCTCAAGAAGAGGAAGTCCTGCTATTGCTGGGGTCCGTCAAAGAGGCCAAAAGAGTATCTCTGGCGGTAATGATTTATTTTTAAGTTGTTTTCATTTGTAACAATTTATGAATAATGATAGATATCTAAGTTGTTTTCAATTGCAAAATTTATGAATGATGAAAGATTAAGTGTGCTTGTGCCAATAATTGAGTTGGGATGCACGTGCCCAATCCATGCCTTCTGGTTAGCTATCAATCTCTGATTTATTTATTTTTTTGATAGGTAAGAAAAAATATATTAAAGACACTACAATATGCAGGAAATGCACAATAGTAGTCAAAAAGTACAAAAAGAAGTCAAAAAACAGAAAACTAATTACAAAAAAGAAGCGAACTAATGAACAAAGGGATGGTGTCACAAGATGTGAATCCCCAAGCCCGAGATCAATCAAAGTTCAAACCAATAACCATTGAAAGAAGTGAGCAACTGGTCTCCCGAACCATCCATGTCCTCAAACATACGTTAATTATGTTCCCTACATATGCACCACATTAGGCACAACGGTACTAAGTTCCAAATGTCTTACGAGTGTTTCCCCAACTAATTCCTCCAACCAAAAAGATCAAGCACCGTTTTTGGTAAGACCCAAGAAACCCCAAAAGATCGAAAGATGAAACACCATAACTGATGAGCCTTATCACAATGAATCAATGGTCTCCCCACAACAACACATGCAACACCAATCAACAAAAGCACCCCTTACTCCTCATATTGTCACCATATTGTCACCAGTGAGTATCTTATTCCAACTCGCCTTATTCCAAGCCGCAGTCCAAACAAAACAACAAATTCTTCTAGGGTCCTTCACTTCCCAAATGCCTTTCCAAGAAAAAATGACAGAGGAGGAACCTTGTAGAGCATTATAGTGCGAGCAAATGTCAAAGTTCCCATTCTTCTTCAAAGTCCATCTCAATCGGTCTCCATTATCGCTTGAAGGGGTATTGTACTCCAAAATATGAAGAAAATCCACCATAGAACCCACCTTCCAATCATTCAAATCCCGAGTGAACCTCACATCCCAAGTCCTCCCCCCTTTCCTCTGCCTTGTCAAGGATAATGCAACAAAAGCCTCTTTGTTAATGGCTATCACATACAAAACTGAGAGTTTCACTTGAAGAGGTTGATCCCCACACCAACAATTATGCCAGAATCTCACTCTATTTCCCACCCCAATCTCAAGCTGAGTATGTTGACTGAAATCCTCCCAACCCATACAAATACCTCTCCACAAACCACAACCATGAATACACTTGCCCAACTTAGAGGTCCATTTCCCCAACCTCCCCCCCCCCCCCCCCTCCCCCAACTCTTCCCCAAACTTCATAGATACCACCCTCCTCCAAATACGAGTCTCCTCAACCCCAAAGCGCCATAGCCATTTACCTAATAGGGCTTTATTAAAGGTTGTTAGTTTCCTTATCCCCAAACCACTGTTGGCCATACTGGCGCACACTTTATTCCATCCTACCGTTCCCTTTACAGTTTTTCATTCTTATTGGCCACACTGGTAGGAATGGTAAAAAGTGATAAGAAGCAAGTAGGAAGACTTGATAATGTACTCTTAATCTCTAATTTATGTGAGTAGTCCATAATCAGTTACTCCACAATAACAGAGACAGAATTATGATCTGCTAACGGCCTTATATAGTCATACTAGCAGACTTTTCCAAACATTAAAAAAAAAAGGGGAGAGAAATATTAGCGGAGACAGTATGTAATGGCCTTGTCTGTTGCATCTTACGCGAATATATTTCTTTAATTACCATGCCATTAGACCTTGGTAAGTGTAGATTATTGTTTTTTTTTTTTAATCTTAAGAATTTTTTATATGAAAATACAATGGAGAAGAAAACTTCAAGCTAGTCATCATTATTCTCTGTGTGTGTGTGTCCTTCCAAATAGCCCATAGGTTGCCAAAGGCAGTGAATCTCTATATAAGCCATCCTTTTGCACTGCTTAATTGTTATTGAATTGATTAGAGTATCCTTGCCATAACTTTATATGCTAACTTTGTAAGGGAAACACTTCTAAGAGGAGGAGACATGAAAAATGAATTAGCCATGAGCAGTTGGGCACAACTAGAACCTAACACTTATTGGAAGTCAAGCTATGATCTAAAATTTCATTTAGAGTGTGTTCCAACAGATTAAAGATACCTTGAAAGATTTAGGCAATCCCTACACCCAGTGGTCTACTGAACTAGTCTCAATTAGGTACAACCAAAGTTTCTTGTTTAGGATTTGAGAAGGTTTCATGCTTTACTATTAGCAGATGAGCACAACTAGAAGCTAACACTTATTTGTTGGAAAACAACTCTATCTCTATCGCATGCCAAGCCAAATAAGGGAAGTCAAGAAATAGTTTCCAACTCATTTTAAGGTCACTACCAAACATAGGAAAATGAGATAGTTTCTAGAAAATGATTCATTTTTCAGAAAATGTTAAATGTTGAAACAAATGGAGTGTAACTGAAATTTTAGAAAAGTAGAAGTTGATAGCTTGACTTCAAATAAGGGAAGTCAAGAGATATAGTTTTCCTTTAACTTACTTTTTTCGGATACTACCAAACATAGGAAAAGTGGAAAACTATCTTCACATAAGGTTTTCTATCAAATCAAATGGAGCGTAGAGTGTGTTTAAACAGATCAAAGACGCCTTGGAAGACTTGGCAATCCCCACACTCAGCAGCCTACTGAACTGGTCTCAGTTAGGTACAAGCAAAGTTTCCTGATTAGGTTTCAGAAGATACTTTGCCTTACTATGTGATCATTTCCTTCCACCACTTCTACAGCTCCATGAAACCTCCACGGCTCCACCCATACAGCCTCCTTGAAACCTTGCAGTTTCCAGGTCCCAGTTTTGATGCAAGCACCTGTAACCTTAGTTTGACACTGTTTGAGCAGAATTCCAATGATTCTCTTTCAATCTGATAATCTTAGTTGGCATTAGGATAGCTCTTTCCACTGTGATTAGGTTCTGTAAAATTCAAATAAGTGCAGTTTATATGTGGTCTGAGTGCTATATGATTGTCGTGATCATTGCTAATAAATTTCTAATCACTCTTAATGGTCATTTTTTTTTTTTGGTCTGGTGGGAAAAAGGGGGGCCCTGGGGTGGGGTGGTGGTTCCCATTGGATTATGTTCTTGAATTTTGATTTTCCCTTTCAATTCCCAAATCCTGATTTACCTGCTGGGTTTAGTTATTGGAATTGGCTTCATGAACTACTAATGAATTTTTTTAATAAGTACATATTTTTATTAGAACAGGAAATAGAGGACACAAGAAGGATGTGTACACTCTTTTTGAAGAATACAAATGATGTTTTCACAACCAGTTTGCAAATATTTAATCATTTTGGTTTCTACTAATTCTTTTTTTTTTTTTTCACTCTAGAAGCCAAGTCCTGGTAGAAATCACTTGGGTTTTGTTGGCCATGTCCACCATGAGTATTACTTTGGCCATTCCGTGTTGTTTATGCTTGTGATATATTATAAACTTCTTTTCTATCTTTATATTTTCCTGCTTTGGGGTCTATGCAGATAGGGCTGTTCTGTTTTGAAGGTTTTTTGAAGCCAAACCAATCTCATTTTGATTATGAGAAATTTCCTAGCCAAATCAAACCAAATCGACTGCACTGAAATAACCAATAAGCCAATTCATAGGTGGTTGGTTTAGATCAGTTTGGCTTGTCGGTTTGGGGCCTTTGGGCCAGTATAATATATTCAAATTGTGCCGTTTATCACCAATAACTCACATTACATTTTATTACCAAAAAAATTTGTTTATCCTCCCAAGTGTATCATTTCAACAAATTAATTTGCATTTTTAGCATTGAGGCTAGAAAAAAGTATAACTGGGATCAGGTTTATTGAGTAGTAAAATATAACCGATGTGCTTATTTTTTTAAATATACAATAATTTCAGTATAAAATTGTCGACAAGGTGATGCATCTACAGCTTGACTTAATGGACGAAGTCAGGGTAGCAGCTAAACAAAGGCTAGCACGATACCAAGACCTCATGGCCAAACACTACAACTCCCGAGTCAGACACAAAGACTTCAAGGTTGGAGACCTCGTCTTGAGGAAGGTAATGGGCATCGCTAGAGATCCCACCCAAGGAAAGCTCGGCCCTAACTAGGAAGGACCCTACAGAATCACGTCATGGCAGAGTTGTGAATTTGTGAAAAAAATTTCTGAACTCATTCTTTTGTGGAGATTCAACTTTCGAAGGAGTTTTTAAGTTAGAGCCAAACCAACCCAATCTCTTCAGTGTGAATTTGGTTGGTTGAGTGCATTGGTTGTTGGTTTAAATGGACCCCTATTCTGCCATTACTAAAGTCTTTCCTTATGCGGAATTTATTTTGAGTTGCCATATTTTGAAAGATTTTAGCTTCTTTTTCGTGAGCTTATTTAATAATAATAAATTAATTAACTAATTTTTTGTTTGTGGTTTATTTTTATTGTTATCTTTATAGAAAATCAAAGAACTAGGAGGCAAGAATGGGAAGAAGCGAGGAGGAGATGATGATGATGAGGAGGATATGGACAAAGCTACGGACAAATACATGACCCACAGAAATGTGAAGTCGTCTAAGAAGATGAAAAAATGAATATAGCAGCCCTGGCAGAAAATTTTGTTAGAGATTTAGTGTGAGGGATGAAGATGTTTATGTAGGTCTATTAGTAAGTATACATGAATCCAAATTTTTTGTTAAGAGTTTAAATGGTTGTTACCATTACTTGATTCATTTTTGTTTTTGAGGGATGAATTTTAGGGAATAGATGTATAAAAACTGTGCAGGAGAAATTTTTGGGTTTTATTATTATAAGAATAATTATTATTATTAGTTATTTGAGCTATAGAACACATTTCTGTGGACATTTTTGTTCTATAATATATCGGAGTACAACTCTGCATTTTTAAAAATCAGCTCAATAAAAATTATTCAGGGGAAAAGTCATTGAAGAAGATATGTTAGGAATGACATATACCACATTTCATAACTCAGATGTGTTCATGCAGTAAATTCAGTGAGTATTTTTAACATGAATCTCGTCTTCTAAATGTGTTTTTGATGCTAAATCGCTAGTAGGAAATAATGGTCATGGATGTAATAAACAACTATTGATATCAAAAAAAGGAACACCCTACCACATTCAAGAATAGATGGTGTTTATTTTTTAATAAAAAAATTAATAGTAAACCTCCAAGGAACCATGAAGCGAACTGTTATAGTTGAGTTATGAAGGGACAATTTTAAATATGCCTAAATATTTGGTAGATTTGTACCGCAATATAAAAAGAAAAATGAAAAGATACATTTAGCAGAATTGTACCACACTATAAAAGAAAAATGAAAAGATACATTTGGTAGATTTGTACCACACTATAAAAGAGAAATGAAAAGATTGAATAGAATTTTGTTGATAATGATAGTCTAGTAGATCTCTCGACTTGTCTTTATACCCCAAATGGAATGGGATTTGTTTTGGTTAGTAACGGGAAAAGTGACGTTTTAATTAAGAGACGTAATACGTTCACAACATTTTCACAATCATTAAATTTGTGAGAAAAATATCTGCGAGGAACCATTTAGTTTGTGAGGAACATTTTTACAACATTTTCTCTTTAATTAGTGAGGAAACTGTCTACTATACTAATAATACAGTTGGCTGATTGTATTAGTTGCTGCTAGGTGCTTAGTTAATCACTACCGTGATTGATGTGTATAATTAATACAGTTGACTTGAGCATGTGTTCAAATTAGTAGTAGTTAAAAGTAGTTAGGGCTGTTAGAGCATTCTTATCAAGGATTGCAAAAAATTTAGCATTTACTATCTTAAAACCCAATTTTATAACATATAACACCCCACTTTACAACATTTATTCCATCAAAACTTCTATTTTTTTTAACATTCCATTTAAATATTCTTTCTTTATCATTTTTTAGTTTTCCTTCTCTCTCCTTTGTCTCTTCTCTTTCTCAACCCATGGGCCCCAATTGAATAAAAAAATAATAGTAAAGTTTACAATTGGTGAACAGTGCAATTTCTATTTGAAACCGCACTGTTCATCAATGCCAAAAGTTATAGCATTTAAAACTCTTGATGGAGCAAGCTTTTGGGTCAAAAATGCTAAAAAAAAAGCATCTTTTAGCATTTAAAACCCTTAACGAGAATGCTCTTAGTAGGTGATTGTGTGCCAGCTGGCAGTCAGTTAAGGAGGTGGTTATAATCACCCTTATTAAGTTTGTAATCAATTAGTGCTCGAGTATATAAGGGGCTGCTGCCATGCATTATAATGATCATGGTCATAGATCATCCAAAAATAAGAATACATTCACTGACTTCCTTATAACTCTTGATCTCCTCTTAATTCTCTCTCTCTTTCGTGGAGGCCTAGCTCCCTCCAAGCAGCTAATTCCTAACCAATTCACCACCTCAAGGAGGATCTTATCGCCCACATGAACAAAAAATTTTTTTTGAAAACCCCATTGTGCTGAATTTTAGTTTCCCATGACCACACATATAATCAATATATATATATATATATATATATATATATATATAAAAGCATAGACCTCATGTGGGAGTGCATGAGATTCTGCCAAGTGCCACATTCTATGCAAAGAGAATTGAAATATTCTCAAGTGTTACATCAGAAATAAGAACAAATTAAATATTAACTTTTTGTCTCGTTTGGTTCAATGTTTTAAAACTTTTCTAATTAAAAAATAAATATTCATTGTATCATTTGGTTCAATGTTTCAAAACTTTTCATCCCTCACACAATCACACAAAACTCTTTGTATTTTAATTCACCATTTACACCTCTTACACTTCTACCCCTTTACATATATATACCTACACATAGCTCTTCGTGCCATCTCATGTCAAATACACAGACCAAAAACGACGTCATTTACCTTCAATCTTTCAACGACACCTACCTAGCTCTAACATTGTTGTTTCATCTAATCCTAACCCGTATGAGTTGAATACAGCCAAAGAAAGGGAGCTTGAATTTTATATTGAGTGACAATGGCAATTACGATTTTGATGTTAAGGTCGGACGTTGTGGATTCATAGGTTTTGTAAATGATATAATTGACTGTGGGTGTTCAGGATATGTATTTTGTTTAAGAATTAAGGAGAAAGAAAAAGACACATTCTGTATCAACTTTTATTCTATAATATTCCTCCAAAGTTTTTTTTTTTTTTTTTTTTTTTTTTATTTTTTTATTTCTTATTCCTTCAATTGAATAATTATAATGGATATGTGTGTGCAATTTATAATTGTTACTTTTTATAATGAACTCATTACTAATAAAGTTTTATAACAATTATGCTATAATACATATACAACATATTCCCAAACTATCTTACATAAGATATTACAACATTATCTGTGCATCACATGAGAAACTTATTAGTTTGTGTTAATGATATGTTTGGAAAGTATAATTGCTAATATGCTTTCTTGACATGAATCCATGGCCAATATTTCCCAAAAGATTGGTTTAGGCCTGGTAGAATGGGTGTCTAATCTCTTCACATTTCATAATATAGTCTTCAGACAAAACATTGGTTCTAGACTAGGACTTAATAGAATGTAATTAAGAATCAAAGCCGTGAAATTTTCTAAATTTTTCCTAGGAAATAAAGATTTGTAATTTTCTTTCTATAGTTTATTATGATGTAGATTTGAACATTTTCAATAAATAAAAGATGTACTATTTTTTTTTCGTTATAAGGGAAAATATCATTAGTCAAGCCATCATTTTGAGAAATATATTAACAAAACCTCAACTTCTTCATGCGGAAATCATTAACCCCCAAGGTCGTGGTTTTTCACAGATTGGTCCCTATCTACACCAATCAGCCAACCATAAAGTGCTTTCTCCACGTCCACAATTTCCAAAAATTCACCAAGCTGAGCGCATTGATAGGTAATTAAGGAGATGAAGTCGCGGAATGTGACAGTAATAAATAATATATTTTTTGGCGTAAATGTACTTTTAGTCTCTATATTTTGACTTTTTTTCATTTTAGTTCCTACATTTTAATTTTATCACTTTTAGTCCCTAAACCAATTAACGCGTGTTATTTTCGTCATTTCCGTTAGTCAACCGACTGAATTAGCTGAGGTGACAGCCAAAAGAATTAAAATATTATAAAAAATGCTACATCACCTATGACACATCAGCATATAAATTTAAAAAATATATATTAATTTTAACAAAATTAAAAAACATATAAACAAAATTTAAAACATAAAAATACATCAGATTTGAATAAAAATAAACAAGAAGATGAACCCAGATCACAGGAACACAAGAACATGAACCCAGATCATAAGAACACAAGAATACGAACCCAGAGCATAAGAACACAAACACAGATAACAAGAACAGTACTCAAAGTTCCGTCGGTTGCTCTTTTTTGTTGAACCAAATCTCATTGCTCTTTTCTTTTATGGAAATTATTATAACACCACATCAGACATATTAAAGCAAACCCCAAATCATAAATTTACACCCACAGCAACACAAACAACAAAATCTAAGAAAATTTCAAACCAAAATTCACCATACCCATTGATTCATAGAATCCAAATACATTTGAAATTAAGATCCAAACCAAAGCACATGCAGCAACAACATCAGATCTTAACAACCAAATCTAAATCCCCAAACCCAAGAGAAAAAGAAGAAGAAGAAGAAAGTGAATAAACCATAGCCGTAAACCACCGCTATCACTGGTGGTAGTTGTGGTTCAGCTGTGGCTAACCTCGGTGCAAAGCAAATAAAGAGAGCTGGGTGAGATCAGAAAGGGCTTTACGAGCAAAACCATGGTGGCAGAGGCGCTGAGAGGATCAAGGTTCGGCCACAACCCACCACCACAACACACCTATCTAGAAACCCAGAAACCCAACTGATCTCCACCATCAGAAACCCACAAGAACGCACCGATCTCCATCGCCTGAAACCCACAAGAACTCATCGATCTCCACCACCAGAAACCCACGGCCCACCACATCAATCCACCACAATCCTCAACCCAGACCCACAGAGCAAACCCACCAAAATCCGATTAGCAATCCTTAGCCCCTTGACCATGATGATCTCGCCTCTGTAATCGTCCCCACAAAACTCTCCTTCACCGCCGCTCCAACACCTTTTATTGATGGTTTAGGTTTTGATTTTTGTGGAAGAACACAACACCCATTTTTTATTTAATTTACAATTGATTTTTGGTGGAAGAATGTATACAAATTTTCGGAAAACTCTCCTTTCCACTTTTTGGTTTTAAATTTTGTTTTTATGTTTTTTAATTTTGTTAAAATTAATATATATTTTTTAAATTTATATGCTAATATGTCATGGGTGATGTGGCATTTTTTATAATATTTTAATTCCTCCGGCTACTACCTCAGTTATTTCCGTTGGTTGACTGACGAAAAGGACGAAAATAATACGCATTAATTGATTTAGGGACTAAAAGTGGTAAAATTAAAATATAGGGATCAAAATGAAAAAAAGTCAAAATGTAAGGACTAAAAGTGTATTTACGCCTATTTCTTTTGCATGAGGTAAAGCAATTAAGAAAATCTCAATTAGCTCAAATAAACCATCGATTTGGTGTTTGCAACTACCAAGTAAAGTTAAAAACTTTCATGTGGGACAGCGGACAGAATGCCGTAGGATTTGGGTGAAGAACTCTCCAGACTCCAATGACAAGTCAAAAAGAGTATATATCAAAACTCTTATGAAAACAAAACTACAAAAGTATATCCAAGATGTATGGTTTATATCTTTCCTTCATCTATTACCTTCCATTTTATCTCATCGTGGAAGAGGTCTACTTTTAGTTGAGGATTTGAAAATCAAATTCGGGAAAGTTTTATATTCCTCTCATTCAACTCGTTAAAAACGAAATATTGTGTGGTTGGAGTTAGCTCAATTAGTAAAACTTTTTAAACGTCACGGGTTCAAATTAGGGGTGGCAATTCATATTTGCGTATCGGGTTCGTGTCGTGTCGATTCATTAGTATTCGACTATATAGGTCAACCCTAACCTGATATGTTTATTAAACGGGTCAAGATTCCTTAACCCTAACACAACCCATTTATTAAACGGGCCAGTCATGTCGACCCATTTATTAGATTTTATCAAAAAAAAAAAAGAAAAAAACTAATTTTAGTATTAACCAAATTGATATAAATTATGAAAAATTAAACAAATAAATATTTTTAATATAAAATTAAGAACTAACAGTAACTGTATTACAAATAATCGTTCAAAATTAAATCATATCTCAATATCACAAATAATCAATCATAATATGTCAAAGAAAATAAACCACAACAACTAATAAGTTTATATACTTAGGGTTTGAAGGGTATATTGGTAAAATGTCATTTAATTAAATAGGTCAAATTGGTTAAACGGGTTCTATGTGATAAACACTAACCCAACCCGTTTATTAAACAGTTCAGTCGTGTCAACCCGAATATGACACGAATCCATTAAACCTCAACCCATAACCTACTAATTTCGTTTCGTGTCGTGTCTTGTCGGGTTCGCGGATCGTATCCAATTTTGCCACGTCTAATTCAAATCCTATCATATCTATATAAATAAAAATAAAAATAAAACACAAAATATTGCTCTGCAGAATTCTATTTTCTTCATAGTAGTAACAATGAATGAAACTATATATGGATCTTTTCATCAGAGATGATCATAGTCTGTAGATCTATCTTTATTTTCCTAAACAGCTTTAAGTTATAGATTCTTATGTTTAAACTTACAATTAAAAGAATAAGATTCTAACTAAGTCAAGGTAAATCTCAGAGGAAGAAAAACAAAGTTTCTTTATTTTATTTTGACCAAGTGACAATGTGTCAATGTTGCGGTCCTATATGTGAATGGAGACTTGAAAGGAATTATTTTCTAGTCGATTATACTTTTAAACAAAGACCGTAGACTGAGAACGATATAGGTACGGAAAATTAAAAGAAGACTGGCAAGTGAAATCAATAAATATGTAATATTCTCATAAAAATAATAATAAATATGTAATATTCAACCGTGTGAGTGTGACATATTGAGTCCCCAGAGGTCCCAAAAAACCTAATCTCAAACATAAACAAATAAAAAACCTTCCCTCTCTCTTTCTTTTTTTTTTACACCTCTGTCCAAGTCCCTTCCGGAGCCGATAACTTTGAAGTCACGAAAAACTTCACACCTTTTGAGACGGAAAGTTATTATTGCTAAATGGTAAAATAATGTTAGTAATAGTTTCAAATAATAACTAATAAAAACATACCAAGTCAATTCTTGTAAAATAAAAAATGAAATTTTTTGTATATTACTGTGTGTTCCTATTGATTTCAAGTCAAAATCCCTCAGGTCACTCTCCCTACCTAACGAAAAAGAAAATTGTATAACTCATTTTTATAGAATTTCGCCACAACTTTTACTATAATTTATTAAAATAGTCTATTATAAGTAGTTAACAGTTACTAACATAGATCTATAACTGTTTTTTTCAAAGTTATGACATAACAATTATGTCTATATACTTTGTCTTCTATAGTTGTAAATGTAATGCCCTTTACATAAGAATGGACCCACAACCGTTGAATGTATCTGTATGAGACTAACCATGCCTGTTACGCTATATATCTCTCCTCGATCTGCCCACTAATCCCCATTTAAAGCTTAAACCAAGCTCTTGGCAAAAACACACACACACCCACCCACCATTATTTGAACCTTAAGGAACCCAGATTAGCAAATGATCATGACCATGAGGTCCATGAAAATCCAACTACAAGTCAAACTCCAACTCCATAGCATACTACTCTCCTTCCTCCTCCTTCCCACCATTTCAGTAGCAATTCTCACCAAACAAATCCAACCAGGCTCAACCCTTTATGCCTCCAACACAACCCAAACCTGGTCCTCACCAAACAACACCTTCTCCCTCACCTTCATACCCCTCAACCCCCCCACCTCTCCTCCTTCCTACCTTGCTTCCATCGTCTTCTCCGGCGGTATCCCCGTCTGGTCTGCAGGCACCACTCCTCTTGACTCCAATGCTTCATTCCAATTCCACCCCACTGGCAACCTCCTCCTACTCAATGGCACTGGCCACACCATCTGGGACTCCGGCACCGCCAACCTTGGCATCTCCTCCGCTTCCCTCGACGACTATGGCAACCTTGTCCTTGCCAATGGTACCCTCCCAGTCTGGTCTTCATTCAACCACCCCACCAATACACTCTTGCCATCACAGAACTTCACCACTCAACAAGTTTTGCGAAATGGGTTGTACTCGTTTAGTCTTCATAGTTACGGTAACATTACACTCAAGTGGAATAATGATAGTATTGTATACTGGAATCAAGGTTTGAATAAAAACCTAACTTCTCCAACCTTAGGATTACAGTCTAATGGTATTCTGTCGGTTTATGATACCACAATTGTGCCACGTGGGGTTGTCATGGCTTATAGTAATGATCATGGTGAAGGAAGTGATATCTTAAGGTTTTTAAGGTTAGATGAAGATGGGAATTTGAGGATGTATAGTTCTGTTAGAGGGAGTGGGAATGAATCTGTGGAATGGGTAGCTATTGAGGATCAATGTAGAGTTTTTGGGTACTGTGGGAATATGGGGATTTGTAGATATAATGGTACAAACCCCATTTGTGGGTGCCCATCTCAGAATTTTGAGCTGGTTGATCCAAAGGATAGTAGGAAAGGTTGTAAGAGGAAGATGGAGATTGAGAATTGTCCACTGAATGTGACTATGCTTGATATGGAACATACCCTTTTGTTGACTTATCCTCCTCAAAGCATATTTGCAATTGATGGTTCACAAATCTTTTTCGTGGGTATATCAGCTTGTAGGTTGAATTGTCTTGTAAATCCTACTTGTGATGCTTCAACTACACTGTCGGATGGAACTGGTATGTGTTACTATAAGACTCCGGAATTCATTACTGGGTATCAGAGTGCAGCTCTGCGTAGTACTTCTTATGTCAAGGTTTGTCCACCAGTGCTTCCTAACCCATCACCTGGTTTGGTTTCTGGGAAGAGTGGTGGTTGGAGAATGCAATCATGGGTTATAGCTATTGTGGTCATAGGTGTCGCTTTGGGTTTGATTGTGTTGGAGGGTAGTTTGTGGTGGTGTTATAGAAGTAGCCCCAAATTTGAAGGATTAAATGATCTTTTTGAGTATGCTTCTGGAGCTCCAATCCAGTTTTCGTTTAAGGAGCTCCAGCGCTGTACCAAGGGATTCAAGGAGAAGCTTGGAACTGGAGGATTTAGTGCTGTATACAAAGGGGTTCTTGCTAATAGAACCGTTGTGGCAGTGAAGCAACTCGAGGGAATTGAGCAGGGAGAGAAGCAATTTAGAATGGAGATAGGTACCATAAGTAGCACCCACCACTTGAATTTGGTGAGATTGATTGGTTTCTGCTCCGAAGGGCGCCATAGGATTTTAGTATATGAGTTCATGCAAAATAGGTCTCTTGATAATCTCCTTTTCCAAACAGATGATAATAAGTCCGGAAAATTGTTGAATTGGGAGTGTCGGTTCAACATTGCAATTGGCGCTGCGAGGGGCATTACATATCTCCATGATGAGTGTAGAGTCTGCATTGTGCATTGTGATATAAAACCAGAAAACATTTTATTGAATGAGAACTATACTGCAAAAGTCTCGGATTTTGGTCTTTCAAAGCTAAATACTTCCAAGGAAAATAAATACCGAACTTTGACAAACATTAGGGGCACTAGAGGATATTTGGCACCGGAATGGCTAGCGAATCTTCCAATAACTTCAGAATCCGATGTTTATAGTTATGGTATGGTTTTGTTGGAGATAGTGAGTGGGAGAAGAAATTTTGAAGTATCTGCAGAAACGAATTGGAAAATGCTTTCTGTGTGGGCGTATGAAGAATTTGAGAAGGGTAATGTCACTGCAATTGTTGACAGAAGGTTGGTGAAGGAAGAGGTGGATATGGAGCAAGTAGTGAGAGCTATTCAAGTAAGCTTTTGGTGCATCCAGGAGCAACCATTACAGAGGCCAAGAATGGAAAAAGTGGTACAAATGCTAGAAGGGATTACAAAGATTGATAGTCCGCCTTCCCCCAAAGGCCGTGAATGAAGGGTTCCTGCAACCTGGAAAGATGTGCGCCTCAGAGTCAGTGTTATCTCCCTCTTTGTAGCTTCTTCCCGAGCTGCCTCTTCATTATTTTCCTTGTTTCTTTTCTTCAATCTTGCTACAGTATATGGCAGGCTACCAATAAATCTCTCTCTTCTTTATTCTCTCTGTAGAACTTGTAATCTGTTATAGTCCTACAACGAGCCTAGATGCAATAATAAACTTCAAATATTCTTAAAGTTCATACTTAATGTCGAGTGCACTTGATTACTATAATTTGAGAAGATTTAGAGTGTCGATTGCTTAAAGTAGTAGTAATAGTACCATAACTTAATTGAAACAAACTCCAAATTGCCTACCTCACTCTTTCTTGTGCATATTTTTCCATGTTACTTCTTCCAATTGCAAATAAGCTTTTATTTTCAAGGCTGTTGATCTAACTTCCCTGTCAGATTTGCTTCAATTTCAGGCTCTGACTTTTCTCTTTCTGTGCTGTTGTATATTTCTACTCTCTCTCGTATTGAGTCCTATCTTACTGCAATTGGCATGTGTTCTTCAATGACTAATTTTACTGAGGAGTCTTGCTTGCCTCCAATTGTGAAATCATTTGGGCACAGAAAGGCTCCTAATCTTAATTTACTAGCTCAAACTGACATAATCATACTCCAGCAATCAGCTGCTAGTCTTATGGTTCTTTGTGTTTATACTTTGGCTGCTAAAACCTGATAAACAGTGGACGATACGGTCTTAATTTTTAATCATAGCACAGCGCCTCTGAGTCACATTTTTATTACTTGCTTCATATAAATTTCTTTCACGCTTTCTCTTCCTCGTACAATTTATTAGTTCTTTAGATTTTTTAACCCTTTTTTCTTTGATATAATCTTAATACAGGTTAAACAAGGAACCGCCTAATATGACTTTCAAGAAGAAGCATAAGGGTGGGATTAATTTGACCTCAATAGTTGCCAACACACACCTGGACCTTGAAACTGTGAAGGCAAATATGTAGTGTATAATAATTCACAATGCTGATATTACTCTTTGGTATGATGCAACTACTGATTACCTTATAGATGTCAGTGAAGGCAATAGAAAACATATGCCTTGCATCTATATTGTGAACAAGATCATTCAGATTACTTAGGAAGAGATAGGGATTTTGGATAAATTCCTCTCTAGTGTCCAATTAGGTATAGTTTTTTCCCATAGTAAAAGTTTCTCATTATTTAGATCCTTCCCTTGCCTTTCTCTCTTCTCTCTCTCTCCCTCTCTTTCTTTTCCTGATGTCAATTTGAGTATTTCATAAAATATTGCAATGAAATGATTTGGGCTCAATCTACTGAAATGTATTTTTTGATAGGTAGATGTCGCTCATTCACCCGAACAGGATAAAGAGTAACTGGTGAATGAATGCAGCTTATAGTGATGTCAACAACAAGAAGTTGTGTGAAGCTATTCCCTCTGTTGTATGGTTTCGATTGGTTCCAAGTTCCAACTATTGCTGTGGAGCAAAGAAAGTTGACATTGCAGGCTTGGTCTTTTGTCCATTTAACACATCATCCCTTGTACATTTTTTTAATTTTTTTTTTCTTTTTTGGTCTTGTTTTGTATAATGTTGTGTAATTACTTTTCTTCTTTTAAATGGATTTCTCATTAGTACCTAAACTGGTTGGAAAATGCTTTCTGTGTGAACTTATGAAGAATTTGAGAAGGGTAATGTCATGTCAATTGTTGACTCTAGGTTGGCTAAGCAAGAGGTGGATATGAAGCAAGTAGTGAGCAATTCAAGTAAGCTTTTGATGCATCCAGGAGCAACCGTCACATGGGCCAAGAAAAGAGAAAAAAAAGGGTACAAATGCTAGAAGGGTTACAAAGATTGATGGGTTAGTGTAACCAGAAAAGATGTGAGCAGCAATGCCAGCGTTTTCTCCCTCTTCATTATTTTCCTTGTGTCTTTTCGTTAATCTAGCCACAATATAAGGCAGGCTACCTTTGATCTAGCTGCAATATTATTTTTTGGATAGAAGCTGTAATCTGTAATAGTCCTACTCTTACCACAAGCCTAGACTG
Organism: Notholithocarpus densiflorus; assembly: GCA_030021035.2. Taxonomy (NCBI): domain Eukaryota; kingdom Viridiplantae; phylum Streptophyta; class Magnoliopsida; order Fagales; family Fagaceae; genus Notholithocarpus; species Notholithocarpus densiflorus. Next base: position 9,296,156 of record JARYZH020000007.1, read on the forward strand.
CAATGGTAAACTTCAAATGGAAAATGCTACAAAAGACTTAAATTTTATTACAAACTAGTAGCATGCCCGCGCGATGCGCGAAAAAATATGATATGATTATTTTTTATTAGATAATTATTGAATTAATATATTAGATTGTATGTTATTAAAAATTCAATGTGTTATTTGAAATTATGTTTTAAATTATAAATTTTTTGTAGTGTAACAAAATATATTTTGTAGTCAGGTAGTATATATAATGAAATATGTATGAAAACACAATGCAATAATTTTATTTTTTAAAAAAAATTGATACTGTGAGAACTATTAGACCAAGTTGTAACTATGTATAATTTGTTTATTACTATACAGATGTATGAGATTTAACTCTTATAAATATATTTTTCTCAAAAACATAGATCCACGTCTCTTTCTTCCTCACAATTGAAACTAAGTGAAAAAGTAAAAATAACTATGTAATAGATCATTATCAATAAATCATATATTATAAAGTGGAAATATAAAATAAAATAAAATGCAAAAAGAAAAAGTTCCTTAAGTATCTATACATAAAAACATTAATAGCATAATGATGCTATAAAGTAAATTATATTTTATCTTATTCTCTTTTTGGCATTTTTAGTAAAGATGATCAACTAAGTAAAGTAAAAACTTACCAAGAAAGTTCAGATTAACTGATAGACCAAGAATGTATTGACCCCTTGGGATGAATTAATTGATTAATTAGCCAAGTTTATTAATTAATCAAATTAACATGCAAGATACGTGATAGCACAAACAAATCACCAATTAAACTAAATGCAGCGGAAAATAAATTGACACGATGATTTGTTTACGAATGGGGAAAACCTACACGGCAAAAACCCCACCGAGTGATTTTAAGGTCACCACTCCCGAAAATCCACTATTATCAAAACAAGCGGTTACAAGTAAAGGAATCTCAGTACCTTATACCAACCTACAGTTGAACCCTTACCCCAATACCCAATTGGACTTGTTTTGTAGTGACAATCTCTCATTTTCAATGCACGGCTCTCAATACGTGATTAACCAATTGCGCGAATCCCAGTACGCAACTTAATCACCAACTTGAGAAGAATGTTGGCTGCAAAGTTCTTTAGTTCATCACACGATGAAGATCAAGAAGCTCCTTGGTCACAAAACCCTACGGTGTACAAACACAGCAGCTTCTTCAAGAGAAAGATGAACTAGGGCAAATTCTGTCTTCGGTCACAATTTGCATTAACAAGACTTTTCTTCACACTTGTGCAACTGTGCAACCTTTGATGGCCCTCAAAATAATCCTTATATATGTTTAGGGTTGTGAGAAAAGAAGACTTAAACACATACTCACGCATTGGATGAAAAACAGCTCTGAAAAACTAAATTTCATAAACCTAGACAGATAGAGTATCTATCGAGCTAGCTGTCGAGTTTCGGGCTTCACAGCTTTTTAAACCTCGATAGATGCTAGCTGTCGAGCTTTAAAATCCTGTACTTTCTCACTTGATTCTTAGACAGACTTGCATGGCTTTAACACTTGAACTTGAAACCTTGTTTCTTGAAGCATTAAACACATCCTAGATCTACCCAATTACAAGTAAAGTGCGTTTTGTCAAAGGATTAGCCAATTATATAAAATATTGACATATGTTCCTAACATCAAATCACATATCCTAACATTAAATAAAAATTTGATGGTGGAGATGCTAATTATTTGTAATAAAATGACCCAAAAAAAAAAAAATAACAAATAGATTTGAGAAAAACAAATAAGATTTCTAAAAGAAATTTTACCAAACACATGAGATGCAACAATACAAAATTACTATCCTGAATATTTTTTTACTTTTTTGATACTCTATAAATAAAAAAACTTTATTCACTTTTTGTCATAGTATATACTATTGAGCATTTACAAAATAACAAAAAGTCAAGGAACTTATAACAAAAGGCTTTCTATACAAAATTCTAGTAGAAGTGAGACTAATAGGCGAGCTTTCTTCAAGACATAGGGGATTATGAAAGACCATACATCCCTTGCTTACCTTTTTCTCTTTCTCAAATTCACATTACCAAAGAAGTATATGAAGCTAAAAACATTGTGAATACATCTCTTTTCAGTGGAAGTCCATTGGTAGGCACATTCAAATTCGTAGCCATGTATATTTTTGTTTTGATATAAACTCAAATTTTTATTTTTTTTAAAAAAAACTACATATTAACCCAAACCAAAATTCAACCAAAGCTATAAGAGTGATTTGTGATAGGAAATTTAAAAAATACAACTCAAAAAAATTAAATAAAAAAACCATCAACCTAAATTAGAGTTATAAGAAAGAACAAAAATCAAGCAAGAGAGAGAGAGAGAGAGAGAGAGAGAGAGAGAGAGAGAGAGAGAGTACTTATAGTTTTTGTGTGGAAAAAAAAATATGGATTGAATCGAATAAATAATATCAAAATTATACAAAATAAGCTAGGGAGAAGAAGAGTTAAAATATAAGAAAGAGGAAATGATGAAGAAAGTTTAACGGTAAAGTAAAGAGTAGTAGGGAGATAAAGAGGCAAAGAGGGAGGGGAAAGGTTGGAGGAAGAGAAGAAGAGTTTTTTTTTTTTTTTAGAATAGGAAGATGAAAAGTTTAAATATTCAATTACTTGAAATTAGAAAGAAAAAAGCGAAAAGTTGAAATCAATTTGGATAGCTGAATATAGTTAAACATTTTCATCTAATGAATAGTAAACATGTGCATATATCCACTAAATGATAATGAATTATTCAATTTTAACAATTACTTGAAATTAGAAAGAAGAAAATGAAAAATTGAAATCAATTTGGGTAGCTAAATAGTCAAATATTTGCATTTAAAACAAATGAATAGTAACATGTTGAATGGTAATGGAGTGCATTAACAGGTTTGTCCATTAACTATATTTAATTATTTTATATAAAATAAAATAGAAAAATCATAAAGAAAATTAAAATAAAATAAAAGTATGACGTGGCTGATGAGGTGGCTCAACAGGAGTACAACAATATTAAATTCTATGTCTCAACTTTTAGATATATATATATATATATATATATATATATATATATATAGAAGAGTAAAAATACTAACAAAAAGATGTGACAATAAATGTAATTGGTACCACTTCACCTCATTATAAAAAAATAAATGTCTTAATTACTATTTTGTGATTGATGACACATGAATCAATTTTGTAAGACTTATGTAATAAAATTTATAATATCTTTTCAGAAATAAACAATACACACAAAGGAGATGGGAACTGTTATGTCAAGGATCTTCTAAAAACATATGATACTGAATTTACAATAAACCATGAACGATATGTCAATAATGTACTTATCAGATGGATTTTTTTAGAATTTTTTTTATGCTGGTTGACATTTTAGAAGGTCAAAATAACACCTATATTTATTTTTAAGTCAATCTGTATACATTATTATAAATTAAATTTTAGCATTTTTCTTAATAAATCTCCTTGGTAGACAGCTTGTCTGCTTTGATCATAGAGTGATCTATATACATCACGCATTATAATATACCACTATTTGATGCCTGTTAAAACTTGAAGTGATTGCATAAAATTACTAATGGGAAGGCTATTATTATTGTTGGTAATATTTATCATTCACAAACAAATCACTACATTTTACAGATTGATACCAGAGCATTAATAATTTAAATATATAAAGCACTTTTCTAAGAAATTCATTGTTAATATTTAGAAGTTAATAATGTCACTTATATTATTACTATCATAACAAGACACCAATAAGTTTTTTATAGTATAGATTGGGAATTCTATCTCATTTAATTATCATTTTACCATTACTTAATCTAAATTACCCATAATGTGATACTAGTTACTGTGTGTCGCTGTAATTATTATATAATAAATTTGATGGAATTTTAACATTTGAGTAATGCTACATCCATACATTTTAATAACAACAATTTACAATAAGTCCATAACTGTAAAACATTTTATTAATTCAGTCAATTAAATTTATTTCATTTTTTTTCTGTCAATAACAACTTGTCACAAAATTTGATTGAAATTATTGAAGGTAGCACATTACACTCTTAATGTTATATTTACTCTGAAAAAGAAAAGAACATTTTCATTAATTAGAAGATTTGCATTTATGTTTAATATTAATTAATGGGCAACTAATTAGTAATTTAGTACTATCAAAGTAAAGTAGTATGGTACTTTTCTCATCTTAATGATGGTATTCACTTGATTAATCATGAATCATCATATGCAGTAAGTGGAGTGCACATTACTGGAAAGATGCAAATTCTTTAGAAGTCCTATTTATAGAATAGAAAACGACGCCTTTCATTCGACATGATCTCAACCATTTAATGAACAACGTATCTCACCAAATGTATAGAGCACCACTCTCTGCTCTATATCAGAATGTTTTAGAGATAGAATACTTTCCTTGAATCTGGTTCACACTTATTAATGTATTACAAACTCACCATGAATGTAAATGTGAACAGTCCCACCAAGAATGCAGAGAGGACATCATTTTTTCGCCTGAGTACCAAGAATTACCTCGGAGTACATAATAATTTTCCTTAATTCATTGTCACTATTGAATAGATAAATAATTTATTTATATTTATTAATTATCTATATTTAGCACTAATTAGTTCTAAAAGTGAATTTTTATATGATTCTTTTATATAAAAATTATATTTATTAAACACGATTTGGAGCAATTGAATGGTAAGGTTGATCCAGCGCCATGGTCTGCAGTTTTATTTATGCTCTTTTTTATTACTTTTTCATTAAAATAAATTCTACAAGATTATCACAATATTTAAAAATTATTTTGATATTACAAAAGAAAATAAGTTGTATCCAAACAAATTCATGATTTGTAAGAAATGAATTTATTTCAAAAAAAAGAGAATACTTGGAATTATAAATATTTTTTTATGAACTGAATATAATATTGGTTGTTTCAAACATTATTATTATTAATAATTAAACAAAATTTTAAAAAAAAATGATAATCAAAGGTAAATCTAAAAAAAAAGTATACTACTGCTAGTCGAGATGATTAAAGCATTCACCTGCAATTGTCTATATCTTTTTTTTTTTTTTGAGTAATTCATATCCTTAATTATACTAATCAACGATGTACATTCATCTTTAATACACATAATAAAAAATTTAGTTATATAAATAATCCTCCTAAAGAATATAACACGCAATGAGTTATATACATACTAGAAAATAATTTCTAACTAAATATTTTAAATAAACTATAGACACCAGCGTATCACATGATATTAATTAATATGTATTAAATATTAATATATAAGAAGAACATGTGGCCATTAATATTTTTTTTTACTAGAATCACTATTAAGTTAATTGAATTGTCATGAAGAGAATATGTTGACTTGAATCTTTTATCTTCTGTAGTATAAAGATTGGTTAAGATGCCAAAGAAGAACAAAAAAGAGAGAGAAAGCCAATTATGAATCATGATTTTTAGCTAAATACCCACATTAAAAATCTCTTGTATTTTTAATGAATAAAATACCATGTGTAGATAGATTTAATAATGTTGTTGAGTCCCACTAATGGACAGAATCTTGAATGATGACATAAAGGTATAAAATAGCATGTTGACTACTATTTTTTACAATTTTACTGCAACTTGATGAAGTGGATCTTGTAAAGGATACAACAAATACAATAACTTTTTTACAATTATAAGTTTAAACAAACAGAATTTAGAGAAAATTATTAATAAAATTGAGCTTCCTCATCACTTTATGTTGGGAATAACTAGAAGTAATAGGTTTGGAGCAAGTTTATAAGTTTAAAGATGTATATGTATTTAAATATCTCTACACTTTAGTTTTTTTTTTTTTCTTTTTTTACCGGTAATGAATGAGAGAGAAGATTTGAACTCATCCAGCATTGAATACAACATTGCAAATTTGGCTGGTAAAATACAACTACCAATTATAAGTTGAAAAGATGATGGAATCAGACCTTCCCCAGTAAAGAGAGAAATGGTAGTGTAATAACTAATACTTTTTTTTTTTAGAAGGCTGAACTAATACTTTTTAAAACCATTGGAAATAAAGAGAATTATTAATAACTGTATAAGAAAGATGAATCAATCAATAAAATATTTACTATAACAAAAAATGTCAAAAATACAGAATATATAAAAATTCAAATTAAAGACACAAAGATGCTAACAGTGATAGAAAACTGCAGATGTTTGAGATCATAAGATAATTGTACTAATCATTAAAATAAAATAAATTTATAATAATATAAAAAAATATCTCATGATTTGCTTTCAAACTTAAATATATAAAGATACATATGAAGAGGGAGAATATGGGATGGATTTAATCATTTAATAGAATTGATGGTACCATTATGAATGGTTAGCTTTCATGGACGATCCGAGATATGGACGTCAGGGACGGACTGAGTGCACAGGGTTCACATGCATAAGTAATTTCTGGTGAACCTTTCTAAATGGAAAAACAACTTATACCAACACTAACACCCTAATATGAATCCTAATATGAAAAAGAATCCCAATAGAATAACATCCATACACATTTATTTGATGATTCTTTCATATGGCATCTTCACAAGAATCTTAGAGGTTTGCCACATTCAAGCTATAAAGCCTAAAAGCCTTCAAATATATGTATAATACTTTAAATATAATTTGAGTTAAAATATTTCAACTGGGTCCTCCCAGAGGGATTTTTTGGCCACCACACTGGTATCAGGGCTTTTCTTTGCTTTTGTTTCTAGGTGGGCTATCTGGCATGAAATGTGATCAATTGATTGAAGGCACACACCAACATGGAATTTGAGAGGTTACACAATGCCAAACAAAGTGGTGTAATAATACTGTTTAGTGGTATAACAACTCAATAACTGTAGATGAATCAGCTACCAACGCCAGAGACAAAAACAACTAACGCATGGAAATGCTCACTGGCAAAATCATAACTGAGGAATACCGCGCTAAAATGTAGTGCACTTAGACCAAGAGAAAGAATTTGGTGAAGGTCCAACGCTAAAGAAGGAATCAAGAAGTGGCTCTAAGGAAGCACGCCCAAGGCAGCAGAGCCAGAGACATAGTTTTACCATCTCACATGCTGCCACAGACATTGTCTTCTCAAAGAGTCAGGGGGTGACATGATATGAAACTGACACTACATAACACACGTGGATGAAGCATCATGACTTGAACTGTTCAACCCATCTCACCATTTACCGGCATCGCCACGCCATATTCCCTACCATAAAAGTCTATATGCTCTAGGTGTTTTTGCACCACCTATGACTTCTCATCACTGGGATCTTCATGATTTGACACCATGAGGTTTGACGAGATTATGTGCAGGCCTTCACCACGCTATACTTACAAGATTGCTTAAGGAAAAGATGTTGCAATAAGATATAAAACATACGCGAACAAAAATATTTGATTTACTATTAGAATTAAGATAATGTAACATAAATTTGAATATAAAAACAAGAGCAAATTGGTGTGTAGTCTTCAAACCAAGATTGTGCCCTGGGTAACACTTTAACTTGCACCCAATTCCATCTGTGCCTAAGATGTGTCTCTCAATCGCTTATATGAATTTGTTCATCGGAGAATCTAAGAGTGGTCCAATGACTTCACTTACAGAAACACTTTGTTGAACTACACTTGCATGTTTCAAATAATCATTACTAATGCCAATGTTCTTTCCTGAACTGGCTAAGATGTGGCTGGAAAGGGGAATAAAAGTGGTTAAATAAGACACTTAGCCTAATGGCTGTTTTTCTCATCAACTCGAGATAATCCAAAAGCTACTGGATAATTTATATATAATACCACTATATAAATATAATTACAACTTGAATATTAATAATGAGATCCAAACTTTATTAGTATGCAACCCCTTCTTCACAAAATATTCAGAGTAATACAAAGCTGGTTTAGACTGTAGATCACACTTGATTACCACTTAAATTCTGAGTACCGGTTTAATCCTTTATGTTATTCATTATATATATATGAAATCCAGATTCCATACATGTACTTAAAATACTACCAAAGTAGTTTAGGGCCTAACATTCGAATAAACAAACCCACAACTCATCTCACTAATATTTATCTCACAGAGTCTATAATTCTAATCCAGAACATATGTTTCATCAACACTAAATGAAGCGTCTAACATACCTCATGGTTTTGACTGTTATTTAGATCTCACCTACAGACGGTAAACTCAAACTACACTGATCAAATCATTATTTCAGATTAAGAGTTCATGTAAGATAGTGTCGTGGATTTGACATTCACTGATGTTTTTGAGATAAATAATAAACTTGAAAATGTGTTTAATAATACCTTGTCCTAAACATATTTAACCACTAACTCAAGCCTACTTTGATTTCAAGACAAATCATCTTGAAGATATAATACAAATGAAATAAATTACTCACCACTATGGAATTTATAATTTGAGTTTAAAGAACTCAGATTATACTTGGGACTTTCATGTTATGGAACTGAATGGACATTTATCTTTTACAATTATATGATAATGTCCGAATATTCAGCGTTACTACTATTTTAGATAATAATAAAATGAATCTTTACAACATGAATATTAAGTCATGGAATAATACTAACATTATACATAGTATCATAATAGATTTAAGTGCGCTTAATCCTAACAATCTTCCATTTGCTCTTAAAGACTTATTGTGTATTAATTAACTCACATTCTCTAATGCAGACTGAAGCCTGGCGCGGACTTTTAGTAAATGGATCTACTAGATTATTTGCACTTTCAATCTTTACTACCACCACATTCCAATGAAAGCAACAATATCTCGAATGATGTACTTTCTCCCATGCAGCGCTTTCCTCAAGTAATTTTGGATCTAGATTGCAACGCTCGTCCATTGCTACAAAACATCACTGTGACTGAACCTTGCTCCATTCTCATTACACTAAGGCCGTAAGGAATTTCGAGCTGCATACCTTCTTTCTGCGCTCACAAGCAACATATCGCTTCCATGAGAGAGGAATCGCAATACAAGATTGCTTAATACTCCTCCAACTAATGGCTCTACCTCCCAAGGTGAATATACATCCAATGTACCTTTTGAACCTAGATCCGATTAAAAGTCTAAAACCACATAAACAATGGGAATCAAATCTCTCTATAATGGTAAACAAGCATATAATTTCTCGCTCTTCTTCAGAGATACTAGAATATGCTTTACACTCACAATGTTTTGTCCTGGATTTGATTGATACCACCGACCATGCCAATCGACACGATGACCTACATCAGTAATAGCATGGCATACATGAGACTTCCACCACAAGCATAAGGAACTTAGTCTCATCATTGGCATTCACTTTCGGAACAGGCTTTGGTCATTTGACAGAGGAACCCCATGCCCTAAAAGAAGTAATCATTTCTTGAGTTTTTAAAGTAAACTGTTTAGAACGATTTATACCACTTTTGCAGGTTTTGAGATTTTATTTAGTATTTAAAGTTGGACCTATACAATAAAGAAGCCTCAGCCCAGGACAATTATTGATAATCAACCTTGATGATATGATACCAGATATTTCCAGAAGAATATGTCATAATAATATATAATAGTGTTTGGTTTAGATAATAAACAAGCATTTGACATCAAGACAAACATATCAGACGATATAACAGGCAAACACAGCATGTTGGTGCAGCAATCTGAATAAAGTTTGGTTTAGAGCCTGAACAGGTTACTAAATAAAAATAGAATTATTAAATTAATCAATAGCAGAAGGAACCAGATCAGGCAAAGACTGTAAAGAAAGTCTTCTGAACAACATCATTTTTACAGCAAACACATCAGCAACACAGTACTAGTATTTCCAGCTCATACCTCTAAACAAAATAAATCCATAGTTGAAGTGAGTGCTTAAATCCAGTCTATTTAGCAAATAACAAACTAGCCAGGTTACCCAGTTTGTGGCTGGATAACATACGCTTCAGGTGGAACACGCTTGATAGGTTAAAGCTCCGGTCAGGCCTGGAAGGCTGGCACAACTATAGAATATAATAAGACTAGTATACACTAGAATTAAATGCCAACTCTGAGTTAGTTGAAACGAATAGAATATCAGTCAGCAGACTACTTAGTAGATCATATTAGAATATCAGAATACAATAAATAATAAAATACTAATTATTAGAATTGCAGTCTTTGAAAATGGAACAAACACCACAGTCTTCTGAGTCAGTAATTTGTCGACTTTCCTTTTAACATAAAAATGGACAACTCCAACATGGAGATACCACATTGAAGCTGCCTTATCTCACAACTTCTTTCAATACTGTGTTTAGAACAGATCACAACAAATTCGTGAAGAGATACTGGCGTATTCAAAGTATATCCCCAAAAAGAAATTGGTAGAGTTGGATTGAATCATCGCAGAATAACCATCTGCAAAGAGTCCTATTCCTTCTTTCCTGCACACCATTTTGTTGGAATTCCAAGTAGTCAATCGTGATACAATCCCATTTTGAAGTATGACCTAAATCCCTGCAGGTGGTTTGCCAATACTTATCATCGGAATGCTGCATACCTCATTCGATTTCAATCAAATTTTAAACCCTTTGAACTTTCGTGTTCAATGCCAATATCAAACTGAGGTAATCAGAAGAATTGAGTCATATAAACTTTCAAACAGATTAACATTAGTAATAATGAACATCAGGCAACCATTAATCCATCCATCAGGTACTATGCTTAGTAGCTTTACAGATCATAGAACAATAACAACAGTCAGAATACTAAAGATTCGAACTCAGAATAATGTTTAGTAGATCAAATGGCAAATAGTAGTCTTTCTAAATATTTGTAGTATCCAATCGAACATTAGAACAAGGTTAAGAGAAAAGAAAATACAATATGGTGACACTTATAGGAGTGTTTTAAGAAGAAGAGATCATAAAAGAATTAGCAGAATAAACAAAGAAGAATAGGTAAAGGTCAGAGAAACCCATCAGAATAAAGATGGCCCACATGTCAGAATTGTCTACTTCGCTATATTTTCTATCTTCAGAATTCTAGACAGATCAGGGCGTTCAACAAACAGAATTCAGAGCTTGAGCAAAGAATAAAGAATGTAGTTCAGTACTAGAGCAGCCCAGCTCGTAACAACAAGGTCTTTCTTCACCAAAGTCTTTCTCACGGTGACATTTTCCTGACTCTTTCCTGTCTAGAATTTTCAGGTACTAAAAGTTACCTCTTGCTGGTGAAGTCCTTCTTCTTCTTCTTCTTCACCCGCCTTCACTTTAGTTGAAAAAGTGTCTGATATTGGCACCAACACTAGAAGTGGCTCAAGAATGCCTTCGCCGCCACTACCAATTCATTCATTAATTCGGCATACAAAGAATAAATCTTTTTGTTCATATTGTAATTAAGTCTGAATTCCTTTGAATCAGATTCCTTGTTAATCGGAGTATCATATCCACTTGGGATTCTCCATCAATACCGCACTAAAACTTTCAATGTATTCGCATTAGAGATCATTATAAGACAATGCTCTCTCACCCGAACTACCTTCACCATTTTGGTATTATAAATTTGCCTCATGGTTTCTTGCTCATAGAATGTACCTTTGCTCACCAAACATCTCCTTTCGGGACTTAGCATACTGTCCGAAACTAGTTCTACATCTTGCATTCATGCTATAGAACATCTGAGATAGATGCTAGGATATAGCACTCGCCATCTCATTAGATTTCTCGCCAACGAACACACGCTGGTTTTTCCTCAAGAGAAGCATCTAAACAAGAAAGCCTGACATGGTTTAGTAAGCACATATTTGTAGCCTTCACATGAGAACTATGTCCAAATTTCTTTCCACCAACATAGTTGGATCCAAATATTTTCCTTGATCTTCTTTCCTTTGTCTGGGCAACCTCAAGGCAATTTGTTTACCCTCTTGCTTGTGAAGTCCTTCTTCTTCTTCTTCTTACCCTGCCTTCACTTAGATCGAGAAGTAGAAACTTCACTTCCATATTGCAACAACACTAGAAGTACCAAGCACGCCTTCGGCCATTACCAATTCATTCATTAATCTGCATAAAGAATAAATCTTTTGTTCATATTGTAATTAAGTTTCTGAATTTTTGAATGATTCCTAGAGCGATCGGAGTATCATATCCACTGGGATTCTCCATCAATATCTAAAGATCTAAACTTTCAATGAGCTCAGACAGATCATTGTAAGACAATGCTCTCTCACCGAACCGCTTCAACCATTTTGGTATATAAATTTGCCCTCATGGTTTCTTGCCTTGCGTAACGGCCTTGCTCACTAAACATCTCCTTCGACTTAGCATAATGTCCGAAGCTAGTTCTAAGACCTCGCATTCGATGCTATAGAACATTCGAGATAGATGCCAGGATGTAGCACTTCTGGCCATCTCATTGGGAGCTGCCAACGATCATGTCGTTGTTTTTCCCTCAAGAGAGCATCTAATGAAGGAAAGTCGTGACATGGTTTAGTAAGCACATATTTCAGGCTCTTTCAATATGAGAACTATGTCCAAATATCTTTTCCATTTAACATAGTTGGATCCAAAGCCATTTTCCTTTGACTTCTTCCTTTGTCTAACCTCTAAGGCAATTGAGCCGCATTCTCGTTGGTGAGTTCCTTCTTCTCTTCTTACCCTCGCGACTTAGATCGAGAAGTGAAATCTCAAACTATACAGCATCAACACTAAGTACTAATGCCTTCTCGCCACTACCAATTCATTCATTAATCTGCATTAAAGAATAAATCTTTTGTTCATATTGTGTAATTAAGTTTGAATTCCTTGAATGATTCAGAGTGATCGGAGTATCATATCCACTTCGGGATTCTCCGACGAATACTCTGCACTAAACTTCTGCTAATGAGCCTGTTAGAGACTACCAAGACAATGCTCTCTCACCGAACCGCCTTCACCATTTTGGTATTATAAATTTGCCTCTATGGTTTCTTGCCTTGCGTAACGGTCCTTGTCACCAGAACATCTCCTTCGACTTAGCATAATAAACCGAAGTTAAATTCTATATCTTGCATTTGATGCCTGTAACATCTGAGATGTATGCTAGGATGTAGTACTTGGCCATCTCATTAGATTTCACAACGATCATATCGTTATTTTCCTCAAGAGGACATCTAATGAAGGAAAGTCGGTGATACGGTTTAGTAAGCACATATTTATGCTCTTCACTACGAACTACGTCCAAATTCTTTTCCAAACATATCGATCCGCCGCTTTGTTTTGATTAAGAATGGTAAATATGGGCTAAATGATGTCATGTTCAAATCAAAACAATAAACATGAATATAATAAGTAAATCGACATTATCAAATTTAGCATATAAACATATAGTATGGAACCTTAATAAAACTATAATATAAGAGTAGCGTAATCTTACAACTCAATCCCATATTCAATATCCTCAAAGATATAACATTAAATACTAAGGATTGATTGAGAACTATTTCATTATTAATGCTATCAAGATAACTTTATCAAACATTAATAATATGTCATATACATTTAGCCTCTAAATAATAATAGTAAGAACTCAAAGATAGAGATACTATAATATTTAGTCTAGTGTATACCTATTGTCTAGAATCATACGTAGCCACATTTCATCCCCTTAACAGCTTATTTTGTAGTACCATGATACAAAACACCCTCCGCATGGAATGCAAAGCTCGGGTTAAGACTGTCGTTTGATCAAACCACTATAAACTAAGAAAATTCAATCTTGTAGGACCATGAATAAATACTCCGCATGGAATGCCAAGCCCGAGGCAAAGACAAAGTATATATTCCACACTAATATGAACTAACGATGGAGGCCGTGGAGATCCAACCCTTGTATCTCTTCCCACTAGATAGTTTTAAAAGAAAGGTTTTTAGTTTTAAAACATGCATACCCACTACAATACTTTCGTTTTATACATGTGGAAAACACTTAGAAAAATTTCGACTCTGCTGATAGATCGAATGTGCCCTCTCGATCGGTCGAAAAATTAAAAATTAAATCGATTACCCAGCTCGGCTCGATTGGTACTCACCTGCTGCTCAATCGATCGAAATATAAAATTCGATCGATCAACTAGCAAACGAATATCAATCGAATCAGCGTATTGGCCCCTATTTTCTTCACTCCGATCGATCGAAAAGTACTTCGACCGATCGAAACTCGTGAAACTCCGAATTTTAAATTTCTAAGGCAGCTTTCTACTTGCTCAACAAACAACCATCATATGAACATGATAGACAAGAATGATATCAAACCTGGACCCATTGATGCTATAGCCTTAAAGTTCAATTCTAACATACTTAAATTCAAATTTAAACAACATCATAAAATCAATATCAAGCTTTTTATCAAAACATAGTTTCAACAACTATGCAGAAAATTAAATGCATAATTCTAACAACATGAAACTATAATCTCTAATTCCAAAACTCACAAAACATGTTATATAGATTCAAAATTGAAGACCACTCTGATACCATTTGATGGAAAAATAGATGTTTGCATCGCATACAAACATATGCAAATGTGGAAAATTAACTGATCTACTTTATTCGCACTGATAACATGCACTATGTAAATTTTAGAATATAAGAAATTAAAGAGAGTGTACCTGGTGTGGTGAATTTCAAAACCAAAGATTTCAAGTCTGAACACTTTTAATCTTCACTCCAATTCCACTTGTGCCCAAGATGTGTGGTCTCTCAATCGGGCTTATACGAATTTGTTCAAGAGAGACCAAGAAAGAACCAACACTCACATACAAACCATTTCATGTAACCTTACAAAATTCTCAGATAAGTTTCTCCAAATAACTGATTATCTAATTGGACTAGCCTTTAGGCCTTCCAATTGCTTTAGTACGTGGCTTGGAAGTGGGACCAAAATGGAACAAATAAGACACTAGCTCCAATGGGTCTTGGCTTTTCGTCAACTCGACAAGTCCAAAGTTACCATTAATTATATTTAATACCACTATATAAATATAATTGCACTCTAGGCCTTATTAATAAATTATATCCCAAAACTTTATTATGCATGCAACCCTTCATAAAATATTCGAGGTAATACAAAGTCATTAATGTAGATTGCCACTTTGTAGATTACATATCTTAATTGAAAATTCTAGCTTAATCATTTATAAAGTTATTCATCATATATTTATGAAATCCAATTCCATAAATATATACTTTTTAGTAACTATTTATCAAAGTAGTTAGGCCTAACATTCTGAATAAAAACTCATTAAACTTATCTCAAGTGAATATTTTGTATCTCCGTTAAGACTATGAATTCCATCTGAATACTATGTTCCATCAATACTAAATGGCTGCCCAACAACATACCGAGGTTTTGACCTACTTTATATCTCACTCCCGATATATCAAAGCAAATCCTACACTTCATGATTAGGTCCATTATTCTCTCGTGGATTAAGAGTTCATGTAATAGAAGTCGTGAGATTTGATATTCAATTGATACAGCAGGAGAATAACAAATTCACCACGGCCCGCCAGCTCAATATGTCTTAACTTCTTAAAACATATCAACATATCAACTAGAAGTCTCCATTTCCATGATCAAGACAAATCATCTTAATTGATATGTTATAGTCTTCACGATGAAACCCAATTTCATCACCGAACTACAATTTCATGAAGTTTGAGCAAAGAACTTGTGATTTATATCTTTTACGACTTTTCACATAAATCACATACTATGCATCTCATGGACTATATGATAATGTCCTAATATTCATGTTAGCATTATTTCAGATAATAATAAAATGTAACTTTATTAAACACATTATGAGTCATACATAATGTCATACTTAATATCATACACATAGCATCATACAATAGATTTACACTAATCCTAACATTTGGTTCAAGAGGTCGATACTAATTCCATTGGTACCTTTAAGGAGTTGAGTTTCGCTTGCTTCACACTTTATCGAGGGGCATGTGCATAAGAAATCCACCGTATGTTTACTGCATTGCACAGGATGAGACGCGAGGTCTTACACAGCCCGCTTATCAAGAAGGCACTCTCAATCGATGAATGACGACAAGATACTGCTGTCATGTTCACGAACTGATCATGAAAGGTAAGTTTCTATTTTCCTTATATAAGAACGTAATTCAAGCACCACATGTTGGACGCTCTATGTGGCTACTAAATACATGAACGCTAAGACACGCCATACTCGAAGAGGCTTCCAAAAAGAGAAAGACAGAGGAATTCACGATAGACAGAAAAGGGAAGATGGCTGCATAAGATAAAGGGAAGATAGCGCCTGTTTCAACCTATGTTCACGAGCTTTACCCTCCGAACACCGATTGATCAATCCATGCGTATCAAGGACAAGGGGCCTCGACATTCCCTCGGCAGCTGAAAGGAGACTCGCCAGCAGGTCTAGAGATGGGCACCGCCGTTTCATCGCGACATGTGCCTACAACACGCCCAGTGTTACGCCACTTAAAGCAAAGAAATAGAAGCCTCATCGTGCAAGGGAAGCTCTGCAGGTTCATCGGTAAGTGAAGGACAGAATGTTCTAAGCGACAAATTTACCGGAAGAGAAAACGAAGCGCCCTAAGCCACCTGGGAAACATACATGATTATGGGGCAATGCAACTTCCAGTTCTCTTCCAAGAAGGCACGAAAGACCTACCTAGGCGAATGGTTCGTAACATCCAAATTGACTGGTATGTTCCAAAATGGCGCGAATCGACAACCCCCGTACTTTGGATTCACTGAGGAAGACGCCCGACGCTCCATCACCCACACGGCATCGATGCACTTGTAATCGCATAATGACAGGATTACAACACACACCGAGTCCTTGTGGACAATGCGAGCTCTCATTGTATCTACACTATCCAAGATTCCAATGTATTTAGAGGATAGGGAAAGAACGGTTAAATCCAACCAATCCACTCCACTCGTAGGATTCTGAGGAACAAAGGTAATATCCCCTATGAGCAAATACACCCCGCCGCATCTGGCCGGATATTACCCTGCCAGCATCACTGTGGATGTCACATTCCCGGTTGTCGATTGTTCATCTCAAGGCACAACACCATATCGGGTCGCCCTACTTTGAATTCATGGAAGGCCAGACCTCAACCTACCATTCGATGATCAAAGCTCACCCATCACCTGAGAGGAGAAGTAAGAGGATCACAATGCACGCAAATGCTACATTGCTGTCAAATGGACGATCATTTACAAACTATGTATATAGAAGAACAAATCTAATGTAGCAGAAACCGGTGGAAAGGGTTGGAAGAAGTACTGATGATTCTAAGCCCGAACGAAAAACGAGGATAGGTACTCGCTTGTACTACCATCTGGTCAAGCACTACGACGTTCCTGCAGGGAAAATCGTGACATGTTCGCTCGAGCCACGAGGAAATGCCAGAATTGATCCGCCAATCATACCACAAGTTGAATGTATCGCCTCATTCTCTCCTTCGTCTGTAGAAAAGTTGAAGGCTGGACAGAGCCGGGACAAAGCCATAGCCGGGTGAGGTTCAAAATTACAGAAGTGCATCATACAAGAAGGCTCCGACTAGTTGGCGAACGTGGTAATGGTCAAGAAAGCCAACCCAAAGCTGAGGATGCTGTGATTTCACAGCATCTAAATGTGGCCTCCCTCGCCCAAGGACAGCCTATCCTCTCACGGATCGACACCTTGGTAGACTCAACTTCAAGACACCAGCTACTAAGCTTCATGGATGCATTCTCAGTTGGCAAATCCATCAAACCGACGAGGTGGATCAAAAGAAGACTTCATTTGTAACCGGGCCAAAATTCGACAAAGTGATGCCGTCGAACTCAAGAATGCGCGCCACGTACTCAAAGGTCGATGAACAAAATGTTCGCGCATCGATTAGAAGGAATATGTGCCACATGGATTACATGTTGGTGAAAAGCATACGGAGACGTACTCATCAACGACTTCAAAGAGGACTTTCTTTGAACACTTTCTGGCCATACAACATGAAATCGAATCAACAAGTGTGTGTTTCGAGGTGACGGCAGAAAATTCCAGATTCATGGTATCCCGGCGTACGAGGCAGTAAGATATACTATAATGGAGCTAGCTCCACCAAAGATAGTCATGAAGCGCAGAGTTTGAACTGCAAGATACCTTCCGCATTAAACAAGTTCGTCTCAAGAGCAACGGATAAATGCCTACCTTTCTTTCGCACATTGAAGAAGCGTTGTTTGAATGGCGACCGAATGCCAAGCGTTTGAAGATTTGAAGGTATATCTTTCTTCTCCACCATTACTGCTCATCTAGGCCTCGGGGAAGAACTGCTCCTATACTTTAGTCAGCTCCCTACCGCGACAAACAAAATTAGTTGGGAGAAGAGGACGTGCGTAAGCCCGCATACTCACGAGCCGAACACTCCGAGGAGCAAAAGAGAGGTACCCACAGATGGAAAAGCTCGTCTGGGCGCAAATCACGACAAAGAAAGCTCAAGCCGATTTCCACATATCGTGATTGTCCCGACGGACAAATTTCAGAGCCACAGTGCAGTCCAAAGCTGCGTGATCTGATGACATTATGGGCACGAGTTTATGAATTCACATACAAGATCAACCACGCACGGCCATAGCGGGCAATTAGTAGTTGACTTCATCGCAAAAATTCACTATCGTAGAAGGCTAGGGGCGAAAGATCCTACACCGGGAAAGCATCCACATGACTGATCCCGACAGGTAAAAACAGTGTAGCCGGTGGTACCCACGTTCTATGAGATAAGATCGAATGCATGGTCCGCTTTTAGATCTCCCTACGACTCAATAACTAAGCAGCACGAAGCCTTGATAGTAAGGCCGACCTGCTAAGTAAAGCAGAGCTGAAAATTTGGTCAGATAAAGTTTATCTTGGCAGTAACCAACAAAGAATACTACTATGAATGTAAGAATGAACTGGATGAAGAAGTACTCGAGTGTGTGAAGGATCGAGTTATGTACCTCCGAGTAAAGTTTGTTCAAATTCCAAGGGGAGGAGAACGAGCACGCCGACGACTCGCTAAAGTCGGCTCAAGAAAGCACATGGTCATCTCACGTATTGTCCGTTCAAATCTCATCATTAATAGACGATACCAAGGTGCGTGAGATAAGTTCTAAGAACTATTGGATCACACCAATAGCCTCCTACCTGAAGGACGATGTGCTACCGTAAAAAAAAGAGGCAGCCATGAAGTCAAGGCTCGAAAGTAAAATGCCATTTTAATTAAAAATGTTCTATAAGAGGCTTCTCCCAACCTGTACCCGAGGTGCCTCATCCTTGAAGAGTAAACTATGTCATGAGAGAAGTCCACGAAGGAGTTCACAAATCACTGATGACACTTGGTGCATAAATTAATCCCAAGTGGTACTCATCACAACCACGCAGTGGATGCCCATGCACACGTCAAAGCTTGCGATATGGTCGAGATTTGGCAACCTTATCGTGCAACCAACGCAGGAGCTCACTCCCAATGACGCCCCATGGCCGCTCGGGCTCAACGGGTTGGATATCATAGGCCCATTCCTAACAAATGCTAGACAGCTTGAAGTTCCTAGTACAGATACTACTTCACCAAGTCGGGTGTAAGCGGAAGCCCGACCACCATTATTGAGAAGAATGTGCGGCTTCGATGGAAGAACATCATTCGCAGTACTGTATACCTAGGTGTCGGTCTCAACAACGGAAGCAATTCCGACAATGATACCAAAGATTTTTGCTCACACCAGGATCAAGAATTCACTCACTATCACCCACCCACCTATAGGCCAATGGCAGCAGGTCACGAACCGATCCTTGCTCAAAAATCATCAAGACTCACTCTCGGTGGGGGCAAAAGGTATATGGCCTATCGAACTACCAACTGCTTTGCGGGCTTACAGACAAATCCATGTAGGATGCTCAGGGGAAACCCCGTTGCTTTGTCTAGCATATCCTAAAGCCGAGGTACCATCCCTACCTATGGACCTGCTGCTGTAGAAGCCATGACGAGCAGTAAAAGCAAGAATGATAAAGCTTATGCGCCTAGCTCGATCCTGTGGACTATGCAAGAGCAACAAATGAAAGGTAGGTTAGGGGCACGATACCGTATCTCATGGCCACACTACAACTCCAAGGTCGACATGTGGACTTTAGGTTAGAGATCTTGTCCCGAAAGGTGATGGGCGCCGCACAAAAGACACTCCTGTAGCTAGACCTAACTGGGAAGGACCATACAGTAGTTGCATCATGGCATAGGAAGTGGAACATACCACTCCTGAGAGACACCGGATCTGCAAAAGTTGCATCACCTATGGAACACGTAGCACCCTAAAGAAGTACTACAAGTAGATGAGCCGACTTCCACACCTCATTTCCGCTTATTTCCTTTTAGTTTAATTTTTATTATCTACAATTTCTTTAGTTTCTCCAAGTGGCAGGTGTTTTTTTATCTTTTAAGAACAATTTTTACGCATGAATTACCATAATAATAAGAGGAGTTATTCAGAAATGCTACATGTTTATATCTACATTTCTACAAATATCAAGTAGACGGATTTCATCCTCAACGGATGATTAATGATAAGGTCCATAAAGTGGATCTGATTCAAGTCCACAAAGCGATCGGTTTCATCCTCACAAAGGATGACTAATGATAAGTTCATAAAGTGGACGGATCTGCTGTGATGATTAATGATAAGTCCATAAAGTGGATCGATTCAAGTCCACAAAGGACGGTTTCATCCTCAAAAGATGACTAATGACAAGCCCGTCAAGGGATTTGCATTCAGTTATCAAGTCCACAAAGTTGAACTACTATCCCTAAAGGATGACTAATGATAAGTCCATAAAGTTGGACGGATTCAAGTTATGGATTATTAATGATAAGCCCATAAAGTGGACGGATTCGACCATAATGCGGACGGGTTTCATCCTTAAAGGATGACTAATGATAAGTCCATAAAGTGGACGGATTCGTCCACAAAGCGGACGGGTTTCATCCTTAAAAGATGACTAATGACAAGCCTCATGACAGATCTGTTATCAAGTCCACAAAGTGGACGGGCTCATCTTGGAAAGAGCTTATATTTAATGTGTCCATAAATTGGACGAAATCATCCCAAAAATAATAGCTCAAATTTATCAAGTCCATATAGTGGACTATCATCCCAAGGGGATGACTTAAGCTCACAAAGAAAACTGCTTAAACCTATTAAGGCACGGATTCATCCAAAAGAATGAGTTATATTTATATAACCATAAACTCAATGGATTCATCTACAGGAATAAAAGTAGACGGATAATTTAAAGTAGGTAATCAATATATTACTAAGCCCAAAAAGGGAGAAGTCTAGATACAAAAAGCAACGGTTAAATTAAACATAAATCGTTTCTTCAAAATCTTTTACATTTTAGCTAAAAACCATCACGGATCTATATCTTCGCTTCTCTTCACAACTCAACTTCATCGATGACAAGTGCCGCCATCGATGTTTGTTTTTGCTTCTAATGTAGAGAGTTAGCTTCCTCCATCCCACGAGGGTCGCCAACGAGGGCATCACGAATACCCATCCATGCTCTCTGAGTGGACGGGCCGAAATGAGTCCGGGCCGTTGTCAATAGAAACATGTGATGTCTAGTTCGAAAAGCTTTGACTCGATGGAGGCACCATCAAAGCCACCGTTGTAAAGGCTCCGAAGCTCTATCTGGTGAAGGCGTGAGTCACGGCATTTCCTCGTGATCGCTGCCTTCCTTCACTCCGGGACGGCTTCGATCCTTGGCATCACCGATCTCTTTTTCCATCCTCGCGACTCCGTCTCTCAAGATCTCCGTCTGCTTCTCCCACTAGCCTCAACCGGCATCTCGACAAAGTGCTTCTTCTCCCAAACCGTCTTCCGTGCCTTTAACTACAACTGGCCTGCTGACCTCGCCGCCTAATACGGCCCAACGCCATCTCGTGTTTAGGCAATGACCTATCAACCCTTTCATCATTAGCATCGCTGGAAACAAAAGAGGAGTTAGTAAGCAGGAAGGTTGAAGGGAAGAAAAAGAGAAAGGTGATTTGAATAATAAAATTCATTAGCGGTGCAGTGAGACCTGGCTCATGCGGGCTAGTTATGGTTGCTCAAGTCCTCATAGTCTTCAACCGTGATGATGGACGCAGCCGCTCCAACAAGATACTTAGAATCCGCAGGAGGATTCGTGGTTTTTCAAGGACAAGGACAGACCTGCCATGAGTCCCTTGCTCCCTTCGACCAAGCTGGTGGTCGCTCTTGTTTCAGCTTTTAAACCAACAAGAATTGAGGCAACTTTGGGCTTTTTGGAAGATCTGGCCAATCTTCTCTGACGGCTTCCTTTGGTAGACAGTTTGGCCGGACTGTCCCTTATGGGGTTGACTTTGTTTTTTCTCTTCGCAGCCTTTGTCGTTTAATGTAGGCCCTTCTCGGCTGCCTTCCATTTATGCACAAAGGTGGACTACATCGGGAGTTAGATAATGTAAAACAAAGAAAGAAACTACAAAGTATTGGCGACAAACTTACGTTGGCGTACTCTGACTCGCCGTAGCTTCCAGCAACTGCTAGGGCTTTAGTCCGTCACAAGCATCGTGAGAGTATCTAAGTTGACTAACTTAGCCCACGCCCTCTCCGACAACTTGGTTTTGTTAAAAAAATTTCCAAAAGCTCACCGCTGCTGAGATTCTCAGGATGGCCTCGCCAAAAAGGAGACTATTAAAGCAACAAGCAAAACTAAAACAATTAAAACCCAAATATGGACAAAGAATGCATACGTACCTGGCATTATACCCCACGTTTTATCAACGGCATGAACTTGGTCACCGTGGTGACACATTCACTGCCACCTCTATGAAATAGCCACTCTTCCAGCCCCCGTTAGTGCCTGGTGCTCACACACGAGCCTCGCTAACGGCTCGGAGAATAAACTGCATGCTCGGGTCAGGGAATCGCATCTCAACTCCATGGTAACAAAGGAGTGTGGCCTTCCACCGTCAACCTACTGCTGACACCCCCATTTTGGTAACCTCGCATTTAACCTCACATGGGTGGTAAAGGGTAATTTTGCCTTGAAAATATGCATCTTGATTCTTGGCCATTAGATTCCAATCTCATTTCATCAAACATCTTGATGTCGTGAATCTAATAAATCGACTAGTCATAAACCCTAATCTGACCACCAAATTGAAAGTTATCATCAAATCAAGTTTTAATGGTCGATGCACTATCACAAATTGAGTCCGATTCATATGTGATTATGAACAATTGATTTCAATTGGTTGGTAAGTGTAATCAATTTGAGATCAATGATGTGTCATAATTTGATTGGTTAGGACTACATTTTATGGTGAGGTCGCGATACACCTAATTAATTAGATAGTTAAACATTAATTATTCAATGAGTAATTTGTGCAATTATCTTTAATTAGAGTAGAATTTAGAACCAATTAAGTCTAAAATGGAGTGATTGAGCCATTTAATGTTAATTGGGAGCTAATTTGGGACCTAATAATGTTAATTGTGCTGAAATCATTTTCTAACAAATGACCTATGTTCACCATTTCATCGACATCTCTCAAAATATTTGAATCTATGAATGAAGTTAATTTTCCTAGAAACTGGGACATCCGGAGGCTTCAATTTGAGCATTAAGAATGAGACAATTCCCATCGACTGAGTTAGATATGATTTTTCAAAATTGGCCTTTACAGCCGTTATAGCTCTATGGAAACCGAATCTTGCTTGCTCCTCACTTAACAATCTCCACATTTAATGCACCGTATTTCCTAAAAGCTAAATGAGGTCTAGGTTCATAATTTTTGTCAACCTCACAAAATAGTCTTCCATTCATATTTCCTCCACCACTACTATATATACCCCCCTTCTCATTCATTCCGAGGACACAAAAACCTCCTTTTCTTTCTCTTTCTGTTCTAGTGAAGCTGAGTAGTCTTGTCATATCTTGGTTCCTCCTAAGATTCAAGGCATTGAGTGAGACTCACTTCTACTAGCCTTTCTTTTCCTCCACCCTTAGATCTCCATCAAGAGTCCTTCCTCCACCATATGGATATTGTGGCGAAGGTATAATCCCCTTCCCTAATCGTTTGTTTATAAGTCATACACGAGAATCTCTAAGATTAAAGCATGATAATTCCTTTGAATATGTTTGAATGTTCTTGATTGTTCGTGTTCTTCCCATGCTCTTATTGTTCATCACATGTTCATACATATCACTAGATTTAATCTTAAATCCACATCAAAAATATGAAAAACATGTTTGTTTAATAATTCTTTTCAAATCTCTTGAATCTAGGTTATCACCATCCACACACATTCACTAGAATTTATTTTTCAATCCAAAATGAAATGCTTAATAAATTGAATTAGGTTTATCATGCACACATTAAATTTAACATGTAAATTGATTTACATATTTGATGATATGATATGAATGTCGTAATTCTCACCATAGTCTAGAAGACCGTTTCATCTGCAAGGTGGGTGCCTAACAATCTTCCCACCTTGTAACATAGCCTCCGAGCTTAGATCATGGTTGCAGATCAAATGCTTATCCATGTAATTTTTGATTTTTAGATCAGGAATTAGGAAACAAAGCCATGTACTTTATCTAGATTGTATCTAGACCAAAGCCATGTACTTCCTTTATGATCACCGTAAATTCAATTTCAAATAAATAAAATAAGGAATTTTTCAATTTTTGGTTTTCTTATTTATTCCAATAATTAAATAAATGGCTTAATTCCATTGTAAACCCTTAATCTAAAGGGGAAAATATAACTACCGAACCTCTATTTTGAGAGGCACAACACGACTCCACCCATTCACGTGCTTGGGCCCAACACTCCTAAAACGGCCAGCGCTGGCTCACAAAGGCGACTCCACCGGGATACTGGTGGCCAAGCTTCAATTAGGTTATGTAGCCAACCATGTCATTGTTTGTTTATTGCTTTTTGTATATAATATGTCTAATATGTCATTATATTGCATGTGATGCATCATTTGCTTGAATGAAGTTTATTTTATTTGTGTGCTAGCCCTAAGCCCAAGAGTATTAGCCGTGGATTGTGGTCTTCGAGACTACATACCCAAAGCAGTGAACCTACCACCCACCGCATAAGGATCATCATGGTTATACCTACGGTGGTTCATAGGGACAAATCGTATTGTTTGGACCAACGTGGTGCTCCCGGGCGCCACAAGTTGGGAGGCACGACGCCCTAGCTTGTGGGACCTTTAACCTACCTTCTACCTATGCTGTAATGACCCGTAGAACTTACCTTAGGTTGGTCCATGTAAATTGCATTTCATTACGCATGTAGTCAGGTCGTTGTTCGACCATGATAGCCCAAGTCCAAAGCTTGGGTCTACTATAATTGTTTGAATCATGCATGCTATGAATGAACTCAAGCCTAAAAGTTTCATGATTGAATTCCCATTTAAAAGTGGAAGTCCAAAATTGCTTGAATGAGTCTAAGCCCAACACTCGAGCCCATCAAAGGTGTATACGTACATCAAAGCATCAAAGTAAGCAAAAGCTCACAAGATGCATGCCTTCCAAGTGTGCCCTGCCATTTCAAGCAAATACCGAAAAGATCATAATCAAGGTTCAAGCCTTCCCAAGTGCAAGCCCAAGCCATTTCATCATAATCAAGTTTCAAGCATTAGAATCTCGCCAAGCATCCTAAATGGACCAAGAAGAAGCAAGTGGGCCCAACTTGCCTCTCACTCCATACTTGGTTTTGCAACATCATGGTTAAGCTTAAAGTTTGTTTGTTTATTCCATGTTTCTATGTTTCTTTGAATTTAAATCCATGTAGCATTTGATGTACTTTGTTCATGTATATATTTTAAAAAATTCCAAAAAAAAAAAAAAAATCAAGATTCCCAAATCTTTCAAAAAAAAAAAAAAAAAAGAAGAAGAAGAAAAGAAAATCAAATCAAATGAGAAGTCTTTGGACTGGGGCAGGCTGAGCCCTTAAGTCATTTAAAAAAAAAAATTTTTAACTAGGGGCACGACTTCCTAAGACTTTTAAAAAAGGCCCATTTTTTTTTCTTTCAAAGATTTCGTTCCTTAAAGTCTTCTTTTCAAAAAATGGTATACAGGATCCCTTGAACAAAACTCTTTTCTAAATTGCATGTTTAAAGGCTTGAACAATCAACTTGTATCGAGAAATGATTAATTTCACTGATCCAGGTAAACACTTTTGCTAAATTACTTTGAATAAAAGAAGAATGGTCTTACAAGGCAATCAAAGAAAATCTATCCATCGAAAATTCAAAAATTCCCATGCATTCATTCCAAATTTTGAAAAACTTTTGTCTCCAATAGAGCATTCATACTTTTTTTCTTTTAAAAGAAATTTATTAAAAGAGCCTAAGTCACTGTAGCTTCAAGCAAGCATTCTCAGTGATAGGAGGTCATCTTTGGTAAAAAAACAAGATTATACCTTACCTAGAATGATCATTATTCATTACTAGCCCATTTGAACTTTAAACAGATTCTAGCCACTTTTTCATGGAATCACTAAAACAAACCTAGGTGGGAAAATTCAAAGTATGCATGCTTAAATCTCATGTCGAGGAGAAGTCGACCTTGTAGCTTTGAAGCTAATTGATAAAGCTCTCCTAGAAGACATGAAAGACAAGTATGCAATTCATTAAGCTAAAGATAAGAGATCATCAAAGAAAGTATTATTTACCAATCAAGGGAGAAATGAAATTTCATCAATGTGAGAGAAAGAAAATGTGCATCAAGTTTGAAGAACCTAAAATTCATCATGCCAAGAAGAATACAAGATTCATCTAAAAGAGATTTCATTAAAAAGGAAAAATTCATCGGCTACGTAAAGGTGCAAAGTGTACCAGGCAAGAAAGAAGTCTAGAAAGTGCATCAAAATGACCAAAATCATTAATTTGAGAAAACAAGGAGGGAAAATGTCCCCAAAAGTTCATTCAATCAAGATGAAAGACAAAAAAAAAAGGAAAGAAAAGAAGTCCGCTAGGGTCAAACCCAAAAGGCAGCCTAGGCAAAAGTTGGGCCAAAGAAAAGCAGTTAAGAAAAGAAAAATTGGAAAATCCTCTACCATGTTGGAAACTTGAAGATGCAACCTAAAAAGAATAATTTTACAAGATGAAAGTTCTAGAGGTATGATTCAAAAGGAACGAGCATAAAAACGATTGTCGATACAAGTGACCAATGAAGACTCAAGGTGAAGATGACAAAGAAGAAATGAGAAAAACCCTTCCAATATTTCTTGATTTTTGAGTAATGCATACTGGGGGAAACATCATAGGGAATTTTGAGCCTTTTATATCTTTCTATTTCATAACCCCAAACCCGGCCTACATTATAATCCATGAGTAAAGGACCTCCTTGAAGTCTTGCTAGTTCTAGGCACATCTTAAATTTAATAATATTTTTCTCTTGAATTAAAGGAAAATGCTTAAAATTGTCAAACCCTTACAGGATGACATGTCCGAAAAAAATTTCTCAAATCCTCAAAATGGCTCAAAAGAACTTCCAAACTTGGAGCACTTCCTTGTTCCACCAACAATGTGATTGTATGTTATCACATTTCATTTCTTGATCGCTTTGGAGACTTAGTCCGACAATGTTCAAAAGGAAGAAGCAAAATTTGATTACATGAGTTTAATGATTTTGATCATTCCTAATCAAAGAGATTTGTTTGCTTAAACACTATGATTTTATAAATGGTTGTTCAAAGGACTGCATCTGTTCCAAAAAAAAATGGAAATCGCTTACAAAAAAAAAAAGAAAAAAAAAGAAGTGAAATCTCATTTCAAAAAAAAAAAATCATTCTTTTTCAAACCAGCTTCTCTTGAACTACATTCGACCGATCCTATGACAGGTATCGTAGGCGTACTTTGCAGGCTCCGATCCCATCTCACCCAAACAACCTTGAGAACAAAGTCAAAACAACGTGACAAAATTGTTTGGGTGCATGTTAGTTGCCCATTTGTTTGCATTAAGCATGTTTAAACTTGGTGCTGCTAATCTCTATTTATATTGTGTGCAAGTTTCTCACGATGATTGGTTTCTAACAAGCTGTGAAAGAAAGCCTTTTGTAGGGAAAATCCAAGGATGGCGACTCATGATCTTTCTTTCATGTTCCCTAATGGTCACAACATCAAATGAATTCAGCTTCAATCTAAGATGGAATATGCCCCAAACTAGGGGCATTGCAAGTACTTCCAATTCATTTCAATGAATAAATCCATTGCTAATTGAAATTATCTTTTGCAGAACTGAAAGCAAGGACTTATCCAAGAATCTACATCAACTTCACCAAAATTATTCTCATTCAAAAGATAGGGTTTTTCAAAAAAATAAATAAATCATCATGAATAAATCTTCATCACTGAATACTCCATCTTCATTCCTCATCTTCTTCACTTTTTGATAATGAACAAATCTTCATATTTCAAAAAAAAAAAAAAAAAAAAAAAAAAAAAAAAAAAGACAAAAGACAATTTTCAAAAAAAAAAATCAATTCTTTCTAAATCTTCAAAAAAAAAAAAAGAAGGAAATTTTCAAAAAGGCCTGGGACTAGGGGCATTGCTCGCATTTAGGTTGCTTTCAAAACATCAATCAAAATTTTCAATTCCTTGAAAATTCAAAATTTCCAAATCTTTCAAAAAAAAAAAAAAAAAAAAAAAGAAGGAAATTTTCAAAGCGGCCTGGGATCTGTGGGTATCAAGGTACTTTAGGTCAGCTTCAAAAAACATCAATCAAATAATTCTAAAAAAATCAAGATCAAATTTTTCAAAAAAAAAAACCTTCATTAAATTCTTCGTCAGAACAAAAAGATATGATCCTCAACATTCTCCGCCGATGCAACATCAAGTCAATCAGCCCACCCTCAGCATTCTTCAAGCATGAACCCTTGGTCCTCCGAAACATGAGCCAGATCCAAACCCTTAGTCCTCCTGGGGAAGGCCATATCAAGATCCCAAACCTTTAGTCCTCTAAAACACGAGCCAAAGCCCAAAATCCTAGGTCCTCCGAAAACACGAGCCAAGATCCAAAACCCTCGGGTCCTCCTCGAAACACGAGCCAAGATCCCAAACCTGGTCCTCTAAAACCATGAGCCAAAGCCCAAAAATCCTAGGTCCCTTCGAAAACACGAGTAGCCAAGATCCCAAACCTTGGTCCTTCCGAAAACATAGAGCCAAAGCCCAAAAATCTTAGGTCCCTAAAACACGTAGCTAGATCTAGAAACCCTGTCCCTTCTAAAACATTTAGCCAAGATCCCAAACCTTTGGTCCTTGAAAACATGAGCCAGCTCAAAACTCTTGGTCCTCAAAAACACGTGCCAAGATCCAAAAAATCCAGGTCCTCAAAATACTTTGAGCCAGTGATCCAACCTCGGGTCCTTGAAAACATGAGTCAAAGCTCAAAACCCTCGGTCCTCAAAAACACGAGCCAAGATCCAAAAATCCTAGGTCCTCCGAACATGAACCAGATCCAAACCTTTGGTCCTCTCGAAACACGAGCCAAAGCTCAAAACCTCCTCGTCCTTCCGAAACATGAGTCAAGAACCAAAAATCCTAGGTCCTCTCGAAAAATACGAGCCGATCCAACCCGTCCTTCGAAACATGAGCCAAAGCCCCAAAATCCTAGGTCCTTTGAAAACATGAGCCAGATCCCAAACCTTTGGTCCTCTCTAAAACATGAGCCAAACTCAAAAATCCTGTGTCCGAAAAAACACGAGCCGTGATCTAGAAACCCCAGTACTCGAAACACGAGCCAAGATCCCAAACCTTTTGGGCCTCTTCGAAAAACACGAGCCAAAGCCCAAAAATTAAGGTCTCAAAACATGAGCCAGATCCGTAACCTTGGGTCCTCGGAAACACATGATCAGGAATCCCATATATTCTTGACCTCGTGTAAGCATGTCTTGTACTCATTCAACAAAAAAAAAAAATTGCATGCATGAAACTACGCTTCGACCTCGATCCCCCACCAAGAGGTACGTAGGCAATCTCCCGAAATTCCGGTCCACATTTTGATCCACTACATGACCATCTCGCATTTTTATCTACATGCATCATACATTCACCACTGCAAATACGATCAGCAGTTAGGTGTCTCTTTCTATATATTGACATTCGCTTCAAGCTCCGCCAATGAGGCATTCGCCGACACCCCATTTTGCAACCCGCATTTAACCTCAACATGGAGGGCAAAGGCAATTTTGCCTTGAAATATGCATCTTTGATTCGGGCCATTAGATCCTTAATCTCATTTCACCAAATGATTTTGATGTCGTAATCGATCAAATCGACCGGTCATAAGCCCTAATCGCATCACTGCATTGAAAGTTATCATCAAACTGTTTTAATGGCTTCAGTTGCACTATCAGTAAATTGAGTTTTACTATATGTGATTATAAACAATTGATTTCAATTGGTTATAAATGTAATCAATTTGAGATCAATGATGTGTCATAATTTGATTGGTTAGGACAACATTTTATGGTGAGGTTGCATATACTCTAATTAATTAGATAGTTAAACATTAATTATTCAATGAGTAATTTGTACAATTATCTTTAATTAGAGTAAATTTAGAACCACCGAGTCTCAAGGAAGAGTGATTGGAGCCATTTAATGTTAATTGAGCTAATTTGGACCTATTAATGTTAATCGTGCTAAAACCATTTTCTAACAAATGACCTTTTGCTCACTATTTCTACTGATATCTCTTAAAATTTTTGAATCAGAATGAAGTTAATTTTCCTAAACTAGACATCCGGCTTCAATATGAGCACAAGAATGAGACAATTCCGATCGAATTGCCGATATGAATTTTCGAAATTGGCTCTCACAGCAGCCATACAGGCCCCATGGAAACCGAACTTTGCTTTGCTCCTCACTCTCATCAATCTCCACATTCAATGCAATCGCATTTCCTAAAGGCTAAAATGAGGTCTAGGTTCATACCTCTTTGTCAACCCTAATTAAATGGTCTTCATTCATATTTCCTTCACCATCACTATATATACCCCCTCCTCATTCACATTCCATGACACAAAAACCTACTCCTTTTCTCTCTTCTCTTAAGTTCTGTCGGAACAGTAGTCTTGTCATATTCGTCTTCCCAAACTCAAGGTATCGAGTGAGACTCACTCTCTCTCTCCTAATCCTTCTTTTCCTCCACCCTTAGGGACTTATCAAGAGTCCCCTCCTCCACCATATGGATTCGTATGAAGGAATAATCTTCTTTCCCTAACTGCTTGTTTATGTTGCCAGCGATGAGAATTTAATATTAAAGCATGATAATTTCTTGAATATTTGAATGTTCTTGATTATTCTTATGTGTTCTTCCCATGTTCTTGCTTATTCATCACATGTTCATACATATCACTAGATTTCAATTGAAATCCACATCAAAAATATGAAAACATGTTTGTTTACTAATTTATCAAATCCTTGAATCTAGGTTATCAATTATCCACACACATTCACTAGAATTTATTTTTCAATCCAAATGCAATGCTTAATAAATTGAATTAGGTTTATCATATGCACACACATTAAATTTAACATGTAAATTGGATTGAGATATTGATGATATGATATGAATGTTGGCCACCATAGTGTCTAGAAGATCGTTCATCGTGCAGTAAGTCTAACATCTTCCCACCTTGTAACATAGCCTCCGAGCTAGATCATGGGTTGCAGATCAAATGCTTATCCATGTAATTTTTGATTTTTAGATTGTAATCTAGGAAACAAAGCCATGTACTTTTATCTTTAGATTGTATCTAGACCAAAGCCATGTAATTTCCTATGATCAATGTAAATTCAATTACAAATAAATAAAATGAGGAATTTTTCAATTTTGGTTTTCTTATTTATTCCAATAATTAAATAAGTGGCGACTCCATTGTAAAACCCTTAATCTAAAGGAGAAAATATAATCACGAACTCCATTTTGAGAGGCAATAACACGACCCACCCATTCACGTGGTTTGGTCCAATACCCTAAAAACGGGTGGGTGGTAGGTTCACCGCTGGGCATGTAAGTCTCGTGAAGACTACAATCCACCTGCTAATCCTACCAAAGTTTTCCGAGCTAGCACACAAATAAAATAACAAATTTCATTTAAGCAAATGATGCATGACATGCAATATAATACCATATTAGACATATTATATATAATAAAAGTGCTAAATAAACAAACAAATGACATAGTTGGCCACCATAACCTAATTGAAGTTTAGCTCATCCTCAAGGAGTCGCCATCACAGAGACCGCGCCCCGCCCATTTTATGATGTCACAAACGATATAGGTGGGAGTCATGTTGAGCTGCTTCTCAAAATGGAGGTTTGACTAGTTATATTTTCCCTGTGATTAAGGGTTTTACAATGGAGTTGCCACTTATTTAATCATTGGAAAATAAGAAACCATAATTGAAAAATTCCTCATTTTATTAATTTGAAATTGAATTTACATTGATTATAGGAAATTACATGGGTTTGGTCCTAAATACAAATCTAAGATAAAGTACATAACTTATTTCCTAGTTACAATCTAAAATTGAAAATTATATGATAAACATTGGTCTATCAACCTTGATCTAAGTTCTGAGGCTGGGTGTTACAAGATGGGAAGGTATTAGGGCACTCACCTTGCCCGGTGAAACCGGGTCTTCTAGACTATGGTGGCCAACATTCATATCATATCATCCAATATGTCAATCAATTTACATGTTGAATTTAATGTGTGTGCATGTGATAAACCCTAATTCAATTTATTAAGTATTGCATTTGGATTGAAAATAAATTTTTAGTGAACGTGGGATGGTGATAACCTAGATTCAAGGATTTGAAAAGAATTACAAACAAACATGTTTTGTTTTATGTGGATTTAAGAGATTAAATCTAGTGATATGCATGAACATGTGATGAACAACTAATAACATGTGAAAAACATAAGAATAATTAAAACATTCAAACATATTCAATGAAATTATCATTTTTTAATCTTAGATTCTCATTATGGCAACATAAACAAACAGCTTAGAGAAGTGGATTATACATTCATGCAAAATCACAGAGTATGGGACTCTCTGGTGAAGGTCCATGGGTGGAGGAAAGAAGAGCTAGGAGAGGGAGTGTAAGTCTCACTCAATACCTCAGCCTCGTAAAGCACGATATGACAAGACTACTCAACTTCACTCAACTCAAGAGAAGAGGAAATGGGGTTTTTGTGTGTCTTAGAATGAAGGAGAGTGGGGTTTATATAGTAGTGGTGGAGAAAATATGAATGAAAGACCATTTAATGAGGGTTAACAAAGAATCATGAACCTAGACTTCATTTTAGCCTGGGAATTTCGTGCATTAAATGGAAAGATTAGTGGGAGTGAGGAGCAAGCTGTCTGGTTTTCCCGTAGCTGCTATAACAGCCTGTAGAGCTAACTTCAAAATCATATCTGACGGCACTCTGATCGAATTGTCTTATTATTATACTCAAATTAAAGCCCCGGGTGTCTAGTTTCTGAAAAATTAACTTCATTCATAGATTCAAAATATTTTGAGAGATATCGATGAAATGGTGAGTGTAGGTCATTTGTTAGAAATGGTTTCAGCACAATTAACATTAATAGGTCCCAAATTAGCTCCCAATTAAAGGCTAAATGGCTCCAATCACTCTCATTTCAAACTTAATTGGTTCTAAATTTACTCTAATTAAAAGATAATTGTACAAATTACTCATTGAATAATTAATGTTTAACTATCTAATTAATTAGGGTGTATGCAAATTCACCATAAAATGTAGTCCTAACCAATCAAATTATGACACTATTGATCTCAAATGATTACACTTATAACTAATTGAAATCACTGTTCATAATCACATATAGTCGGATTCCACTTTTGATAGTGCATATCGGCCATTAAAACTTGATTCGATGATACTTTAATCTCGATGGTCCGATTAGGGGCCTATGACCACGATTGATCATAACATCAAGAGACTATTTCAGAAATAAGATTAATGGGATCTAATGACCAGAATCAAAATGCATATTTCAAAGGTGAAATTACCCTTTACCCTCCACATGTGAGGTTAAATGCGGGTTGCAAATGGGGTGTCAACAGAATGCCCTCATTGGCGTAGCTTAAAAAGCTAATGTCAATGTATGAAAGAGATACCTAACTTTGCAATTAGTATTTAACCATAGTGAATGTATGATGCATGTAGATAAAAATATAGATGGTCATGTTGGTGGATCAAAATGTGGACCGATTCTCGAGGGAGATTGCTTTACATGGCCTAGTGGAGTGATCAGTTCAAACGTAGTTCATGCATACAACCCCTTTTATGCTTTTTCGAAAAAAAAATGAGTACAAGACATGCTTACCAGTCATGACAAATGAGGATTTCGCCAGATCTTGAATTTTGGACATGTTTCTGCCGACGCCCGATGGATTTGAAGATCGAGACGTGCTTCCTGTGAGGTCCGATGGTTTGATTTTGACGTGCCTAAATGTCCGATGGATTTGATTTTATTTAAGCTCAGAGTCCATGGCTTCTTTGGACGGCTTCCCAGAGGTCCAATGGAATTGAATTTTGGACGTGCTTCCCTGCAGGTCCATAGAAATTTGAATTTTGGACGCGGCTTCCCAGAGGTCCCGATGATTTGAAATTTGACTAGTTTCCCGCAGGTCCAATGGATTTGAATCTGACGTTTTAGAGGTCCGATGGATTGATTTTGGACGCAGCTTCCGTAGGTCCAATGGAATTGAAGATATTCATACCGATGTGTGTGGGCCTTATACCCTAATACCCGTAAAATAAATACTTTCAAAGATAGATTGGAACATAGTGGAATTGGGCATGGTTCGATGAATTTGAAATTTGGACGTGTTTCCCGTAGGTCCGATGAATTTGAAATTTGATCGTGAGTCATTTCCTGTTAGCAATGAACCTTATTTTCAGACTAAAAACATGATTTTCCATATTAGGACAAAGGCTGACTTTCACGTGGGCTTCTTTAGGGTTTTTAAACACTTTAGACACATTATTTTCACAAATCATCACAACAATAAAAAAAAAAAAAGGGAGCTTGCGTTCTTGTCAAGAGACAGAACATATCTTTGCAATTTTCATGATTTATGGTTTGATTCTGTCAGGAACAGCAGAGTGGGGACAATGCCCGTTTGATTATTTCCATTTGCATGACTTTGCTTCTGAAACAAAGAAGATGATTGAACTTTTTCACTGCCAGCCTGATTTTTGGGGGATTCCCGAAGACCACATTTTCAGGTTTAAGATGGTTGAACTTTGTCCTACCATTGAAGAGTTTTCAGCCATACTAGGCTGTGAACCTCGTGCTGCACCTATTGTTCCTTCTTGGCATCATCAATAAGATCAAAAATTCGAGCATCAGCAAAGCCAGGTCTTCTACTACACAACAAGAATTCACCAATCAAGCAAAAAGCCAAAGCAGAAAGCTTTTCAAAACTTTGGTCGACATTGGCCACTGCTGCATGTCTAAACCTTTCAATAAGCCTTCTCATGTCCACCCAATAATTGTCTTGAATGAAAGGAGGGATAGCATCAAGAGGGAGCCCAAGTACTTTGGAAATTGTCACCTTATGCCGTTGATGACAAGAAGGAACAATAGGTGCAGCACGAGGTTCACAGCCTAGTATGGCTGAAAACTCTTCAATGGTAGGACAAAGTTCAACCATCTTAAACCTGAAAACGTGGTTTTCGGAATCCCAAAATCGAACAGCAGCCTTGAGAAAGTTCCAATCTATCTTTGTTGTTCTGAAGGAAAAAAGTCCATCTAAATGGAAGGCATTGAAGTTGAACTTAGAGACATTGTCCCAATGATCAATCCACTCACGAACTTGTTTCCTGACAAAAAGAGAATCAAACCATAAATCATGAGAAGCAGGGAGGGTGCGGGCCATGTTCCTTGTCTCTTGACAAAAGAAATAAACTCCCTTTTTGAATGAATTTTGTTGTGATGATTTGTGAAAATAATGTCTAAAGTGTATTTAAAAACCCTAAAGAAGCCCACGTGAAAGTCAACCTTAGTTCCTAATATGGAAAATCATGTTTTGAGTCTCCCAGCCAAGGTCTATCATAGCAAAATCGCGAAAATCGTGAAACTGGAAATCCTGGAACTGCCAGAGGAATCGGTACTTTGACTGCCGAGTGAGATTCAAACTGAGCAAATGACTGCCGAATGGGATACAAGCAGCCCAAAAAAAAAAAAAAATTCAAGATTTCTAAATTTTTCAAAAGAAAAAAAGAAAAAAGAATTCATCAATCAAAATTTTCAAATTCTTTTAAAAGTTCAAGATTTCTTAAATTTTTCAAAAAAAATCTTCATTAAATTCTTCAGGAACGTAAAGTCGTGATCCTCTTCCATTACCTCCTGATGCAACATCAAGTCAATTGTCCACCACCAAAGACTCATCGCTACGGAATATGTCCCAAACTAGAGGCATTCGCCAAGTAGGCCAAAGTCTTTTCAATTAATAACTCACATTAATTGAAAGTATTTATTTTGCAGTATTAAGGTATAAGGCCCACACATCGATATGAATAATACTCTTCCAATTCCATCGACCTGGAAGCACGTCCAAATTTCACCCATCGCACTTTAGGAAGCATGTCCAAATTTGACCTTTGGGAAGCACATCCAAATTCGGACCTCCGGGAAGCTAATTCAAATCCTCTCAAACTACTGACATCCGGGGAAGCATGTCCAAATTTCAAATCAATCAACCTTCCGGGAAGCACGCCCAAAATCAATCCATCTGGACCGGGAAGCACGCCCAAATTTCAAATCCATCTACCTTCAGGAAGCATCGCCCAAAATTAATTTCTATGGACTTCTGGAAGCATCCCGGCCCGTTCCATTGGACCTCTCGGGAAGCACCCAAAAAATCCACTAATTCTCTCGAAGCACGCTCCAAAATCCAAATCCACTCCAACTCAAAAGCACATCCAAAATCAAACCATCTGACCTCTAGGAAGCACGCCCACCTTTCAATCCATCGACCATCGGTACATGTCTAAAAATTCATCACAACTCCGAAATCCTCATTTTGTCATGACCACGGTAAGCATGTTCTTGTACTCTATTTTTTTTCAAAAGCAAAAAGGCTTCATGTACAACCACGCTAGACCTCGATCCCCACTAAGAGGTGCGTAGGCACTTCGAGATTCCTGGGCCCATATTTTAATCCACAACATGACCATCTACATTTTTACCTAGCATGCATCATGCAGACCACCCCTAAGCAACACGATTGCAAAGTTAGGTGTCTTCTTTCATACATTGAAATTTGCTTTTGCGCTCTCACAATGAGGCACTCCGTTGACACCATTGCAACCCGTATTTAACCTCACATGAAGGGTAAAAGGGTAATTTCACCTTGAAATATGCATTTTGATTCTGGTCATTAGATCCTTAATCGTATTTCACCAAAATAATCTTGATGTTGTAACGATCAAATCGACTGTCATAAGCCCTAATCTATCATCGAGTGGAAAGTTATCATCAAATCAAGTTTAATGGCCGAGATGCACTATCACAAATTGAGTCCGATTATATTTGGATTATGAACAATTGATTTCAATTGGTTATAAGTGTAATCAATTTGAGATCAATGATGTGTCATAAATTTGATTGGTTAGGACTACATTTTATGGTGAGGTTGCATCCACTCCAATTAATTAGATAAAGCAACATTACTATTTAATGAGTAATTTGTGCAATTATCTTTAATTAGAATAAATTTAGAACTAATTAAGTCTTAAATGGGAGTGATTTCTACTAATGTTAA
Organism: Notholithocarpus densiflorus; assembly: GCA_030021035.2. Taxonomy (NCBI): domain Eukaryota; kingdom Viridiplantae; phylum Streptophyta; class Magnoliopsida; order Fagales; family Fagaceae; genus Notholithocarpus; species Notholithocarpus densiflorus. Next base: position 9,334,179 of record JARYZH020000007.1, read on the forward strand.
TTGGGAGCTAATTTGGGATCTATTAATGTTAATTGTGCTGAAACTATTTCTAACAATGACATCTGCTCACCATTTCATCGATATTCTAAAAATTTTTGAATCTGTGAAGGAGGCACTTTCCCAGAAACTAGACATCTGGGGGGTTCAATTTGAGCACAAGAATGAGACACCTGATCAGAATTGAGTCATATATAATTTTCAGTTAGTCTTCCAGTTGTTACAGCAGCTACGGAAAACTGAACTTAATCTTACCCTCACTGTTCAAGAATCTTTCCATTTAATGCCCGTATTTCCAATGCTAAAATGAGGTCTAGGTTCATAATTCTTTTTTCAACCTCATTAAATGGTCTTCCATTCATTTCTCCACCACTACTCTATATAAACCCCTCACTTCCTTCATTCCAAAACACACAAAACCCCTCCTCTTTCTGAAGTCTATAGCTCATAGTTTTCATTACATCTCTGCCTTCCCACTCAGTTATTGCCTTCGAGACCTGTACTTCCCTCTCCTTTGTAGCTCTTTCTCTCTTTTCCTCCCACCCAGACCTCCATCAAAAGTCCCTCCTCCACCATATGGATCTTGCATGAAAGTATAACCTTCCTAATCAAGTTGTTTATGTTTCCATAATGAGAACTGCAAGGACAAAGCAAGATATCTGCTAAATATTTTGAATGTTTTAATGCGCTTCTAACCCTCGCTTAGATACAAATGTCCAATAATGGTGAATGCAAGTATACTTTCAAAATAGAGAGTTCACTGGAATATATTTTTTCCTTATCAAAGCTACAATAGAGTCACTACTATTTAATTATTGGAATAAATGAAGAAAACTAAAATTGAAAATTCTACACTTATTATTGAAATTAATTTACATTGATCATAAAAATTATACTAACTAAATGTTACCAAGATAAACACATGATTTTGTTTTTAGTTACAACTAAAATCAAAACACATGGATAAATATTTGATTTATCGTCGATCGATCTAAGCTCTGAGTTATGTTATGTGTGTATGGCTTGAACTGCCCACCTAAACCGGATCTTCTACTATGGTGGCTAACATTCATATCATATCATCCAATATGTCAATCAATTTACATGTTAAATTTGACATGTGCATGTGATAAACCCTAATTCAATTTATTGCTAATACATTTGGATTGAAAATAATTCAGTGAATGTGTGTGGATGGTGATAACCTAGATTCGATTTGTAAAATTATTAAACAAACATATTAGCATTTTTTATGTGATTTCTAAGATTAAATCTAGTGATATACACATGTGATGAACAACTAAGACAGGGGCAAATATTATTAAGAACAACTGGCATTCAAACATATTCATGAAATTAATCATGCTTAATCTTAAATTCTCATCATGGCAACATAAACAAAAACAATTAGGGCGATTATACCTTCATGCAAGATCCATGGTGGAGGAGGGAATTCTTGATGGAGATCCTAAGAGTGGAGGAAAAGAAGAGTTAGGGAGAGAGAGAGTGAGTCTCACTCAACACCTTGAGTCTCAGAAAGACCAAGATATGATAAGACTACTCAATTTCACCAGAACTTAAGAGAAGATACAGGAGGCTTTTTGTGTCCTCTAGAATGAATCAGGGGGGTATATATAGTAGTGGTGGAGGAAATATGAATGGAATGCCATTTAATGAGGGTTGAAAAAGAATCATAAACTCTAGATCCATTTTAGCCTTTAGGAAAATCGTGCATTAAATGTGGAGATTGATGAGAGTAAAGAGTGCAAAGTTCGGTTTTCCCATAGCCGCTGTACACCGTAGAGCCAATTTCGAAAATCATATCTGGCCCAATTCTGATTGAATTGTCTCATTCCCTGTGCTCAAATTGAAGCCCCGGACGTCTAGTTTCTGAGAAAATTAACTTCATTCATAGATTCAAAATATTTTGAGAGATATCGATGAAATGGTGAGTAGAGGTCATTTGTTAGAAATGGGTTTCAGCACAATTGACATTAATAGGTCCCAAATTAGTCCCCCAATTAACATTAAATGCCCAATCACTCCCATTTCAGACTTAATTGGTTCTAAATTACTCTACTAAAAGATAATTGCACACCATTTATTGAATAATTAATGTTTAAACTATTTAATTAATTATGCATGCAACTCATAAAATGTGTCTTAACTAATCAAATTATGATACATCATTGATCTCAAATTGATTACAATTTATAACTAATTGAAATCAATTGTTCATAATCACATATAGTCGGACTCAATTTGTGATAGTGCATTCTACCTATTAAAACTCGATTTGATGATAACTTTCAACTGTGGTCCGATTAGGGCTTATGATCACCGAGCCTGATCGTTAATATGACATCAAGATCATTTTGATGAAATGAGAGATGAAGGATCTAATGGCCAGAATCAGATGTATATTTCAAGGCAAAAATTACCCTTTTACCCTCCATGCGAGGTGAAATGCAAGTTGCAAATGGGATGTCAACACCTACACGCCCGTCGACATGGCCCCATACAAGACCTCCACGCCAAGGAAAACCCTCCAGGCGCTTGGGGCGATTCGTGACGGGCTAACCCCAAGTATTGAAAGAGGCGACGGTGAGGGCCTCGGGCGACCTAAGCCTCGTCAAAGATTTGCTCATAGACTCCGACGCCCCGACACCCTCATAATAACACTTTTCCGATTTGAAAGGTAGATGGTGGGCATGTGGGCCTGGGTATTTGGTACTTCCCAAGCCGCTTTGAAGTGCGACTTTTGATTGTAGAAATGAAGTCGTCAATCGTCCACAAAGGAAGTATTATAACTCTAAGTCCATCAGACTTATGACATTGGGGGTTCAAACACCAACTAGGCCAGCCATCGCAGAATCACTTCAACCTATCCGTGTCCAAATCCTCATCCCCGTGGAAGGTGAGGTGGGCCGGCGACTCCTTTCTTTACTGAGAGCTGTGGTCGTTGACTCGACGCGAACACTCTCATCGTAGCCCGCCCGTTGCACAATACGATTGGTTACTGGACGCACTAGACATCCAATACCTACACGTGATCAAACCCCTAAGACACTCGACGCATCTACATGGGGGAGCAGATCAAAGTGCAAAGTCTAAAAATGACAAGAATTTAACAAGAGGCGAAGAGTACTTACTGGGCTTGAAGGTGAGCACCAGAAAAGTGTGAGATGAAAGATGCACCAAGTAGACGTATGCTTGTTTATCAAAGGTGACTAGAGCGCCCTCGATCGTAAATTCGCCGAGGAAAGCAAAGAATGCAGAGGTAAAGGATCAGTTTATATAGAGGGAACGGCATGGAAGATGAAGGGACACTTTGCCCAAGAGATTAACCCTCGAAGAAACGCCACGGCCCCACGGCATTAATGACTCAGCTAGCCTCGCCGTCCTCAGGCGCGGTTATCTAGTCGAATTGTCACATCTACCTGTCCGGCCCAAGAAAGGCGACTCGAATTTCCTGTGCGGGCAAATTAGTGGGATGATGGATCCATTTTAATGTATCTCGATGGTACTAGATTGGACGGTTAGTTTTCACATGGATGGATTCAAGATACACTACTTCCAGGTGGACGGGATCTCAAGGCCACGTGGTATCCATTACGGTCAAGTGGCCTAAAGGAATCCAATGAAACAACTCGCATCCCACGACTAACCCTAGTCAATAGAATCCCAATATGAAAAGAATCCCAACATGAGAAGGATCCCGTAATATACACGCATTTGTGATGATCTTTTCCCATAAGGAAACACCTTCCTACTAAAAACGAAGGCTCTACACTCACTATGCCCAAAGCCTCAAAAATAAGGTACGCATAATTTACCCCACCATACACTCTGTAATTCGCGTAAAAGATTTCTAACTTAACCTTCCGGAGGACTTTGGCCGGTACCACACCGGTACTTTCCTGGTTTTCTTTGTTTTTGTTTTATGTGCATTATTCGAGCACATGAGCATCGTGGTGACTAACTAACTATTTGCATCATCACTACAAAGAAACATAAATATACACGGTTATTATAGTTGTGCATAAATTAGTTTATTATTATTTTCTTCACCACAATGACAAATTATTGTCGTCGATTCTCTATTTTTCCCCAACGCTCATAGCTCTTGGACAGAAGAAGAAGAAGATGCAACCACCAACCAACATTCAACCACCACCACCATTACAAACTCCAAAGACCACCCAACGAAACCAAAATCAACCCAAACCATACCAAACTACAACTCCAAATCAACTCCAAACTCCATCGGGAAACCCATCCTAAACCCAATGTTATACCGCCAATATCACTGCTGGATGTTGTCGGCCACACGTACCTACTACCACTGCATCTACCACACAGTCAATACAATGGTTCGCTTATGAGAGCAAGCTCAAAGGAAGATGAGAGAGATGATTGATGAGAGAAAACCGAGAAGAGAAATACGAGGGAGAGATGATGTATCTCGAGAGGGAGAGAGATGATGATCTAAGTAGGATAAGAGATGCGTATAGTTCAAGGGATGAGTTTCAGGGTTAGAGATGTGAGAGAAAAGGGAGAGCCTCGAGGAGGAGACGTGTGAGAATTTAGGATAAAAAGATATTTTATTATTTGGAATAAAATAATATTAAAAGAAAAAATAAAAATATTATTTATATAAAATAGAGTGTATAATTGATTGACTGACACACATGTAAAAGTTGGACAGAAATAGGAAAAGTAGGTTCTTGTTGGATGAATCTTTACAAGAACTCGGATGCAATTACTCTAATAGGCACTATAATATAATGGTTATTCAAATGATTTAGTAATAGTCATTCTTTATGAATAGTTATTCTTTAAAATGAAAAATAATTATTCATGAGTTGTAATAGTTATTCATTAGTAGATGTATTAATTTCTAAAATTAATATATTTACAAATAAAACAAACTTTCCATATGCACATAATAATTATGAAAATAAAAATCTTTTAAAAATAACTAATCTCTTTCAAATTTAAAATATTATTTTTAGGAAATATAATTATATAAGTAAGATATTTCCTAAAATATATCTTAAGTTTGATTTAAAATGTTTTCATTCCATTGCTCGCGTATTTCATTATCAAGGCTGCCACCAAACAAATGAATAGTAATAGCACTATATTACAACATCTTGTATTCTCAGAATGTCTATTCCTATTCTACGGGACCATCACATGTAGCCTACAAAACGCTTGGTACACTACATGAAAATTATATTAGGAATAGTAATCTTTATTACTGGGAATAGAATATATTGTAATGGAATAACTATTACTATCCATAAGTCTAGTTGTTACATATGGAAAGCTTGTAAAAGATGATGTATAAAGAAAATTTATATTTTTGGAAATATATTAATTTTAAAACCTATTATATGCACTTAGAGCATTTATATCAGCCTCCTCAAATTTTTAGGTAAACTAACTCAAAAAACTCTAATTTTTTTAGTTTAGCTAGGATGTTTTGTATGCACACGCATTAGACTCAATATTCTACTTTTTACTACATTTAAATGTTTGTGAAAAAGAAAGTCTAAAAATACAACAAATTGCTAAATATTTTTAAGTGGTGAATTTGAACATAATATTTTATTAATTTATTTAGCTACAACTCAATTGTTGTGAAAATAATGTACCATTTGTTGTGTATCGCATTACTCCTAAATAAATTGTCAAAAGTTGAAAAACATTTATGGTTCCAAGAAATGTTACTGTTCATTTGTCATAAAATTATTATCAAAATATCAAAACCACACATCATAATGGTGAGCAACTATTTTTAGTAGTATGTGTAAAAAACTGTATGAGAAAACATAGCATAAAAAATATGAGAGAGAGAGAGAGAGATGAGAGACGAGAGAAGAAGAAGAATAAGAATGATTTTAATGGAGGAGCGAGAGTCAGTGACTCGCTCCTTCTGGCGAGGTAAAAGTCAGTGTTAAATTTTTTTGGTAGTTTGTTGAGACTGATGTGTAGACTTTTTGTGGGTTTTTAGCTATACTTTTAATCAAGTAGATTTCTACTAAACTAAAGAGTAACAATGAGAGAACAAAATGAACACGCTGCTTAAATAGAAATTAGCGGATTGACTCTGAGGCACAATTGAATGTTATCCTTAGACAATATTTGTCCTCATACACAAGGTTCTAAAGGGTTTCTACAAACTTATCCGTAGGATATAACCAAGTTTATTGGATTCTACAAATAGCAATTTTCAAGTGAACATTAACTTCTATTTATACCTATAGGATTATAACCCTTCAAAAGGTACGCATGAAGAGTTAAAATATTTCATAAACAGTTTTACAAGACTTGAAACCTCTTCAACCTTTCTCAACAATACCAAAAATTCAATTTTTCAAGTTTCGATCGATCGAGAGGTCCTTTCGACGATCAATGCTCTTTCATCAATCGAACAGAATCGACTCCGTAAACCTGTGGATTATTTTCTTACCATTTAAATTGATCGAAAGTCAAAGTTTCACCGATCGGTAAAATGCCGACTTAATTTTTTCACTTAGAAAATTCTAGAACTTGAATTTTCATTTTAACAACTTTATGAAACAATATTTCCAAACTCAAACATCATTATTACAACCTATCCATGTATATACCTATATATAACATTAACCTCAAGCTAGTTTATTGAGACTAATGTGAATGCAAGAAGCAAGAGTCAGTGACTTGCTCCTTCTGACGAGGTAAAAGTCAGTTTGGTAGTTTATTGAGACTAATGTGTAGACTTTTGTGGGTTTTTAGCTATACTTTGCCTGGGGTATTTTTTGCGCTGTAGCCACGTGTCTCCGCGACGTGTGACTTTGCTGCACCTGCATTTATTTTAGTGGAGTCCAATCTAGAACCCGACATTGGGCCACATAGACCAATGGCTTCCGATGAATTTTTAAGCCTACAAAATAGATAAACCCCAAAGTCTTAGAATCAAGGATAATGGTTGAAATAAATAAATAGCATATTTAATCTGAATAGCTTTTATTAGAATGATTAGTTGAACATCATTATTATGTTTGGCTAAGGGATATCCAATAATAGAAAGTAATTAATTAAGTGTCATAGGTCCAAAAGAATGGGATGAGGTCCAATAGTCCATATCCAGTCAGTGGTATATAGTTCATGTCCAATATAATAAGGTATGTCCAAGAATGGTTTATGTCCAAATAAGGTATGTCTAGCAATGTTTTATGTCCAAATAATATATGTCAATTGGTGGTATATGTCCAAATAATATATGTCAATCGGTGGTATATGTCCAAATAATATATGTGCAACGATGGTTTATGTCCAAATAATATATGTGCAACGGTGGTAGATCAATTTATTAATATGTATGTCATTAATGAAGCATAAAGTGAGACATGTTTTATTAAATAAGGAGATGATATTAAAGCACTTGCATCTAATGCAATAGTACTGTTAATGTATACTCTAATAATGCACTCAAGACAGAGATTTTGACTTATCTTGTATGCTCGACTCCAAATGTACAACATCACTTTGTTCTTGATTCAGGGCTCCACTATATTAACGTTAAGCAGCCGATAACATTCCAAATAGTAGAATAATATAAGTACAACAAGACAATGATAATAATAAATTAAAACATACTCAATAGTATAATTTCTTGGAGATAAAGATATAATGACTTATCTTCATAAACAGGGCTCAAACCATATAACATCGCATCTTGTATTATTTTAGCAAAGATAATAAAAATAAGTCTAGCTACAATATGATATTACGTAGTCCTTTCATGATGACTTCATGATTGAAGGGGGAAAATAGGTGCAAATCGGAGGGAGAGAATATGTCCAACAGATGCATAGGCTCAAGTAAGTTTATCCCTTTATCATACACTTAGATAATTTTTCCCATGTAATGCTCTTTAGTTATTAGTCAAATATGAGTGATATTGCCTTCCATGAGAAGGGCTGTAATATGTTCTTGGAAGAGGTTTGGTATCTTTTAAGATGTAATGTAAGATGGTAAAAATATATATGTTTTGTGAGATATGGTGTTTGTAATAATGTAAAGGAATTATATGTAGATACTTTGTTGAATATGGATCTTGTATATATAATTACTTTGTGAGACATGGAGTTCAAAGATATATGAGAAGTATGTATGGATATTTTGTGAGGGATGTTTGTAAAATATAGGGAAGTATGAGATATTGAATAAATATAGTCAATACATGATTATAGTTATTGAGTGGTTTTTGTGTTATGTCATGGGTTACGTTGCTTTCTAAGAAGGGAGATTTTGTATGAGAAATAAAGAAGAGATGGAGATGTGTTTCAGCAAAATGATGAAGTTTCGTAATATTAAAGTGTGAGAGACGAGTAGTAGTGTGTGTAATAGGTGTTATCTAAAAAGAGTGGATTTTGTAAGAGAGATGAAGAAAGATATGGAGATGCTTAAAAGATGCTATAAAGAAATGACGGAGCTTTAGAATATCGAGGATGAGAAATCGATGGATGGTAAGTCTTAGTGTGTGGCTTGGTCCTCTTTATATAGAAATAAGCATGTAAATTAGATTTAGGAATTAGTTGAAGGAAATTTAGCAAATAAGGAAAAGTCTCTTTTGACAAAGTAAATGGTTTCATTAGTGGTTTTTGTTTTAGCCAAAAGAAGAAAGCTGAGACTATGGCTGAGTTGCTATTACAACCGCCACACGCCTGTCACTTATTAAAGAATAGTGTTGGCCGGATGAGTCATCAATGATACATTCTGGTTGAAAATATTTTACATTAAATTCAGTGTTTGGTTGAAAATGGTAAGATAACATTTATGGACCTTTCCTATTTTTGGTACAAGTACCGGAGGCCATGATTCAGCTTAAAATGGTAGGATTTCTATGATCCTTACTTTTTTGGTATAAAGCGTAGTTGCTAGACACCATTATTGCAAGTGGATGTCATTTTAGGGACATGTGTCAACTAATTAAGGAATACTGGATCTACCGCAGCCTTCATTGTGCTACTATAGCTTTTAATGGAGCTGCTGTGTTTTTTGGCCGGAGCTGCTATAGCTCAGAGGAGCTGCTGCAGTTTTCTCATTGAGCTATAACACTACTGGAACCATTGTTGGTATTTTTGGCTAAGTTTTTCTCTCTTTTTGGGAAAATTATATGTTTAGTCCATATATAATTTTTGGTAAGTAAATAGACTAGTAGGTTGATATTTATTAAAGCTTAAATATGTAATTATGGTCTTTGTGTTTTAACCAAATTTGGAGAGTAAGGAGAGCATTTAATGTTAGATATAAGATATTAATATAGATTTAGCTATGTGCTTGGGATTGGATTTAAATGAAGATAATGATATATAATTATATGGAAATAATATAATTACATTTTTAAACTTATATTATATGATGAACATTAATTTTTATGTAAAGAGCACGGGAGTTTTATCACGGCGTTATGTGATATGAAAGAGGCTTACCAAAGGTTACCTATTGCACACTAACCCGAGGTTCAGGAATCAGTATACGCTGCTAAACATGCTTTCCTATCAACTTTGAACCACCGGAGCCATCGAACATGCTTCGTCCTCCAAAACCACGACTCCTTGTACCCCGAATAGACCTCATGAGTCGAAATGAGATGTTGTGCCATGAGCTTGAATCCGGGCTTCTTGATGAGATACCCATGGATTTGACCATGGGTTTCAAGGCTATTTTGTTAATATGGCTCTTTGCTTTAAAAGAGATTTTTCCAAACTAGTAATTTGTTGGACAGAAGAGCCTGCAATGAAATAAATTCCATGCCTTTGTGAAAAATTTTGTCTCAACAACTTTACCTCAAACCTTAGTTAATTTGAGACTTATGTGAATGATTTCCTTTAGAAAATAGCTATTACATTCATCTTAAAGAGCAGAATACCTATTCTTCAATTTGTTTTAAGTTATTCTATGTAATAACTAATTACACAAAGATGCAACCAAACGACCGATTTTCTGAATTGGTAGATCGAAGAGAAAATTCTTAGTGCATTACACCACAAACGTTCCATAAACTTCCACAACCACAGCATTTGAAGTCAGCAAAAATTGAACCTACAGTTAGACTAAAAGTGCTTGATGCGTTTCAAAAAAAAAAAAAAATAGAAGTGCTGATGTAGTCTCTTCACAGTCTCGATTCTATTTTGAGCCAAGAGGGAGAAAAGTAACTCTTCCTCTTGTCTTCGTCACAACTTACAAGTATTATAATGTTGAAAGTTCAAATTTGAAACATGTTATTGTATTAACAGTGGTCTTGATTAAACTTTTACACCATTTTTTACCAATAACTTCACACCAAATCTATAGAGCACGGTTATGGGAAATACGGGGAGAAAGAAAAGAAAAATTGCTTTAATTAAAGAGAAGTGAAGATAATAAGTATATTATTATTTACTTATTGTATTACATTTTAAAAATACAATTTTTTTTTATACTCAATATTTGCTTTGTCGTGAAAATTAGAGAAAAATTATATTAAATTTAAGTAAATTTATATGCCTATTAATTCACATGGATGTGAATAGATGACACTTAAGATATACAATAAAGATATATAATATAATCTCATATGTATATAATTTAAATACTAATATTAAATGTTTTTATATTTTAATACTCTTAAAATTCTGTAATGATATTATTAGATATAAATTGTAAATTGTCCATTTTTTTTAATTATTGTGAAGAACCTTATTTTTTTTTTTTTTTTTTTACGATTCATTTATTCTGCACTTTAGTTTATTTAATAACTCACTGATGAATATTTATGATGTGGTCCCACATTTGGTTCTAAAATTAAGAAATAAAACTCTTTAAGAATAAAATACTTGCATACACATTATCAAAATCTGGAATCCCCACTTTAATTCTAATTCAGCCTCGCCTTACCTATTATATACGTGTGTGTGTGTGTGTAAAGGTACATGTATCGCATTGATATAAGGTTATAACTGCTACACTCGATATAACTAAAAATGACATACAACCTTTATTTTTATGAGAAGAAATGTTACTTAACCTAATAACTTTTTATTAATATTTTGAAAATCTCACTATTGAATTATATGTTTTATAGTATATTCTTAACACACATGTCAAACTTTATTTCAATCAAATTTTATTTACTTTTCAATCCATAAGCTCATATTTATACATAATTTTATACAAAAACTTGAAATTATTTTATGGATTAGATAGTTATTGATATTTGATTATTTTCGAACTATGTAAGCATAAATGATATAAGAAGAAAATGTAATCTACCCGAGAATTTATCAAAAATCATGTTGTACTCTATATAATCCTAAAGTTTAACAAAATTTCGCAGATTTTTCAAGTGCATACTCATCAAAAGATTAAGTCCAAACCTCAAGCCAAGGAGGCAAAGTTATAACCATAAGTATTAAACTTGAACAACCCACTGGACAGCATCTAGCGACTCCAAGACTCACCTATCTGTTTAAATTAACTAATCAAGCAGACATGACCACCAAACCCTGGGTTTGTAGACTCATAACCCGGATGAGTTTATATATAACCCATTGAGTTTCTAAAATTTGTAAAATTACATCTATAGGTTCACTTTTATTGACTTTTCACGTTTAATGCGTTATAATATTATAATTCAAAAAGGAGAATACATAAAGAAGCTTTTTTTAAAAATGCTCTTTTGTCTGTCTACTACCTCCAAGACTCACATCCTATCAAAGACCACCCGTTATCGTGAAACTTTGATTTGAATTATACTGCAAAATTTAATTTAAGCATATGCTTTTTTAATTTCATATATTTATTATGATTTCTTAAACTTATTTTTATATATATTTATTTTTTTATTTGACCTTGCGGTTCGACCGATAACTCACTGGTTAAACTGGCGACCTAGTGACCCGACTCATAGACCAGGTCAATGTCCAAATCGGGTTTAATAACTATGGTTATAACACATCTATAGTGTATATAAGATCTAAAAATTTACTAAGATTCTCGTAACTCAACTGTCATTTTTTGGATTTTTTATGAAGGTTCAAATCAAATCTCTCTCTCTGGAAGAAGAAGAAGAAGAAAATTCAAATGTTAATAACAAGGACCACACGACCTTGCCCATTCAGCAGCAATTCAATACCGACGAGCAGCAATTCAATACCAACGACCTTGCCCATTCAGCAGCAATTCAATACCAATAATAAGTGGTCCTGAATGAACCTTAATTTTTGGGGCAAACTTCATTGGTTATCTTGAAAGACCCGCACACCCCCACCAAAGCAGCCAACAAAAACACAAATAAAAAATCCCCCAAAGTCCCAACTCTCCTCTAACTCTTCTCTCCCAATCCACTTCCTTTACCATCCAATCTCTCTGTCTTCAATTTAAACACGCGGATTTGAATAGTTTTATGATCTATCACAATTGAAAAACATAGTATAAAATATTATTTATTCTCTAAACTTGATTAAAAATTCGTTTTTTATTTTAGAATTTTTAAATGTTATTTTTTTCATCCTTAAAGTTTGTAAAGAGTTTCAATTGAAGGAAGCTTCACATACATATATATTTAAATTAGGCTTAAGTTAAAGTAGAATTTCTATCTTGTAGATTAAAAAAAATGATCTATTGTAATATTTCTTTTAGTAGAATTTCAACTTATAGGTCTGCCTCTGATTATTGTGCTTTTTATTATCAGACCAAAATACCAATCAATTTTTAGTGTAGACGGAGATTGAACCCTAAATTTTTTAGGGTTTGGTTTACCTCCATTACTTTTTTAAAATAAATTTTCTTTTGTTTTAACGAAAGACTGTCACATTACCCACTAACTAGATAAAAAGTGGAGATTAAAACTCACTACCACTTGTCATTATATATTTAAAACAAAAGGATATGTCCAGTTCAAAAAATACTGGAGGTAAGCCAAACTCAATTTTTTATTCAACCATAAAGACTTTACCAATTGAGATAACTAAAACCCACAATCTATTTTAAAATTCAAAGACAAAAAGAAAAATACTCTCAATAGTTTATTAATAACAAAAATAAAATTTTTTAATACTTTAGGATGAAAAACAAACTTCAAATAGGTGTGCGTTTGGGTGGAGATGAAAAATTAAAATTATTTCACTATTCAGCTTATTTTTGTTATTATTTATGGATTTCACTGCACTTTTTGGCACTATTCACGAGCTCACGGTACTATTTCAACTAACTTTTACTTTTATCTACAGCACTTTCAGTAATAATTTTTTAATTTCAACAAAATAAGCAGTATCCAAACACAAACTTAAAAAATTCTCCAACGGCCATTAAAAAAAAAACAAAACAAAACTGGTCAAAGTCAAAGTCTTCCCTCCCTTGTCTCCACTCCACTTCAAACTTAAACCCCGTCAATCTTCTCCTCTCTTTATATGTCTTCTTCGCTCACAAACTTCAGACTTCAGAGAGACCAAAAAAAAACAAATGATGTTAAGGTTCCTTGTCTTCCTCCTCCTCCTTGTTCCAACCATATCAGCAGCAATCCCACCAGGCTCAATTCTCTACGCCACAAACACAAACACAAACACAAACACCACCACCAACCAAAACTGGTCTTCACCAATCTCCACCTTTTCACTAGGCTTCCTTCCTCACCCTCAATACCCCACTTCCTTCTTAGCCGCCATCTTCTACTCTGGCGGTGTACCCATCTGGACTCCAACCACAGCCCCAGTAGATTCCTCTGCTTCTCTCCAGTTCCTCACCACTGGCTCTCTCCGCCTCGTCAATGGCAGTGGCCGCACCGTATGGGACTCCAACACCACCTCCCGCGGCGTCTCCTCCGCCTCCATTGACGACTCTGGCAACCTTGTTCTCTCCAATTCAACCTCCACAGTTTGGTCCTCCTTCCAAAATCCCACTGACACTATCGTTCCCTCTCAGAATTTCACTACTTCTATGATTCTGCGATCTGGGTCTTACTCCTTCCGGCTTCTTAGTTCCGGTAACCTCACACTCCTTTGGAATAATACCATCGAATATCACAATCAAGGTTTGAATTCTTCGTATAATGCTACTTTAACTTCACCTATACTAGGATTACAGTCTATTGGGATTTTGTCTATTGCTGATCCTAGATTGTCTAGTCCTGCTACTTTTGCTTATAGTAATGATTATGCCGAAGGGAGTGATGTGTTGAGGTATTTGAGGTTAGATAATGATGGGAATTTAAGGATTTATAGCTCTGGTAGAGGGAGTGGGACTCAAATTGCTAGATGGGCAATTGTTGAGGATCAATGTCAAGTTTTTGGATATTGTGGGAATATGGGAATTTGTAGTTATAATGATACGGCTCCCATTTGTGGATGCCCGTCTCTCAATTTCGAGCCGGTTGATCCTATGGATGCTAGGAAGGGCTGTAAAAGGAAGGAGGAAACTCAGGATTGTCCTGGGAATGCTACTATGTTGAATTTGGATCATACACAGTTCTTAACATACTCTCCGGAGATCAATTCTCAAGTGTTCTTTGTAGGTATTTCTGCTTGTAGGTCCAATTGTCTTGTGAATCCTGCTTGTGATGCTTCCACATCGTTGTCGGATGGGAAGGGCCTGTGTTATTTAAAGCCACCCGGTTTTATGAGTGGCTATCAGAGTCCGGCACTGCCTAGTAGTTCCTATATCAAGGTTTGCTCGCCTGGGATTCCAAACCCGTTGCTTTCTGAGCGAATTGGTGGGAAGAGCAGCGGTCTGAGGATGCATACATGGGTTGTAGCTATTATGGTTATAGGTACCATCTTTGGATTGGTTGCGTTGGAGGGTAGTTTGTGGTGGTGGTGTTGTAGAAACAGCCCTAAGTTTGGGACATTGACAGCTCAATATGCTCTTCTTGAGTATGCTTCTGGTGCTCCTGTCCAATTTACTTATAAGGATCTCCAACGCTCAACAAAGGGATTCAAGGATAAGCTTGGAGCTGGAGGATTTGGTTCTGTGTATAGAGGTGTTCTTGCTAATAAAACAGTTGTTGCTGTCAAGCAGCTTGAGGGAATTGAGCAGGGGGAGAAACAATTCAGAATGGAGGTTGCAACTATAAGTAGCACCCATCATTTGAATCTTGTGAGATTGATTGGTTTTTGCTCCGAAGGTCGTCAAAGACTTTTGGTATACGAGTTCATGAAAAATGGGTCTCTTGATAATTTGCTTTTTGTAGCAGAAAATCAGTCAGAAAGATTGTTGAATTGGGAGTTTCGGTTCAATATTGCCCTTGGCACTGCAAAGGGGATCACTTACCTTCATGAGGAGTGCCGAGACTGCATTGTCCACTGTGATATAAAGCCAGAAAACATTCTATTGGATGAGAACTATTCTTCCAAAGTTTCAGATTTTGG
Source organism: Notholithocarpus densiflorus (assembly GCA_030021035.2). NCBI lineage: Eukaryota > Viridiplantae > Streptophyta > Magnoliopsida > Fagales > Fagaceae > Notholithocarpus > Notholithocarpus densiflorus. The sequence continues at coordinate 9,349,574 of JARYZH020000007.1, forward strand.
TCTAGCCAAGCTGATTAATCCGAAGGACCATAGATACCGAACCTTGACAAGCATCAGAGGTACTAGAGGATATTTGGCACCAGAATGGCTGGCAAATCTTCCAATAACCTCAAAATCTGATGTTTATAGTTACGGTATGGTACTGTTGGAGATAGTGAGTGGGAGAAGGAATTTTGAAGTATCTCCAGAAACCAATCGGAAAAAATTCTCTGTGTGGGCATATGAAGAGTTTGAGAAGGGTAATGTCAAGGGAGTCCTAGACAGAAGGCTGGCTGACCAAGACATCAATATGGAGCAAGTCATGAGAGCAGTTCAAGTAAGCTTTTGGTGCATCCAAGAGCAACCATCACACAGACCAATGATGGGGAAAGTGGTCCAGATGTTAGAAGGAATTATAGAGATTGAGAAGCCACCTGCGCCTAACGCTGGGACTGATGGGTCTGGTAATGGAACCAGCATAAATGTAAGCAGCAACATAGGCATTTTCTCCACCATTGCAGCTTCAGCCCCAGCTCCCTCTTCCTCTTCATCAGTCCAATTAGCAGAAGTTTCACTTTATGCTTCTGGAAAGAATTTGGAGAGGGCCTCTTCATCCCTTCTACATTCAGATCCAAACTAGAGTTTAATTGCCTGCATATATATTCTTTCTCACGAACTTCTTTCAGGTTCTAAAATTTTAATCCAGATTTGACACAGAAAAGCTTCAAATGCAATACATGATATTGATATGATATCTAGTAGAAATGTAATTATCATAGTACATAATTTTGTCAAGATTGAGCTCAAGGGGTAGCACAATCGATTAGGGACCACAAATCATAAACTCCCTCACTTGTTCGATACTAGTTCAAATCTCTCATTCCCCTTCTCATTACACCAAAAATTATTTATATAAAAGAATAATGTTGCCAAGATGGGTTTTTGCAATTAGAGATGAGCTACTTGTATAGGTTTAATTTCAAATCATTTATGAAATGTAAAATTAATCATCAGCAGAACCATTGTATTCTAAACATTTTTTGTTTTTTGTGTTAATTCTACCCACTTGTCATTGTTGCAGTTTCAAAAATTAGGATATTGAGATAATTTGCTTCTAGACTGGAGCAAAATTGAGACAACAAATCAAGTTTTTTATTTCTATTTTATGCCAGAAAATAACAGATGATTATGATCATTCAAAATGATCAGTCCAGGCAAGCTAAATTGCTTACAGTTAGTCCACTAGGGCGTTGGTCTTTGAGATTTATACAAATATACTCTTATTAGTTTCTTGGTCAAGTTAGTTGTGTGCACTTATCTTCACGTTCTATTATTTACTCAAATGAGAATCGTACCTTTAGCAAGTTAGTTGAGTGTACTGATATTCATCTTCTATCATTTACCCAATTGAGAATTGTACCCACTATTTACCAGTGGCTGCAGCATCTTTGCTGATCATAAAAGCCTCTGTGATAGCCTCCTTTGCCAACAATCTTAAAGGGTTGTTCTTGCTATTGTTTCCCGTGTATTTATAGTGTTCAGCTTCATTGTCAAGAAGTTGGGTCTCCGACGGGCTAGTGCATCAGGTCCTCGAGCCAGTAAGCAATGCTTCCCAGATTTTGTTTCAGTTATCTTATTCTCTTTTCTTAACATTTGGGATTTCTTCATTTTCACTTCAGAAGAATTTAGTTAGTTAATTAAAAGTTCTAGTGTTATGTCAGCATGATGAGAAAGGATAGTCTTTTAACAGTGAAGTATACAAAACATAAGCCCATTTTAAGTAGGTTTTTTTTTCCTTAAGGAAGTTTATATATTGTTAAATTCATTTCAAAAGTCAATATAGAATGTTTTGTTTTCTTGTTTTTTTATTTTTTTTATTTTTAAATTCAGGTATTTGATAAAAGTTGTAGATTGAGATGATTGTTAGAACCTTCTTATAGTGCATAATCTTAAGGATCCAGTTTGGTGGGTTGGCATGGTGATAGAGAAATTCTGAAAAAATCTTATTGATGGACAGTGAACTCTTAATACCATTTTGTGGGATAGCAGCCTTTCAAAAAACTCCTGATAACTTATTTTATGAGGAAAATATTCTAATTAATATACTAACAAAAGGTACCAAATTTAATAAGAAGACTCACTAAAAATACTAAAAGCATCATAACAACTCCTGAATCTGGAAAATTTCCGAAAATTACAAAAAATAGAGGTAAAAATCTTCCAATAACAAGTATGATGTCGAGTTACACTAGCCTACAAGGTGACAATATTCAGGTAAAAATCTGCATGCTTATCTTTAAGTGGCTACAACCCTACAATGTTCAAGCTAAATTTCAAAAGCTTTCAATCTATTTAACAATGCCATTAAACCATGGGTATGATGAAGACAAGTCATTAAAACTCAACCAACTTTATGCCATGGGTCATGGGTGCATGTTTATATGCAAGGGTAAGCCAAAAATTTTAAATTTTTTTCCCAGGAGAGGGGGGTTGGGGGCTGCCTTTGAATAGAGTTGTGTAACTGTGAAGACTTTTCAGTTTGTATATCTTAATCGATTGATTACATATATTTGATGTTGATTAAAAGCTCTTGAGCCATGCTTTGTAGCCAGCTTCACTTTATTGCGTAAATGAGGTTTTTCAAATAAAATCAGAGTAATAAGTCACTGTTTCAAATATGTTCAGATATCTATTCTTCCTTGTCTCCTCAAGTATCATATGGCTTGTCCATGCAAATGGTGAAAGTTGGAAGCTGAATGCTAGACCATTCCAAATAAGATGGAAAGTATCTGGCTTATTGCATATTGCACCTCTTACAGCTCACTGAAGTCTGTGTAGTGCATTGGTGGCATATTTTTGCAAACCCTGGCATTTCTGGATTCAAGATTCTGTTTAGTTCTTCAGTTAGCAGCTTAATGTTACAATGACTTGTGGAGGGCATGGTAATGGTTTTTGAATGCATTACTGGCTAATTTTTCTTTCCTTCATTTATACTTGTAGGGTTTGACAATGATCTACAGCATTGTATAGCCAATTTAGTTTCAGTTATACCTGAATTTAATCTATTTTGTGTTTATTCTTACTGTTAAGTCCTGTTTTCTTTGTGCAAGTCAGGCTCAGGCCACCAGCACTGAGATTGTAAAATTGATTCAACCCATATTGTTTTGATCAAAGTCTTTGATTTATAGATTTAATAATTTAATTTGTTCATTTTGGTTAGTCTGTTTGACTTCCTTTTTTTCTTTTTCTTTTTAGGCTTAAATTAATTGCCAGTAGACCTGGCAATTCAATAATATGTTTATTTATTATATTAATACAGTATTATTATTTTTTCTTTATTTTTAGGGGAATCATTTTATTGTAGTTAATTGAATTGTTTATTTATAATTCATGTTGATTCTGACCCTTTATCTTCCTGTGAGAAGATTTGGTTAAGATGCCACAAAAGAAGGTGTAAAAAAAAGAGGAGAGGCTAACATGAATCATGATTTTAGCTGAAATTGGCCTACTAATAAAATCTTATACTTTTAACTGAAGGAAAATACTCTTGTAAAGATAGTAGAGCTAAATACTGTTGTTGAGCCCCAATTAGCTGGACAAGGAATCTTGAATGATGGACATAGCATGTTGGCACTTAGTTTTCATGTTAAACACACCATTTTCCACAATTTTTGCCAGATGAAGTGGACGATTGTGAGTTATGCACAATCATTTTCATATGAACTCAACTTTTTTTTATTACTCATAGTCGATCACTTCAGAATTGCGATAAAAATTGTCACACAATGACATTTTTTTCCTGCACTACTCTTAAGTTGGAACAACCTGGAAGTGCAATGTGTTTGAGCTCAGATAATTATAAATCACAGATAATTGAGAGTATGTATTTTAAGGCCAGCATTCACTAGTGTTTTTATCTTATTTTATTTTATTTTATAGTTTAGGGTAGGGACTTTTAAATCTTTGATGTTTCTATTGAAAACACGAGGTGTCAATCAATTGAGTTACAAGATTTTTGGCATTTACTGATGATTTCAGATGGGTGGGATTATTAGGATACGGAAGCAATATAATTTGCAGCTGGCTTCTTTGACAATTGCAATTCTTATCCATAATCTCAGGAGCTTGCTGGCATTACATTGTTAACATTTGATTTATTTGAATTTTGAAGCGGTCCTACACATACTAAAATCTAGACAAGGAATCAAATAATCAATATCTTAACCTACAAAATTGATGTCTCCCAAAGCTTAATTAAATGCTTTTTTATACAAAAAATGAGTATTAAAAGGGCAACCTTACTTTACTCAATAATTCTAACTCTCATTAATTAATTAACACTTATTGATATTTTTAATTGAGATATATATTGTTCAAATCATGGTTTTAAAAACCAGATCGGATCGGCCGGTCCGATCGGTTGAATCATGAACCGACTACCAGTCTGGTCCGGAGAAAACCAATCAAAAACTGAGTTAAATTGGAAACTGGAGGCAAATCCAGTTTTTAAAACCATGGTTCAAATTCCCTCTCTCCCAACTATTGAATTATAAAAAATATACATATAAAAAAGCTCTCCAAGCAATAAAAATATCTCCATAATCATAATAAGAAAACCATTTACATATTTTTTATAGGACAATTTAATATTTAATTAAATACCCTCACAACCTTCAAAGTTCAAACTACCACTAGAACTTCTCGTCATGTCAACATCAATAATGGCTATTTGGTTTGTCCCTATTGAAGACAGAGACTCCAACGAGTAAGATAACTTTTGCAATCTTCATTAGTTTCTCCGCTTTGGAAGGTTGTTTCTTTTTTTCTTTATTTTTTTGTTTTTGTAAGTATTCCTTCTAGATTAGTTAAATAGGATTTTGTTGGGATAATGATTGTTTGTATTTTTTTTTTTTTTAAATGGGATTGTCTATATCAAGTCTTATTGTTTTTTTTTTTTTTTAATAAATGATATGATATTGTTTATTTGCTTTGTTAAAATGGTGTAAGAGCATTCACATCCGGTTATATGTAATCTTTCTATTTTGATCTAAAAAAAATTACATTTTTTATTCTATCGTAACCACTTTATCGATATACCTTCATTTAATTCTTCATTTTGCAATACAACCATATTAAAGTATTCCAAATTGACCACCACATATTTGGCGAACCCATCACCACCCAAACCAACCACAATAGATTTAACCAACCCATCAAACCACCCCAGCTCAGACCCATAATTAGAGACCCAACCTCATGTAATGTCACCGCAATTGCGGAGCTCAATGACCCACTATTAGCTAGACCATGCCACAGATCTGATGAGAGTGCAAGATAGGAGAGAAAGTGCCAAAGACAAAGAGCAAAGGAGAGAGAAAGTGATTAAAAAAGGAATATATTTTTTTACAAAAGCAAAGGAGAGAGTGTAGTTTTTGCTTTCTTTTCTTTTTTTGAACAGTGATGCATGACCGGGTGTGAGTGGTTTTTGGGGGAATTTATTGCCAGTATGCTTGCTAAAATTCTAATTTGAAGGATCATATGTGAATGCTCTAAATATGGGTATATAGACATAATTTTCTCAAAAATTTGAGAAGCTGTTTACATTTAAATTTTTATATGTTATCTTATTAGCTTATTTGCTCATATACAACTTTTTAAAACTTTACTTTCTTTTAAGATATAATTGTGCTTTTATCCACTTTTAGCAAATAAGCTTTCTAAAAACAATTTTCCAAAAATAAGATGCGTTTCCCAATTTGCTTTAAAATGGGTCCTTCTATGGTGAAGTGGCTGATTAGTGGAATTTGAGTGGCTTGATGAGTCTAAAAGTTGCAACAAAGTAAGGTGGTTGTGATGTTTGGTGAAAGATTCTTTTTTCCAGCTGTATGAAAGATCAATGCTCAACCTCTAATCTTACTTTTGCATATTTTTATGCCAATGAAGTCAAAATAACCTTATTAACTTTCCAACCTTGTTTTCTCAAAAAAAAAAAAAAAAAAACTTTCCAACCTTGCATTGCATGAGGCCACCAATTTTATGTTAAATAAACTCTCTTTCACCTTTGTTGTGGACCACATGTGCAATTCTAAATAATGTGAGAAACATCCCTGAAAACAGACATCAATTTTGTAAATTAAGATGTTGATTAGATTCCATGTCCTTTTCAATAGATTTATTTTATTTTATTTTATTTTTGAAAAAGGTTGTCTAAATTTTAGAATGTCTAAGAAAGTTTCATAGAAAACCAATTCCCATTAACAATGTAATGTGAGCCAGATCCTAATGTCATGGATAAGAATTGCAAATGTCAAAGAACCCAACCGCCTGTTTGCTTATCCCACCAACCTTAAATTAGTAGTGAATGCATGTCTGCCCCTTATATACCTACTCTTCATGTTTGTTATATAAATGATCTATTGCACTTGCCAAGAATAATGGAGCATGTAAAATATATTACCAATTTTACTATATAATATTTATATACTAATGAATGAATGTTTGAATTTTTTTTTTTTTTTTTTTTTTTGTGTGATTTATGACACATCAATTTGTAAAAGTTACATAGCAAAATTTATATTATTCCATTATTCCATTATTCCTAACTACATGCAAGATAACTCGCCGACACCCTAGTTGTTAAGGGTTATTAAAAAGTACAAAAATCTTCACCTCTCAAAAAGACCTAGTATAGGAAAGGGACTGAATTTAGGATAGATTCTAAAGTTATATTTTCCACAGTCCTCTTCCGGACAAGTATCTATATGTTTGGGAGCTATAATGTATGTATTTGGTTTACTTTAGATTGTTAGGTTTAGTAACACTATGACCATCATTCAAGGCTCCTTGTTCAGCTATTTGGAGCTCAAAAATGGTATTTAGCCCACTATCTTTATGGGAGTAATTTTCCATCAGTTAAAAGTATAAGATTTTCGTAGGTCACTTTCAGCTAAAATCCTGATTCATGTTTGCCTCCTCTTCTGTTTTTATAACTTCTTTAGTGGCACCTTAATCAAATCTTTTCATAGATAGATAAAGGGTCAAAAGCAAAATAGACCATTAAACAACACAATGAGGATAATGTAATAAACATAGGCATTTAATTTCATTAATTGATGTTTTTATACAATCACATAATCACAATAAATCTGTGTGCAAACAGATGTATTATTGACAAGTATATTTTGCATTTGAAAAAATATGCATTGCAGCTCATTATTGAATGTTAATTTTTCCTTAACCTGTATCATCAAGGAACTAGTTAACAAGATCCATAAACAAATTATTGAATCACCAAGTCTACTGGCAGATAATTTGAGCCCCAAAAAAAAAAAAAAAGATGTTGACTGGCAATGAAGAAAAAGAGGGAGTCCAACTAACCAAAATGAAACAACTTTAACTATTAAATCTATAAATGAAATAAATTCATTTCATAAAAATTATGAGTGGAATCAAATTTACAATCTCGGTGCTGGCAGCCTGACTTTTACCAAGAAAACAGGACTTAACAGTAAGAATAAACATAGAATAGATTACAATCAGGGATAACCACAAACTAAATTATCTACACAATGCTGTAGATCATTGTCAAACCCTATTAAAAGGAGGAGAGAAAACTTTTCCATAAATTCAAACAACCACCATTACCATTAATCTATTGCCCTCCACAAGTCAATGTTGAATATCAAGCCGCTAACTGAAGAACTAAATAGAATCTGGATCAAGAAATGCCAGGGTATGCAAAACTATGCACTCATATTCTACTCAGCCTTCAGTGGCTGTAAGAGGTGCAGCATGGACATGCCAGATACTTTTCATCTTATTTGAAATGGTCTTGTTTAAGAATTGCATCAAAATCAAGGCATGGTTCATCATCAGCATTATGCTTCCAAGGTTCACCGTTTCCATGGACAAGCCATGATACTCGAGGAGACAAGGATGAATAGATATCTGAATATATTTGAAATAGCCAATTATTACTCTGGTTTTACTTGAAAACATTTTGGCTAGATAACTAGAAATCACTGGTGGTTCATTCGCATGTTAAAAGGGAAGCTGGATATAAAACATGGTGTAAGAGCCTTTAATCAACAAACATCAAACCTATCTAATCAATCAATTAAGATATATAGACTGAAAAGCCTTCATAATTATACGTCTATATTCAGAAGCATTGCAAAATATTGGCTTCCAACACCCCCAAAAAAAAAAAAAAGTACAAAAATACAAAAAACTTGCCAACCTCTGAATATAGACCTGCACATATGACATATGGCATAAAATTGGTGAGTTCTAACAAATTTTCTTCTTGTCAACAAAGTTGAAAAGATCATTCCCAAGGTTTACTGGCCTTATTAAACATATTGAACTTACACTGGAAGATTTTTTTCCTTGAATTTTTGTAATTTTTAGAATTTTCCAGATCAAGGTGTTTTGATGATTTCAGTATTTTTAGGAGTTTCATAATCAAATTAGGTTTTTTTGTTAGCATTTGTATTTGAATATTTTCGGATTATTTTGTTCATTAAAATTAGTTTTCTTGAGTCTTCAAAAAGGCTCCTACCCATAAAATGAAAGTAAGAATTCACCATCCATTAATAAGATTTTTTTACAGTCTTGGGTTGGTGCTTTATGTGCAAGAGCAATGGAGAGAGTGTCGCTCACCTTTTCCTATATTATGCAATTGCTTGGGACCCGTGGTTGTTGGTTTTCTGTTTGTTTGGTGCTTCTTAGGTTATGCCTTCTTTTGTGTTGGATTTGTTATATTGTTGGAAGGGACACTTTGGCAAGAAAAGTGATGGGGAAAGATTTGAAAGTAGTTCCTTCATGCTTTATGAGGTTTCAATTGAAGAGAAAGAATGCCCTTTGATTTGAGAGGTATGAGATATCCACAATAAAGTTCAGGTTTTTATTTTTGAAGACTATATGATTAGACTTTGACTTCTCACACTTTCTCTACCATGGAGTTCCTGGATCCTTTGAGCTTCCATTAACATTTGCTTAGTTTTCTGTATTTGTTTGGGCTTCTATTCTTCCTGTGTGCTAGGGTTGTGTCACTATTGCACTTTTTTTTAAATGAATTTTTTATGTAAATTGAGAGTTTCTCTATTTTCTAGTGGATATAAAGGTTCCTTGTTATTCAAGGTGCCCCTTATGCGTCTAACTAGATCAAGATCTAGCCAACCGCGCTTTCTATTCTGTGTAATAGGCATCAAAGCTTATTGGCTTCCTGATATGGCAAAAGATGAAGACAAAGGCAACCAACCTAACAATTGTGATCATGAGGTGTAGGACCTCAAGGTGGCAAGTCAGAAAGAGGATGACCAATAAATTCTAAGATTTACAACATGGGTATCGAATTAGGTTAAGTGCTGACAAGACTTGTGATGATAGTAGGGATAATTGTGCAGGAGATTGGGATCATGAACAACCTATTGGTCTATGTACTCTTGATTAGACTTGATCATAAATACATTAACGAACTATCAAGTAGAGATGATTTCAATAATTGATTTTTTATGTTAAATTTTGTTTTGTTTTTGTTTTTGTTTTGTTTATGTAGATATTTTTAAAGAAAGAAAAAGAAAAAAAAGGTCAAAGTTGCATTAGATAACTTGATGATTATACAGAAAATTGGTGGGATAAGATAAAATATTGTAATAAGAGTATAAACCAAAAAAAAAAAAAACTTATTCATTGGTAAGTATGAGATCATTGCTGGAAAGGAAATGTTTTCCTTATTACTACGATGGAGCATTTTATAATTTAGATAACATGATAAACGTTTTAGTGATGACATTTACATGTAACCACCCAAGGAAGATATCAATTTGAAGGTTAACAATCTGAAGCCAATTGTTGAAAAAAAATATATATTAAAAATGTTGAACATGATAAAGTTTTTCCATAAGTTGATCCTATGATTGTAGATAGCATATCACAATAAGTTCTTGAAGAGGCTAAAGAGAAAATTTAGAGTAAATTAAAAAGATTAAAGATCATTAGATGGAGAATGTTGAGCATAGTGTCAGATGTAACCAAAGTCAGATATGATGGCAAGCTCATAATCTTTAAGTTCAAATATCCTATTGATAAAAAAGAATGCAACATGCCATGATCTATATATGCTTTCCAACATATTCTAGTCATGCAAATTTCAAATAGATAGTTGATAAGTAAGAATACTTTATAAATAGAGAGGACTACTTCATTCAAAGGGATGAAGTAGCCTAAAAAATATGTACAAGATACAAAAACAGAAGAAATTGTAAAAATGGAAGGAGAATCTATGAACAATTGATGGAATCACTAGATGTGAGTTCCCACACCCGAGACCAATCAAAGTCCCGACAAACAATGTTATGAGTTGATCCCTTGAACACTCCAGCTCCTCAAAGGTACAATTATTGCACTCTCTCCAAATAATCCACATCACACAATGTGGTACCAAATTCCAAACATCCAATGCACGTTTCCCCAACCAATTCCTCCACTCCCCCCCCCCCCCCCCCCCAATAAATCAATAACCCTCTTAGGCAAGACGCAAGAGACTCCAAAAGATCAAAATGCTAAACTCCATAACCAATAAGCCCCTTCACAATGGATCAAAAGGTGATACACATCCTCTCCACTACACCAGCACATGCAACACCAATCCACTATTGTGAAACCTATTCTCCTCAAATTATCACCTGTGATAATATTCCCCCACACTGCCAACCATACAAAGAAAGAAACACGACCACACACGCACATTGGCAATTCTTGGAATGATTTCAAAAATTTACTACACAATGAATGGGTATTATGTTATATTCTATATATCCTTTCCTATAAATTCATATGACATGTCTGATGAGAGGAGTGTAAGATTTGCTGCATGAAACTAGTTGGACAAACTCAATTTGGTGGACAGGTGTGGAGTATGATCATTGACGTGCTGGACAAGCTCCAATTGTTTGATGGGATGATATGAAGCAAAACCTAAAACAAAAATACTAGCCTTGTGAGTAATAAAAACGAGCTCTTTGAGCAATTAACTAATCTTAGGCAAGGTAATATGCCACTAGTTGAATATATGAACAAATTTGAAGAGTTGAAAATTCGATGTAAATTGAAGATCCAAGGCAAACTTTACTCATCAAAAAAAAAAAAAAAAAAAAAAAAAAACCGATTTAATTCAGTATTAAAGGCTGAAATTTGTAGCCAAATGATCACACATTGGACCTTAACAGTTTATGAGGCATTCCAATTGACTTTAAAGATTAAACAGCATTTGAAGCAGCCCTTACTAGAAGGTTTCCTTCTTTAGCTGGGGAGACACCTTTAAGGAGGTTCAACTCTAGAGCATCTACTATGCGGCCATTAAGCCAATACTGCTGTTGAGTCAAAAAATAAAGCTATTGTGGTTGATGAACAGAGAAAAAACAGTAACTATCACTGATTTAAGTGCAGAGAAAATGGGCACATGGCATGGCAATGTCCAAAGGGGAACTTTTATGCAGATGTTAAGGCTCAAGAGGCACATTTTCAAGGAGTACAAGAAGATACATCTCTCCTTTCAGTTGTTAGGCATTTTCTTACGGCACCAAAGCAAGAGAGGGAGGATTGGAAGTGTACTTCAATATTTCAGACCATAGTATGTTGTGGGACTGGAGCTCTGATGCTTATTATTGCTGGTGACATCAATATGAATGTTGTTTTTTATGCTACTGTTGAGAGGTTGAGGCTACCAATGGAATCACATCCTCAGCCACAAAAGGTAGCATGGATAAATAGCACATCTATTCTTGTAACAAAACGCTGTTTGGTTTCTATTTATTGTGGGCAATATAATGATTCTACATGGTGTGATTTTATTCCCATGGATGTGACACATCTTATTGGGTCACCCTTTCCTTTACGACTAAGATGTGTATCATAGTGGAGAGAATAATACATTTAATTTTACGTTAAAAAATGAGCAAAGTGATTTAAAGGCCATGAGAGTGTAGAACAAATGAAGAAAAAACCAGAGGTCAAGACTAAGGATGTTGCTGAAACTCAGAAAAGCTCAAGAATGTTACTGAAACTCAAAACAAGCTCCTCTTTGTTCTCAACGAGAAGTTTGAAAGAGAAAGTAACAAAAGCAGAGATTTATTTGCTGTTATGGCCAAAAAGAATAGCAGCCTAGTTGCTAAACACCTTAATAAACACTTCTAGAAGTGTCCAAGTTATTGTTTGAATTTTCAGATGTTGCTCGAGATGATTTACCCAACGAATTGCCCCCAGTTCAGAGCATTCAACACGCCATTGACCTGGTATCTGATTCACAATTACCTAACCTTCTAGCTTATTATATGAATCCATGGGAGCATGAAGAGCTTAAAAGAAAAGTTAAGGAGTTGTTGTCAAAGGGTTTTATTTATAAAAGTTTTAGCCCATGTTCCATTCCGCTATTACTTACACCTAAGAAAGGCGGTAGCTGGTATATGTGTGTTGATAGCCACACAACTAACAAGCTTACCATCAAGTACATGTTTCTGACTTGATGATAGTTAGACATGATGGGAAGTTCTCCTATATTTTCTAAGATAGATTTGAATAGTGGCTGTCACCAAATCCAAATAAGACTTGGTGATGAGTGGAAGACATCCTTTAAGACATAGGATGGACTTTATGAATGGTTGTTATGCCATTTGGACTTTCTAATGCAACTTGCACCTTTGTGGAGTTATACAGAAGAGCACATCTCAAACTTACAAGAAGTAATGAGAGTTCTCCAATGAGAGAAATTCTATATTATTTGAAGTGCCCTTTCATGACTCATATATCTTTTTTGGGTTTTGTGTTGTCTCATTTAAGGGTGTGGAACTTGATATTGAACAGGTTAAAGCTATTTTGGAGTGGCTTGAACTTACTGACGTACATGAAGCTTATGTGCTTAAAAGACAAGTCAAGGAGTTGTTGTCAGAGAGATTTATTCAAGAAAGTTTTAGACCATGTGTTGTTCCAGTATTACTTACACCTAAGAAAGAAGGTAGTTTGTGTGTGTGTGTGTGTTGATAGCCACACAATTAACAAGATTAATATCAAGTACATGTTTCTTATACCTCAACTTGATGATATGATAGACATGATGGGAGGTTTTACTATATTTTAAAAGATAGATCTAAAGAGCAGCTACCACCAAATTTGAATAAGACTTGGAGATGAGTGGAAGACAACTTTTAAGACAAAGGATGGTCTATATGAATGGTTGGTTATGCCATTTGGCTTTTTATGATAGTTACAGAGAAGAGCACATCTCAAACTTACAGGTAAATGAGAGTTCTTGGACGAGAGATTCCCTATAAATATGAAGAAATGCTCTTTCATGACTCCTCATGTAGTATTTTGGGGTTTTTTGTCTCATCTAAAATGGTTAAAGCTATTTTGGAGTGGCTTGAACCTACTAATATGGATGAAGCTCATAGTTTCCATGGTTTGGGGACTTTCTATAGGGCTTTTTTATCAAACATAATCAGCAAAATTATGGCTCCTATAGCATATTGTATGAAAAAGGTTCAGTTCTCTTGGACAGGGGCAAGAAGAAAAGCTTATAAAGAAGTGAAGCAATTGATGATGGAAGCACCAGTTCCTCGTTGCCAGACTTCTCCAAGGGAGGTTGCTGTTAATGCTTCGCTCAATGGGATTGGAGGTGTTCTAAGTCAATGGATCATGTATTTTAGCGAGAATTTAAAGCAAAGATCTTCAACATATGACAGAATTTTAAGCTGCTGCACAGTTCTTAATTATCGGTGCAATTATCTCATTAATAAGGAATTTGTTTTACATTCAAACCATGAAGGTCTAAACTATATCAACTCTCAAAAGAAGTTGAATTATTGGCATGGGAAATGGGGGGTTTTTTTTTTTTGGATGAATAAATTTTTGTTCTCAAGCACAAAGTTGGAATTGAGAATACTCTTTTGTTCTCAAACAAAAAGCTTGAATTGAGAATAGGGTAGCAGATGCATTAAGTTGGGGTGGTCTCTTTATTACCCAAACCTACATAAACCCTTAAACATCAAACCCTATTAAAAAACTCATCAAAAATATCATCAAGAAATATAATTTGGTTTGAATTTTTAAACATCAGAAATATTAGTAGAATTTGTATAATGACACCTTTCCCCTATTTGAACTTGGAATTTCAATAATAGAAAATTCAAGTTCAAAATTCTACAAAATATTTGGAACATTTCTCTGGTTAACCCAAGCAATGGAAATCAATGTTAGAAATTTGCAACTTACAACATTATGTAAAATCCCACATCAAAATCCCTCATCTGAACATAGTAGTATATAGGTTTTGAGGATGTAACATGGTCTACATGATACCCACACAAAAATTTGAGATCTTACTATACTTGCATTAAGAGAATAATATATACACAGAGGAAGACAGAGTGAAAAAGAGACAGGTTAAGAACACTTCTATTATATTAAGCCTTTGTCAAGAATCTATTCAATTATTCCTTATTTCCGTTTAAAAATTAAGTGTGAAGATATTGATGACATAAATTATTGATTTATTCTCTCTCTCTCTCTCTTCTCTCTCTCTCTCTCTCTCTCTCTCTCTCTCTCTCTCTCTCTCTCTCTCACACACACACACACAGTTTCTTTTATTGGTAAGTTAGTCGCACCCGGTGGGTTTTAAACCAGGTTTTAAAACTACAACCTCATCTCCCACCTTACTCATTAGAGGGAGAAAATGCCATTTGAGCTAGAGCTCATTGGCTTCATATATATATATATATATGGTGAATGAACTATTTATTAAGTTATTATTGTACTTTAGAGAAGACATATAAAAAATGATCTTAGCACCTAGAGGGCAAAATGTTGCATGAGTGCCCAACCTTTAAATAAAATGCCAATTGATGGATGTTCAAATTTAGCCTGGCCACCTAAGCTTGGCATTAATATGATAAACTTGGAAGCATCAGACAAAGTCAGATACTAAAATAACAAGTGTATAAGCCATACAATTGCAAATCATGTGCATCCATCAAGTTGACATATATGCATAGTTGTACGATGATATGTTTGAATGGATAAATACCTGTAACAGAAGCTGGATCCTTTTCTCTTGTACTATGCAATATCAAAGTTCCAGAAAGCACAACTATGAATCCACAAAGCACTGACACAATACTGCTAGCACTTTGACCAGACCAATCCTAGAAGAATAGAAAAAAATAAAATTAAAAACTAACTAAAAAAATTGAAATACACTCTGAAATAAAAATTGTAGAATTATTCCAGGGCATGAATCAACAATACCTTGAACATTATGGCACTGGCAAAAATTGTGAGTGATGTGAACAAAGCATAATAGATTGGAGAAACAACTGTTGTGTTGAATGTGTCCAAAGCCTGGGTCATTGATTTACATTATTTTCCAAATCAAGGCTGGACAAAGAAATGACACATATTATATATTTAAAAAGTAAAGCACATCTTTTTTTTTAGAAAAAATTTGAACACATTTACAACTTTCTAATGTTGCTGTTAGAATTGTGTTAGAATTGTGTAGTTAAATGATTAAATTTACTATATCCCAATGGTAAATTTAATCATTTAACCACACAATTCTAATAGTTGCAAGCAAACTTAAATTTATCATCATCATATATTGTGTATGGTCTGTATGTTGGCACATATTGCATTATCAATATATATTCTCTTCAATCAACTTGTTACATTCAAATTAACCCACGAACCATAGAAACTCTAGAAGCTTTGCGCAAAATCTTACAGTAACCATCACAAATATTTTTTATTGGTCTCAAAGATGCCAACGAGTTGTTAGAGAGGAGAGGAATGTTATGTACAAAATTCCAACCCAGTTCCAGCAACACAAGAAGATCTTAACCGCATGAAATGTTTTAAGCAGGGACGGACCCAGGTGGGGCCCGGGCCCCCCCTGGGTCCAAATAATTTTTTTTTTTTTTTTTAGTTATAATATTATTCATTTTTGTAGTTAGGCCCCTTTCTCTACAATAAGCCTAACTAGCCTCACCCAAATAGCAACTATCCAACCAAAAAACTTAATAAAAACAATAAAAATATTCACAACGGTAATTGTATTTTAGCAAAAAAAACTACTTTACCATCAGAGAACCAAAAAATCATGTGTTATTGGAGAAGTTAAAACTAATTTTTTTGCAACTACAGTAAACTGGTATAAATACCAGTTGATTGTAGCAAGTTGTTAAAAATAAAATACAATATTTTATTAAGATTATATCTCTTCCTTCAATTAAAAAATTCAAATTCTCTCACTTCCTTTATTATTTTAATGAATTGTTTATATTATTTTAAATGAAATTAAATAAATAAATAAATAAATAAACATTTGATATTAGATGTATTGTAAAGTGAGGTGGTAAAATAGATAAAGTAACTTTTTAAAGTGCTAAAAACTAAAATTTTTAGCACCACCAATGTGAATGCTCTAACTTCAACAACAACAACAACAACAACAACAAAAAAAAAAAAAAAAAAAAAAAACCTAGCCAGCCTAGTATTAAAAAAAGACATTATTTTGTTTTTGTTTGTCTTTGTTGATAAATGATTGCATCTTAATGTATTTAGAAACAACGATTTTTTAATACTATATAGATGCCTATTTGGAGTTTTTTTTTTTCTTTATACTCTAGCCCCCGCTAGCTTAAAATCTTTGGGTCCGTCCCTAGTTTTAAGGCTTGTGGATCAGTCAGTTTGAAGTTTAATAATTATGCAGCAGCGGCAAATTAGGATGAATAAGCAGAAGTAGATTACGGAGAATAAAGATCAGATAAGTTTTGTTTTTCTTTCTTTTGGATAGGTAAGAAAAAAAGGATTAGCTTTGTTTTCAAATTGTATTCAGATGTAATGATAGGAGTTAGTACCTATTTTTTTAGGATAGGTTATATCATCATTAGTTACTTATGTACTTATGTATGTGGAAGTCATGAAATGAAATCAAGCAGAATTAAACCCAAATTTCTCTCCTACTCTCACATTCTAGGAGGCTAGTCACCTCAAATCCAACTAAATCTCTGTTTAAAAACTTAATAAAAATCCAATTCATAACAATACAATTGCAAGAAATGTAAGATATCTGGAATCCACAGAATCTCGGTAGTAAGTGTCGGAAGCGATTCTCCATTGCTTCAGATAAAATTCGCAGCTATTTGAATAAAACTATGGATATTAACACCTAGAAAAGAAAAATAAGTAGATAAAAAATAAAAGGGCAAAAAGTCATCAAGACAATTAAGAGAAAGAATCTCGGTTCTAAGTGTCAGAAGCAATCCTCCATTGCTTCAGATAAAATTTGCTTCTATTTGAATAAAACTATTGACCTTAACACCTAGAAAAGAAAAAAATAAAAGGGCAAAAGAAATCAAGACAATTAAGAGAAAGCTATACATCTCTTTCTCATTCTAAAGTCTCATGCAATACACACATAGAGACAAACATATATACGTATCATTAGAAATAGATATTGACAATTGAGTTTACACATCTTACCAAAAAGGCACTTAATATATGTGAGGACCAATTCCCATCACAGATGGCATGGATATTATAACATGTTGTTTAAACAATTTCCCCTGATTCGAAATTTGCAAGGATGAAGTAAAATTTATATAGTAGATAATTTGAAAATCAAGTACTATAAGTTTTTTTGCCCTCTTGTTGCACTCCATGTTACCAAGAATAAGTGGACTAATATGAGGATTACTTACCTATTGATAGCTTGGCCTAGCATGTTTCCCAAATTACTGCAATGCTGGGCAGAAAATTCTAAAAAGGGGACAACTTCATAGAATGTTATGAAGTCGTGAAAGCAAGGAAATTTTGTATCTTTAACAGGAAAGAAAGACAATTGAAGGCAGTGGAAAATGGGGTACGAAATTTTTTTTTTTTTGATAAGTAGGTACTAAATGTTGAAGCGTAATTTGAAATTTAGATATACCAGAATTCAAGGTAATTTTTGTGTACACTGGCAAAAATTCTCATTCTAGATGCAATGCATTGTAGAAAGTAGAGACTAAAGAGTGAGAATTGTTGTGTATCCAAGTATCTTATGGAAATTTCAACTTTTTATTTTCCGAATTTCAAGAAACCAGAAAAAGAGAATATGGAAGCAAAAAAGGAAGAAATATAAGCACTGACCTTGTTCAAATAATTCAGCTGAGTGATAATACATGTAATTGCCACCATTACAAAAACCCATGTTTGGAAGCTAGCTGCCTGGCTTGAACCCTCTATTGTGAGTTTTATTGCTATACCAACAGCCTTAACACTCATAACCTGCAAAAGAAGCATACAATATATTGTCTGTATGTGCTTCAAATAATTATCTAGGGATAGAATTTTTTTTTTCCCCCTAAAAATGGACAGAGCGTATGCCCATAATTAGAAAAAGAAAACAATGGTAATATAATATAGACTGAAAATATTGTTAGATTAAAAAGGCATTTTCCCAGCAACTCTTATGTTTAGATAAGAACATAGCAATGCTAACCGTCAAAGATCCAATAATGGAACATATTCCAATATAGACCATTATGTTTGTCTGCCCATAGCGTGGTTCACAATACAAGATCAGCACCAGAACTATAGCTATTGCTGAGGCCAAATACAAAAGAAAAGCTGGACCAAACACATGAAAACAATCAACAGAGAGAAGAGAAAAACTGAACATAGAAACAGCAGTCAATATTCAAAATATTTACCTGGTTGAGTTGCTAATTCCCAAATTTCTTCCACTGAAGTCAGACTACTTTCACCGGGTGCATGAAGCACAATCAATGTAGACCCCACTATACACAAGACACAACCCAGTATACCCATTTTCTGCAGCTTTTCCTTCAAAAAGAAGTGTGCTAGAACAGCACTTCCAAAAAATCAAACAACAAAGTCAAAATCACAAAGTTCTTCAACTGAAACAAAAGGATGCATTTGGTTGCAAGAAAATGAGACCATGAAATAGAGACGGAAGCCAAAATCTAATTCCAAAAAATGTTTGGTTATCACATCAATACAAACTGGACTGACATTGGATTCAAATAACAGCAACTATTCCATGGTTAAACCAGGAATTTGACTTCCAAAGATTTGGAATTTCAAATAAAATCTGGTCCTAATCCTATTGCAACCAAGCACAGCATCACTAGAATTGAAACCGAAGGCATCTGATGTACCTAACAATTATGCTCAAAGCTCCCAGTGGCGTGACGAGCACAGCAGGAGCAAACATGTAAGCAACAAAATTCGCAAGTTCACCAACGATCACTGCCAAAATTAACATAAAAACAAACAGCTAGTTCATATTTCCTCACAATTTTCCAAAATAAAACACCTTCACAATTCAACAATGCAAGACTTACTTGTGATCATGCCAATCCACCATAGCGGCTCCTTAAGATACCCGTATCCACCAGAACCTTTATTTCATTAACCAGACAATCAACCATCACAATAATTTCATAAAAGTGAATTCAAATTACATGCAATTTCAACTTCAAATAATTGGGTTTTCTACCAATAAAAGATGCCAGCCAGCATGATGAAATAGATCAAGATCCTATCATAGTAATCATCGAACTTTGTGCACTAAGGTTTTAATAATCTTCCTAATTAATAATTTTTATCAAATTCCGAAAATTTCAAAAACAGTCCATAATATTAGCATTATAAAAACTACTTTAAGTAAAAGAAATCTACTTAAAATGGGCTAATGTTTGTACACTTTACAGTCAATAAGACCCATTATTAGCTAACTAAATTCTTGGAATGTAAAAAATAAAGAAAACCCAATTGTTAATTGTTAAAACAAGAGAATAAAAATTGAATCTGGGAAAGGGAAGCATTGCTTACGAGCTCGAGTCCCAGATGCACCAGCCCGTTGGAGACCCAACTTCTTGACAATGAAGCTGGAGCCAATAAAAGCACTGGAAACAACAGCAAGAATAAAGCCTTTGAGATTTTCAAAAAAGGAGGCTTCTATGCTCACCAAAGATGATGATGATGATGCAGCCATTGGTCATTGGTGGGTACAATTCTCATCTGGGTAAATAGTAGAATAAGAAGAAGAACATAAAGATCAAAGTGCACACAAACACAACTAAGTAGCCAAGAAACTAAGAAGAAGAGTAGTATGGTTTTGTTTTTTTTTTGTTGTTGTTGTTGTTGTATCAAAAGTGCAGATGGAGTTTGGAGGTGAATAAGGTGAAGATGGGATTGGAAGTGAAGATGGGTTCACCTGCCAGTCCAAAGAGAGATGGTGAAGATGTGTTTTGTTTTGTTGTCCGTTGTATTGTTGTAGTTGCACATGATCTTGGGCCTTCTTTTCTGAACAGTTTACTTCCTACATTGGTTGATAGTTTAGTAATAGGATTTTCTAGCTGAAGGGGATATTCTTGTGCTGCTAAATCTGATACTTCGCTTACTGTTTTTCTTTCTTTTTATAATTCGAGAGGTTTGCACTTTTCATTTGTTTTCTACGTAAAATAATTTTTAATGGTAAAATATTTTCACACGTTTGGTTCATAAGAAAATTAGAAAGAAAAAAAATTTCTCTAACATAAAATTGACCATAATTTTAAAATAAGTGAAAATACCATTTTGGTCTCCTACGATTTGGAGTCATTGTTAATTAATGAGTGTTACGTGGTAAGTTGTTATTAGTTTTAATTTGAACTTACAATTGAAATGACTTTTTTGTCCACCTATTACAACCAATAATAATTTGCCGCTTAAAATTTGTTGTGAAAATGTTGCTTCTCATGTTAATTTGAGTCCTATATCTTGGTCGCACTCAATTTGTCCATGCTATTTTCAACTCGTAGTTAATTTGACAATGAACCCAAAATATAGGGACCAATATTATATTTTCACCAAAAATCTAATGAGCAAAACCAACAAAAATTCACAATTAAAATCCACTGTATCAAACCAATAAAAATCCAAAATCGCATAAATGAAAAAAAAAAAAAAAAGGAATTCCAAGAGAAATTTTAGGTGTTTCAAACTCGAAAAATAACAGTTTAGGGGTTTTTTTATTTTTTTTAATAAGAATCAAAGAAAAGTTCTTCTCAAAATAAATAAATAAATAACATTAGTACATTACTACTAGCCTCATCACATGTAATTTGCGCATGTGATGAGGCTATTTTTTCTTTTTTCGGTTTACAGGTTTTACTCATAACATTTTTTCACATAAATTCCATCCTACTTCGTGCATGCAATGAGATTTTTTTTTTTTTTTTTTTGGGTTTACACGTTTTACTTATGGCATTTTTTTTCACATAAATTTCATCATACTATTTAAAGGTGTGTAGACCAAGCTCTTGAAAATGAAAGAAATGAATACACAAAACCAAATCAACATGTACTTAAATATAAACACAATCACATTGGTGGTAATGATTCCTCTTCAACATTTGACTTTAAAATTATCAATGTAAAAGAGAAATGTACACTTTCAACCAAATGAACTAATAAAATGAAATATAATTTATACTACTATTTAAGGGGCTTCCCCTGTTTGAAATTCTTAATTTTGATACTCAAAATACTCTCAAATTCACAACTTGAGTTTTTAAATTAGTAATTTTACATGTTTAACCCTATTAGTTAAGCTTTACAAATAAATGAATTTGAGGGTATTTTGAGTATTAAAATTGAGGATCCCAAACAATGGAAAGCCCTTAAATAATAGTGTAGATGGCTACGAGTGACTTACGGCAAAATTTGCCAAACAGTATAATTCTAGAAAAAATTTAGGTGGATGACATGCGTTCAAAATTTATTAGTTAGTTAGACTCTTTTTGGAAGTCGATTTTCAGAAACTCGACTTCTAGCCAAAATCGATTATACTAAACTCATCTTCCAGCAAATAAATAAGTCTGACGTGGATTAAAAAAAGGAAAAAAGCCACGTAGAAGTCGAGTATATTGAACTCGACTTCTATTAAAAGTTAAGTATAGTGAACTCGTCTTCAAGCTTAGGTTAAAAAAAATTTCATAGGGGGTAAAAACGGGAATCCGAGTTTAATAAAATCGATTTTGAGAGATTCCTAGGCCATTTCCTTTTCTTCGATAACCTTCTATCTCTCTCCGGTGTCCCTCTCCGTCCATCATTTTTCCTCTGTGGTGAGGAATCCGACTCAACCAGCAGGTTCATTCTCCCTCTCTCTCTCTCTCTCTCTCTAATGTGATTTCTTTCTCTTTATTTATTGGCTGAAATGAAATGGGTTTTGATTTGCTTTTTAGGTTTAGTGATTTGGAGATTTGGGTTTCACTTGATTCCGGTTTAGTTTTTATTTGTTTTTGTGTTTTTGTTTCGGGCATTGCTCCTGTTGCTGAAGCTAGCAGGTAATTGCTCTCAGTCTCAAATATCAATTTTTTGAAAAAAAATTCAGCATTCTTTGAATTTGTGCTTGGTTTGTTGTGTTGAGCATTTTCTTAGGCATTGTTTAGGTCTAGTAGTTATTTGCTTGATTCTCTAGCTGAATTTTCTTTTAATTGAATCACTTGATGGAATTGCTATGTTAATGTGGTTGTGCATGTGCTATGGAATGTCGATTTAATTTAATATAGGTTTTATTTGTGTGATAATAGCCTGGATTGTTTGGATTGGATTGGCTCATATGAGTGTGTATTAAGCAAACATGTGTCGAATTGTAACTTGACTAGTGCTTTCGCGTATAAGCACCCAAAATCGCAAATGTGACTGGTGCTTTTCTTGGGTCGTGACAATTTGGCTATGTGAATTGATTTTATTGAGAAATTGGTTAGTGCTATATGGAACCTAAAAAAGTCGCCAAAATCAATTTATTTGCTCTTGTGTTGCGTTGGCATTCTTTTATTTATTTATTTTTTATTAGATGGAGATCGTAAGTGGTGGATCGTTTATTTTTGGATCTTCATTGGGGCATCGAACAAACCAGAATGTGTGCTTATTGTATCTTACAGCTTGTGCTTGCTGCTTCTTTTGCTTCATGAAGAGATGAATTTGTGTGATTTCTTTGAATAATGAATGGCTTATGTTAATATTTACAAACTAGCTTTTATGATTCTAAGGTTCAATACAATGTTTGGTGGTTGTACAATTTCAAGGATGAAGTAATTGATAAAGAAAAGTGGAAACCCTAGGATTTAGATGTTGAAAATTTTATTTATGCCATGGTTTAACATCTATACATAATAAACCGAATGAGATTAATAAATAGAACAATACATTTGATCGGAATGTCAGCTTTTAATTACTATATTTCTGCTTCTATATCTTCATGGAGCTTGCAGAGGTTGAAGAAAATTGTCAAGTTACTATAGTTATAGATTATAATAAAATATAAAAGCAGGAGACCTCTATAAGTCACATATAGGTAACAACTAATGGAAGTTAGAAAGCACAAGGACAAACAAAAGTAAATGAGCAAAACTAACAACCTCAATCCCAAGAGTCACAAAGAGAGTTCCACGAGCTTTTAAACTCATCAGTGCATGATCTGTAATTGTACCATAGCCCATTGATACCTGTACAATGTAGAACACAATCATTGGGCCACTGTGCAATGGATGATATTATACCTCTATGTCGGTCTGATATTATGCAAATGCCGGAATCGAGTACCACATCTCGTATCGCGGTCCACAGGCAAGATAAAAACCATCCGCAACTGGCCCCCGTCTCATCATCCACAACCGCAAAGGCAAGCAGAAAAATCTCATTATTAGCATCGGTAGCCATTGCAATCAACAACTTTCCTCTATATTTTCCATAAAGATGAGTTCCATCAATACTAATTACTGGCCTACAATGTGCAAATCCAGCAATGGAAGGAGCGAAAGCCCAGAACACATACTTGAATATAATAGTACCCGGTATGTCCCCGTTGATCGACCGAAAAGACACTTGTGTAGCCAAATCGCTATCCTTATATGCCAATAACAACTTCTGCAACTTTTGGTACGACTCTTCCCAATTCCCGTGTATGTTTGCAATAGCCTTTTGTTTCGCATCCCATATCTTGTAGTACGATATATCGTGGTTAAACCTTTTCTTCATTAGATTTTGGAAATCCTTTATTTTGTTGGTGTGATCTACAAGTACATATTTATGAAGTTCTTTAGCAAGAAAATTCGAATCCATCATTCTGCCATCTTTGTTCACCCTAACTGACGAACAAGTGTGAGGACCGCTGTTGTGAGAGACCTCGACAAAAGCGTCCCTCAAAAAAGAGATTCGGGTATCTTTTAGGGAACCTCTCTTTTTGGGTAAGTGGAATGGAGTCGCCACTTATTTTTTACACAAAAAATAAGAAAAAATAAATACATGATTGAATTGTTCTCTTCATTGATTGAATAAAAGAAATTACATATCCTGAAAAACTTTAAAATTACATAGTTTTGGGTCCTAGTTACAATCTACCAAAAATACATGGCTTATTGTCCTAGTTACATTCTACCCAAAAAAAAACAAAGACAATGCTATATCTACTTAACCAAAAACCTAAATCTGGAGGTTAGGTTATGAAATGGGTAGGTGTTAGGCACCCATTCCGCCCAGACAGTGTCTGGTCTTCTAGACTCTTGTGACCAATGTACTATGTTATGCATGTCATGAATGATATATTGCACATGTGAAACAAAAATTAAATCACACAAATTTATTTATGAATGAAGTCTCTTCATTTGTTTAAAAAAATTCAGATATGTTTTGGTGATTAAAAAAATTGATTTTGGTTTGTCAAAAATTCCAAATCTGTTTTGTAGTATGTAAAAAAAGTGGTTTTTGATGATAAAAATTCAGACATGTTTTATGATGAAATAAAGTCTTTTGGTTTGAAAAATATCAAATCTGCTTTTAAGAACTTAGAAAAAACGGCTTTTGATTTATAAAAGATCAAATCTGTTTTTTAAGAACTAAAAAAAATGGTTTTTTTATGACAGAAAAAAAAAAAAAAAAAAAAACAGATCTGCTTTTATATGTTTAAAAAAAAAGATTTTTTTTTAAGAAAAGAGTTTCACTCATAATTTAAATTTATGCAATCATGAATTAAGTAAAACAAACACAAACACAATCATGTTCAATCTTTTCCTTTATTTCAAAAATCTGCATATGTTAAAAAAATCAGATTTGTATCTATGAAAGATACAAATCAGTTTTTTTATTTAAGAAAAATTCAGATCTGCATCTAATGAAGATGCAGATTCATTTTTTGATTAAGAAAAATTCAGATCTACATCTAAGAAAGATGTAGATCTATTTTTTTGTTTTAAGAAAAATAATTGGTTATATGCAGATAATTGGAATTAAGAAAGAGATCATAACATAAAAAAAATCAAGATCATGCTTTAGCAAGACAATAATTAACAACTATGGATAAAGGAAAAAATGCATCATCATAAACATGAAACATAAAAGAGAATAGGATGATTGAAAAAAACCTCTTGCATGAGCACTCCTTGTTCTTGAGAGGATGTTTTAGGGTTCAAAGAAACTTGTTCAGCTATCTTTGAAACCTATAAACCCTAATTCTTCTAGCAAATCTCAGAGAGGATCAATTAATCTTAGCAATTTGTGAGTCTCCAAAACGTATGCCTCTCAGAGCGTAAAAAAATGTACTGAATTATGAGGTTCAGTCTCTATTTATAGAGGCTAGAAGACTCTAAAAAATATGTACAGACGATTAGGGTTTGAATCCAGACACATCCTTTTGCGAAAAGATCGAAAAGGGTATGTATAATCGTCACCCGAAGGCCATTGGGCCAAAGCCCACATCAGGGAAATTCGGCACTCCAAAAGTCCCGAATTGGCCCTATGGCTCCGAATGCACTTTCGTGTTCGGGTGCCGTTTAGACTCCTTTTCTAAGGTTTTTTGGCCAGTCCTTGTACCTAGACGCATTTTCGTCCTCCGCCTATGATTTCTCATCTCTTTTTTGGATAATTCAGGATATTTAAGGACAATTATCTTGTAAATAAATACCCTAAAATAAATATTGATAAAGTTCAGATTATCCACAGTTTTATTGTTATCCAATCGTCCCTTTTATTCCCATGCATGCATCCCTATTTTAAACACTAATTATCAACCAATCACAAAATTATTTAATTAATTTTAATTGTTTAACCAATCAGAATTAATTTAAATTGATCATGTGTGGTCGATTCTACCTAGACACAATGCATGTTGACCTTGCAAACTTGATCATGCGATATCTTTCGATCCGATAGTCCAATTTGACAACCGGAAACACCGCTACGACCGTTAGAATCTCAAGATCATTTCTATGATATGCAATGAATGAATTAATGCATGTAATGCAAAGACAAAATGATATATGTAATGCAAGAACAAATTGATGCATGTAATGCAATTATGATTTTTAGGGTACATGGATTGGTCATTCAAGTCATTCTCCTTGATTAAATCATAGGTGCAAAATTGAGTTTCTACAGCCGTATACTGTGACGGCCCGTAATCCGTTAAGCTTCCGTTGCGAGAATGCTCGGACTTTCCATGCACATGACTCATTCGCGCACTTCACACACAATCTTTGCTAATTAGATCACTCAGTTATATAATTCTTGTTGTTGTTCATAGAGTAAACTATTAATGTCTGTCTCACCGCCTCTTTATTAGGGAAAATCAACCATTTGCTAAAATTCATTCCCCGCACCCAACTTGATGAAAATGGTATCTCAACATTTGAAGGATCAACTATATTATCCCAAGTGTTTGCATGGAATGACGGGCCATGAGCTTCATATGTAGGGACCGTAGTTGTAACATGCTACACACCTATACCATCACCTATATCATTTTGAAACTCTATAGCATCATCATCATGATCATCCACGACATCATGACGGACATTGTCAACATTTTCATAGTGATCAACATTCTCGTGAAAGTCATATCTCCCAATCATTTCTTCATACTCATCTCTACCATGATCAACATCATCTTCGTCTTCCCCCCCTAGAGATTGAATACATTCTTGTTGATAACTAGATCCGCAAACCTCCATTGGAGTTGGTGTCTCTTGACATGGTAGTGTATAACCCCAAACTGTGGTGCACGGGGTAAGAGTCAGATGACTATCAACATGTAATGCTTGGAATTCTTCCCCGCCACCACCCTCCAAAGTTGTTTGTTGCACATCTTCACCGCCAACTTCTATACGAGGCTCCACACTTATATACAACTTGGCAGCTTTTAACTAAGGCGTAGAGTTTATCCTGTCAAACATAATCTTAACATGCTTGTCTCCTTTTATTTCAATAGGCGTGAAGACAATACGGTCACTGAACACTGCATGAGGAGCATGATATATAATTTTTATGTCATGCAACTGACGGTCCAAATCCAGCTCTTTCATAATTTTCTTTTTCAACTTCTTCAAATTGATCTCCCGCCGTTTTTTTAGCTGAATAATCTTTAACTTTTTACTAGGCCCTTCATATGTCACTCCATAAGTCACATCACTGCGGGGCTCCCCACCATAATATAGATATAAATCAATCGAACTCATTACAAGCCTATAAATCAAATAAGTTTACTAAAAGTTAGTGACAAATATAACACCTTTATTCAATATGAACTACAAAATATTGTCTCAAGGCAAATATAAAGATAACATTGTATAGTCCACCAAACAATTATAAACAATTGAAATTTTATTCTCTCCAAGCAAAAATTTGAATTTTTAAACTCAAACAAATTTTTACATGGTCGCTAACCTTAAAAAATTAATATTCGTTACACCTTACAACTAACAAACCATTACACATTACAACACATTGCAAATAAATAACATGTTACCCATTCATTTGCATTATACATAACAACACATTACAAAGAAAAACCCATTGCATATTTCAAATAACAACCCATTACAAAGCACAAATAACAAATACAAAAAAAAAAAAAAAAAATAATAATAATAATGATGATAATAACAACACATTACTCATCAACAATATAAAAGTGGTATGTGTGTGTATATATATATATATATATATATATATATATATCTACCAAATGAAAAAGTGAGTATATATATTAGCCAGGTCTAACCGAAAAAAAAAAAATTCAAAAAGGTTTGAATATTTACCTACAAATTGAAGAAGAAGAAAAGCTTTTTAATTTGTAGAATGATCAATGTGCGTGAAAGGGAGAGTTTGGGCGTGGGAGAGAGCTATGAGAAGTGAGAGTTGAGTGAGTTGGGAGGTGAAAAGTGTATCAAAGTGTTTATATCTTACACAGTTGAGGTGGTTGTAAAATTTATTGGAGCTCGAGTTTGATAGGCTCGAGTTCCATTTAAAAAAAAATTTACTGTGCTCGCATAACTGAGATAGGTGGGGTAGGTGGTGAAATTTACTAGCCTGGAAGTCGAGTATGCTATAGTGTGCGTTTGTTTCCACGTTTTCAGTCTAAAAAGCGCGTTTTGAAGAAAGCAAAGTGAAAATGGGCGTTTGGTAAACTTGAAACGCAACTTTTAGCAAAAAGTTACGTTTTGTAATTGTGAAGAGAACGCGCAAGGAATAAAAGCTAGCTCAGCCCAGCATTTTGGAAAAAGCCACTGCGCGTTGTCAACTATCCGTTGGAACATCTTGAGCAATTACCAAATTACCCTTCAACATTTTGACCATCTTCTCTCTACTCTGCCCTCTCCGTGGTAAAAGTCTCTCTTGCCTTTTGTCAAAAGGACCCAAAACTCAGCTAAAAAAAGCAATAATATCATGGTAGAAGACTCATAAAACCACATTAAACTACACAAAAAAGTAAGAGTTGAAGAAAAGCACACACCTTGTGAGGTTAGTTGAGAAAACAAGGAAGACCCAGTTCTTGATTCAGCTAAAGAAATAGACCCAGATGAAGAAAACTTATGGAAGTGAGTGAAAACTTAGATGGGTTTTCTTCTTGGGGTTGAGAGCTTAACACAGTATCAGCTAAGAAAGCAGAGCAAACCAAAAAAAGACACAGAGGTGGCTTTGTGGTTTTGGGTGGACAAAGAAGTGTTATTTTATTGTTTTAATAGGGTCAAAGAAAGTGGTTTGTGGCTGATAAGTGGGGCTGAGAATTAGTGGCTGAGAGATCTCCATCTAAAAAAAAAAAAGGAAAAAAAAAAGAAAAAAAGAAGGAAATACGGATGAAAAGAAAAAAAAAGGAAAAAAATAAAATAAAGAATAAGAAATTAAAATTGAGAAATGCTATCACAATATTTTTACAATACTTTCACAATAAATCTTAAGTAGTAGGTTATTATTAGCTAATATTGGTGAGAAAAAAATAATTTTTTTAGAAAGAGAAAAAAATAATTGTAATAGTACGTTCAAATTAAAATCAGTATCAATTATCACAATAATTTCACAATAAATCTTAAGTGGTAGGTTATTATTAGCTAATATTGGTGAGAAAAAAATAATTTCACAATATTGATTTAAGTATGAAATAAACTCTCTTATATATACATTGTCCTTTTTGGTAATTTATCCCTCAAACTGCCACTTTTATAAGTGTTAGCCAAACACTCAGGTTTTTTAAAAAGCACTTTTTAACAGTTTTTACCAAACACTCAGCTTTTTGAAAAAACACTTTTTCATTATGCACTTTTTGAAAACTCAACTTTTTTCAAAAAGCCCAACTTCAAAAAGCTGAACCAAACTCACCCATACTCGACTTTCAATAGTCTACGTGGCTTTTTCCTCTCTTTTTTAATCCATGTCAGAACTAATTTTCGATAGGAAGTCGAGTATAGTAAACTCGATTTTGTTAGGAAGTCGATTTTGCTGTACTCAACTTCTAAAAAGAGTCCAACTAACTAATAAACTTTGAACGCATACCATCCACCTAAAATTTTTCCAGAATTATACTGTTTGGCAAATTTTGTCAGTGACTTACCATGTGCCTTTGCGTGAAGTGGAGGGGTGGGGCTAATTTATTCTTTTGAATGAGCCCAAAACTACTGCTCTGATTAAACGTTTAGTGTGGTCCAACATTGGGCTTAGCCATGGGCTGCGTGTAGTGTCGTGATATTAGGTGATGGACCTTATTTAGTTCATAATTAGGCCTTAATAAACTTGGGCTTAGCATATTCTTTTTTTTTTTTGAGGGTGTGGGCTTAGCATATTCTGTTTTATAAAAAAAGGACCTCAATAAATTTAAGTTAGAAAACCATAATACAGTTTTTATATTTTATAAAAAATTAAGTTAACATAATAGAAGAAGTCTCCAACGTTTCCAAAACAGCCGCACATTTAAGGATGTTGTGTGACCAATTGACCATTTGAAGTCCTTGCTACTCTAGACTTTATTTGATTGATACCGGGCTTGGGATTTTACGCATTGTAATAGAAGAGGTCTTTTTGGGCATGGAGCCTATATTCCTAACAATATAGACTAGGGTAAATTACCTATTCGGTCTTTAACCTTTATGTTGTGTGTCAATTTGATCCCTGGCCTTTCAAATGTATCGATTGTTCTATATTGTTAATAACAAATGAAAAATGTTAACGTGACTAATGGTCATAATAAAAAATAATTTTTATGACAACTCAAATCACATGTGTATTGCTGATATGGAATAAACTTGGAAAAAAATGTTTAATGAAGACTGAGATCAAAATCTATCTCCACAAGAAAAAATTTTTATCTCCACACAAAATTCACTATAATTTGAAAAAATCAAGACAAAAATATCATTTTGGTCACTACATTTTGGTAGTTGTCTATTATATTCAATTTGCAATCAATTTTCATTAGTGAGTTGACAAGAAAAACTAAATTGACTACAATTGAAGATAACATTGACCAAATTGATTACTATCAAAATCCAGGAACCAAATTGACATTAGGAATCAAAATAGCATTTTTGCAAAAAATCTAAGCAAAACCAAAAAAAAAATCACAATTAAATCCACAGCACCAAAACAATAAAAAACCAAAATTGCATAACTGAAAAAAAGAAAAAAAGAAAAAAGTAGGACGAAAGAAAGAACACCAAGAATTCCAAGAGAAATTTTAGTTGTTTTACTACTCGGAAAAATAAAAGTTTTAGGGTATTTATTTATTTTTAAGAATCAAAGAAAAGTTCTTCTCCAAAAAAAAGAAATAAATAAATAAATAACATTACTTTGACTATGAGTAGACTTACACTTATCCTTAGGCCTTTGCGTGAAGTAGAGGCCCAGAGGGGTGAGGCTAATTTTTTCTTTTTGAATGAGCCCAAAACTAACTGCCCTGATTTTCCTTCTTCTGAACAAACGTTTAGTGTGGTCAAGATTGGGCTAGCCATGGGCCACCTATAGTGTGGTAATATTTGTTAATGGGCCTCATTCAGTACATAACTGGGCCTTGAAGATATGCCTATAAACTTGGGAACTTTAACAATAATAAAAAATTATATATATATATATTTATATATATTAGAAGAACTTAACATTATTTTGGTTCAGAAAAAAAGGGGCTCAACAAAATTTAAGTTAGAAAACCGTAATGAAATTTTATTTTTTGATTTGAAAAAAAAATTAAGTTAGCATAATAGAAAAGGTCTCCAATGTTTGGAATTTGGTACCAACATATTTGATGTGGTTAGTGTGGAAGAAACGATACAGCCACACATTGAGGATGTTGTGTGACATATTGACTATTTGAAGTCCTTGGTAATTTGGACATTGTTTGATTGGTATTGAGTTTGGGGTTTCACGCATTGTGCTTTCATTTTTGAATTGCTTGTAATTGTTTTAGGTACTTTGTGCACAACAAGTTAGAGTCAAACGTAAAATTTTAACAACCGTTGGATTTAACAACGGTCTTTGCATCAAGACAATTTTTTTCTCCTCCTCTCTGTAGGAGTTCTCTTTCTCACCTAGGGTGAGTCTTCCTTACTTGCTCAAGGGTGAGAACCATGGACTTCGAGTTTATTGAGAGGATTCAAAAAATCTCTTTGACAGCGGAGGAGGAGGGAGCTATAGAGGTTCGGATTCATCATCGTAAACAAGCTCTTGATGAATGTTCGCTAAGCCTAATGGGTCGCTTCCTATTTGACAAACTTTTTAACCTTAGAGCGGCAAAAAACCTACTATGCTCAGTGTGGAGATTAGGGAATGACCTGAAGATCGTGGAGGTGGGAGACGGACTGCTCCAGTTTAAGTTCTTGCTTAGCAGTCAACTGAGATGGGTCCTTGACAGTGGCCCGTGGTGTTTTGATATCCAACTACTGTTGCTGCGACGATGGGAGAAGGGGATGACGGTGGCTAACATTACCTTCCCCAACATACAACTATGGGAACAGGTATGAGGCTTATCCTTTGATCTGATAAACAAAGAGGCCGAGTTGGAGATCAATAGGGGATCAGGGGAGGTCTTGAACGTGGATGCTAAAGCCATTGCCTCGGAATAGGCAAGGTTCCTACGGGTTAGAATGGACATACCGGAGGACAAACCATTGAGAAGGGGAGCTCTAGTGATCAACCTAAAAGGATATAAATCATGGGTGGCCTTTAAGTATAAGAGGATTATGGGCCTGTGTTACTCGTGTGGTTGGCTAGGGCACGAGGTGAAAACATGCCCCCATCGCGGCTTAGATATTAACGTGAGTGGGAACGGTAACCTCCCTTACGGTGACTGGCTGAGAGAGGGGACGAAGCGACGTAGGGATGAACCGCGGATCAACGAAACCGGTCAAGCGAAAGGCCATAAACACAACGGCAATGGCACACCTGATGGGACATTTCCAAACTTGGGAAACCCTAGTGGGCTGGCTAGGATGGGTACCACGTGCAAGGAAACCACGCCGGATTTCGGGGATGTGAGTGGGCAAACCAGCGAAAAACCAGGGAGGGCAGAGCAGACTGTTTTGGAGGCGCAATCAGAGGAGAGTGAACTAATGCAGTGCAACGTACCCGACATAGACGGAAAAGCAGCTGGTGTAATTAATATGGCGCCTCCTTTGACTTCAACCCATATTTATGGGAAGATAGGGCACGTGCATGAAACGACTGATAGGACCAGTGGGGTTGGTGGAGACAAAAATACATGTGACCTAGTTAACATGGGTAACCACGCTACCCTTACTACTAAGCAACCAACCTGGACTAGGATGAGTAGACTACAGTATAGTAAAGCTATAGATAAGCAGGGAAGGCAGAGACAAATAGTGGGCCAAAAAAGGGAGTTCCATGAAAGCAACGTGACCCCGGACTTAGAAAGCTTAAGGAATGAAAAAAGGACCAAACCTGGCGTACCAAACATACCAACGATGGAGGCTGCAGTGCAGCGCTGCCGATCATAATGATCATTATAAGCTGGAACTGTCAGGGGCTTGGGAACCAACGAGCAGTGGACGTACTCACCAACTTGGTGAGAAGTAAAGGACCCACCATTTTGTTCCTTATAGAGACAAAGTGGTTTATCTCATAAATGCGAAAAATTTACTATGATCTAAATTTTCAATCAGTCTTGGCTGTCCCGTGTGACAGCCAAAGTGGTGGTTTGGGGTTATTTTGGAAGGCAGAGTGTGACCTTCATATTCAAACGTTCTCGCCTAACCATATTGACGCCTACATCATGTCTGCAAATAAACCACCTTGGAGGTTAACAGGGTTTTACGGACGACTGGAAGGACATAGGAAGCATGAATCGTGGAGAATCCTTAGACACTTTCATGCCAGAGCTTCTCTGCCCTGGGTTTTCCTAGGGGGATAAAATGAAATACTGCACTCTGAGGAAAAGCAAGGGGGTACCCCGAAACCCTTGGCTCCCATGTTGGCTTTTAAGGAGACTCTGCTACATTGTGGCTTGGAGGACCTAGGTTACCACGGTTATCCATTCACATGGCGCAACGATCGACCGAGTGAAGCTTTCGTCGAAGTAAGATTGGATAGAGTTTGTATTTCCACAAAATGGCAGGGACACCTCCCATCGGCAAAAGTCTCACATCTGCAGGTATCTTACTCTGACCATGACCCTATTCTATTAGATACTCAATGCTATGATCAACATGCAAAGGTGAGACGTAAGAGGCTCTACCGATTTGAAGAGAGATAGGCAACACACTAAGGATGTGAGGAGGTGATCAGGGAAGTGTGGTACTCCCATCCACCCAATGGAAGCCCTATGTTTAAGCTTTTTGAGAAGATAAAGCGATGTCGTATGAAGCTGGTGGCATGGAGCCGAGAGGTGTTTGGCAACACTAGAACTCGTTTGGAGGATAAACAAGTTGCACTCAAGGCCTTGTCCACCATTGGGTATGGAACCAACCTAGCATAGATTAACACCCTAAGGGATGAAATAAATGCATTGTTACACCAGGAAGAGGTGTTTTGGAGGCAGCGTTCTAGGGCTATTTAGCTTCCCGCAAGCGATAAAAAACACGAAGTTCTTCCATAAAAGGGCTAGCCATAGGCGAAGGAAGAATCAAATAGACGGACTGATGGATAGGAATGGGATTTGGAGAACAGGTGAGCAAAGCATTGGGTTTATAGCAGCAGAGTATTTTAATAACATTTTTGCTACGTCTAATCCGAGGAACATGGAGGAGGTTCTAAATGCGGTGGACAGAGTAGTGACGGAGGAAATGAACCAATCCCTCCTCAAACCTTTTATAGGCATTGAGGTTCGGCAAGCCCTATTCCAAATGCACCCGTCAAAGTCATCGGGTCTAGACTGTATGTCTTCGTTCTTCTTTAAAAAATATTGGCACGTAGTAGGTGGAGATGCAACAGAGGCAATGCTATCGGTATTAAACTCAGGCCATGTATTAACCAAGATGAACTTCACCCATATCCTGCTTATACCGAAGAAGAAAGACCCCCAAGCCATGCCGGATTACCGCCCTATCAGCCTTAGAAATATGGTCAGTAGGATGGTATCAAAGGTGTTAGCAAATAGGGTGAAAGGCATCCTATCGAACATTATTTCGGATGCGCAAAGCACGTTCATCCCTGACAGGCTTATCACCGATAACACCGCAGTGGCTTACGAGATGCTACATAGGCTGAGAAACAGAAGACAAGGGAAAGTGGGTCATATGGCGGTTAAGCTTGACATCAGTAAAGCCTACGATCGAGTGGAGTGGGAGTTCCTATGGAGCATAATGATGAAGATAGGCTTCTCGGCCAAGTAGGTGGACCTAGCTATGCAATGTGTATCGTCTTCAAGCTACTCGATACTAGTCAATGGTGAACCCAGAGGCTTTATCTCCCCATCCTGAGGTATTAAACAGGGAGACTCGCTGTCACTTTACTTGTTCCTGTTCTATGTGGAGGGCTTATCGGCGCTGCAATGGTGTAAACATTTCCCACCTCCTTTTTGCCAACAACAACCTCTTATTTTGTTCGGCCACCCCATTGGAGTGCACTAGCCTTTTGAACATCTTGTCGGCATATGAGCGTGCCTCAGGCCAGGCCATTAACCGGCAGAAAACAACCCTGTTTTTCAGCCCTAATACCATACCTACAGTGAGGGAGGAAATCCGTAGAATGTTTAATGCCTAGGTTGTGACAGAATTTGAAATAGGAGTGTGCAGAAAACCCACCAACCCGCTAAACCCGACCCGACCCAACCTGACCCGCCGGGTTGGGTCGGTTTTTAGGGCTTGGTGGGTTGGGTTGGGTTGGGTTACAAAAAAAATTTTTATAGCGGGTCGAGTTGGGTTTGGGTCATAAAATTACAAACCCGCTAAACCCGACCTGACCCACCCATATTTAATATATATATTTAAAATATATTATATATTTAATAATTTTAAAAAAAAAACCAGCTGTAGGGCACTTCGGTTCCTACTATCATATATATTATATATATATATAAATATATATTATATATTTAAATATATATTATATATTTAATAATTTTTAAAAAAAACCAACTGTAGAGCACTTGCACTTTCTCGGTTCCTCCTACTAATACTATCATATATATTATATAATATAAAATCCTATGGCTATTAGTTCTTTTAATATATATTTAAATATATTATATAATTAATAAAAAAAATTTAAAAACCAACTGTCCAGCACTTCCTTGGTTTCCTCCTATCATATATAACATCCTATTAGTTCACAATCACACAAATGACAAACCTAATGTGTCGCCTCCCTCTTCCCCTCCCCTTTTAGTTTCTCACACAGTCACACTTCACTCCCATTTGAACTCTAACACTCTCTCCCTCTGCTGAGCCACTGCCGTCCATCAGCTATCATCACCGCCTCGGCAGTGGTTCTATCTTTCCGGTGTTAGGTAAAGTTTCTCAATGTTTTCTCTCTCTCACTTACTCTATCTGTTTATCTCTCTTGCTGTGGTGGATCAATGTTTAGCTTTTGCTTTGTTGATTTCTTAGTTTTCTTTTGGCTGATTTTTAAATGTTTTTGCTTTGTCTCAACCTATAGGTGTATTTCTTACTCTACAATATTTTCTCTTGTCAACTTGCTGTGTCCCTTTCTCTCTATCTTGCTTTGCAGGTTTGTCTCTGTCTGGCCCTCTCCCTATTGTTTTTACTATTGTTGTTTAGTCATTAGTGTTGTTTGCCTTTAAGGAGTTACATTATACTAATCTTTGGGTTTTTTTTATAAAAAAAATATTTTTATATTTATAGATGGCATCTGAAACTCAATGCGGCACAAATGAGGTTCCTGTGGCACCCACTCCCATAAATGAGGCTTCTCAAATGGCGGCAACGGACACTAGTGTTGCTGCCTCAAATCTCCCTCCCATAGAAGCAGAAGGTATAAAAAAACCTAACCAAACATCATATGTATGGGGTCACTTCATCTTATTAGAAGGTGAGAGAGTTGAATGTAAGTATTGTGGCACTACTAACTTAAGAACTCATTTGGAAGCTCGGTGTAAAAAATATCCTTATCGTAAGAATAAGAAGGAGGATAAGACTCAAATGACTTTAGCCTTCAGACCTAAAAAGAGTGATGATGTGGAGGGTGCTAATAGTAATAGTCTTATTGCTGTAAACTACAATGAGAGAATGTGTAGGGAAGCACTCGTTAGGATGATTATTGTGGATGAATTGCCATTTAAATTTGTTGAGCATGAAGGGTTTAGGTACTATAGTAATGTGTTACAACCTAGGTTCACTGTCCCAACTCGCACTACTGTTGCGAGAGATTGCATAAGAATTTATTCAATAGAGAGGGATAGGTTGAAAATATTTTTGGAAAAATCTACTCAAAGGATTTCCCTCACCACTGACACTTGGACTTCAATTCAAAATATTAATTACATGTGCCTTACTGCTCATTTCATTGATGATGATTGGCAATATTACAAAAGGATTTTAAATTTTCGTCAAGTCCCTAATCATAAAGGTGAAACCATTGGAAAGGTGGTGGAGTCATTGTTGCTTAGTTGGGGCATTGATAAAATTTTCACCCTCACAGTTGACAATGCAGCCTCTAATAGTGGGACTGTAACCTACTTAGATAGGATAACTAAAGAGTGGGGTGTTTCTATCTTGGGTGGTGAGTTTATGCACATGAGATGTTGTGCACACATTGTGAACCTTATTGTGATGGTAGGTTTGAAAAGCCTTCATGAGTCAATTGTCAAAGTCCGTAATGCAGTAATGTATGTGAGGTCCTCTCCATCTAGGTATGATAAGTTTAAAGCATGTGTGGAAAAAGTAAAGATTGCTAGCAAGGGTTGTGTATGTCTTGATGTTCCAACTAGATGGAACTCGACCTACATGATGCTAGAGAATGCATAAAAATTTCAAAGGGCATTTGAAAGATTACGTGTTAATGATGCACAATATATTCGTTACTTCTTGGATGATGGAAGTAGGAAAAAAATATTAGGACCACCTGATTTTGAGGATTGGGATAATGTGAAGGTGTTTGTGAAATTTTTGAAGTTGTTTTATGAAGTTACATTACGATTTTCTGGTTCTCTATATGTCACATCTAATGTATTTTTTCATGAACTTTGTGTGATGAAGACTGAATTGACAAACTTGTGTGAAAGTGAAGATCCTCTTTTGAGTATGATGGCAAGGGATATGCATGAGAAATTTGATAAGTATTGGGGGGACATTGAGAAGCTTAATTTGATGATGTTTGTTGCTATTGTACTTGACTCGAGGTACAAGTTGAGGTTTGTAAATTTTTGGTTTACCAAATGGAATCCATGAGCAGTGGCAGAGAACATGACAAAAAAGGTTAAAAAGGCTCTTGTTCGTATGTATGAGGACTATTGTGACTGTGATGGGTATTCAAATGGGCAAGGTCAAGATGGCTCTTCTTCAAACAATGTTGAGACTAGACCTGTGCAAGATCCCCATGCATTGGTGAAATCTATTTATAAGATGCATTTGGCAGCGGATAGTTTGGAAAGCAAATCAGAGGTGGAAAGATATTTGGCTGATTGTGTGGAAGAAGATTCTCCAATTTTTTGTATTTTGAATTGGTGGAAGGTGAATTCCTCAAAATATCAGCTTCTCTCAAAAGTAGCTCATGATGTGTTAGCCATTCCTCTCTCTACAGTTGCCTCTGAGTCCGCATTTAGTACTGGGGGTCGTGTGTTGGATCCATTTCGAAGCTCTTTGTTGCCTAACACAGTTGAAATGCTGATTTGTGCTCAGAATTGGTTAAGAGCTACTGATATAATTGATCTTCAAGAATCAATGGAAGAAGTTGAATCCTATGAGGGTCTTAAGTCAGGTAATTTTTCAACAAAGTAATTTTTTATGATTGTAATTTTTCAATTGTTATATAAGCCTTTTGGGTTTTGAAATTCCACTATATAATTTATTGTCTTTTTTTTTTTTTGATTTGTCTCAGAGTTTGCATCTCAAAGCACCATAACAGTGGAAGAGGAAGATTAGTTGGAAATTGGAATGCTGGATAGCTCGGATATTTTGGTTCTTAGTGGGACTAGTATAGAACTCTTTTGAAATCCTCTCATAGAACTAGTTCTGTATATTTGTTTATAAACTCAGTTTGATATATTTTGTTTATAACTGAATTAGGAACTTAGGATACTAGTTCTGTATATTTTGTTTACCGACTCAGTTACATATATTTTGTTTATAACTTAGTCAAGAACTTAGGACACTAGTTCAATAGTTCATATATATTTTGTTTATTAACTTAGTTAGATATATTTTGTTTATAACTGAGTTAGGAATTCATGTATATTTTGTTTATAAGTGAATTAGGATACTAGTTCATTTATATTTTGTTTATCAACTCAGTTGGATACTTAGACATATTTTGTTTACAACTGAGTTGGAGTATTAGTTTATATATTAATGTATATTTTGTTTATCAACTCAAGTGGCAAGTGTGATATATTTTTTTCTGCTCAATTTAATAATAATAGTAATAAAAAAAAATTGTCCAACCCATGGATTCAACCCGACCCATGTGGGTTGGGTTGGGTTGAATTTTTTTTGACCCACCATGATGGGTTGGGTCAAAAAATCCTCTCAACCCGACCTATGCACACCCCTAATTTGAAAAATACCTGGGACTGTCAATGGTGGGAGGTAAGAACAAAATGAGTACCTTCAAAGACCTTCGGGAAAGGATTGCCAAGCGAGTCACCAGGTGGAAGGAAAAGTTCATCTCGAAAGTAGGAAGGGAGGTCTTGATCAAAACAGTAGCACAAGCCATATCGACATACTCAATGAGCTTATTCCAACTGCCTAAAACACTGTGCAGCGACATTAACTCTATCATGGAAAAATACTGGTGGGGGTAGACGAGCAATGAGAAAAAAATATATTGGATCAACTGGAAGCGGCTGTGTAATCCGAAGAAGATTGGTGGTATGGGCTTCTAAGACATCCACGCCTTTAACCTGGCAATGTTGGCAAAACAGGCATGAAGGCTAATCAATCATCAAACTTCTTTGTTCTTTCGGGTTTATAAAGCAAGGTATTTCTCAAATGTCTCTTTCTTGGATGTTGACTTGGGGAGTAACCCGTCTTATGTGTGGTGAAGCCTCCTAAAAGCCAAGGACGTCATACTAGTAGGGTCGAAGTGGAAGGTGGGGGAAGTGGGGTTCTAATACATATATTTGATCACTAGTAGTTGCCAAGACCCCCATGCCTTCGTAGGGAAGGACCTGGACCGATGAAAGTAAGAAAGCTGATTGACGTAGAAATGGGGCAGTGGAATAGAGCTAAGTTGGCCAATTGGTTCGAACCCCACACATGCGCTGATATCCTAAACCTACTGTTGCCAAATATACTGTCCAATGATGTGCTAGTGTGGAAGGAGAACAAAGCCAACTCATTCTCAATCAAATCAGCATATTTAGTAGCACTGAGTATGCTACACCCCTCAACGGTTAATCACTCAAACACTAGTGCTGATGGGAAACTGTGGAAAACAATGTGGTCCCTCAATGTCCCACCAAAAGTGCGTACCTTCCTATGGAGAGCGTGCTCGAATATCCTACCCACATATGACAACCTCCACTTGAAGAGAATGCAGATGGATCCGTCATGCACTGTGTGTTATCAGCAGCACGAAACGGGGGTGCATATCCTTTGGGAATGCCCTTTAGCATGCAATGTATGGGCCTTAGTAAAGGGCAAAACTCAGAAGAGCCCTGCTGCTGCCTTGGACTTCTTCATGCTAACTCGGACCATGATGCGACGCTTGACTTGAGATGAGCTGGAACAGTGGGGCATGATAAGATGGGCTATATGGAACGCACGTAATAAGCATTGCTTTGAGGATATACAAACTCACCCAGAAGCTATTTTATGTAGTGCAAAATCTCTCCTGCATGAATACTAAACCCTGATGGTTGACCAGAGGATATGATTTCTTTGTTTTTGGCAGCCTTTTCCTGACCATGATTCAGCATTGTATTTTATCTCGTCAAGCTTGGAGTATTTTATATTTTCGTAGTGGCTAGCTTGTCCTTGTCCTGAAGCCCAGGCGGATGTAGGCCTGTATGGCTCAAGACCTTTTTATACTTCTTTATACTTTTGTACTTTTGCTTTTTTTAAATATAATTCTACCTTCTTTAGTAAAAAAAAAAAGGTACTTTATGCACAGCATTGTAAACATAGAGTACTATTTTCTTTCTTCATAAAATTTTTTTTCCTTAACAAAAAAGAATAATAGAAGAGGTCATTTGGGGTATGGAGCCTATAATCCTAACAATATAGCCTAGGTTAAATTGCCTATTTGATCCTTAACCATTACGTTGTATGTCAATTTATTCTTTAACTTTTCAAATGTGTTAATTTGGTCTCTGTTATTAAGTGATAGTTGAAAAATGCTAACATGACTAATGGTTATAATAAAAAAAATAATTTTTACGCCAACTTAGATAACATGTAAACTGTTGACATGGAATAAACTTGAAATTTTTTTTTAACGAAGACTAAGATCATAATCTTTGGAGAAGAAGGAGAACCCAAATTGAAGAAGTGGATCAGAGATC
This sequence comes from Notholithocarpus densiflorus, assembly GCA_030021035.2. Lineage (NCBI taxonomy): Eukaryota > Viridiplantae > Streptophyta > Magnoliopsida > Fagales > Fagaceae > Notholithocarpus > Notholithocarpus densiflorus. The sequence goes on from JARYZH020000007.1 coordinate 9,390,993, forward strand.
TTAAAATGAGATTGACCATGAAAATCCTCCAAGTGAACCTTTAAAAGTGGACTTGAGGTTTGATATCTTGATCTCAATCTTCATTAAACTTTTTATTTTTTAAAATTTATTCTACATCAGCATTTTTCATCTATCATTTAACAACACAGACCAAATTGACACAATACGAAAAGATTAGAGATCAAATTTGACACATTTGAAAGGTCTAAAACTAAATTGATGCACAACATAAAGGTCAAAAACCAAAGAGGTAATTTACCCTGTAGACTATATTGTCTCTAGTTTATTTTGAGTTATGTTACGCCAATGGTTTTTGTTAGGTTCTAAGACTTTAGGAACTAATATATTAGAACTTCAATTTGTATTATGTTGGCAAACCATGATCAAAACATATAGTCTAGGTTTAGGCTTGCTCAAAGTATATTTATTTGTAAAATTGGAATCGAGTGATTGCAGAATTTATTGGACAAAATCTGCAAGGCTCGATCGATCGAAAATTAGACTCAATCGATCGAACCACGTGCAGATTTATTTTTCTGCAGAATTCCAATTCAGCCCAAAATCTTCTAAACGTATTGGGGTTCAAGTAAAACACTCATATATATAAAGGAAACCCTAAAACGTTTTTATAAGCTTTTAGAGAGATTAGAGTGCATCTTGTGCCTCTTTTATAGATCTAGAGTTTTGTACCCAAAAGCTTTCTAAGGTTGCTCCTTATGCTGTGTGTGTGAATCTTCTGTGAGATCTAGAGGTGTTTTCCTTAACATATACTTAGGGTTTCCAAGATTCAAGATTATGTCAAGAACTTGGTGATCAATTCAGTTGCTGATTCAAGAGCTTAAAGATACACAAGCGGGAGTGTTTGTACTTGCTGGGAATTCAAGAAAGAAGTAGTCCGTGGACTCGGAGCTATCATGGGGTCGTGGTAGTAAGTTTCCTACTCGATGTAGTAATAGGATGTTAGTGGTCTAAGTCGCTATTGTGTAAATTTCAATTCTTTCATAGTGAATTCGTTTTACCTGGAGAATAGCTAGGTTAAATCCTCCCCAGTTTTTTTACCAGTTTGGTTTTCCTGGGTCATCATATCATTGTGTTATTTATTTTTCGCTGCTATACATGATATGATATATTTGTGTTAACCTAGATCTGATTAATTTGACTAAGTAATCACTTGGCTAATTAACTAGGTTAATCTGATTGTGTTTTAAGGGGTCTAAAAACAAACAAGTGGTATCAGAGTGGGTAACTCTTTTGTTTTTAGATCTTTTGATCTAAGAGTTGATCATTGACCCCTGTTGTCATGGATAATACGAAGTGTCTTTCTGATCATGTTTCTGCTCATGCTTCTGTTGATCTTATTGATGCCTGTAAAACTCTCCGTAAGCAATTATTGAAATCTATGAAAATTGCTAAGAAATTCAAGGAAGAGTTAAAATTGGCTAATCTTGAAAAAGAGGAATTGCTTGTTAGATTAAATGAATCTAATAAAAGGAATGAATTTTTGAGAAATCAAATTTCCTCTCAAGATGAGAAGATGAAAAGCTTGGAACAAGAGTTAGTTGAATCGAAAGCTAAAATTGAAAATTTGACCAATACCAAGCCTGCTGTTGATAACAGAAGTGTTTCTGTTTCTCTTAAGCCTAAAACTGAGAAAGTTTATATCCTTCCTTTCAAGAGGAATAATAAAGAAAAAGACTTATTTTGTTAGGTTAGACAAAGGTAAAAGTTATGATGTAGACGCTGAATTTTCTAAACCTAAGTCTAAACCTACTGTTAGAGAGCATAATAAATTTTTTTTTGTGCCTACTTATCACCTTTGTGGTGTTGTTGGTTATATTAGACCAAATTGTTCTTTGTTGAGGCAAAAACCAAAATCTAAGACTAGATTTGTTATTAGGAATACTGATATTTCTAAATTTGTTCCTGTTTGTCACTTTTGTGGTGTCTCCGGTCATATTCGTTCTAATTGTTATAAATTGAAATTTAAAAATTCTATATTTCAATCTAGGATATGTGATGATATTTCTCCTGCCATAAGTCCATATAAATTGTTTCACATTCTTTTGAAAAATTTAAGCTTGTTGGCTTGTGAAAGGAATTTGCAGGATTTCAGTCTCTCTCAGAAGATTGGTGTAATCCCTCAAATACACTCTGCTTCTCATGGATTTTCACCTACAAAGCCGAAGACTCGTGCTATATGGGTGAGAAAAGATTCTCTAAGGTGAGTGTTACTGACTTATCCCTGATTTAATTCTTTCGATTATTTGTGGACATGTTTTGTTTCTGTTTTTGGTTATTTTTTTTAGGTAGTTTTTTATTTTAAAAAAATCCAAAAATATTGAAAAATTTAAAAAAGACAAAAAAAAATTTATTTTGTGTCTTGTTTTATTTGTTTTGAGGATTACATGAGTTATGATATCTCTCTCTTGATTTAGAACATGCTTGACATTGTGGAGAAACTTGAATAGTTTGTATTATATATGTGCTAAGCTATTTCTGATTTTGTGTGAGTATGTACTAGTTTGTACATGTATAACTTAGTTGAGCACTACCATGCATAGCTTTGCATTGTTCATTTAGCATAATGTGTGCTTTTTGTTTTTGGTCATAAATTTTTTTAAAACCAAAAAGATTTTTGTGTTTTGTGTTTCACATCTTGGATTTATAATCAAGGATTGGCCATATTATCTTTACATAACAATTTTATGTACCTTGTTTAGCTTGGATGAGCTTATTTTATTGTACTTTACTAGTTTGAGCTTTGTAGTGCATGTTGTGTGGGAGATGTTTATAGTTTTTGATCACATGATCTTGATCTTGAAGTCACATGCCTTTGATTGTTGGACTTGAACTTATTGAGAAAGGCATAAATAACCATCTCACCACTATTTACTAGTCAATCATAAACACCTTAGTGCATATCATAAGATTTTGTGCTCGAGAAAGTGTAGCACATGCACAAAAAGAACATAAGGTGTAACCTCGGTTTAAATGCTAAAATTGGTGTGTACATTATTGGACTATAATAAATTCAATCAATTAAAATTGGTTTGTACATTATCCTGGCTATTTTAATAAGTTTCTGAACAAATAAAATTGGTGTGTACATTATGAGGCAAAATCAAGAAATTTACATAATTGCAAGCTTGTTTTCTAAGAGATGTGGGAGTTATATGATGTAACTCTTTAGGTGATAGTCTCTTTCAAATTTATGTGATGAATTTTGTAGAAATTGTGCCTGATTTCTATTTACATATCACCTCACATGTATCTCAAGCTTTAACTAGTTGCACACACTACACAAGTTACTCTTTGCTAAACTTGGTACATTATATTGTGTGTGATCTTGTTGTGGCCATCCAAGATTATATGTTCCTTGATTTTGATGCAAATTTTGTTTTTGATGATTAAAAACCTTGTTTTTGGAAGATTTGGGTTGAATTCAAATGTTTTTGAAAAATTTTTAATCTCATACTCATGCATTTCATTCATGAAATATTGTGCTTTGAAGAGTTTCTGCATAAAATTGCTTTGTTTTTCAAAAATTTGAGTTTTCCAGATTTTCGATCGATCGAAGGTGTTTTTCGACTGATCGAAATTGCGATAAAATTTTTGGTTAAAATCTGCTTGGCTCTATTGGTATTCGATCGATGCTGGATCGATCGAAATTGAAAAATTTTCAGTTTCTAAGTTTTTGACCAAATTTTTTTTCATGCATCATTTATGTTTAGGATTCACATGCATTACATTGATTTTTTGTATCCATCTTGCAGTTTTGCAGTCATATCTTTCATTGTTTTCACACATAACATGCATACACTTTGCTAAATTGGGTACTTAACTTGATTTAAAAATTGATTGATTAATTTTTGAGTTATGTACTTTTTAGTATATGCTATTTTTATGTGTGTACTGCAGAAAATTATTTTCTTAAGAGATATGATGGATAATCAATGTGCAAATATTTTCTCTACTCATGCAACTGTTTATGGGTCACATAGTGTCATGTTTACATTTATTGAAAGAGATAATATTTTTCTTTATGTGTATCCTTAACTTAGTTTTTAAGTTTGGTTTGTGTGTCTTTATTTTCCCCACCTCCTAAATTTTCCCCCAAACTGTTTTTCCCAAAACTTATTTTGTTTTTCCTATTTTTATAGGGGGAGAAGCTTGTTTTTAACCTTTGTTCATAGGGGGAGTTGTCTCTATTTTCTATAGAGTTGAATTGTTTTGTGTTCCCTTAATTGTCTATTTTCTCTTGCCTCCTATTGCGTATGTTTTCTGTTTACTCTTTATTTGAGTTGTCTTTGTCAATACGTGACAAAAAGGGAGAGAAATAGATGAAATGTGGGAATCTATTTGTTTGTTTTGGGGGAGTTAAAATTGTTTTTGAAAGGGGGAGAAAATAAATTTTTTTTATGTATCTAACTTGGGGAGAGTTAGTTTGCATATCTGTTTCTTGTTTCACTTTGTGCTACATTGATTATTGATTTATATTTATGAGGTTTTTCATGATATATGTCTTGTAGTTTATTCTTATGTGAAATCAAGAAGTTATTTCTTTTTTGCTTGTATTTTCCACACATGCGTTTATGCGTTTGTTGAGTGTTTCAGGAAATATACAAGTTAATTCAGTCGTGGCTGCTGTCTACACTAGCAATCGATAGATAGTAGTTATGTTGAATTGTATATGGGCTGTTTGTAACTTTGAGCATTTCATGTTTGTGATGTGTTTTGTTACGGATTGCCAAAGGGGGAGATTGTTAGGTTCTAAGATTTTAGGAACTAATGTATTAGAACTTCAATTTGTATTATGTTGGCAAACCATGATAAAAACATAGAGTCTAGGTTTAGGCTTGCTCAAAGTATGTTTATTTGTAAAATTGGAATCGAGTGATTGCAGAATTTATTGGACAAAATCTGCAAGGCTCGATCGATCGAACCACGTGCAGATTTATTTTTCTGCAGAATTCCAATTCAGCCCAAACTCTACTAAACGTATTGGGGTTCAAGTAAAACACTCCTATATATAAAGGAAACCCTAAAACGTTTTTATAAGGTTTTAGAGAGATTAGAGTGCATCTTGTGCCTCTTTTATAGATCTAGGATTTTGTACCCAAAAGTTCTCTAAGGTTGCTCCTTATGCTGTGTGTGTGAATCTTCTGTGAGATCTAGAGGTGTTTGCCTTCACATATACTTAGGGTTTCCAAGATTCAAGATTATGTCAAGAACTTGGTGATTAGTTCAGTTGCTGATTCAAGAGCTTAAAGATACACAAGCAGGAGTGCTTGTACTGGCTGGGAATTCAAGAAAGAAGTAGTTCGTGGACTCCGAGCTATCATGGGGTCGTGGTAGTAAGTTTTCTACTCGAGGTAGCAATAGGATGTTAGTGGTCTAAGTCGCTATTGTGTAAACTTAAATTCTTTCATAGTGAATTCGTTTTACCTTGAGAATAGTTAGGTTAAATCATTCCCAGGTTTTTTACCAGTTTGGTTTTCCTAGGTCATCATATCATTGTGTTATTTATTTTCCGCTGCTATAAATGATATGATATATTTGTGTTATATAACCTAGATCTGATTAATTTGACTAAGTAATTAATTGGCAAATTAACTAGGTTAATCTGATTGTGTTTTAAGGGGTCTAAAAACAAACAGTTTTTTGAAAAACGGAATTACTTTAGCCTCTGCCAAACTCCAATGCATGCTCTTATAGTGTCGTGAACTTTTATTGATCCCTAACATACATGAAAGAAAAAGAGCAACTTCTTTTCAAAAAAAAAAAAAAAAAAGAAAGAAAGAAAAGAAAAAGAGCAAAAGCCAAAGATACACTCCATCAATATCAATAATTATATATTATTATGTAAAAAAAAATCTGTAATTATATATATTAAATCTCCAACTTAGTGGAAAACACACATGAAAACATATAATTCGATTTAAGTATACTGTGTGCAAGCTGCTTTTAGTTAGAATCGTTTGTGAATTGTGATGTTCTGATCTGTACGAGAATTATTACTAATAATATACGCCTCAAATAAAATAATTAGAGCTTTAATTTTTAATTCTTGAGATCTCGAGACAATGAGGATAAAGTTCTTCCCTTCGGTTCTTTTGATGCACTAATCTTTGTAATCAACTTTAAAAAGCTTGAAGATGCCTTTTGGACTGTTTTAAGCTTAAGTTCCATTCCATACCTAATTTGTCTTGGTCTTTTCCAAGAAATATTTAAATGAAGCCACTTATATAAATATTATTATGATTCACTAATGACCTTAAGATTAAATATATAGGTTGGGAATATTATATACCAAATAATTAAAGTTGTAGTTGCGATTATAAAAAAACAATATAATTAAAGTTGTGTACTTTATATGGGTATTGTACTAGTAATTGACTCAACTAACAAAGTTTTTTGTTGCGAAATGAGAAATTTGGAATTCAAACTCTACTTAAATTGATGTCTTAGTCTAATAATAAAAAACAATAATTATAGAGCATACATTATAGGTTAAAATTATATTTTATCTATATAAAAAGTACTTACAACTAAAACACTATTATCAAAATTCCACGAAATTAATTTATTAAAATTATTATTTTGATCTCTATTACCAATAGATTAAAAAGCTAAAAAGAAATTTTATTTTTTAATCTTAAAATATTAAATTTATGATAAATTATTAAAACTCAATCTTACATACGTTATGGGCTTTCATCATATAAGTTATGGCATTTTTTTCCCATTATTTTCATTAACTATTTTATTGTGCAATTTTGATGATATTTATAAAATCTTTTTTCATTATTATAAATGTGAATTTTAATTCATCTATGCATCACACAAGTAATATGTAAGAGTATATTAAAGTTGTGTATTATCAATGTGGTTGTGTCAAGTGGATGCATGTGCTCTTCTTCTTTTTTTTTTTAATTTATAAATGTTTTTCATTTATTCTCTTTATGTCATGTCATGTATTGTGAGTATATTAAAATTATTTACATATAATTTATTATAAATGAATTTTATTTCCATAGTTTCAAAAGGTTTAAAAATCCTACTACTACTAAAATTTTCTTTCCAAACCTTTTAAGATATATAAAAGCCCTGATTTATTATATTATATTATATAATATTCTGATTATCTATTTTGATAAAATTCGGTAGTAGATAATGTGTTCTCTTCATATCATATAACTTAAAATAATTTTATTCTTTTATTCCTATTATTATATATTTTTATTATTGAACTTTAATTATCTTATTGAAATATTTCACAATCTCCTCCAACTAATCATTTATAGCTCATATAGGGCATCTAAGCCGATTCTAATATTATTTGAAATGACCTAAGAAAGATGTCAAGTCACATCTACAATATACTCCAAAAGAACCAGTCTAATATAACCGATGTGGGATTCATTACACATCCACACAACACACACTTTAATCAATATCCAATCAAATCGGGAGCATCACATTTACTTTAATTTATAATATAATGTTGTTATCAATCAATGCATAATATGAATCTAATACTAATTAGTAGTATTAAATTGGAGCATCATTTGCAGCAGAGAATATATATATATATATGTGTTTAGAGACGATAGATCGATCACTAAACAATAGTGGACACAAGAAGAAGAGATTGGATTGGATAACTTCATATTCATGATTAAAAGAATAAGAAAGTGCGCAATCGCATGCTCAACCCCGTGCTTATAAACTCTCGCATTATTTGACGCTAACAGCAGAAAAAGGTTCCTTCCAAAGCGTATCAACTTTTAGCTGCCGTCTGCATAATGCTAAACCCGTATCTCAAAAAGGGTTTTTCAGCTAACGGCTTTGATCGATCCACGTTCAAGTGAGTGGAGACTTTCGCTAAGTTCTGGGAATTGATTACAACTTTTGGCTAGTTTAGGTTACTAAAAGAAAATATGTCGCCACTTCGATCAATTTATTATTTAAATAAATATAAAAGTAGGGGCTGTTAAACTTTTGTTAAGTTTTCAAAGTTGCCCCCCACTAAAGCAGTAGCGAGGATTTACGTGAAAATATTAAAAATATGGTCAAATTTACTTAACATTACTTTGAAACAAGCAAACACCCTCCTTCTGGTTGAACTCCTTGTATAGGCCTTTAAAAGTTTCATCTCATGTCAAGAGTCTTGTAATTCGATGGTTACCTTTTGATATTTTCAATTGAAACGTTTAGATTGAAATATATCTTTTCACACTTAAGGGTGTTCATGGGTCGGTACGGGTCAAATCTTGGATCCAACCCGGTCGGATCTCTCAGTTTTGTTGAATACCAGAATACCTGATCAGGTTGGATAGTACTCACAACTATCAAATTAATTAATTATATATATAATTAATTAACTTAATTGTGAGGCAGTCAAATGTAACCAAAAATAAAAAGAAAGAAGCAGGAGTCAATCTAAAAACTGAAAGAGAATAATATGAGGTAATCTATGAAAATGATTTAGTCTTTGCAACTTCTCATTACTTTTATAAGCACCCTAAAATGAGAGAAGAAAAACCCAAGTTGCAGTTTTGTCATTCAACTCAATTTTTTTTGCCAATAAAAGTTCTTATATGGAATCAATTACTTAGCTTTTTTTTTTAAATTGCGTGGGATCAAGTTTAATGCTTCAATATCATTGTTCTAATTTAAAATTAATATGTTTGTAATAATGATTTCTTTTACATATATATATATGAAAAACTTTGATATATTATTTTTCCGGCTTGATAGAAGCCACACCCTCTCCCTCCTCCCTTAGTGCTTGGGGTGGTACCAACTTGCCCAAATGGTATGATGGTAGATATCAACTATCTAAAACTATTCAAATGACTTCCCAATACTGGCTTTGTAGAATTCACGCCCTCCCCCACCTCCCCCAATGCTTGGGGAGGTACCAACTCGCCCAAATGATGTAGTGGTAGATATCAACTATCTAAGACTATCTAAATGACTTCCCAATGTTGGCTTCGTAGAACTCACACCTACCTTCTTCTCCTCTAGTGCCTGGAGAGGTATCAACTCGCCCAAATGGTGCAATGGTAGATATTAACTATCAAAAACTATCTAAATGACTTCCCAATGCTGGCTTGATAGAACTTACACCATTCCCCCTCCTCCTCCAGTGCTTGCGGAGGTACCAACTCGCCCAAATGGTACAATGATAAATATTAATTATCTAAAACTATCTAAATGACTTCCCAATGCACAAGCCAATGTTCTTATTTGAATCCTTCTGCTAAGTTTTTTGCATCTCTCATGATAATAACTCTATTGTGATTGTTGTGCAAGGCTACTTTGACCACCAAGTTTAGTGTTATAGCTTATGCTACCTCCGTTGATACCACCACAAAATTTGAGAATCGATGCTTTAATTGGTAGGCCATGATGTCTCTCAATAACTTCATCATATATTAATCTGAAGAGTCTGTTTAGATACCGCTTATTGCTGAAAACTGAAAATACTGTAACAAAATAATTTTTAAATGTGTAAATAGTTTTGTGGGATCCAGTTTTAAAGTTGTTACTTGTTTTTGCTAAAAAAGTACTTGTGGGTCTCGTGCACTGTTCACGAGACCCACCACTAAAAAACACGCATTCGTTGGAAAATGTGCTTCCCAAACTCACACTAAGTTTTTTTCTAAGAATTAATCTTAAGAGGATTTTTGCGCACAGGATAAAAATCATGCTCCCTTTCGCCATAGGAACTGCTTGACTCCTATTTTGTTTGGTTATTTTTGAATATGGCTGATTCTAATTCTCTACTTACACAAAAATAATAATTATTATAATTATAATTTGTGTATTAATTGGTTTAATGATTAAAAATAATCATCATGAAATAACAGATTTAAATCTTATCGTATTTATATAAATAAATAAATAAAATCTTTGCATGGTATTTTTTATATAAACTTGGCGATAAAAACTTAAATCAATGGTCAAATTTTTTTTTTTTAACAATCTGATAATTACGATGAATGACATGTCATATTATTAATAAAATAATCCACATCTCTTTAATAGTTGCCTATAAATAGGTCATTTATTGATCCAATTAGGCAAGTAGAGCATAGTAGTTCAAAAGAAGAAGAATATGTGAGGAGCAATAATAAGTGATCTTTAATTATCATTCCATCCAGGATTCCTGCATCATACACTCACTTTACCTTCTCCTTTATAGCCATTCCTTATTGGTGGCTTTCCATCATAAGTCATAACAATGCCAATACTCCTCAAACTCTTTTAATGTGCAGGAGTCCACCTTTGGGCTTGGGCCATGTTTGTCACTGTACATCCTCGTTCATTGGGTTTTGACAAGTGTTTTTTATATATTTAATTTTCATGGTGGCAAAAAAATCTGTAATTATGATAATTTATAATAATTACTATATTATTCTACTTATTTATACTTTATTAAATTATGATATCATCACAGTTCAATCTCTAGGCAAATTCAATCTAACCTTCAAACTTTAAGTTTTTATATTTTTAAGTTTTTTAGACTATCTAATTTTCAAAATATAGACGATGATTGAATCAAGTCCTAGCTCTATACATGGTCTAAATAAATAAAAGAGTTTTTAAATTGTTTATTTGGTCCCCAACCTTTGACATTTACTTCAAAATGGTCTTTATATTTTAAAAATATATTTACAAAAAAGTCCTTACTATTATTGAGAAATGAAAATATTTGACATAGTAACTAAAATTTATGAAAAATAAGTCACTTTGATGATGTGAAGCTTATGATCATGACATGAAATATGAATTCCATTTGCCATTAACCATTTTCTATCTATTAGACGATGATAATGATATTTTTAAAAGTAAATAGAATAAAATGACATATTTTAAAATGTTAGGATGATTTTAAAACAAATATAAAATGAAAAATCAAATATGTAATTTAACTTAAAAGAATCTATTAATTTTCATTTAGTTGGAAATAAATCATGAAAATAAAATAAAATAAAATATTAAAAAAAAAAAAAAGTGTTTGTTAAAGTCTCACTAATTGTGTGTGTGTGTTTAGACCAATTTTTTATTACTTAAGGACTGAAAATAATATAAAATTGGTGGATTTTTTTTATGTCAGTCAAAATAAGTTTTTCTCTTAAAAAAAAAAAAAAAAAAAAAAAACGCACTGAGAGGACTGGACAAGCCTCCTGTTGCTATCAAGAGTAAAGACGCCCATAATAAGTACTGACACTTTTGAGTTCACGAATTGAGGACCACAGAATCCAATAAACACAGGCGGCTAAATGTCAGGTGTGATGTGTGGCTCAACCTATATCCTACACGTACTTACTATTTTGTTTTCTTGCTGTTTAATTGTATATCTTAAAAGGCATGTATTAATAATTTTTGAATTTTTTTAATGTGTGCCTTTAGGACACACAATAATTAACTATTTTTGAAAAATAATTTTTTAAAAATTAAAAAATTATTGACAATTTTTTTAATTCTCAAGAAAATATTTTTAAAAATAAATAGTTTAATGTGTGCTCTTAACCGGACCCATAATTCTTTAGCATAGACTAGTACTACTCTGTATCTGTAAAATCATGTATCATATTCATGGGTCTAGCCTATTCAGCCTGATAATCACTATAATTTGGTTTGGAACCACTAGGGAATAAGAATGACTCCACTTTCTTATGCTCATCATGAATACGTACTGCCATTCTCTTTATTATATATGTGAAGGGGACCATTTAACTATTTTTGAAAAAATTTTTATAAAAAATTAAAAAAATTATCTAAATAGTTAATTATTTTTTTATAAAAAATTTCTTAAAATAGTTTATTAATATATTTCCTAAGGGCATATGTTAATAAATACCTATATGATATTATCCCAAAAATATTTTATCATATAATTTGAGAGATGTGAGTTTGAGTAGTGATAAATTTTATTAGTATTTAAATAATTTTATATTATAAAAATACTTTAAAGGTATCCACTGATTGGACCATTTTTTTTTACATAAAAAATAAAAAGATTAGGTAAATATTTATGTTCGGTTCAAGTCTGATTAGCAATCATGCAAAATGTGGATTTTCATTTTTGTCATTAACCTTAGCTACCCTTGCTGACTTACTCATAGCTTCAACATAATTTAATAAGTGAATTATGTACAATGAAATGGGAAGGCTTACATATATTTCTGCTCACTATGAAGATATTATAGATGGCTCAATGTAAGTGTAACTTGAAGGAACTAAAGTAGAATGTGGTGCTATAGTACTAAAGTGTGGGTAACAATTCATAATTGTTGTCCTTGAGAATAAGCACGCCAATGTGAAAAGCACACATCCAAAATCAATATCCACTTTAGGTTGAATTTAATCAATTTCCAAACAAATATGGCATCCACATGTGACCACACAAATCTAATGAGCCAATTAAACATATATACAACTTATAATGCACGTCAAAACAAATATAATTAAGCAACAAATTTTGCAAACACAAACACTCACAATCACAAAAAGCCATCCAACATGAAAGCAAAATAATTAGTTCTGATGCCCATACCGAATCCACTAGATTGTCAAAATCCATTAAATATATATCCCAAAGGGAAATCATGTAGTATAGTAAAATTACATTAACAATTAGGAAGTTTGACACAAACTAGTAAATTGGGATAGTCATAGAAGTAGAACAAAAATACAAAACCACCTATATATACAAGTCTTAGGAAATTCCATTTTGAACTTGTGAATTTAGAAAATTAAAACGAAAATCAAAATCAAACGGTGGAAATTTGCACTGTAACTTAATTTTTATTATTTTTTACATTAAGTAGCAACCATGACTATTGCTAAATGCTAAAATATCCCCGTCACATTCATGTAATGTAATAAATAAATAAAATAAAGATGGAAATTCAACAAGTTTACTTTTGATGCCTTATGAAAGGTCAATAAATCATTTATCCAACATATACATCATACTTATTTAGGTTATAGATAGTTGATTCTTGTGTAATTGAGGTTCCTTTCTTCTCTTCCAATACAATTTGCTGGTATCAAGAACAAACGTAACTCAAGTACAGTCTCTGTCCTTTATGGTCCGTTTGGATTGAGGGAGAGCAGAGTAGAGTAGAGTAGATTTAGCACAAAATTAGCTTATTTTTAGCCAACTTTACTCTACTCCCCTCCACTCCCCCTCCTTCCCCCTCTATCCAAACAGGCCATTAGTTGGAATCCTAATAAACTCTCACGAATTAGCTTGGGGAATAAAATTAGGGGCAAATGTAATATTTTCACAACAATTTAACAATAAAGTCGTTTCAAACTGTTAATACTTAATAAAAAAAGTGATGTCAATAGTAAATTCAAATGAGAACCAAACCGTTAATGCTGAGTAAAAAAAGTGGTGGCCAATAGTGAATTCAAATGAGAAAAAATAACAACTCGATCAGGCTAGGTGGTCCTTAAATTCTTCTATGCATGTGGGGGTGTTTTGTTTTGGATTTGCAGCCGCAAATCTTGTAAAGATCATTTTAGAGAAGCAGCCAGCTTCTGTTTGAGCATTGTCTCCTTCTCGATCGTATGGCTTTTGGTTTGGCCTTTTGAAATAATACTTTCAAATTATCAAAAAGGAAACAAAGGTAACTCAATACTACATACTATGTACAAATCAAATGATCCCTCAAAGTCAGTCTCACACTACGCTACACACAAAATTTATACACAAAAACGCACAACAATGAGTGGCAGTAAATCAAAATAAGCAACATGGACTAATAAAAAAAAATTACAAAAATAAACAACATGCATGAAAAGCACCTGTCCTTAGGTCAATAGGACTTGAGAGCCAATGACAAACATATTAAAAACCCTAGTTTAGTGATAATAGTAAAAAAAAAACTACATATCTAAAATATTCTATCTGTACCCCTCAAAACGACGTCTTTCTAGTTTCTACGTAGGAAATTTTATTATAAAAAAAAATATTTATTTATATATAAAGGTTAGTCAGTTCAGAGTTAGATTTTTAAACTCCTAATTAAGTCCTAACCGCTAGCCATTCCGACCTTTCGGTTATTCTAACTTCAACACCAACCGTTGTGGTCAACGCTGGCGACCACAATTGGTTAGTGAATAAAATTATTAAAATTATTTAGAATATTAATAGAAAGATTTAAATTAAATGATAAATTCAAGAAAAATGACCTACGATGATGTTGATAGACTTATGAGATGATAAATGTCGATTAGTATTATTTTGAATAAGAGACTTATGTTGTGGGTTTCAGTTAGCTCAACTGGTAAAGTCTCTGATGGTTGAATAAGAGATTTAGGGTTCAATTCCCGCCTACACCAAAAACTGATTGGTGTCTTGGTCTGATGATAAAGAGCTATCATCAGGAGCGAATGCCATAGGTTGAAATTCTTTCCAAAAAAAAAAAAAAAAGACTTAAGTTATACCAAAAGATAATGTAAACTTTTATATATAAATATATATAAATATAAACATAATGTATATAATAGTTTTATTTAATATTAAATCTAATTAAAATTTGTTTCTCAAAAAAAAATCTAATTAAAATTTAATTAAAAAAACTTTAAATTCACATTAGATCCTCAACATTTTCCAATGTTTCAAAATGGTCATAATTTTTCAAATGTTTCAATTTAGTCCTTAACCATTTAAATGTGTGCCAAAGAGGTCCATATCATCAACCAGTTGATGGAAAAGTATGACGTGCCAAATAGAAAAAAAAAAAAAAAAAACTAAAATCAAGCATTGATACTGACAAGAAGTCAAGTGAAATCTTGGTTTTTTTTTTTTTTTTTTTTTAATAAAAAAGAATTAATTGTAAAATTACATCCTCCAAATTTTGGTCAGTTTTGATTTTGTTCTTTAAAGTTTCAAAATTTTGATCTACTCCCCTATAATTTTATAGGTATTGTTTGAATTTTAGCCCTTATGTTTGTGAGTCGTGATGACCTGAATGTTTTAATTGAGTGGGTGACGTGGCAAATAAGGACACGTCATCTCCCAATTACGCAACTATTTCCTTAGCTAAGACAAAGTCTCAAGTCATGCCACTAGTAAAGCCCTTGACACTATTTTTAAGCCTTAATGAACATAAACGTGTAATCCCAAAGATTCTCCTTCTCTAAGGATTTGTTTAGATACTGCTTATTTTGTTGAAAACTAAAAACTTATTACTGAAAATACTGTAGCAAAATAATTTTTAAACTATGATAGTGCTGTGGGACCCACGGCTGACCTGTTTATGCGCGTTTTTTGAAGTTTGGTTGAGTCGTGAATAGTGCCGTGGGACTCAGCCAAAAAAGGCAAAACGCCTAATAATTTTTAGGCAAACGCACGCTAAGTGAACCACCAAATCACGACCTCCTTCTTTTTTTCTTTTTCTTTTTTGAGAAATAATTACAACATGCTGCTAACCTCACAGCTCGAACCTTTTTTCCCCTAGACCCCCAAACACTTTGTACATGGGGGAGGTGCCAATTCAGCTACAAAGCCTTTGGCCACGACCTCCTTCTTTGAGAAAGAAGCATGCGGTAATATGAAAGTATAAATATAATATGAGAAAGAAGCATGCAGTACTATGAAAGTATAAATATATACTTTCATAGTACTGCATGCTTCTTTCTCATATTATATGTTTTTCTTCCTCTGTTTTTTCTACGTTGAAAACTCTTTTGGAGTAATTTTTAGGAATTCTTTTTAAAGCAGTGCACATTCAATGTAGGAGGTATTTGAGGAGAAACCTTTGTATTTAATTAATATAAGCCAAAGGGCTTGTAACTGAATTGACACCTCCCCATGTATAAAGTGTTTGGGGGTCTAGGGGGGAAAGGGTTTGAGCTACAAGGTTAGCAGCATGTTCTAACTATTTCTAAAAAAAAAAATTAATATAATAATGGCATAGTCAATCAATAAGTGAAGAAAATTTATAAAAAAATAAATTTTTTGGTTTGACTGTTTGTCACGTCATCAATTTCCATCCAAAAGATAATAGTAGAAACTAAATTGACATATCATTGAAAGTTTAGAAATTAAATTGACACAATTGAAAAGTTAGAGATCAAATTGAAATATAGTGTAAAAGATAGAGACCAAATACGTAGTTTACCCAAAAATAATATAAAAAAAATATTGGAGCAAAGAAATGATTTTTAATGTACATTTGATTTAGAATGGACTTGAGTTGAGGAGACATTTTGTGCATTTATTTGGGAATATAATTAGATTTTATGTCATATATTTTCATGTTCATTGTTTTTTTTTTTTTTTTTTTTTTTGTTGACAAACGAGGGTACGTATTTAGGGACCAAATTTCTTTGAGTATCTGACTATCTCCCTGTCCCACATGTACATGGTTATTACAAAGAGGAATCCCATGTGGCGACCCCAAGATGTTAGTAAGAAGTTTTGAACCCATGATCTCATAGATATTATAAGACCTTAGGAACCATCAAACCAACTCATTGGAGTTATGTTCATTGTTGATATATATGATTAGATTTTATACTACATATTTCCAAACTAATAGACTATGAATATCCCAAACAACACGAAAGGCTCCCATATTTTTATCACCGTTTCATGATGTGTTCAATATTAATTACAAAAATTTGCTTTTACCATTTATAAAATATGTTTATACAAGTTCTATTTTGATACATAGACACCACCACCGCGCACCTTGGCGCGATGATCAATCTATAAATATAAGTACTTGTGAGATGTGGGGGGGTAAGGATTGGAGTTCAAGTCTTCAAGAGGAAACTTCACACACATATACACTTAGATTAGACTAAAGTTGAATTCTATCTATCTCAAAAAAAGAAAAAAAAAGAAAAAAGAAATATAGACACCATTGTGAAACATGAATGATTTAGTAGCCTAAAAATATAAACCAAAACCATAATAAAAATTGTTAGGCAATTTAAAAATAAAAAAAGTACAAAGCAGAGGTCCAAGGAGAAGTTGTTGTAGCTCTCTATAATTTTTCCAATTGAATCATCAATAAGAGTGTTTGGAATCTATAGGTCATAGACTTCATCTATTGATCCCTTAGTTTCTATCAATCTCTTTATCAATCTCTTTCAAAGACAACCTATTACATTTTCAATAATAAAAAAAAGGGAGTTATCGCCGCACACCCTTGGCAATGATAGCTATCGATAATTTTTTCAATTGAATCATCAATAAGAGTGTTTAGAATTCATAGGTCATCTTTACAGTCAAAATAAATAAAATAAAATTCATAGGTCATAGGCTACATCTATTGATCCCTTGGCTGCCATCAATCTCATTCCAAGACAACCTATTACATTTTCAATAAAAAAAAAAAAAAGGGATTTATCATTGTTCACTCTTGGCGTGATAATAAAAAAATATACAAAAAGAAGAAAAAATAAATGAGAAGGTAGAAAAATTTAAAGAAACTGTCAGGGGAGAGAGAGTAATGGAAATGGGGGAGTTGAGCCTTAACAGGAAAAGAAAATGTGAGTTTAAGAGTTTTAGGAGTAGCAGTTTAACTGAAAAAAAGAATCAAACTGTTTAATCGAGAAAATTGTGAAGTATTGGTACTAATTAAAACCGTTTTCAAGTTAAATCATAAAGCGAAAAAATAGGAAATAATAGTGAAGGAATACATACAGAGAGGTGCTACGTCCATAATATTTTCACAACAAATCATAGATGGTTAGTTGTTATTAGTTCAAATTTGAACTTAACACTAAAGGTCTGTTTAGGATCTATTTATTTTGCTGAAATTTAAAACTTTTTTGCCCTAACAATAACAATCAATAACAACCTGCCACTTAAAATTTGTTGTAAAAATGTTGTGAAAATGTTGTGTACATATCATTTCTCATACATAAATGGTAATCAATCAATTTCCAAAAACAAAAGGCGGCAATCAATTCTTAAGAGAAAATTCAAATTTAATAACAATAATTTCCAAAAGCATGAGACTTTTTTTTTTCTTCATAATTTTCTATTTATCTTTATTTGAGATTTACGCATTTGTGTACTAAAATTATGCATTTGTGAACTGCTAATATAACCAAAAGTGTCATGTAATTAGTTTCAAAAAAAGAACAAATCACATACAAATATATGATTTTAATGCTACTTCAGTGTTCATTTTTTTGAGTTAGTCTCATGACATTCCTAGTTGTATAAGCAATTTGAAAATGTGTAATATTAGTAGACAAATGTGTAAACCTCAAATGAAGATGAATGAAACATTATGACATATGACACTATACCAAAAAAAAAAAGTCTCAAAGCACCCATAGAGTGCGTGCAACGAGGCTGATATTTTGTAAGTGCATAAAAACCTTATGGTAGTGCACCAAATATTATTCCTTAATTTTATAAGAAATCATAGACGAGCTTTAAATATTTTATTAATAAATATCAAATGATGATTTTTAAAATTTTCTATATCCAAAGATAATATAACTACCAAAAGAGAAGAATTACTTGTATAATTAAGTTGTTATTAAATCATTGGCTCATAATAGCAAATGTCCATGGAAAATAGAGTGTAGGATTTTATTTTTGAGATAAGTAGCAAGAATTAATTAATTGAGTTCAAATTCAGTAAGGATGAGGTGTAAAATCTATGTTTTACACCATCTAATAAAAAATTATCACATTAGCATTTTACATAGAATTCAATACACCATACATCTCAATAAACTTCTAATTTGGTTGGATTTATATATGAGTATCAAAATTGATTGGGTGTAGTTGTACTTATTCTTAAATATGTGATAAGATGATGTAGCATGTTGGGATTGGTGGGGTAAAACATGAGTTTTATACCATGTCCTTACAAAATTTAATCTCTAATTAATATAATTTTGTTTCATAAAATATGAAGATAGCATAAGATGTTATTGGATTGAGATGTGCTACGTCTACAACATTTTTACAACAAATCATAGGTGGTTAGTTGTTATTGGTTTAAATTTGAACCTAACACTAAGATTACATTTTTGCCCCAACAATAACAACCAATAACAACCAGTAACAACTTGCCACTTAATATTTGTTGTAAAAATATTGTAGACATAGCATTTCTCTATTAGATCATAAGATGTGAAGGCATAGAAGGAAAATGTCTAAAAAAAAATGCATAAATTCAAATCTAATCTAACTATATGTTTGAAATAACTTCCTTTTTTGGTTTTGTTTTATATTCTCTTTTTGGGAACAAATAATTAATTGACATTGAAGGCAATAAAAATAACGACTTGTATCATACATGATTAGATAATTAGCTTCTTTTAAAAAAATAAATACATTTTTTTTGGTAATATATTAAATGTTTTTTTTATGAGTAATAACTAAAATGAATTAAAATAGCCATAATTTTCAAATATGATGTGGTGGTTTCATAGAGCAAAATGTCTGATAAAAAAAAAATTATGCATGAATTTAAATCAAATCTAATCCTATATTTGATCTTTCTCAAAAAAAAAAAAAAAATTCCTATATTTGAAAAATAACTTTTTTATTTGGTTTTGTTTTGCATTCTATTTTTGTGAAAAAAAATGATTAATTATATTGAGAACAATAAAAAAAGATGACATGTATGGGGCTGATGTAATGACAAAATTATTTCTTACATTAATTAATACTCTTTAGGAATAAATTTTAAATAACCGTTCAAAGAGTATATAACCGTTCCTAAATAATTATTTCTTACATTAATCAAGCCCGATTCAAGTGTTGGGTCTCAATCCTTCGTTGCAGGTGAATCTTTTGCCGGCACTAGTGGCGTCGGGCTTGATTCAACGGTGCTCTGTTGGAATATCCCTGAACAGCTATTCTTCCTAGTTACAATCTAGAGAAAATTACATTGCTTTCTTTTCTATTTACAATATAGAAAAGAAAAATTACATTTATAAGGAATATTAATCCAAAATCTAAGTTCGGAGGCTAAGTTATGGAATAAGAAGGTTTTAGATGCCCATTCCACCCAATTTGAAGATTGGTCAAAAGAAAAAGAAAAAGAATGGCCTTATCATGTTATGTACTAATCATATAGCCAATCATATTCATCATTATGCTATGTATAGTTAAAAATAAAATTATGCTCAACTCATGACTTCAGTTATTTGGCAAAATAGAACTATTCAGAATTAATTTGGGTAAATAACATTTTTTGGACCTCCTCTCTTAAGAAGCGAGTCCTAGCTTGGAACTTGTTTCTTAAAGAGATAAGTTACTATAAGTTACTATAAGTTTCTTAAGCTTGTGCTGCTCTGGCTAAAACTAAGGAGGCCATTATGAAAAAAATGGTTTTATTAATGTATGCCCTTAAGACACACATATAAACCGTTTTAGAAAACTTTTTATGGAAAAGTGAAAAAGTGACTAACTTTTTGACAACATTTTTAATTTTCTATAAAAAGTTTCATAAAATGAATGATTAGGGCAATACATTAATTTGACCCATGAAAAAATTGATTCTCCTTAATCTTGTCTTTAAATGATGGGTCCACTTAACTATGAAATTTGTCTCTTCAAGAGAAGAGATCCACTTAAAGCCCAACCTATCTCTTGAAGTGATTATAACAATAATTTTGATGGTGTTCCTTGCCTACAGTGTTATTAAACCCGATTCTGCCTGGCCGGTCGGACTGGTAACCTGGTGACCTAGCACATAAACCGATCTGAGTCATCGATTGGATCAGATATGCACAAAACCTAGTCAAAACTGGTAAAACCTGGCAAGTTTTGAGCAAACCATGTGACCTAGCTGGGTTTTAATAACCCAACTGGGTTTGTGAATTATGTAAAATTACATTAATAGATCAATTCCATTAAATTTTTTACTGTTTAATGTGTGATAATATGATAATTTAAATAAGAGAAAACCTAAAAAAATATTTTAAAAAATGCAATTTTCAATTTCACGTAGTCAGTTAGTACGTAGGTATAAGTATATCAATATAAGTTATATAGTTTATTGCTTAAACCTTCTTTTCTCTTCTTTTGTTTATGTTTTTTTCATGCTTTATTTGTTTATTGCTTTAAGTTTAAGTCTTTAACTCTTTTTCTCTTCTTTTGTTCATGCAGTTTGATATTTGCATTTTTTTAATATACAAAATTTTAAAACCTGTAACAAGATTTTATTTAGCAAAAACTTTGTTCCGATCTTATGACATTCGTTTATTCTATTTTTGAGTTTTATAGAATTTGTAATGCTATTGCTTGTGAAACCTTGAATTTGAATTATAGTGGCGAGTTTAATTTACATATATGCCCTTTTTTTTTAATTTATATCTTCATGTTATGATTTCTCAAATTTACTATATATATATATATAATTTTTAAAAAAATTATTTGACCCTATGGTTCGATCATTGACCTACTGGTTGAACCAGTGACCTAACTTATAGACCTGCTCAACGTTCGATCCAAATTTAATAACTATGCTTGTCTAGCTATTTGCTTCCTCATTTTGTCCATCGAGGGTTGAACCAAATCACTTTATACTATCATTGATGTGGGAATCCCTCTATACCAGCTTGGAGTAAAATCTACTCCTTCAAGACTATGCCCATTTTTGGTCCAAGAAGCTACCCGGGTACAATAGCAGTTGTATGAGTTTTATTTATTTATTTATAATTGAAAAATATAACATAATAACCATAAAATCTAGTAACTTAGAACTGTAAAGAGACACATTCAAGTCATCTATCCAAGTCAATTTTGAAAAATAAACGTGGTACAATAATCAAAGCTCGAATATGTAACACTGACAAATTATACCAATGGAATACATCGAGAAATTATAGCTACAACTTTTTTTTTGAAATTATAGCTACAAATTATAGCTACAACTTACAAGCATATAAATATAAATATATATATATTTATATATATTTCATTTGTGAGATCCCCAAATTTTGTTCCTCACGAATGTAGCATGTGTTCTTTTACAACAACTGATATATATGTTTTTATTTTTTTTAAACTACGATTAGGGCTCCATATAAGTAGTAGTGCTTGATTATAGTATAGTGTTTTCTTTTGCCAAGTCATACTCGGCCATCCCTAGTTAACATCAAGGATTTTTTGACGCATGTTTAAAAGATTAAGAACTCAAATCGTTTAAAAGGTTAGAGATTATTTTGAAATATAGGGTAAAAGTTGAAGGCCAAATATATAATCAAAGGTAAAATACAAAAATCACCTTTGAACTTTGGACTAATACCATATACAATCAAGACTTTTTAAAAAATATCAAATTTACTTCCTAAGCACAAGCGATACATAATACCATTTGAAAGTACTCTGCTCATTTAAGTTTTCTGTTTTATGCTTCTTCTGAACAACTTATCTTGACTGCATATGTCACAATGATTGCATTCTGGTAATTATATACATGAGTTTAACGTTTTATTTGTTTTGAAGCAAAATATTTTATATGTAAAATATTTTCAGTAAAATATTTTAAGGTGTTTGGTATGAAAAGTAAATTTTTTCAAGTAAACTATCAAAACCGGTGGCTCGGCCATCGAAGCCACTAGTGCTAGAGGTTCGGTGATCGAATTGCTAGAACTAGCAACCCAAACTATGGCTCTGGCAATCAAAATATTGGCGACCGCCACAGGAATGGTGTGTTTGGTGACCAAACCACCATCACCGGTGGCTAGAACGGTGCCTCCAGCCATCGGAAATGACAGTTTCGGTTATCGAGCCTTCGACACCAGTTGACAGAACAGTGTCTCTAGTGATTAAATTGCTGACACCAGTCGTCGAAATGATGGCTTCGATGATCGAACCATCGGCACTAGTCTTTGAAACAACGGATTTGGCCACCGGACTGCTGGCATCAACTAACTAGCCCATCGAATTGATGACCTAGCCACCAAATGGGGGTGAGGGAAGCCAATATGTGTTTTTATAAAATGTTTTACTAAATTTTTAAAGGTAAAACGTTTTACAACTTTTTATAAATAATTTTACGATCAACCGAAAATATTTTACAAATTTGACTACATTTTACTTGCAAATAAAAACTTGAGAATGAGTAAACATTTTTTGAAAAAAAATTTACTTCAAAACAAACGTAGTGAAGTGACATTTACTTAGGGATTAAATTGGATATTTTTGAAAAAAAAAATGATAGCAAACATTACCTCAAGTTTTTTTTTTTTTTTTTTTTAAATTCTTTTTTAGAGAGTTTTAACTTATGGCGTTCACTCCCAATAATAGCCATTTATTATCAAATCAAGACATTAATCGATTTTTTGTGTAAGCAGAAATTGAATCTCTGATCTTTTATTCGACTATTAGAAACTTTATCAGTTGAGCTAACTAGAACCTTAACATTATCTCAAGTTTTTTTTTTAACTTGGATTCTTGCCAATAGTCTACAACCTAAATGGAACCTCCACTTTCCTTTTAAGTATGGATAGTGGCAGCAGTGGGTGATAACCAAGATGTGGCGATTCTTTATACCATGAAGTGTATGAGTTTTTTTTTTTTTTTTTTTGAGAAAGAAGTGTATGAGTATATTTACCAATGAAAATAAAAAGTAAAAACTTTATTGAAAAAAGAAAAAAGAAAACGAAGTGAAAACTAAAAACCAAGGTAAAAGGAAAGCAACTGTGTCCAGTTTCCACTGACCTCTCTCCTCCCTCTCTTATAAGCGAAACTTCTTTAAACGCACTCTGCTCTCCATTCTCACTGTCCCTTTCTCTCTCAAACTTTTCTTCCACCGCCTCAGCCCAACCTATACTATAGGAATATAGGTCTCAGTCGCCGCCATTATCAAATTAGTCTCTTACTTTTTTGCTTAATTTCCTTTCTCCTAGCCTTTTTTCCTATGTTACTACTCACTACATAAAGATTGCATATAAGGAAAAACAGAGCGTGTTTGAAACAAGTCTACTTCCTTTCCTCCTTTGGCACTTGAATTTACTCAAACCCACCAACCCTTGTCAGCTTTTTCCTTTACTTTATTATATCTTCCTTATTAAGCGCTTGCTTCTTATATCCGTTACCTCCTCCCACAGTCAAAGGGTAACCAAGAAAGAAATAGGAAGTGAAAAGGTCGGAACTTTTTTTGTACAATCTTTAATTTCTTATGGATTTCTTGCTCTTATAAACACTACAAACCTTGGTTCCTATAATATTGATAAATTTTTATCTAGAATGACATTATAAAGAAAGCACTTCTGGATTTATGTTGTTTGTTTATTTTTATACTGAAGTAGACTACTACATGCCATTTCAGAAAGCAATCAAAACTTGGGGGTTTCATTTTGGTTTACTGTTTGATTGAATCTTCCTTGCAGATTGTATGCCATTTTAGGAGGTCCTGCTGATACCATTTCCTACCAAAAAAAAAAAAAAAATGGCAGAGAAAGACCCTGATTTCTCTTCCTGCAAAACCCCCTCTGCTTCACAGGTAAAAGAAACCCACAAAGAAAAAAAAAAGTTTTTTTTCTTCAAATCTTTCAGTTCTCTCTCTCTCTCTCTCTCTCTTTCTCTGTGTGTTTCATTTCGATGTTTAATAATGCAAACAGGTAGTAGAAGAGCTGAAAGAGCTATGGTCTATGGCTTTGCCCACCACAACCTCAAACTTCATGGCTTTTTTTCGAACAGCAGTGTCAGTCTTGTTCTTAGGCCGCTTGGGCCGTCTAGAGCTAGCAGGAGGAGCTCTCTCCATCGGCTTCACCAACATCACAGGCTACTCAGTTCTAGTGGGTCTCACTTCAGGACTTGAACCAGTGTGTAGCCAAGCCTTTGGTAGCAAAAACTGGGACCTACTTTCCCTCTCCCTCCAGCGCATGATCCTCATACTTTTGTTGGCCATAATACCCATCAGCTTTTTGTGGGTCAATCTAGGAAGCATCATGTTGTTCATGGGCCAAGACAAAGAAATCACTAAAATGGCTGCAACATACTGTATCTACTCTCTCCCAGACTTGTTGACAAACACACTGTTGCAGCCACTAAGAGTTTTCTTAAGATCACAGCGTGTGACTAAGCCCATGATGTACTGCTCCTTATTGGCTGTGACTTTTCATGTACCATTGAATATAGTGTTGGTTAGGGTGATGAATCTTGGGGTGCCAGGTGTGGCTATGGCTTCTGTGCTGACAAACTTGAATATGGTGGTTTTGATGGGAGGCTATGTTTGGTGGAAAGGAGGGGAGATGAAGTGGAAAGTGGGGAATAATATTAATAGCGTTGTTGATTTGAAAGGAATGTGGTGTGGAGTGGGACCTTTGTTGAAACTAGCAGTACCAAGCTGTTTGGGGATATGCTTGGAGTGGTGGTGGTATGAGATTGTGACTGTGATGGCTGGGTACTTGCCAAATCCAACTCTGGCTGTAGCTGCTACTGGGATTCTTATTCAGACCACTAGCATGATGTACACTGTCCCCATGGCCCTTGCTGGCTGTGTCTCTGCCAGAGTATGTACTTCAATCACCTCTATTGTATTTTATCCTTATTTTCGTTTAAATTTTTTCTAGTTAAGGTTTTGGTTCGATGGCGCCATCTATCTAAAATGATATGTAAAACTTAAAAGACTACTATATATTTTAGGGTTTAAAGTTTCATGTTGTTTTTATTTTGACTTTATGTTTTTAAAATTTTATTTTAGTACTTCATGTTTGATTTTTTATTTATTTATTTATTTTATTTATTTATGTTATTAATCGGGTAATACTTGACATTATTAGAGTAGTATTTCACACTTATTTGATACTTAACTGTCAAATTATTAATCAAAATGGCTCTCAAAAAAAAAAAAAAAAAATTATTAATCAAAATAGACTTACATGTATATTAAGTTTTAATAGATGGCATTTATCTTACGCTCTTTTATGGAAATAACTTATCTTTAGTGCTCCAGTGCACAAATCCGACAAAATGTAGACACATATTCGATGTTTATTAATCATTGGAGCCAGCGTTACCCCTTTTTTTATTTTTGGTGGGAAAGGAGGGGTGTAGGTAAGGAAGTGGGTTGAACACTTGAACTACGCTAGTTTTGGCCGTTATGTGATTGCATCACATATACGGACCTGGATAAGTCACACAAGTAATGTGATTGGTGTGATTGGAGAAAGGTAGTAGAGAGATGTAACGCATCATTTTTCATTTTTACTAACTAAAGCTCAAACTCCTTCAATGTTTGACAATACGAAAAGCATGTATCCAACAAAAGTTGGCCTTTTCCCACAAATATCCCATTCATGGGTCCCAAAATGTTTGGACTGTATGCATGATTAAGTAAATGATGAAATCTTTGGTGTTATCATCGGATCAATTCTTAATTTGTTACAGTACATGGTCTGCAGGTAGGGAATGAACTTGGAGCTGGTAGGCCATTCAAAGCCAAACTAGCAGCAATTGTTGCATTGGGGTCTGCTGGTGTAATCGGCATAATCAATGTGACATGGACAGTGATCCTAAGGGAAAGATGGGCAGGGTTGTTCACAAATGATGTGCAAGTCAAAGCCTTGGTTGCCTCAGTTATGCCTATCATGGGGCTCTGTGAACTTGGCAACTGTCCACAAACCACAGGCTGTGGCATCATACGTGGCACAGCACGGCCCGCTGTGGGTGCCCATATCAATTTTTGGTCATTTTACTTTGTGGGCACACCTGTTGCTGTGGGACTAGCCTTCTGGCTCAAGTTTGGGTTTAGTGGGTTGTGGTGTGGCCTCCTTTCTGCTCAGGTAGCTTGTGTTTTCTCAGTCCTTTATGTTGTACTGGTACGTACAAATTGGGAGGCTGAGGCTTTGAAGGCTAGGAATCTCGCTGGGTTAGAGATGTGTCCATCTAATGGTGAAGAATGTGACAATGATGAAGAAAGTAAAAGGTTGTTGGTAAATGGCAACATGTATAATGTTTGCTAGAGAAACCATAAAGAAAAATGTATGGGGTTAATTTTGGGATTTGGGATGTGTTTTTTGTTGGTTAGTTGCTTTATGGGTACTGATACTTAGAATTTTGTGTTTGGGGTGGTGGGGTGCTTTTTAACTTTGATGGGAGGTTGTCATGGAACCAATTTTCTTGGGAAAAAAATGTAGCACTCCCCATGCAACTGTTACATATTTTAAGAAAGCATGGCCTACATTTTGCTGCACCTTAAATGGTGACTTTGTTTTTTGTGATCGTTTCAATTTTCAAGAGTGTGGGCAAGCACTATAATTTAGTCGGTTGTTGTAGTTATGGGTGTATATGACTAATATGAATATATCTGTCAGAGAGCTCGAAGCTATATTTGAAAGCAATGGGCCAATAGCTGCATCGAATGTGCTAGAAAATACATCATGCATCATATGTATATTTCCTTCCTCTCACGTGGAAGTGTGGAGTCCACCTCCATATGAGAGGAATGAAACATACATTCGATGCATGGTATACCACCTCCAAATGTGCACTTGTTAATACATTTCAGACATCAGAAACAAAATAAAAATAATTTGCGATGGAAGAAGGCCTTTAGTGGTAGATTGAATTTGTACTCTCAAACTTGCCAAATGGTAACTAGTAACTTTTCACCTGTTCATCAACAAAAAAAAAAAAAAAAAAAAAGAGAGTAACTATTCACCTTTCTTTATATATATATATATAGTACGCCAATGCTAACCAATTCCTTGATTTATGTTAAAAGTAATTAAAAAAAGGCTAACAATAATTCATTTTATAAAAATTCATGTGCATTTGTTTTTTCTAAAAAGAGAAAAAAATATATGGATAATTGTCTCATATTACTTAATTAAGTATGTTATATGTAGTATATTTGTTAGTTTGGTCCTACTATTTTTTACAAGTTACCATAATTTTCAAGTGAAATTTGTGGTGTCTTTGTGTTAAAACTTATTTCATCTCCCCGGTACATTTTGTGTGTGCAAGTGCGCAAGTGTTTGTTTCCCAAAAGAAATAAAGAAAGAAAAGTGATGACTGATGCAACGGAAATTGAGAAGTTTCAATAAAGAGAGAGAATTGAGCAGAGACAAGAAAGGGAATTGTCAAGCTGCTAAATTAGAATGACAAACACTAATTCTTATTAATGACAAAAACTGATTTGCCTAGGTATAGATATAGTTATACATTAAAGAGTTGGTAAAGATAACTTTATGCTTTCTACCGTTTCAGTAAAAAAAAAATAAAATAAAATAACTTTATGCTGACATCATCGTAAATAACAGTTTCTTTAAATTTTGTTAGCACATACAAAAATTCAAATCACAAGTTATGTTGTGGGGTTTGCAACTTTAGGCACAAATGAAATTATGAAGGCAGGGGCATCGTGATTTACCTAATGCCATGGCTGCTGGAAATGCATTGGTGGACTACATGTAAGCCCTAATCTTAATTCTGAGGACAAAGACAAGAAAAGAAGATGAAAGTTGGTGGGGGCAATGGCAAGTCCAATGCCAAGGGAGTGTCTAAAAGGTGATAAGTTGAATGCCATTAGTGTTGATGAGAACTTGGATTATGAAACTCCTAGTTGTGTGAATTTACAATAGTTGATGTTGAATGCAATTTGTGCTGAAACATCCAATGGCTTTACATTTCGGTTTTGATTAATGCAAATGCTACTTAGGCCACGCTAAATATGGGTACCACTGAGGGCGTAGATTAGTGGTAGGAAACTCTTGTAACTTATCATAACTATGAGTCCGGAAATTGTGGATTTGAGTTGTGGTAAGTCCTAGTATTGTTCAGGCAGTGCCACACCATACAAGATTAGAGTTTAGGTGTTGGGGGGGGGGGGGGGGGGGTTGGGGACAATGACCATATGCATGAATTGAGTACTTTTTTTTTTTTAATTTTAAAAGTTATGGATTGAAACCGATTACAACTTCTTTCCAGAACAAATTATTAATAAAATTGGATTGAAACCAATTTTGTTGTTACCTTTTGTTTAATAAGAAATGGTTGCTTATCAATAATTTTCCTTTTAAAAATGGTTGTTCCATATGCAAAAATAACTCAAGGTGAACCATATCCACACCACTCTAAACATAACCCTACTTTGAAGATATTGAATGACGATTTATGACCCACAAAATCCCTTTAGATGCTACCAAACTGAGTAAGAAGGAAATTATTTATTTACAATAGGTGTCTAAGAAATGCATTTGGTTATGAACAAGCAAATGCATCTTAAGGTCATTTTACATCAAAGAGGGAAATATAGCTCTTAGTCCATGTTGAAACGTAGTGTTACTAAAATTGTTTAGAGCCTTGTAACTTTATTGTTGGTACTTCATGGTGTTTTCAGAGTTTAAATCTCTACTTCTATTTTTTATTTTTTATTTTTTAATTTGATCGGGGACTACCTTGGTAATATAATGTTCTTGGCTAGTCAAAAAAGGGATAATGATAAATAAAATAAAATTAAAAAAAAATAAAGCAGAAATTTAAACTTTGGTACATTGATGACAAAAGATGCATGGTTCATATGCCTAAACTTGGCTCTACCAAGTGGCCTACAGAACGGTG
Source organism: Notholithocarpus densiflorus (assembly GCA_030021035.2). Lineage (NCBI taxonomy): Eukaryota > Viridiplantae > Streptophyta > Magnoliopsida > Fagales > Fagaceae > Notholithocarpus > Notholithocarpus densiflorus. The sequence continues at coordinate 9,420,517 of JARYZH020000007.1, forward strand.
TGGTGTGGGTACCAAACCATACCTCAACTAATTGATGACATAAAGACTACTTTTATTAAACGTGGCTTTTCCGATTGCATCTGCTCCACTAAAAGATATGCATTCAGAGTAAAAATGAAATGAAAGTAAGAAAAATAAAAGGACTCCTAGGATATTAGTTAGTGGGTATAGTTCAAAGGTGTTCTGAGAGCATTTGTTATTGGAAAATTGTAAGAAAGTTTTAATACAATTTTTATGAGAAATATAAAAAGTTGTAAAATAAGTAAATTATTATTTTTTCCATAAAAATTTTCTGAAAATATTTCTTAAACCAATGCATTTATCCATTAACTTTTTCTCCTAGTTAAAACAAAAGGAATGTCTTACTCAAAAAAAATTGAACAAGTTTTCAACATTTTTCTTAATAGAAAAATTGAATGATTTAGCCTTTTCTTTTTCCTTTAAGGGGAAAAAAGTGTTGATGCTTGTGAGGTTTAAAAGTTGGCACAAATTGTTAGAATACATAACCAACTGAATATCCTAAACTAGCGTGTGTGTGTATATATAATTTCTAAATCCAAATCACACAGACACATATACATATGTATATACTTACTTACTTAATACATGTCTTTTTATTATTTATAATATATATATTTTTTGTATATAACAAAATTCATAAACTCAATTTTACATAATTCAAAACAAATATTTTCTTTCACTACACATGTTTAATCATCCTTTAAATTATATTAATCATAATTATATATCTTTAAACATTTTAAATCAATATTTTTTAAATAATTATATATTACATATTGGAGTATGGAAATAGTTTAGAAAACTCATGTATATAAATCAATTAAATATAGATGAAGTAAATAATAAATAATAAATAAGAGAAATATAATAAATATCACTTTAAATGTTTGAACATATACTATTTACATAAGAGAAATATAATAGTGACAAAACTCAATGAAAAACTTTTCTTTTATTTATGGGACAAAGTAGAACATGTTCCAAATTAATTCTTAACCTTAAAAATTATAACATTTTTTCTTCTAATGAATATATAAATATATATATATATATATATATCCATGCATTCCAATATCCCTAACTTTTCTAAATGCAAAATGGAATGTGTTTGAAGTTTTAAAATTTAAAACGTTTTTAGTAAGAAGATTTACTTACATTTTTTGGAAAAAAATGTTTTAAATACTCCTAAAATTAATGAGTTATATACAAAAAAAAAAGGAAAAAATTTAAAAGAAAAATAAATGAGACCATAAATTTTTAAATGAGTTTTTGTATTTCTTTTATATATATATATATATATATATATATAAACTTAATAAAGTCAAGAGTTTTTTTTATTTTTTATTAAAGGATCATTAGTAAAATTTACACATAATTTATAATTTTTATTAAAATTATAAGGGAAAATTACACTTTTCATCCTAAACTATACCCCTTTTACACTTAGTTCCTAAATTATGAGAATGCACATTTTATGCCACGTAAACTATACTATTTTATATCTACCCTCTAAACTATGAGAATGTACATTTTACTTCCTTAAACTACACATCTTTTACACTTATCCTATAAACTATGAGAATTCACATTTAATTTCCTAAATTATTATCTATTGGATGAGATGCAAAGTGTTACATGGTAGTAGTTTAAGGGGGGAAGTGTCAACTTTCATAGTTTAGGGAGTAAGTACAGAAAGGTATGGATTAGAAGGATAAAATGTAATTTTTCCAATTTAAAAAACAACCATACTCCACCTAGCGCTGCCACACCACCACCACCACCACCACCACACGCGGCGGCGGTCGGGTATGTGCAATAAAATGTCGATTTATGGAGATTGATAGGGTGCTACTCTGTCATCAATTGTCCTATTGGTACTTTTATACGTCAATCAATCAAAAGCTTAGAACTGATGTTCTTTTTGATGTTTCAAGTTTCAACAGCTAAACAATCGCAAAGATATTCATGTTGGGCATTATTGGCAATGATCATTGGCGAAGTGGGCTCTTTACACTCCAAAAAACTAAAGCAATGGATGGGGATGATCCACATTGAAGTAACTTTATGCAGGAACTGTCCGGCAGGAAAAATTAAAAATAAATCACTTTGCAGCACCTAGATTATGACATCTCAGACTGTGTGGCTTTTTTTGTTTTTTTTGTTTTGTTTTTGTTGATAAAAGACATCTTGGCTGGGTGGTGCTCATAGCACAAGTTCTAGATAAACCATTTGCCTTAAATTTTCAATTCCAAATGATTTTCTTTTCAATGTCCCATCTTGGAGAATGAAATATCTTTGAGCATCTGGTTTTCAAAATGAAACGAGTGAATGTGATATGTTTTGTTTTGTTCCTTTTTTTTTTTTTTTCAATTAAACAAAACCATCAAAAAGAAAAAAAAAAGTTGTAATTTTTCTTTTAATCAGTGAAAACAATTTTTTAATCCTATTTCAGAATATAAAACTAAACATAATTTCAATAATATACCTTCTTTTTTTTTTTTTTTTTTTTTTTTGAATTCATGCCTCCAATTTGAGCATGTTTGCAGCCTCAGTTTCCTGTTGCATGCATGGTCGTGCTGATTAATAAACATAAATTGTAAAACAATTGCTGGAGTCTTTTTATTGTTAGAACATGTATGTTTTTCCTTTTAGCAATAATTTAACGTAATTAGTAAATGAAATGAGATAATAAAAGACGATATAGAAAAGGAATTTGGCAATATATACAAAGAGAATCAAAATAGCTTTTCTTTTAGGGAAGTAGTTAGATCATTGAACATCCAGCAATATTAGTAATGCTAGAATTTTTCATACAGCACTCAACATGTGTGAGGATTGTTTGGTGGCATCAAAAGGTATTCTCTAATGACACATGATGTTAAGTGCAGCGAAAAAAAGAACAGAAAAAAAAAAATTGCTTGTTTGTATAGTGTAAGGAATATCTAGCTAGTAATAACACAGCAAGCTAGACACCTAGTAGGCTAGTACTGATGTTAATTCTGAGATGCTACATTGACATCTAGATAAGCCATACGGCTTCTGGTGGCAGCAATGCAATTACAAACGTGAGATATCCAATGATAATGAAAAACATATAGCCGTAATGTTATTATTATGAGGTGGTCAAGTCACCACCTCCTCTTACTTGAGGATGTGCAGATGCATGAATGAAGTGGTTGCTAGCTGAAATGATCAAACTATGTAAGAGTGACCCAATATCGAATCATAATTTTACAGTTTATAGCAGGGATACAATTCATGCTACAATGGTCAAATATTCGAGATGTCAAGAATAAGTTTGAAGGTTGAGTCTTTAGAAATTAGAGTAGCTATTTTTATGCAAAATGATGAATTTTAAGGCCGATCCAAGTCACCCTCTAGTGTTTGATATGATTTACTTTTATTTTCAAGTAAAAATATACAAATTTCTATGTTTCTATTTAAGAGTACATTTACAATATATTTTCATCAATGAGGAACAGCAGCCAACTTTCTTTGATTTGCCAAATTTAGTTCCAAAAGTTCCACGACAAATGCAAATTTTGGTCAGTTAAACAGTATATTATTTTATCAATAAGTTGTTAAATGGTAACAATGAGGCAAAATAATATTAGAATTTGCGACAGCCTTATAACATAGCTGTGCCTCGGTTCTTATTGTTCTGCTAAACAAAACAATATAAGAATCTAAACATTTTATAGAATTTCACCCCATAATAAATCCCTAATTTTTATGTGGGATCAATACTGAATAATTTTATGGGTAAAGTCCCAAAAAAAAAAAAAACCCTAAATTTATATCGGGGTGACAAATTTAATGCTGACTTTTTATTTTTGTCATGTTAAACCCTAAATTTTATAAATTATGACAATTTAAATACCTTGTCCATATTTGTTAAAAATCACAAACGAAAGTCCCTATTTAGTGGAACGAAAATTCTTATTAGCAGTTATCACATCCAAAAAGGTCATGTCCTGCTGTTGGTGATTGTCTTCTTTTCCAAATTAGAGAGACTGGACATCAAAACAGTGTTGTTTTATTTTGAGAGAGAGAGAGACTTTTAAACACATGTAAGAAAGAGTAACAACGTCTTATCAATAAAAAGAAGAAAGAAAGAAAGAGTGACAATTATATTTAATGAATTTTAATTAGTAGATATAACGGATAAAGTGTTTAGATTGTCACATGAATTATAAAGTTTGGTGGTGTTGATTCTAAAAAAACAAGTTTGGCGTTTAAAATGACAAACTTAAAAGTTTAAGGTTTAATTTGTCATTAAGGATAAGTTTTGGGGTTATTTTAGGAAGTCCACCTAATCTTTAATATATGTGTTTAGATCATGTACTTAAGGCTTATGTTGGTGTGTGTGTTTGTGTTTGTTTCTTAAAAGACCCAATTTTTTTTTTTTTTTTTTTTTTTTTTATAAACTTATATATTTTTCCTTTTAAACAACACTACATTTGAGCACCAACTATAGCTCCCAACGTATAAAGAAAGATACAAGCTTCAATCATTGGTCTAGTTAAAAGCTCTAACATTCACTACAAAAAACTGGACCTATAGTGGCGTTTGTGAAACGCCACTATAGGTACTAAAAACGCCACTATAGGCCCATTTGGGCTATAGCAGCGTTTGCTATAGTGGCGTTTGCAACTATTGTACCGCCACTATAGGTCTATCCTATAGTGGCGTTTATAAACGCCACTATAGACCTTTTTTTTATTTTTTTTAAAAGGCTATAGTGGCATTTAACAAACGCCACTATAGCCTTTTTCAAAAATAAAAAAAAAGGGTCTATAGTGGCGTTTCTAAACGCCACTATTGGTCTATAGTGACGGTACAATAGTGGCGTTTGTCAAACGCCACTATAGCCAAAAAACTACCAAAAATTAATTTGATTACCAAAAATTAATTTCTGGTAATCAAAAAAAATTTTTTTTTTTTTTGACGTGGAAAAGTTTTTTTTAATTGAATTAAAATTGTAATTAAATTAAAATTACAATTTTAATTAAATTAAAAGATACAAAACAAAACAAAAAACATAAATAAAGCAAAATACAAACACTATAGCTAACCCAGCAAATTCAAAATGAAACACAAACCCGCCACCTAAAAAATTTCAAAATCAAACATAACATGCTCACATCCAAAAATTATTAAAAAAAAAAAAAAAATAGCAACTCCACCCCAACACATTCAGCTGCCATAGACGAACCTGCAAAAAAAAATCATCAAATTGATTTTGAATTTTTCACTACTTTCTTGGTTCTATTAACAAAGATATTATCACACTTGAGATAGATCTATCAATAATAAAAAATAAATAAAAAATAAAAAAAGCCAAAGAATTCACAAAAATTAATCAGAAATCTCAAAGACCCACGAAGCAAAGTTGACAGCAAACAAGGAATAGACCAAAACTATTATCAAAAAATAAATAGACCAAAACAATCATAATTTAAAAAAAAAAAAAAAATTGCTTACCTGCAACTATACAACCAATGGCATCAAACACCATCTACAAATTTGAACAAAATCAGTAAACTGCAACACCATCTGCAAATCCAAAACCCACAAACATTAACACCACCACAAATAAAACAGAAGAAATAAAATCAAAATGGAGAGGAAGAGAAAAGAATCAATCCAGGTCTGAAGTGAAAGAAGAGTGAAAGAAAAAGAAAAGAAGAAAGATGGAGGAGTGGAGATAAGTGAGAAAAAGAAAGAAAGAAAAAAAAAAAAACAAAAACAAAAGAGAAAGGAAGTCTGAGACTTGGCGTGGAGAGAAAAGGGAGAAAAAGAAAAAAACAAAAAAAAAAAAAAAAACAAAAGAGAGGATGTCTGAGGCTTGGTGTGGAGATAAGGAAGAGATATGGGAGAGTGGGGGTAGGTGGGGGTAGGTGGGAGTTTTAATGTTTTTTTAAATATATATATATATATATAAATATAGAAAAATGATATGTCCACAATATTTTCACAATATTTTTACAACAAATTTTAAGTAGTAGGTTGTTACTAGTTGTTATTATCAGGACAAAAAAGTAATCTTAGTGTTATGTTCAAATTTGAACTAATAACAACTAACCACCTATGATTTGTTATGAAAATGTTATAAAAATGTTGTGGACGTAGCATCTCTCATATATATAAAATATATATATATATTTATATAAAAAGAGAAAGATATGTCATCAATATTTTTACAACAAATTTTAAGTGGCAGATCGTTACCAGTTGTTATTGTTGGGGCAAAAAAGTAATCTTAGTGTTAAATTCAAATTTGAACTAATAACAACTAACCATTTATGATTTTTTATGAAAATATTGTAAAAATATTGTGGAAGTAGTATCTCTCATTTAAATATAAATATATAATAATATATATATATTCAAATATTCTGGAATATGCCATAGAATATTCTTGGCATATTCCATAAATTTGTGTACGCTGAAACACATTCACATTCATTTTTTTTTTTTTTTTTTTTTGGTGCTGGCCTATAGTGGCGTTTCTAAGGCTATAGTGGCGTTTCGAAAACGCCACTATAGGCCATTGTTAGACCAGGACCTATAGTGGCGTTTGACAAATGCCACTATAGGTCCTACTGTTACAAATGCCTATAGCGGCGTTTGTCAAACGCCACTATAGGTCTTTTTTCCTCTAATTCTTATTAAAAAACACAATAGGAAAAAAAAAATGTCTATAGTGGCGTTTGACAAACGCCACTATAGGTTCTACTTTTACAAGGGCCTATAGTGGCGTTTGTCAAACGCCACTATAGGTCTTTTTCTCCTCTAACTCTTATTAAAAAAACTCAATCGGAAAAAAAAAATAAAAAATGCCTATAGTGGCGTTTGTCAAACGCCACTATAGGCCCTTGTAAGACCAGGACTTATAGTGGCGTTTTAAAAACGCCACTATAGGCCGTTGGAAACGCTGCTATAAACCCATTTTTGAAAACGCCACTATAGGACTCTCCAAACGCCACTATAGATATGCCTATAGTAGCGTTTGTAAAAAACGCCACTATAGGTATCCTATAGCGGCGCTGTTTACAAACGCCACTAAAAAAAACGCCACTATAGTACCAGTTTTTTGTAGTGATTTGATCTATAGGTTGTTGAATAGTAAAACTAAAAATTGTGGCAAAGATCCCAAATTTCCATCCTCATATTTCTGCCAAATGATATAAGAACCAACTTCCAATCTCATCTCATAAGTGGACTAGCCCAAAAATCTTTGAACTTGCAAATTGAAGACATATTATAAAATTACTAATTTATGTACGCTTCAATCCTTATTTTGATTACGACAAGGACAAAGTTTAGTTACAAAATTGGTTGTACCCTTAAGATACAATATTACTCAATATCTTTTTTATTTGAAGTGAAAATTGACAAATCCACTATTAGATTACATTTTCTTTTTATATCCTCCATACTTGCACAATTTTTCAAAAATTAAAGATCAATAGCTATGTCATCAACAAATTGTTTAAATTGCAAATTTTTGTAGTTTAAAATTATACATAAAATATAAGCTTATAGATCATATTGTATTTGATTAACACAAAATTTGATATATGTAATAAAAGCATAAAGAACATACAATTCAACAGTTACATTTTCAAAATATGTAGTAATGTTTATTTTATTGAGTAAAGTTGTAATCTTAAGTTACAACAAATTTTGTAACTAACTTTATCCTTAGAAGTAATTAATGTAAAATTTAATTGATAGAATCTTTTCTTCTATTGGGTTCAAAAGAAAATTATTTCAATTCACCATATAACAAAGCAAATGATCATTATATCTATGCAAGTATATTTTTAATTGCATTATATATTTAAGACTTGAGTAACTTGCAATTCAACAGTTACATTTTCAAAATATGTAGTAATGTTTATTTTATTGAGTAAGGTTGTAATCTTATGTTACAACAAATTTTGTAACTAAATTTTGTCCTTAGAAATAATTAATGTAAAATTTAATTGATAGAATATTTTCTTCTATTGGGTTCAAAAGAAAATTATTTCAATTCACCGTATAACAAAGCAAATGATCATTATATCCATACAAGTATATTTTTAATTGCATTATATATTTAAGATTTGAGTAACTTATTTATCATTTAATGAATCCATATTATCAAAATAAAAGTAAATGTAAATGATGATGTGATAATTATGTAAATAAATAAAGAAGACGAAAAGAAAAGTCCCCATCACATACATGATACATGTAGGGGTTTCAAGTATAAGAAGACAAGAAGAGAGGTCAATTTTTGAGTTGCTATTGATTTGATGTATAATGCGTCCTTTGCTTCTACGTGGTGCGTTTATTTTGGTTGGGAGGTTGGGGATTTTACCTTTGAGAGGAGATCTTAGGTCACGTGGGTTCGGCCTATAAAAGGCCCAACATAAAGGCAATTTTTGGGATTCTATTTCTATGATTGGCAGATTTGGCTTCAAGGATACCAAAGTTTTATTAACCAATTATACTTTAAAGCTACAAATTCCAATAATAAAATTGTGCCCTACTTTATATTTTACCAATGAACCTCAAAGCCTCAACTTCAAGTTGTAACTTTCATGATATATTTTCAAGCTGAAAAAAAAAAAAAAAAAAAAAAAAAAAGTAAAAAAAAAAATTTCACATGTATGTAAATTAAAAGAAAGATCCCATGTTTTCAATTTATTCATATCTTGCAAGTTGTTCGAGTATGGGCTCCGCAGACAGGGATATGGTTCTTTTATGTCCCTATAGGACTATACACTCCTTTTATTCATTTAAAAGTTATGGATTTTCAGAATTTTCTTACATATCCTATCCTATGATTATCTCTTAGGACTGTACCCTAAAGGGGAAGTTTCATTTTGATCCTTTATGCATTCATATTTTTTATTTTCATCCTTGAGTTTTTGGATAATGTTTCACTTCAGTTCTTGTCATTGTCTCTTTAACAAAATTTGATGACGTGGCTAATAGAATATTTATTTGTCACTAAAATATAATTAATTTCTTTTTTTTTTTAAAGAAAGGCCATATCAACATCTTAATGGGAAAAAAATTCACATTAGAAGAAAAAACAAAAAAAAAACAAACAAAAGAACATATTAGATTTTGTAGCTTTGGCATTGAAGAGTATAAAATTAGGGATGACGGATCCATTTTAAACAGACCTGACGGTACTTGATGTGGACGGTTAGTTTCTCTACATGGACAGATCCGAGATACACGGACATGAGGTGGACGGATCTCAAGGCCACGTGGTATCCACATGGCTTAAGTGGCCTTCAAGGAATCCTAAATGGAAACAACTTGCGTCCCACGATTAACCCTAGTCAATAGAGTCCCAATATGAAAAGAATCCCAACATGAGAAGGATCCCGTAATATACGCGTATTTGTGATGATATTTTCCCATAAGCATACACCTTACTACGCAAGAAACGGAGATCGGCTCTACACCACTATAAAAGCCCAAAGCCCTAAGAAAAACAATGTACGCATAATTCATCCCAGTTCTGGCACTCTAGAGTTGTGAAAAGATTTCTAACTTAACTTTCGGAGGGTTTTTGGCCGGTACCACACTGGTACTCTCCCAAGGTTTTCCTGTTTTGTGTTGTGCAGGCGTTGTCTAGAGCACGTGAGAACTGTGTAACTTACTGACGATTTTCGGCATCATTAGTTGGCGCCGTTTATGGGAACAGAGATAAGCCATATTTACCGCTTCCCGGACAAAAAAGTTACATGGTACTTACTCGTTCGATGACAACAACCACTAACAATCAGGGTGACGAACTGCGCACCACTGCCCTAGAGAGACAAATTCAAACCCTCGCGACAGTAGTGGAACGCCTCACCAAGTAGAATCATAACCTAGAGGAACAGCTGCGCTAGAAGAACGCAGCGCTTAACACCCAAGAGGAAGACCAGGAAGGAACCAGCGCTGAAAGAAGGAACCAAGAGGGGCCGCAAGGCAGCAACGCCCCTAGTAGACAAGAACGACAAGATACCAGCCGTCCATCCGGTACAGATATGGCACCCCCTCATATAGTCGTGGAGATGCAGATGATGAAGGAACGGATAGACTTCATGATGAACGCTCTCAGAGGACGGGTGTCTAGTGACCTTGACGACTTGGTCCATCGAACTGATTCACCATTCACCTCATCCGTCTCATCATTCCCCCTACCACCAAAATTTCGAATGCCTCAGGTGGAAAGCTACGACGGATCTAAGGACTCACTAGATCACCTGGAGTCCTTTAAGACTTTAATGCACCTACAAGGAGTGGCAGACGAGATTATGTGCAAGGCCTTCCCCACTACGCTGAAGGGCCCTACAAGGATTTAGTTCAACAGGTTGACGCCTAATTCCATTGGTACCTTTAAGAAGTTGAGCGCCCAGTTTGCCTCACACTTTATCGAGGGGCACAGGTATAAGAAATCCACTGCGTGCCTAATGAGCATCAAGCAATGGGAGGATGAGACGCTGAGGTCTTACATAGCCCGTTTTAACAAGGAGGCGCTCTCAATCGATGAAGCTGACAACAAGATACTCGTTGCCGCGTTCACGAACGGGCTATGAAAGGGTAAGTTTCTATTTTCCTTGTATAAGAATGACCTGAAAACCATGTCGGATGTGTTCTACAGGGCTACTAAATACATGAACGCGAAAGACGCGCTACTGGCTCGCGAAGAAAAGCCCAAAAAGAAAGAAAGGCAGGAGGAATCACGGCAGGACAGGGGGCGAAAGGTGGCCAGGACGGGAGATAGAAGGGAAGATAGACGCTCCAAGCCTCCAACCGAAAGATTCACAAGCTTCACCCCTCTGTACACCCCGGTTGATCAAGTCCTGATGCAAATCAAGGACGAAGGGGCATTGACATTCCCTGGCAAGTTGAAGGGAGACCCCAGCAAGAAGTCTAGAGACAAGTACTGCCGTTTCCACCGCTATCACGGCCACTACACGTCCGAATGCTATGACTTGAAGCAGCAAATAGAAGCTCTCATCAGGCAAGGGAAGTTGCAAAAGTTCATCGGTAAGGAATGGCCGGACCAGCCTCGCGAACCACCTGCTAAAAGGGAAAATGAAAATCCTAGACCCCCGCTAGAAGACATAAGGATGATAGTAGGAGGAACCACGGCATCTAGCTCGTCCAAGAAGGCACACAAAACCTACCTTCAGATGGTTCAGAACGTCCAGTTGACAGGATTCGTCCCGAAGATGGCATGAATAGACAACCCTGTCATTGGCTTTACAGAGGAAAATGCCAGGCGTCTCCACCACCCTCACGATGATGCACTAGTGGTTAGTGTTCGGGTGGGTGACTTCAATACCCACCGAGTCCTTATGGATAACGAGAGCTCTGCCGATATCCTCTACTACCCGGTGTTCCAGCATATAAGGATTGATAGGGAATAGTTGGTTCCAGTTAACGCACCACTAGTTGGATTCGGAGGAACAAGGGTACACCCCCTAGGAGTAGTCACTTTGCCCGTAACAATAGGAGATTACCCACAGCAGATTACCAGGGATGTCACGTTCCTGGTTGTTGACTGTTCATCTGCTTACAATACTATCTTGGGTCGACCTACTTTGAATTCATGGAAGGCTGTGACTTCAACCTACCATTTGATGATCAAGTTCCCCACGAAGTACGGAGTAGAAGAAGCACGGGGAGATCAAGTAGCGGCGCGTGAATGCTACATTACCATGTTGGAGATGAACGATCATTTGCAGACCATGTGCATAGAAGAATAGCAGATGGTGGCAGAACCAGTGGAAGGATTGGAAGAAGTGCTTCTTGACTACTCCAGGCCTGAACGAACAACCAAGATCGGCACTCTGGCTAGCCCACCTGTCCAACAAGCATTAATAGCATTTCTAAAGGAAAACCAGGACGTATTCGCCTGGAGTCATGAGGACATGCCCAGAATAGATCCATCCATCATAGTCCACATGTTAAATGTGTCGCCCTCCTTCTCCCCCATCCGTCAGAAAAAGCTAGTGTTCGCACAGGAGCGCGACAAGGCCATAGCAAATGAGGTTCACAAATTACATGAAGCAGACTTTATCCGAGAAGTGTACTACCCCGATTGGCTAGTGAACATGGTGATGGTCAAGAAGGCCAACGGAAAGTGGAGGATGTGCGTAGATTTCACGAACCTAAACAGGGCCTGCCCCAAGGATAGCTATCATTTTCCGCGGATTGACACCTTGGTAGACTCAACCGCAAGACACCAGCTACTGAGTTTCATGGACGCATTCTCTGGTTACAACCAGATCAAACTGAATGAGGCGGATTAGGAGAAAACTTCATTCGTAACCAAGCAGGGTCTTTTTTTCTACAAAGTGATGCCATTCGGACTTAAGAACACAGGCGCTATGTACCAAAGACTGATGAATAGAATGTTCGCGCATCAGATTGGAAGAAATGTGCAAGTTTATGTGGACGACATGTTGGTAAAAAGCATACGGGAGGACGACCACTTAAGCGACCTCCAAGAGACCTTCGACACCCTTCAGTCATACAACATGAAACTGAATCCAAACAAATGTGTGTTCGGGGTAACAGCAGGAAAGTTCCTGGGATTCATGGTATCCCAAAGGGGTATTGAGGTCAACACAGAAAAGATACAGGCCATAATGGAGTTAGCTCCACCAAAGACGGTCAAGGAGGTACAGAGCCTGAACGACAAAATAGTTGCATTAAACAAGTTTGTCTCAAGAGGAATGGATAAGTGCCTACCTTTCTTCTGCACTTTGAAGAAGTCATTTGAGTGGACGACCGAGTGCCAACAAGCATTTGAAGATCTGAAGGCATATCTTTCTTCTCCACCCTTATTAAGCTCGTTTATGCCAGGAGAAGCACTGTTCCTATACCTAGCCGTCTCCCTGGCTGCTGTCAGTGCGGCTTTGGCTAGAGAAGAAGATGGGGTGCAGAAGCCCGTATACTTCACAAGTCGAGCACTCCGAGGAGCGGAAGAGAAGTACCCCTTGATGGAAAAGCTCACTTTCGCTTTAGTAACTGCAACGCGAAAGCTCAAGCCGTATTTCCAAGCACACACTATGGTCGTCCTGACGAACAAGCCCCTACGTAGAGCAATGAGCAGCCCTGAAGCTGTGGGACAGATGGCATTATGGGCAGTCGAGTTGAGCGAATTCGACATACAGTATCGACCGCGCACGACTATAAAGGGGCAAGTAATCGCTGACTTCATCGCAGAATTCATTCTCGTGAAAGGCCAGGGGGCAAAAGAGAGCCCATAGTGGAGCATCCACACAGACGGATCCTTCAATAAGCAAGTAGGTGGAGCTGGTGTGGTACTCCATAGCCCAGAAGGAGATAAGATCGAATGCATGGTCCGTCTTGACTTCCCTATGACCAATAACGAAGCAGAATACGAAGCCTTGATAGCAGGGCTGGACCTTACCAAGGTAGCAGGAGCTGAAAACTTGGTCGTATACTGCGATTCCCAAGTAGTAACCAATCAGGTTAATGGCGACTATGAATGCAAGAATGAACGGATGAAGAAGTATCTTGAGCAGGTGAAGAGTCGAGTTAGCAACCTCAAAGTAAAGTTTGTTCAAATCCCAAGGGAGGAGAACGAGCACGCCAACCGACTTGCTAAAGCTGCTTCAGCAGAGCATATGCTCATCCCCGGTCAGGTATTATCCTTCATTCAAATCTCATCATTAATAGAAAATGTCAGTGTACAGGAGATAGGTTCCGAGAACTATTGAATGACACTGATAGCCTCTTACCTGAAGGACGGTGTGCTACCAGACGACAAGGAAGCTGCAAGGAAGTTGAAGGTTCAAACGGCTCGTTTCACTTTGATTAAAGACGTTCTATATAAGAGAGGCTTCTCTCGACCGTACCTGAGGTGCCTTGTTCCTGAGGAGGCAAACTATGTCATGCGAGAAGTCCACGAAGGAGTTTGCGGGAACCATTCCGGCCCACGATCGTTAGTGCACAAACTCATCCAAGCGGTATACTATTGGCCCACCATGCAGAAGGATGCCACTGCTTATGTTAAAGTGTGTGACAGGTGCCAAAGGTTTGCCAACCTCATCTGACAGCCGACAGAAGAACTCACTCCGATGACGGCCCCATGGCCTTTCGCGCAATGGGGGTTGGACATCATGGGTCCATTCCCAATCGTAATTCGACAGCTAAAGTTCCTGATGGTCGGAATAGATTACTTCACCAAGTGGGTGGAAGCAGAAGCACTGGCCACAATCACGGAGAAAAACGTGTGAAGTTTCATATGGAGGAACATCGTCTGCAAGTACGGTATACCCAGAGTGCTGGTCTCAGACAACGGGAAGCAATTCGACAACGACGCATTCAGAGACTTCTGCTCACAACTGGGAATCAAGAATCACTACTCATCTCCTGCTCATCCTCAGGCCAATAGACAAGTTGAGGTCACAAACCAGTCCTTACTCAAGATCATCAAGACCCGACTCGAGGGGGTAAAGGGTATATGACCGGAGGAACTGCCAAGCGTCTTATGGGCGTACAGGACGATGATGAAGATGCCTATAGGAGAAACATCGTTTCGACTAGCGTATGGGAGCGATGCGGTCATCCCAGCTGAAGTAGGGCTCACAAGCTACTGAGTAGGAAACCATGACGAGGCAAGAAACGACGGAGCACTATGCCTGCAGCTTGATTTGGTGGACGAGGTCAGAGCAACCGCTGAGCAAAGGTTAGCACAATACCAAGACCTCATGGCCAAGCACTACAACTCCAGGGTCAAACATAGGGACTTTCAAGTTGGAGATCTTGTCTTGAGAAAGGTGATGGGTGCCACAAAAGACACCTCCCAAGGGAAGCTAGGACCTAACTGGGAAGGACCATACAGAGTTGCATCATAGCATAGGAAGGGAACATACCACCTGGAGACACTGGACGGGCAAAAGTTGCGTCACCCATGGAACACAAAGCACCTAAAAAAGTACTACCAGTAGACAAGCGACGACATTCCTCATTTCCAGTTTTTTTTTTTTTCCTTTTAGTTTAATTTTTATTATCTACAGTTTCTTATAGGCCCAAGGGCAGGTTTTTTATCTTTTAAGAAAAAATTTTACGCATGAATTACCATAATAATAAAAGGAGTTATTCAGAAATGCCATATGTTTATATCTACATTTCTACAAATATCCAAGTAGACGGATTTCATCCTCAACGGATGACTAGTGATAAGTCCATCAAGTGGACGGATGCAAGTCCACAAAGTGGACGGATTTCATCCTCAACGGATGACTAATGATAAGTCCATCAAGTGGACAGATGCAAGTCCACAAAGTGGACGGGTTTCATCCTCAAAGGATGACTAATGATAAGTCTATAAAGTGGACGGATTTCATCCTTAACCAATGACTAATGATAAGTCCATAAAATGGACGGATGCAAGTCCACAAAGTGTATGAGTTTCATCCTCAAAGGATGACTAATGATAAGTCCATAAAGTGGACGGGTTCAAGTTATCAAGCCCATAAAGTGGATGGGTTTCATCCTCAAAGGATGACTAATGACAAGCCCGTCAAGTGGGCGGATTCAAGTTATCAAGTCCACGAAGTAAACGGGTCTCATCCCTAAAGGATGACTAATGGCAAGTCCATAAAGCGGACAGGTTCAACCACACGAGTTAAAATCAAAAGTCCATAAGAGGATGGGTTCATCCAAGAGGATGATTAGTCCATTAAAGTAGACGGGTTCAACCTCAAGTCCATAAAGTGGACGGACTTATCTTGAAAGAACTTATACTTAACAGGTCCATAAATTGGATAATAGCTCAAATTTACCAAGACCATATAGCGGATGGATTATCCCAAAGGGATGACTTAAGCCCATTAGGCTCAAAAACTTTTGTTTAACCCTACAAGGTAGACGGATTCATCTACAGGAATAAAAGTAGACGGATAATTTAAAGTAAGTAATCAATATATTACGAAAGCCCAAAAAGGGAGAAGTCTAGATACAAAAAGCAACGGTTAAATTAAACATAAACTGTTCTTCAAAATCTTTACATTTTAGCCAAAAAAAAAAAAAAAAAAGCTAAACTACTACTGGACGGGAGTATCCTCAACTCTCTCTTCTACAACTTGAACTTCATCAAGTTCATGGGCGCTGTCCTCGACAGGTTTGATTTGGCTTTCGATGGGTTTGATTTGGCTTTCCGTCACCACGAGGGTCGTCAACGAGCGCATCGTCAGCGAATAATTCATCCGTGCTCTCGAAGTAATTGGGCTGAATTGAGGTCTGGGCCAGAGCGTCAATAGAAACCTATGACAGGTCTAGGTCTGGAAAAGAAACTTTGAATTGACGGAAGCAGCCATCAAAGACATCAGCGTAAGTGCCTCCAAGCTCTGTCAGGTAGGCATCGGAGTCACGGTACTCCCGTATCGCGTCTTCCTTCACTTGACGGAGCCGATCCTTGGCATCACTGATCTCTTTTTCTTTATCCTCAAGGATCTGCCTCAGCATCTCCGTTTGCTTCTCCAGCTCACCTCTAACTTGCTCAGACAAGGCAAGTTTCTTCTCCTGAACCGTCTTCCAGGCCTTTAACTCAACCAGCTCGTCCTCCTTCGACCTCGCCTTCGCCCTAATACGGTCCAGCATCGTCTCGTGGTTTAGGCAACGACCCATCAACCCCTTCATCATTAGCATTGCCTGGAAGCAAAAGAAGGGTTAGTAAGCAGAAAGGTTGAAGGGAAGAAAAAGAGAAAGGCGACGGACACAATTACCTGCGCAATGCTAAAGAGACCCGTCTCCCCTATGGCTTCAGTTGTGTGGTTGCTCAAGTCCCCATAGTCGTCAGCTGTGAGGATGAACAAGAGCTGCTTCAGCGCATACTTAGAATCTTCGCAGAGGAGGACAGGTGGTTTTTCAGTGATGGGGACAGGACCCGTCATAAGTCCCTTGCCCCTTCCTTGACCAAGTGGAGTGACCGTCTTTTTAGTTCAGCCTTTAAGCCCATGATGGACTCGGGGGCAACTTTGGGCTTTTTTGGAAGATGGTCAGTCTTCTCTGGCGGTTTCCTTTTGGTAGACGGATTAGCCAGACCCGTCCCCTTAAGGGGTTGACTCCCCTCTTGTTTTTTCTTCACAGCTTGCTGCTTGATGTAGGCCATTCTCTTGCTGTCTTCCATTTCTACACAAAGGTGGATGGATATCAGGAGTTAGATAATTTTAAAAAAAAGAAACCAAAATATTGGGCGACGGACTTACATTGGCGTACTTGACGGTCGTAACATCGGGTAGCTACTGTGGGCTTTGGTCCGTTACAATACCAGTGGAGAGTATCTAAGTTGACTAACTAAACCCACGTCCTTTCTGACAGCTTGGTTTTGTTAAAAAAAATTTCCAAAAAACTCCACTGCTCAAGTGAGACTTATGGACGGTCTCGGGCTGCAAAAGGAGATGGTTAAAGTGATAAGTAAAACTAACATAATTAAAAACCTAAATATAGACGGATGCATACCCGACGGGGGCATTATACCCCATGTTTTGTCGACGGGCATGAACTCTTGGTCACCAGGGTGAAACATCCACTCGTCACCCTCCATGAAAAAATAGCGACTCTTCCAGTTCTTGTCAGAGTCGGGGGTGTCACACATGAGCCTTAGCAACGGGCTCCTAGGCACAAAACTGTACATGCCCTTGGACTGAACAATCTCAATCGGACAGTAACAGTGAAAAAATTCTTCCACCGTCAACCTACGCGCCGCGTCGAACATGGCCTCATATAAGACCTCCACACCAAGGAAAACCCTCCAGGCGTTTAGGACGATTTGGGTGACGGCCAACCCTAAGTATTGAAGGAGGCGGCGGTGGAGGGAGCTCAGGGGGAATCTAAGCCCTGCTTTTAGCATTTGTTCATAAACTCCGACGCCTTCGAAACCCTCATAATAACACTTCTTTGACTTATAGGGCAGATGGAGAGGTATGTGGTCTGGTATCTGATACTTCTCCCTAAGCGTTTTGAAGTGCGACTCTTTGACTGTCCACAAGGGAAGTATTATAAATTCCCTAAGTCCATCGGGACCTATGACGGATTGGGTTGGGGTTCAGCACCAACTAGGCCATCAGTAGAGCCACCCTCTGACCTATCTGTGTCTAAATCCTCATCCCTTGTGGAAGGTGAGGTGGCCGACGGATTCCTCTCTTCACTTGAGGTGCCAGGGTCGTTTTAACCTGACAGGAACACCTCATCGTTGCCCACCCCCTCGCGGACACACGATTGGTTACTTGACGCACTAGACATCTGTCACCTACACGTGATGGGTAAACCCTAAGACACTGACGGATCTACATAGACGACGGGTGTACAGAAGTCAAAAAATAGCAAGGGAATTCAACAGAAAGGTGAAAAGTACTTACCGGTGGAGGATGAGCAACAGGAGAAGTGTAGATGATAGGCGCACCAAGTGGACGGTATGCTAGTTTATCAAGGGAGACGGTAGCGCTCTGGTCGTGAATTCGCTGAAGAAAGTAAAGAATGAGAAGTGAAGAAGCAGGTTTATATAGAGAGAATGACACGGAAGACGAAGGGACACTTCGTTCCAAGAGATCAACCACTGAAAAAACGACATGTGCCCTTACAACATTAATGACCCTAGGCTAGCCTGTCAATCTGTGCACGCTTCAGGAGACGAATCAAACCGTCACTCCACGGGTCCGTCCAAAGGAGGTGACGGGGGCAACTGAAAAGTAGAAATTTAGGGATGACGGATCCATTTTAAACAGACCTGACGGTACTTGATGTGGACGGTTAGTTTTTCTACATGGACGGATCCGAGATACATGGACATGAGGTGGACGGATCTCAAGGCCACATGGTATCCACATGGCTTAAGTGGCCTCCAAGGAATCCTAAATGGAAACAACTTGCGTCCCACGATTAACCCTAGTCAATAGAGTCCCAATATGAAAGAATCCCAACATGAGAAGGATCCCGTAATATACGCGCATTTGTGATGATCTTTTCCCATAAGGATACACCTTACTACGCAAGAAACAGAGATCGGCTCTACACCACTATAAAAGCCCAAAGCCCTCAGAAAAACAAGGTACGCATAATTCACCCCAACTCTGGCGCTCTAAAGTTGTGAAAAGATTTCTAACTTAACTTTCGGAGGGTTTTTGGCCGATACCACACCGGTACTCTCCCAAGGTCTTCCTGTTTTGTGTTGTGCAGGCGTTGTCTAGAGCACGTAAGGACTATGTAACTTACTGATGATTTTCGGCATCATCAGGCATAAAAGTCCTCTCTCATGGATAGACTTTGGATTAGTTTGTGAGAAGCTGTCTCTTGGTGGTGTTGCAAACTTGCAATTTGTATTCGGTTGGGGAATATGTTATTTGGTGCTACAGTTTGTTATTTGGTTTAGGCGGTAGAATATTGGTTTGTGTGTGATAATGTAGTTTGGTATTTTGTATTTGGCTTTAGTTTATTGGTTTTGGAGAGAAATCTCTTTGATGCTATTGTGCAATGTAGAGAATTTCTCTTTGTTTTGCTCGCTCTGTTTGTTTTGAAGTAAACTGTCTATTTTCTATAAAATATTTTTCCATTTTCAGGTATTTGTTTACATGTAAAATGTGATCAAACTTGTAAAATATTTTTTCGTTGACCGTAAAATCCTTTGTAAAAAGTTATAAAACGTTTTATCTTTAAAAACTTGGTAAAACATTTTACAAAAACACACAGTAGGCCATTGGTCTAGTGCGCTGGGCAATTGATGGCAGCAATCTAGTCATTGAAGCTTCTGCTCCAACAGTAGGTGCCAGCAGTCCGATTGTTGAAGCCATTGGTCTGGCAGTTGGAACAACAATCTGGTCACCGAACCTCTGGCACTGGTAGATCCAGTGATTGAGCCGCTAGTTTTTTTTTGAAAAATTTTACATGTCACACCAAAAACTTGATAATATTTTACTGAAAATGTTTTTCATGTAAAATATTTTATTTTGAAACAAACAAAGCATTAGTTGTAGTCCCTAATCTTTGTATTTGTGAGGGAGTGCCATTTGGGAGTATATGGGCTTTGGGTTATGTGGGATTACCTCTATATCATATTTGTATTCTCCCAATTTGTTAGTGAAATATTCTCTTCATTGTCACTCATAGATGTAGACTATTATTGAATCACATAAATCCTTGGTATTCTCTTTTTTCCTTTATTCCCATTATTTGTTTTGGTGATCTTTCTAAAGTCAATAATAGTTTTCACAATCAATATTATTATATGAACTTCTACTAAACCAGTCTCAAAGCCAAGGTTCACTTGCTAGATGTTTAGATTTGTTCTCTTTGGAGAATTTGCTTATTGATTTGTGGATTTGATTATTGGGGAGAAATATATTAAAGAAAGATTGGGAGAGAATTAATAGACAGACTTTTGGCACCATCTTCCAGTAGATTTGGAGTTTTCTTGAAGTTTAATGCATTTTGTTAGGCTCTAATTTGGATTTGGCTCTATCTTCAAGTGCATTTGGTGTCTATTGGTGCATTTAGAGGTAGTTTGGGGTGATTTGCACTTTGTATTTTTGTTGGGTTCTTATTTAGTTTAAGCACTTGAAACATTTGTAGCTTGAGAGAAGTCTCATCAAGCTGGGGATTTGTATTTGGTGGCTCAATTCATGCCAAGAGAAATTTGACGAACTATGGTGCTCTCTAGTTAAGGTGGAGAATTGTTATAGAGTTTATCTCAATTTATTACTCTTTGTAGAATTTGAGTTAAGGTGGAGATTTGTTAGATATTACCTTAAAGTCCTAATTTGATTTGGTTTGGATTTTCTTGGTGGCAAAGGAAAGTCTATTACTTAAGCTGCGTTTGTTTCGCCTGAAAAGGATTTCAGGAAATTATTTTACACCAGCCTGTGTGTTTGGTACCTACAGAAAATCGGGTCAAACGGAAATTATTTTACCCGTTGACTGTAAAATAAGCCTTCTCACCCGTAAAACCATTTCGGTTTTTATTTTACCTTCAAATGATTTCCAGACTTGAAAAATAGAAGAGAGAGGGAAAGAGCAAGAAGAGAGAGTAGAGCGAGTGAGCTAGAAGCACACACAACCCTAGATCGCACTGGTCTCGTCGCACCCCAACACCGCCGAGATTGCGCCGCCTAAAGCACCACCGAGATCGCACCCCAGCACCGGCGAGATCGCACCCATGACCCACCCATGCCCGATCTCTCTCTTTCTCGATCTACCTCTCCCTTTCCCTTAATTGTCGATCACTCTCTCTTCCTCCCTCTTTCCGTTTGACCGAATTTTTGAGTTTAACGAATGTTTTGTTTTGATTTTTGTTTCTTTTAAGTTTATATATTGAAATTTTCTATTATGAAATTTGTTTGGAAGCTGAGAAAATGGCTGAGAAAATGTGAGAAACTAGTAGAAAAATAACATTTTCAGAATGCAACCAAACACTTGAAAATATTTTCTAAAATAATTTTCATAATGCAGCCAAACATTTGAAAATATTTTCTTTTTCTAAAAATATTTTACACTCGAAAAATATTTTACATTGAAACAAACGCAGCCTTATTCACTAAGAAAAAGTATTCATTGTCAATGACAGGGATAAGTTTTTTGGCTTTTAAGACATGATTTTTAAGATAAGTTTTCAAAAACAATTAGGCAAAGAAGTTTCTTTAGCAGTCCCACTAGATCTATTTATTTTGAAGTGTTGGAAACACATTTTAAAGACTCCTACCATTTCAAAGGTAAACTGCCATCAGTTCATTTGCTAAATGATTGGGCAGAAACATATATCCATATGAACTATTTATAGGTCAGGAACTTACTGGATGCAAGCTAGTTGTTCCAGAGCATCGACCTTCCATTTTTTTTATTATCTGTTTTTGTAATTTCCTTCTTATGAAATAAATGTTTTATTTTTTAACATAAAACCAAAAGAGAAAAACAAAAAAGCTGCACGCATTTTTCGACATATAATTTTATGGAGAAGCATCCCCTATCGCAATTATAATTATATCCTTGCATCCCTCGCCTGGCATAACACAAGCTTTACAAGAACAATTTCTAGAGGGTTTGCGTAAGCATTACTAGAAAAGTACTTTAAAAGTTCTTTAAAGCATAAACTGCCAAGCATTTGGTAATTTCGTCACTTTTTGTGCTGAAAAATACTTTCAGTCTAAAATTGAGATGACTGGCAACCCAAGATCTTTAAAGTTCTTTTTTGATAAGTAATAAAATCTTTATTGATAAGAAAAGTACAATGAGTTTACAATAGTAAACTCACTGCAAAAAAAAAAAAAAAACCGGATACAAACAGATTAATGGGAAAAGTTAACAGAATTAAGAAAATCAAGCAAAGAAGTATAATGCATAAAACCCCAAAAATACGAGATCACTCAAACAAAGTCTTAGTTAGTAAAGACTTCAACAGGTCCACAGTTTATACTTTATAATTCTAAAACTTTAAAGCACTATTCACTATAATTTTCCAAACACTTTAAACATTAAAGAGCTTTTCAATAAGAACTCTATATCCTAAACGCTACTAAACCTCTAGAGTTAAAGCTCTACTTCACGCAACAGTGCCAAACACACTCTAAGGCAAAAGATGAAATTTGGACCTTTTACTATGAAACACTACAAAATCCAAAATTTTAAATCAATATTCACTGCAATTTGTTAAACACTCAAAATGCTAAATAGATTTTTAGTTAAAACTCTATATCGTAAAAGCTCTACTACTAAAGCTCCACATTTAAAAGCTCAACTTCTTACAACAATGACAAACGAACAACAATGTATTGTCTGAAAAACATAAGAAGCTCTAGCTGCCTCATGATGAGCAAGAATCTCAACCATTCTAGGAAAAATTTACAAAATTCATAACTTCTTAAAAAATCCAAAACCTGCAAGATGCCCTCCAAAATTATATTGACTTCCTAGTTGCCATGCTTTTCATCACTAAGATCATGCAAAACAGCCCTACCATCCACCGATACGTATGGAATTTCAGGGAAGTCTTTTCCCAAAAGACGGCTTTTCTGAGATAGCATAATCCTCTGATCTGCTTGC
Source organism: Notholithocarpus densiflorus (assembly GCA_030021035.2). Lineage (NCBI taxonomy): Eukaryota > Viridiplantae > Streptophyta > Magnoliopsida > Fagales > Fagaceae > Notholithocarpus > Notholithocarpus densiflorus. The sequence continues at coordinate 9,443,605 of JARYZH020000007.1, forward strand.
TTCGGTGAAGTCACCAAAATTGAAATTCAAATATGTGAACTGGCTCCCCTTCTTCAAGATAACCATACCAGTAACTGCCTGATCTGACCACCCTCTATTTCAAGCTGCATCATGCATCAGTCCACATTTGCCAAGAAAGCCAACACCCAACAATGACCTGAGTGATCACCACCAACCATAACCTAGAACAAAACAAAAAAATCCATTATGTACAAGTAGTTTAAACTTCTAAATTATTACTTTAACGCTTATTCAAAAGTAAATTAATGTTTAAACCACATTGGTTATAACAAATCGAGTACATACTATAAGATGTCAACATTGGGCAATAACATCACCTACACATGATATGCCAAGGTTTCTTAATAATAATAATAATAAATAAATAAATAAAACCCAAAGTCAATGCTTTTACTCAATTAGACATGTCTATAACTGTTTTATATCAGCACATGTCAATATTGTGACAACAAAAACAATCAATGAATTTCAAAAATACTTTTTAAACCAAATCTTAATAATAAGAAAAGATCAAACCTGCAGATCAGTCAATCCACCAACATAATTTCAACCACACCACAGAATTTACAAGTCTAATGTTCATTTCCAATTAAAAATTGGTCATAGCATGTTCAAGAGTAATCATGAAAATTCAAAGCAAACCACAAAACTTCTGTTTCTTCTCTTCAGTCCTTGAGCCTTAGCTTAAGATATATAGGTATCCTATCACTAAGATATGGACAATTGCCAGTTTCCTAGATGTTTTCCACTAGAAGCTGATCTTTACAATCAGCAAAATTACTAAAAAGCAATACAAAGGAGCACCCAAGACCAGGAGTAGCCGTGTTCCAATTCTTTTAAATGAGTGTGAATAATTTTATATTTTATTGGGTTTCCTTTTGGTATGTGCTGTTATATAGATGTGTATTCCAATTTGAGGGATCAAAATAACATTCCTTCTCCAGATAGAGAAAGGGGTGAACTACAGTGGAACACAAGTGACTACAAAAATTTAGTCCAAAAAATTTGGGACTAATGCTTTGTTGTTGTATACTTCTAGCTTGCAAATTTGCACAGAAAGAGAATTACTTGGCGTCAAGAACATTGAGATGATTTCTATCTTTGGGGGGCAGCCTATGATTAAGTAGTGGTACACAGTTAAAAGCTGTGAATTAACCATATGTTAAGCCAAAAATATAAAAGACCAAAAATGCATATGCATAAACAATCTTGAGGGGACATTTTTAGATGGCAAAAATATTTTTATGCCATACAATATCAAATGAAGAATAAACGGGGGAAATTGAGATAAAGCCCTAGGAATCAACACCAAGGGCTGCCTGGCATCAGCACCTAAGCAATAATTGGAAATTTTTCAATTCAAAATTTTATTCATCCAAGTTCCTTTACAAGTTTATTGGAGCCAAAATAAAAAGGCTTTCAAAGAGTACATAAAAGGAAGTAATTAAAACATAAAAACGTACTCCACCAAATCCTCAATCAAGATAATTGACATAAATGAAATTTCAAATTTTGAAATTTAAATTAGCACTAATCTTGTTGCATCTTGATGTCCTTATCAACTCTCCTGGGGTGGGAAAGACTCCTGGCGAGTATAGCTTTGCATAATACTTGAAGAGATCAAAGTCTAGTTGCTGCAACTCTTCTCTAGTTATCCAGGTACAGTCCGATTCTGGTCTCCCCTTCCACAAAACGAATCAGGAATAATTTGCTCATCCAAAATAGCATCAATATTATCATTACGTGCTGGTAAGATGTTTTGTGGTGTTAGATGAGTCAAAGGAGCTTTAACAAGGTCGTGGGGAAAGTGATAGACTGCTGGACCTTTATAAGTAACCAAATTCTCAGTATTAGAGGTGGAGCTACCTTTGTAATCAGTTGGAAAATTATTAATATATGTGTTTGGTCCAACCCTTTTTGACACTTTGAGTGGTCTAGTACAACAGGCTTGCAGTTGCCTTATTGGAACCATGACATAATCCCCAACTTGAAATTCTTGAAATTTCTTATAATTTGAATTAGCCTGGGTCTTATATGGATTATTACTTTCTTGAGATTGTCTACTGACCTCTGGATGCTTACGTGTTCCTATGGAGTCAAGTGTTCTATCTTGGTATGAAAAAGGAAGTGTACCTAAAGGCTGCCTAGGCTTGACCCCAAATGGACTTTTGCCTCTAGTGATGGGACTATCATATGCAAGTTGGGTGACATGGGAAATGGAGTTCTCACTCTTTGCCTTCTCAAGACTACTCTCAAGGGATTTGTTATGAGGTGGTATCATTTGAATGCAACCATGTCAAGTGTCTCACACTCTATATCATCAATGTCATCAAGGGTAAGGTCGGGTTCATAGACTTCTTCTTCTAGGTCGTCCTCATCACCTTCCTTCTTTTGTTCAAACATGACAAGGGGCCTAGTGGAGCATTTGGCAGCAACACGTCCAAAGCCTTGACACTTAAATCATTTCACCCGAGAATTCAAGGTGAGGGGGTCACTGGCTATCCCTTTTCCTTGAACCTCAGCATAAGTATATAATACTAGAAATAAAATCAGGAACAGAATTGGGGGTCATACCAAAGACGATTCCAGCTACTTTCACCCACTACATACTGAACAAATCCTAAAAACAACTCCCAACCACTGCTAATGGCTTTCCACAAACATAAACCAAGTGGCCATCTCACCATTACAGATGACCACTTCCTCAGGTTTCCCTATATTCCACGCCAGTAGTATGTCTCAAAAGATGGCTCTGCTACTCTCAGCATAGCCACAACAATTTCTCCTACTAAGCTTCATTAAAGTGCTCAACTTTCTTAGGCCCATACCTGTAGACTGAATAATTGTACATGCCATATTCCAATTTACTAAATGTTACTTAAATTTATCATACATATCCTACCTACAGACTTTTATCCCTTCCCACTACACCATATTTTATGACCAAAAGAATGTAAAACGTATAGAAGGGTAATCCTCCCACCTTTAGACAAATAAAATTTTCTTCTAATATTGAGATGTTGGTGGATGTTTTAGGCTGCAAGCAGGGTTCGCTCCCAATGAAATATTTAGATATACTTCTGGGTGCCAAATTTAGAGAGAAGACGATATGGAAGAGACGGTGAAAAGGAGTTTGGCGGGATGGAAACGGGTTTACTTATCCAAGGGAGGTGTAGTCACTTTAATTAGAAGTATTCTATCTAATTTGCTGACCTATTTCCTCTCTTTATTTCCCATTCCTACTAATAAGGTGGTTAACCAGATTGAACAGCTCCAACGAAATTTCTTATGGAGTGGTTTGGGGGATGAGTCGAAATTTCATTTGGTTAATTGGAATCAGGTTTATGATCCTCTTTCAGCAGGTGGATTGGCTATCAGAAATTTGAGGCATTTCAATGAAGTTTTGCTAGGAAAGTGGTTGTGGAGGTTTGGAATCGAGAGGGATTCACTTTGAAGGAAAGTGATAGAAGTGAAGTATGGTTGTGAATTGGGGGGGGGGGTTGTTGCTCCAAACCAACTCCTGGCCCTTATGGAGTGAGTTTGTGGAAGAATGTTAGACAGGGTTGGCCCACTTTCACACGTTACATTCAAGTTGAGGTCGGGGATGGATCTAAGGTGAAGTTTTGGCATGATCAGTAATGTGGGGAGAATTCTCTTGCAAGATGTTTTCCAAAATTATTTAAGATTAGCCGTGAGAAGGAGGAGAGTGTAGCTTATTTATTTATTTTTTGATAAGTAATTATAATAGTGTAGCTGATTTATTAAAGTTTACCAATGGTTTTCTCCATTGGGATGTCAATTTTATAAGGGCTAACCAAGATTGGGAATTGGAGCCTTTGTCGAACTTCATGGATACTATTTATGGTGCCTCAATCAAGGGGGAGTGGGGACGATAAGATGTGTTGAGAACCAGATAAGAAAAAAGGTTTTCAAGTTGATGGTTTCTATTGGATATTCGCTGTTGCTTTTTTACTTATCTTTCTGTTTGATATTAAGATTTGGTTGTATCATATTTTATTTCCACTATGTTTGTAGGTATGTATCTTTATAGAAGCTGTACTATAGATGTAGTCAATTAACTCAATCACAATATCAAAACAATCTAAGCAAGTAAACTAAATTTGCAAACTCATGATAAAGACAATCGTTAACATGAAGCAAACCTGCTTACATGTTGTTGCAGCAAGTTGTCAGAATCATCACTATGTAGAAGTCCTCTTGTCTGGCAATGACCTCCCTCTGCGTTTAGGTACACTTGACCTCTCACGTGAACTCACCAAGGCATTATTCCCATCATGCATCTTTGTTCTTGATGGAAATTCTTCCTTCGACTTTCGAGGTCTTTTTCCAGCTTCCCTTTCGATTTCAGATTTTCTAAAAGGCCCCTTCACATCCGAATTCATTTTCCAATCTTTTCTTCCTCTATTATCTGCGGCATTTTTTCGAACACCTCTCTGACTCTTGTTTCCATCTTCATCATCATCGTACTCAGATCTTCTAGAAATCCCCCTCACATCCAAATTCATTTTCCAAGCTTTTCTTCCTCTATTATCTGCAACATTTTTTCGAAAACCTCTCTGACTCTTGTTTCCATCTTCGTCATCATTGTACTCAGATTTTCTATAAGCCCCCCTCACATCCAAATTCATTTGCCTAGCTTTTCTTCCTCTATTATCTGCAACATTTCTTCGAACACCTCTCTTACTCTTGTTTCCATCTTCATCATCATCATACTCAGATTTTCTAGAAGGCCCCTTCACATCCAAATTCATTTTCCTAGCTATTCTTCCTCTATTCTCTGCAACATTTTTTCGAACACCTCTCTGACTCTTGTTTTCATCTTCATCATCATCATACTCATCGTCACTAGCATCCTCGACCTCAGCATCAGATGAATCAGACAACGCCCCTTCATATTCTTCCCCACTTTCATCTTCCTCTGCTCTCTCCTTTTCATCAATAACTGTCTGCTTTTTCTTTTCATTACTTCCACTAACCGGCGGTTTACCATCTTCCTTCACCATGTTCATGAGGTGAATATACCGATTCCTCATTTGCATCCATGGATGATCCTCAACTAGCAAACCCCTCTTGTAACCCTCCTTCAAAACCACAGTGTAGGTTCCAATCTTAGTGGACATATAAAATATACCCGGATGCTGAAGCAATGCTCTCTTAAACCTCGACCGAAGCCCCAAATAGTCTCCAAGCAACAGCAAATTATCCCTCTCAGTCTTCTTTGGCACAAGAATATGAAGCAGCTCATGCAAAACTGCAACCGCCCACTTATCTGATTCATCACTCTTTGGCAGAAGATGTGAAGCATCCTCATATGGAGAAATGTAAGGCAACTTCTGCCACTCATCTTCCCACTTCTTCACCTTCTTATCCATCTCAAAACCTCTCGAGAATTGCATAGGGAATGCAATAGAACCCTTCTTTTCCATAACCGAAACCGCAAGCTCATCACTCCAACAAACCAACTCCAAAACACCATCTTCTTCGTCTCTGTCTCTGTCTCTGCCACCTACGACTCGAAAATAGTCAGGGAACTCCGGAACTATGGTTTTTTCATAATTATGAGGAAGACCCAAATCCCATTTCAAGCATTCAATGATGCTAAGTGGGATTTTGTTGGTTTTTGATATCATCAAGAGCTTCAAAAGGCGATCGGCAGTCTGCTTCTTGTAAGTATCGCTCTGATAAACCAAGTGTTGTTCGGCGTCGAGGTTCAACGCCTCCCCGGTGAGGCGGACGTGAGGCAAAACTCCGACGCCGCCGGGGAGGAACTCGTCGAAAACGGAAGGGTATTTGCGGATGAAATCAATGGGGCGGAATGGGATTTGGAGGGAGTCACGTTTCTGGGTGATGATGGAGATGGGTGCAGACTTCGAAGGCTCGGATACGAGCAAGTTCTTGAGGTTGAGAAGGGGTTTCAAGTGCTTCTCCTTCTCCACAGCGTGGTCGAGGCCTCGGTCTCTGACCCATTTGGCTGTGGTTTCCACCACCAAGGTTCGGCGCTGCTGCTGGGATTGAAGAATTTGAATTTGAATTTGAGAGTGTGGTTTTGGGCGGAAGATGAACTGCATTGTTATTGCATTTGGGCAGCCGAAAGTAGTGTTGTTGTTGTTGAAGAAGAAGAAGAAGAAGAAGAAGCGGCTGATGAGTCTCGGTTTATGGGGTTTTAATTACTTTTTTGCCCCTTTTAAACCCTTCTTAGTATTAGTAGATGGTGGATGGTGTTCTTTTTAGTCCTTTAAAGGCTTTTCGCTTTTTCGTCCTTCACTAGGTAGTGCAGAGAGAGAGAGAGAGAATACGAAGAGGCCTTTTAAGGAAAGGAAGGGTTGTCTCTTGGCAGACGAATGGCGGGCCGGTGCTTTCCATGATTGTTACGTGTTAGTTATGGTAATGTGCCTCTCCCCGTTAACTGTTTGATCATTGAATTTGTTTTGTAGGATGATTTGACCAAAAAAAATAAAAATGGTCATCTTTTAATAATGTCAATTTTGAATTTTGAATTTATTTAAACGGTTTTGAATAAGAAACAGAAAAATTTTGATCTTTAAATGGAGAACACACAATGTTTCAATAAGACTTTTTGCTGGACCAGACTTCTAAATTTTCATTTGAAATGGTTCTAACACAAACGATGGAAGGGGGGAAAAGCCAATGGTGTTGATTTTCTACTCCTTTCTTCCCGAAGGGAATTTTGGTTTATTAGAAGTCTTCACATGTTGATCTCAAATGACTTTGACTCTACATGTTTAAATTGTCGGAAATTGTGTATTACAAGTCATGACAATCAAATACTGTATTGCAGGAACATGCAAACAGTAGTAGGAAGTCTTTGGAGGGGAAGCCTACACATATGGGATAAGTCCCTCCCTCCCCTTGAGAAGGTATCAAGTGTATTGCAGGAAAAGTGACCATCCAGCAATTTCAAGTTTAAATTGCCGCCAAGTGCTTGGGAGTCTAGGGGAGAAAGGGTTCGAGCTGCGGGGTTAGTAGCAAGTTGTAATTATGTCTAAAAAAAAAAGTTTAAATTGCCTTTTGTAAATCTATATATCTTTCATTTGGATACTCCTTTTTTAGATCTATTTTTGTACACTATATTTACTAACTTTGTAAGTTTGTAATTTTCGTGATCTTTTGTACTTTTTTAAGGATGCATTATACATTTATACTATTATGATTCAACATTAGTACATGTTACATTTTATTATATATTATGTGCTATAAAATTTGTGATTTTAATGGACTGTAAAATTATTATAATCTACTTAGCACTTTTCACTTTTCATATATGAAAGGATTTAAGTATATATTGTATTTGGATTTCAATATTAAAAAATGTTATTTAAAATGTTATTTTTTTTAAATGTTATTAATTTTTTAAACAAAAAATGTAAAGAGAATCTTTTAAGTTTTACCAAAATTCATTCCAATTTGTTTTAAATTTAAATTTTATTCAATTAAGGCCTCTCTGTCAACTTTGTTAAATTTTATTTTAAAAAACAATAATTAATTAGATTTTATTTAAATTAAAAATTTTGGACACTTAACCTTAACATAACAACATTTTATTAAGAGGAAGAGACCTTAATTGAATTAGAGAATTCAATTAAACGAAAGTAAAGTTAGAAGATTGAAATGAGTTTTGGTTAAATTTAAAATGGTACAATTTGTATTTCTTACCTTTTTTAAAAAATATTTCTTAGCAATTTTTATCTTTTTTTTTTTCTAAAATAATGTTTTTAATCCCTACTTTTTATGAATTTCATTTTTCGTCTTTAAATTATTAAAAATATTACCATTGTCAATTTTTAATTTAAAATGTTTATTTTTTAGTCCTAAAATATTTTAGAAATTTTTTCTTAAATTCTCTACACTATTAAAAAAATATTTTTAAAAGTTTAGGAATGAAAAATATATATAAATATGAATAACTTTTCTTAGAAAGATGTTTTTTTTATTTTAAAGCTAAAATATTTTCCTTAGGTCTATTTTACATATTCCTAAGCTCGTCATTGATCGAATGAACTAAGATAAGGCTAAAATGTTCCCCCTAAATCATGATTTTCAAGAGAAGAATACAAATAAATCTGTGGTGAAAGTATTTGCCTCTGAAACCATTGTCCCAGTACGAGCCAAACTAAGCTTCTCTTTTTTTGTAAAAGTACAAATTACACCCGTTAAGTATGGTCAATTGTCATTCTAGTCCCCTAAGTTTTGTTTTTATCATTTTAATCCTATAAGTTCTCATTTGCTATCATTGTTAGTTCTTCCATTATGCTAAAAAGTTTTTATTAAAAAGGACTAGTAGTGACAACAAATGTAAAAGTGAAATTTACTAAACAAAAATGACCAATAACCAAATTTAGAATCAAAGATCTTATTCGAAGGAGAGGACTAATTGTTTAAATTTGCCCCAAAAAAAAGGAAGAAACCGATTAATATATTATAAAAGAAACGTGAAAATAACAATATATATAAGTTCATTGGAAAGTAACAAAAAGAAGTGATGATAGTTATACACATTATGATACACACAAAACATGATTTAAGTTAAAATTGTGAAAACGTAATTTCATCGTTTCATAATTATAATTGAAATTGTGTTTTCAAAACACAATTTCAACTTGAGTGTGTAATATAATATATGTGCAATAATAATTAGCGTTTTTTTCAAAATATAAATGAGAAAGGTAAGAATACAACAAAAATGTCACAATATATTCCTATCACCCTTGTTTCCAATGGATACTCACTTGTACAAAATTTTTAATCCTAAAATAGTGAGGTTTCAAAAAAAAAAAAAAATCCTAAAATAGTGACTTTTTGTTTAGTGTCAAATCATGCACCTACTCTTTTATTTTCACCGCTTGCGAATTCCCACGTAGCAAAATTACGAAAAAAAAATTGTGACTATTTTATTTAACAGAGTGCGTAAGAAAACGCTAAAAATCTTGCCAACTTAACCCAACCAAAAAAAGTGGCAAACCAACCTACCCAATCAAAATCCGTTTGGGGCATCAATTTGGAACCCTCCAATCCCAAACCGGAGAGAGAGAGAGAGAGAGTCACTACAACAATATACAATTACTACAAATTAAGAAGAAAACACTGAACTGGGGAACCGCATTTCAAGGCGCGGCCACCAGAACCAGCGGAGAAGATCAGCCATGGCCGCCGCCGCTGCTGCCTCCTCCTCCTCCTCTTCCGAATTCTCGCCGGATTTTCCACCGAGACTTTCTCTTACATCCGATCAGTTCAAGCATTGCTCCGAAGCTCTCAGCTTCTTCCGCGAAAAGCTCCACATCCCTCACACCATCAACCAGGAATTCGCTCACTTGCAGGTTCACCACAATACTTTCATTTTCCTATAAAAATAATGTTCCACTTGCATTTTCGGAAACCCAAATTATAATAATAACAATAGTAATGTGTTTCTTGTTGGGATTATTGAAAATTTATCAACCCTTAAAATAAAAAGACATGAATCTTAATTAATTGTTTTTTTTTTTTCTATTGGTTGAAATGGAATTAAATCATGTACTTGGCTCGAATTTTTATTCTGTTTGTTCTGATGTTTATTAGACGGTAGTTTACATCTAATGTTGTGATGGGAGACAATTTATTGTGAGAGTTTGTTAGCTCTTATATATAGAGAAGGGTATGATTTTTATGGTAGGAGTACTAAGAATTCCCTCCAATTCTTAGCCAAATATGGGACACGACAAGTGACATTTATTTGATTTTGTGTTGTTTTCAAAGGTTTTTTTTTTTTTTTTTTTTTAAGACATTTAGATTTTTAAAAATTGGAGGATTTGAATGGGAGGGGATCCTTTCCCGATTTTTGTTACTGCTTTAGCATTAAACAAGACTGCTTAGTAGAAGGGGTTGGTAGTGGAGCTAGGCATTGGAATCCTCGGTTCATGAGATGGGTTCAAGACTGGGAACTGGAGTTGGTAGAGGATTTTTTTTTTTTTTTTTGGGTACTCTAATTTCTCTTTTATTCAAGGTGAGGATTGGATATCTTGGAGTTTAACCAAGGGTGGAAAATTGGAATTTAAATTCTAGTATGACGTCTTGAGGGGTTCAAAGGGTGTTTTTTTTTTATGATAGATCTTGACTGTTGATAATTTGTGAGTGCAACTCATGGTGATTTTGGACTCATGTTGCATGTGCAAGAATAGTGAAGATAAGGTGGAGCATCTTTTGCTTAATTGTTCTGTGGCTAGAGATCTGTGGTATCTTGCGTTTGCTTTATTTAGAGTATCTTGGGATATGCCAAAGACGACTGTAGTTCAAAAGCTGGCTTATTGGCAAGGAAGGTTCCTTTATTATAGGGGCTTAAAAGTTTTAAAGCCTGCTCCTTTATGCATTTTGTGGACTATATAGTGAGAAAGGAATAGTAGGACTTTAGATTTGTTGAAAATCTTATTCATGTTTTCAAACAATTCTTTTTACAATCTTTGTATGATTGGATTAATGCGTTAGGCAACATTGCTTTTCTATCCTTTTTAGATTTCCTAGATTTGTTGAATTTCATATTGTAATTAATTAGGATTAGTTTGTACACATAAGGTAATCCAAATAGTTCTTTGTTTTAATAATATTTCTTTTAATTACAGTACTAAGCTGTGTTATATGGGATTTAGATTTCCTAGATTTGTTGAATTTCACATTGTAATTTGTTAGGATTAGTTTGCACACACCATGTAATCCAAATAGTTCTTTGTTTTAATAATGTTTCTTTCGATTACAGTACTAAGTTTTGTTATATGTGATTCCAGGCCAATAGAATAACACCATCTGAGATGAGGAGAAGCTGTACTGTGGCTCTTGACAGTGTCAATTTGAGCAAAAATCGCTATTCAGATGTCATACCATGTATATGTCGTTGTTTTCAAATAATGTTGCTCATAGCTTTATATACACATACTAGGTTTGAAGGGAAAATATAAGAGTGACCAGATTAATGTATTTTTGTTGATTTCAGTTGACAAGAATAGGGTTGTTCTTAACTCATGTAAGGATTACAGACCGGCAGCAAGGGGCTACATCAATGCGAGCCTCATCACGGTAGAAACTAATATAATAATGTTTAGTTGGTAATGCCTGTTAGGAGTTTATATGGAGTTTGGATGTTCTTGGTTTGACCCTTCAACATGTCTCTTAATTGTAGACCTCTTCCTCCGAAAACATTTCTCAGTTTATTGCCACACAAGGTCCATTGCCACAAACTTATGAGGATTTCTGGGAGATGGTAATGCAGTACCGTTGTCCTGTGGTTGTGATGTTGACTAGGTTAGTCGACAATTACAAGGTACTTCACTGTGTAGAGTTTAAGCCTTTAAGGTAATTTTTGTAATTTCCAGTTTTTTTTATCAGTGGGACTGGGGTCCTGGATATCTGGATAAGTAGTCCATCAAAAAGGTTTCAGAGTTTTAATTGGATTTGTAAATTACTGTTTCAAATGATGATCTTTCATATTTAGATCTTGATTTCTCATCCAATGCATGTCTGTTGCAACTAAATAAATTTTGTTGTGAAATATCAAATATCATATGAAGGATTAGTAACATCATCTGTGTTAGTTGATGGGTATATTTACAATGAAAATGGGAAGGGTGAAAGAGTTAGATCTTGTTCTTGCAAATGCAAACTCTTAAATTCATTAAAGAGCCTCACAGAACAAACTTGTACTGATATATTTTATATTGATTTTATTACACATGGGAGGCCAATTTAAAGGCTCTAGAAACTTATTTTTCAAGCAGAAATATTCATAAAAATATCATCGAAAACTCTCCACCACTTGAGCTAGTCACCTAGCCCCTTCCTTCTTGAAGACTATCGATCTCATTAAACCCTTACTCTGCTGTATAAACCAGACCCCATTGATGTTACCTCTGTCTCTGAACACTAACTTGAATGTTTTCTACTTTATGTGGAGGATTTGTCAATCCCCTATCCCATCACATTACCTCAGGCTTCTCTTCCAATCTTTAGCATTTACGTCCCCATTTGAACCATGCTCATTCAAAAGGTACCATTTTCTGACCTATGATACATAACTTTCTCTGAACCTATTAACTGCACAATTAGAGGCAAGCAAGCATCTTTTGGTTAATTAACACCTGAAGAATCCTTTTTAAGTTTTCCAATGAATATATTGCTGTTATTATTTTTGAGGTGGCTAAATATAACTTTACATATCTTATGTCATTCTTATTTTTCAGATGCTTTTCTGAGTTTAAATTTTATGTGCAGATGGTAAAATGTGGAGATTATTTCCAAGCTGAAGATGGTCCCAGGGAATTTGGTAATATACATATAGTCACTAAATGGATAAAAACTACTGACACTTCAATAGTGTTGCGCCATTTGGAGGTGAAAGAGGTTAGATGAGTTTTTTTAAAAGAATGCTGACATAATGCAATTGATGCTTTAAGGATTGTTTAGGCATGCCATATAGGGGAACATTGTGGTGAGCTATCAGCATGGCCAGAGATTATTTTGCAAGAATGAGAATGCAGGCATTACACACATACACACACATGCACGCACATGTATGTATATAAATGGAGTGCTACCCTAGTAAAGGGAATATATACAGGATAAAACAACCTGTAAGTAGAAAAAAGACTAATTCCTAAGATCCAAATCTCCATAAACTCTAGTGTGCATCCAACCATAAGGAGAATGAAGGAACAAATGCTTCTACTCCAAAACTATGGGAGTTTCCCTTCCTCTGCACACACACTGCATAAGACATAAATCCAGAGGCTTCCAAAATATAATGCTTGCTTCTCTCATAAGTTTCTTTTTTGTATGGTTAGATAGAGCATATCTATTCCCTGTGATGACTAATGTGAGTTATCATAGATTACACTAGACGTAAGGCTCTTGAATTTGGAGATCAGGAGCTTCCTGCATAAGTGTCATGAACAAAGAGATTGTCAATGATAAGATTACAATCGATTACAACTAGTTTTAGAGTGGCATTTAGTTTAAGAAAGAGTGTGCAATCAGGATAGGTCATCACTGTGGATGGAGCTGGAAAACCAATAAAAGAAATGTAGAACTTAGACCATTTTGGTGGACCAAGGGTGAATTTTAGTTAGCATACTCTTTCTTAAGGTAAGTGCTGAGCTTATTTTGAAAAAGAATTTTTTTTTTGTTAAATATTAACCTATAGTTACTGTACTTAATCCAAGGTTGTGCCTTGGTGCGATGGTAAGTACCCTCCATCCCAATGATGTGTCCAAGTTCGAGTTTGAAAATCAACCTTTCTAAAAATTGGGGTAAGGCTGCTTACCAATTACCTCTCCTAGAACTCCTAGAAGTGGGACCATGGTGCATTGGTATGCCCTTTTTAGTTACTGTAGTTAATCTCTCCCAAAAGGATTTCTTATGTCAGCCTTATGGAGGGACATTGTTTCAGATGTAATGCATGGTGCTTATTTAGAAACAAGGCCAATGAGCTTGAGCCCTGGCACCTCCTCCCCTTAAAAGTGTTAGGTGGAGGATTTGGTCAATGGATTCAAGGCCCATTGGGTGCATGTGTAACTTATCAAAAAAAAAATTAGAAACAAGTATACTGATATTTTAGTTATGCTTGATCGTTGCAACTTTACAACGAGGGAGAGTTTATTTTACTATGAGAGTATGTCATTTATAGAATAAGGATTTATGAAACAATTGGGGATTGCTGAAGCTATTTTTATGTTTGAAGTTAGTGATTGAACTTTCCATCCTCTTATTCTCTATTTCAGCTTATCCAACCTCGAATTCCTCGGGGTGATAGGAGAGATACTCTTTGCTGGCGGCTAAAAGGGGATGGAAAGTTCGACACCCGGTCTTACTACCATGAGATTCGGGGCGCCTCGAATTCTTCATTTCCTTGGAAGGGTGTTTGGAAACCCAAGATTCCTAAGCGTGTGGCGTTCTTTCTGTGGACTGCTGCTCATGGTCGGATCCTCACTTTGGATAATCTAATGCTTAAGGGTCGCCCTTTGGCTAATTGGTGTTGTATGTGTTGCTGTGATGGGGAGTCGGTGGACCACCTTCTTCTTCATTGTCCTGTTACTCATTCCCTATGGGCTTTCATGCTTCAGGCTTTTGGTATTCATTGGGTTATGCCGGGTTCGTTGGCGGGTTTGTTATCTAGTTGGCATCAGTGGCTTGGGAAGCATAATTCGGAGATTTGGAATTTGGTTCCAGGGTGCTTAATGTGGATTGTGTGGTTGGAGCGAAATCGTCGATCTTTTGAAGATAAAGAGAAAACGTTGGAGGAGTTAAAGATTTTATGCTAACGCAGTCTAATGGAGTGGTCTCATTGTTGGGGTTTTACTGAGTGTTCTTCTCTCTCTGAGTTTATGTCTTCCCTTAGCTTAGTTTCCTGACTTCTCTCTTGCTGTTGTGTTGTGTTGTGTTGTGTTGTTGCTGTTGTGTTGTGTTGTGTTGTTGTTCATCATCATGAACATCTTGTAATTCTCATTTATTTTTTCTCCCTTTAATATAAGTTTTCTGATTACCTATCAAAAAAAAAAGTCAGTGATTGAGTTTTGTTTCTACAAAAAAATAATGTTTAAAGAATATAGAGGAGAGGAGAGAGGTTTCCGGCAGTTGGAAGTGAAAGTAGCTTCATTGTAGAAGTGACTTGGAGCTTTGTTGTTAAAGAGAACATGCTAACTTGTAAACTTTGGAAAGAGAGTGAAGTTTGGAGACTAACAGATCTTTTTACAGTTGGTGAAAGTGGAATATATTAGTTAAAAATAAAATTGCAGACCCCTTGCTTGAAGGTTCATGGTTGAGACAAAAACCTTTACATCTCATACCCACTATGCATTTAATAGCAAACCATTTGAGAAGGTAAACAATATATGCGAAGCTTTTTGTGTTGGTATGGAGATGAGAGTGAAAATTGTGTATTTAAAAGTGATAGTACGAGTCTGTGGGATTTAGACCACTTTTCAAAGGTTTTAAATTTTATTATATTGTTATCCATTTGAAAGAGTGAAAGATTGCTTTTTGAAGGAAGAACTGGTGAAGGCACTAGGATAGCAGTTGGTGGCTGGGCCAATTGGTGATTGCCTCTTACCTCTAGCTGTTAGGGTTGTGGGGCTGATGCAACAAGTGTGGGTGCAGAAAATATTGATTGGGGTGAATTTGAAATAAGTTATTATGCTCTATTATCCTTTTAATCCCTTAAAATGGAGGTAATGAATATTAGAAATGTAGGCCAATTTGGTTGGTGAGGAGTATGTAAAATGATAATATGTCTTGGCTTGTACATTCAAGGCCCTTGTGGTGATTTTCACATAATAAAATTGCATTTCTTGAGGGTAGATAGATCTGACATTATGTTTTCATTGCTAATGAATATTGAGGCTTAGAAGTAGGAACCTTGGGTAAATCTGCAAGTTAGATGCAATACAGATTGTTTAGTTTGAGTCAAGTTATCTTAACATATGTAATTAAGTCGGTACGTCATTGTACAAATCATACTGAAATTTGGCTGCTGACCTAATATCCAGCTGGCAATCTTACATTGTTTTACTTTTAAGTAGCTTTAGCCTTGTGTGGATGTTGACTGCAATCTTGTGATAGAATTGGTTTAAGGAAAGTCTAGACTCTAGAAGTTGGGAACAGGGTCCTTTTTTAAAAATATAAATGTAATCTAGGAAAGAACATATTTGTGTAAAATTGTCTTCTGCATTTTCAGTGTGAAAGCACAAATTAGAGAATATTAAACCAGAATTCTTATTGACGGGTGTCAAGGTTTTAGTTACACAACTAGGTTTGATATTGGGTGTCTGTTCACAGAGACAGAAAGATGGGGGTATTTGTGGATATTAGGTAAGATTTTGATGCAGGAGATGTAAGAAAATTATTATTTAGTATTATTTATGTTTGCTAGTCAATTGTATTTTTATGTTTTAGGTCCTATTAGTTTATTGGGTTATTAGTATTTTAATTTAGAAGCAAGGGTATTTTTGTAATAAGGCAATTAGGGTTTCCTAGCCAATTAGAACTAGGGTTTAGTAATCCTTTATAAGCAACCTATTGTATTCCTTGAGGAGACAGTTGATATTTTGATGAATGAAAACAATGGCCGTTTAGTCTTTCTTTGGTCTGGTGCTGACTCTAGGTCCACCCTAGGTGTTGACTCCTAGTGGTTTCCCCGCTTGGTGCTGACTCCAAGCAAGGCCTAGGTGCTGACTCCTAGGTCATATCTTTTATTTTTCTATTATTTCAGTTTTGTTCTGGTTGTCGTGCGTCAGATTTTCTTTAAAAAGTTAGATTGAAAATTTGTAGAAACAGATTTGGGGAGGATGAGAGAGGGAAAGGGGCGCTACCAGAGGAGGTGGGTATGAGCTAGAAAAAAATAATTAAGTATGATGTTGCATCTCAAAAGATGCAATAGGAGTTGAATAGTTTGTCAGGAGAGGTCATGCATCCAGTGTTTGTCTTACTTCCATTGAAGCTTTAAAGAATTGGAAGTTTTAGGGTTGAAAATATTTTATTTGCTAGGCGATAATCAGTCTGGTTTTGGTTGGAGTACTCAATGGCATGGAGGAAGAATCAATTGGGCCTTTTCATGAAGTGTGTTTCAATCTTTGTGAGCAGCTGCAAATAGATCAACCTAATGCCTAAGCTTGATCGTACAATCTCCTTCTGTTGTTCTATGTTAAGCAAATTTTGTTTAGAACTGCTCCTTCTAAAGCTCTCTCTCTTTCCCTGTCTCTCTATCTCTCTCTACTCCCCCCCCCCCCTCTTCCACTTGGAGAATCTGTCTGTATGGAAAAAAAGATCTAAACTGATCCTTTAATCTGTACAACTGGCCCATCCCAAATAGTGCTATACATGTAAACAGAGATGATGAATCATCTCCTCAATCCTATGTGAGTTGGCTTTTGGTGTTCATGTTGTTGCTTGTAGATAGTTGCCAGATAAAGAACCACAACCCCCCCATCCTCTCTCTTTTTCCAAAAACAAAAAGAGGGAAAAAGAGAAGGGAGAGAGGATTGGTTTCTGACTCTTTGAAAAGACTGGTGGTTTGAATGATTGGATTGTCTTATTTTAACAGCTGGAAAGTGGTCCCCCCCTCCTTGCCTTCTGGATTGCATATGGAAAGACTAGCCCTTATGTTCCTTTTTTGCCCCCCCTTCTTCTTTTAGATGTAAAAACATGATCATGTAATCTAGGATCTGTATGTTACAGAGCCATGGAGTCTCCCTCCTCTTCCTTCTATTATTTTTTTTATATAAGCTTTGTGCTTAGGAAATGTCCATTGCTCTAAAGGCACTTTTAGGTCCTTGTCGTCTCATATATGTGGTGTTTTCCCTTTGAGGTGTTAGCTATACCATTAATTTTTATTTATTTTTCCTTAAAAATAAGCTTGCAAAAAAACAACACAAGATACATTGGGAGCCCCTTATAGTATGCTCTACGGTCTATATGCCTTTAGCCTCAATTAATAACAATTACCAAATAAATTTACTATTGAACATGCATCCATTGTTTGATTATTTAGTAGGCTTATTGTTTAAATTGTAATTATGGCCCACCTTTTGCTATGGAAATGTGTCGAATCACACTTTCCTCATATTTATTGTCATTTATATTGCAGTCAGAGGAGGAACCCATGTCTGTTCTACATATTCAGTATCCTGAATGGCCTGATCATGGGGTTCCAAAGGACACAACTGCTGTGCGTGAAATTTTGAAAAGAACATACCATGTACCACCCAATCTTGGCCCAGCTGTGGTGCACTGCAGGTTCAGCTCATCAGCTCATGTTTATGCATCTAAATATGCCATGATGATGCTATGTAAATCATTTGTACACTTGTCTGAGACTCTCTCTCTCTCTCTCTCTCACAGTGCAGGTATTGGGAGAACAGGAACATATTGCGCAATTCATAACACAATTCAGAGAATCCTAGCTGGAGACATGTCTGCTTTAAATCTTGTTAATACCATAACCATGTTCAGGTCTCAGAGAATTGGAATGGTCCAAACACCGGTATAGTTACTAATTTTTCTAATAATTTGTTACTAATTTGCATGGTAATCTCATATTATGTAATCCTTTGTTAGACTTTTCCGCTGGCCCCCAAAACTGATTTCTCACTTGATGGCTCAACCTCAAGAATTTGTGGTTTTTCCCAAATATTGGACTATGGAGATGTGCAAGGTTGAAGGGCCAGCAGAAATTTCAGCCTAATTTTTTTCTGATGAACATGTGGCAAGTTCTCTTTAGCACAAAAAGAACAAGGTTTCTTTGTTTAACCAACCCCTAACTGCAGAATTTAAAGCAAGTAAAAGCAGTTCTCACCATTCAAGTGCCCAGACCAGACCAAGGAATGCAAAAGACCAGATCAATCCAACCATGGTTCGGTCGGTTTTAATTCTCTGGTTAACAAAGTCACACTGTACAGGAGCCAGGAGCAGAAGTGTTTTGAGTTTCATTCTTGCTCCCCACTCCCTCCCATCTAAATGCTCTTTTATTTTTCCAATTTTCTGCCTACCATCCTCTTTATCACATAAGGAAGAAAAGGGTTTAAGTTGTGTGCTGATTAAGAGTTTTGAATATCATCTCATTCTCATTCCAAAACCTCCTTCCCCCCCCCCCCCCCCCCCCCCTCTCTCCCCAAATCCTTCTCCTTTAAGACATTCTGACTCTGCGCTACTCCTAATTCCCTCTATTAACTCTCTGTTTATTAGGATCAATATCTTTTCTGCTATAAAGCAATCATTGATGAACTAGAAGACCTAATCTCAGATTTCAACACAGAAAGGAGCTCAAAATGGTATGTCCATTCATGTCTTAAAATTTTTGAGCCTTTGCATAGATTGTTCACTTAAATGGCCTACAATCCTTTTAATAGAATGATAAATTTTACACCTTTGACTCTGATTCAGTATATAACTTTTGCTATATGATACTTTATAGATCATTTTTTAATCCAGATGCCTTTCATCTATTTCTTTGGGCAGCTAGATTAATGATTGTTCCTCATCAATAGTACCAAATGCTGAATAAGACAGAGGAATCTGCTTGATGCATATTTCTCCAAAGTTGAAAAAATATGCAATTGTATGCTTCTCCCAGTACGTTCGCATCCTCCAGCAGCTGGTCTGATGCCTCATCATTATGGTGGAACTTACAAGCATTGCTGAACCATTAGTTTTATTCTCCTTAAATCCCACCAAGGAGCTGAATAATTCAAATAGCCTCGATTTCCTGTTATAACAGTTCTCTGCTGATTGTTAGAAAAATTAACTGACTTGTAGACAGTGCAGGCTTCGTGATTCTCATTGAGCTTATACATTTGACCTGACTGTTTTCTGTTAAGACCAAGAAGTTCATCCTGTATGTTAGATTTACAGTAATGGACAACTTGTATGTTGAAATGCCCATTAGTACTAGAACTGAAATGGTCTATACTTTATAAGGTTCTCTATTAGACAGTGGTCATTATTACTAAGACAAGATTATATGTTTTTGTTGACTTTAATTTCTCATCTTTCATTACGAGGGATAGACTTCCTCTTCCAGAGTGTTCTAAAAAAACTCCACTATCCAGTAAGGAGCTTTGTGAATGTGGATTACAGTAGCTTAGGTGATACTATCAACATGGAAAGTGCAGTTATTCTTCTCATTTCTATTATACTTGAGCAAGTTTTCTATACATAATTATTTTGTATTTTGAATTGCAAAGGATTTGTGCTTAAAGCTAAAAATTAATGAACGAGAATCCAAGAGTCAGGGTGGTGATATTTACCTGTGCCCATTTGGTATTTAGTGCTAATTCTTCATTTATTGGACAGAAAGCATGGTGCTATTTGGTCTACTCATCAATTCATCCTAATCTATAGTTGAGTTGGACCTTCAATTTAAAGCGCCATTCTAGATTGCCACTAGCTCTATGTCATAGCATAGTAAATGCGTTTTTTTTTTTTTATTATTGTCGTTATTATTACGAGGGTCATATTAATGGGTGCCTGTAGGGTAATTGTTGATAAATCATTTAAGAAAATTTTTTATATCACTTTTATGAAAAATTAAAAAATAAAAACTAACAAAACTTTTTTTTTTTCTTTTTCCATACAAAATTTCTTAAAATAATTCATTAACAAATGCATTTAAAGCATTCGTTAACTTTTCCCTTATTATAAAGCACTGTTTCACCTTTTAGTTAGACTCTTTTACACCCTATCCAAGAGACATTTTAAAAAAGAAATCCCTTAGTCCAAAATCCTTTAGACTGATAGTGTGATGGATTGATAAAGTTTTATATAACTTGCTAATATAAAAGTGAAAAAGTGAGGCTTTGATGGCAAAGAAAAATTAGTTAATACCGATAAATTGTGTATAATAATTTATAATCCTAATGAACCAATCCCTGATGAGGGAAGGAAGCCTTTCCCTATCTCCTCTCCCTTATCCAAACGTGGATAAAGCAAGTTTAAGGTTCAATCTAATTGGAGATTTATGAAATTAGGCGTTATTTGTATCAGGCTGAGCCCAACTAACGTAATTAGTAGGATTGGGGGTAGAGAAATTCAAATCTTGGGCTGTGAGTATATGCTCTCTTTTTTTTTTGACTGAAAAGGTAGAAGAGTATATGCTCTCTAACCCAGCAGAATGTAGGTTTTTTTCTGAGTTCAGAGATATGGCAAAAGTCTCCTCCATCATAGATGCTACTGTCTCCTACTCCTAGCTTCAAAGCTGTTGCAAAGTGGCAAGAAATGATTCTAAAAGCTTAGGCAAAATTACACACTTTTGTAATCCAGCTGAGGCAGAGGCACCGGGAGTTGAATGGGCTATCAAGTTAGCTTCTTTGGAATGGTAACAGGTTATTATTCTTGAGAGTGACTCGAAATTGTGCATTGATGCTTTGAATGGTTAAAGCAATAGCTTCTGGAATATCATCACAACTCTGATAGTCAATGCTTTGGAATTCAGGAAATCTTATTTTTAGTTGCTCCTTTAATTGGGTTTAGACTTTACAGAGGGCTCAACTCTATTGCTCATGCATTTACAAAGGTTGTCTCACTCCAAAACCCATGATTATGCTGAAATAAATCTTCCCTCTCAGACGTATTGTTTACGATGCTTGGAAGAAGGATTTGTTGTTGCTTGTTAATGAATTTTTAATTTACCACAAAAAAATGGAAGCTCAATAAAAAATTTTAAAAAAATTCAAATTATATTCTATTTGCATTCATGTGTCATTCCAATTAAATTTTACTTGCTTTAATTATGTGTCAAAGTGTCTCTTCAATTTTTATTTATTTATACTCATGTTAACATAGAAAAGCTAGAATCCAGTACAGAGAAATACAAAACAGGAAGATCATTACTGTACAAAATTGCTGGGTGTACCCAATAATGATAGATAGGCCTCTTAGCAGTTATAGAAGCCAAATTATAAACATTTGACAAGATAACTTTAGGAACAAAAATGGTGGTGAAATTCGTTCCCTGTTGAGTAAGGTTATGTAGGTCTACAATCATTGCTTTTTCTTGCCAGTTGGGTTTTCTTTTAGCATTGCAAACCTGCTCCACCTTTTTTTTCATTGAGAATGATGATGTTGTGGTAACCAAGCTCTCTAAGTTCTTCAAATTAAAATTACTTCTAAGTTCTAACCCATTTAAAAATACTTCTAGCCAATTCTACTTCAAGTTCATTTAAAACTACTTCCAACCCATTCGAAACTAATCCAAATTATCTCACCAAAACTTCTAACTAATTCAAGTGTAAAATTTGATAAAATTTTACCATGTTCTACAAACTAGTTGCTCTTTTTCCATATATTGTCATAATAATGCCTTTTCATAACTTACTTAAAATTTTAAACATTAAATAAATTTATTATATCTCTATAACAAAAGTTATGTTAAAAAGTGAAATATTTATATATATATATATTTTTTTTTTAATATGGAGAGAGAGAGAGAGAGAGAGAGAGAGAGAGAGAGAGGGTGGGGGGTATAAGGTTCAAGTTATATATCCTTTAATGTTAACTAAAACCAGCAACTCTCTAACTCTTAAATTGATTTTATAAGCTTATGTACTTTCTGGTTTTTTATTATTTTTTGTTTTAATTTTAACTAAGACAAGCAACTCTCTTACTCATAAATTAGAGTCTTGGGCTGCCTCTTGTGTTGCTTGTAATATAAGCTTAATCAGTTGTTTTAGTTAAATTGATTTTATAAGCTTATGTAGTTTCTGGTTTTTTATTATTTTTTGTTTTAATTTTAACTAAAACAAGCAACTCTCAAACTCATAAATTAGAGTCTTGGGCTACCTCTTGTGTTGCTTGGGTTAATTTTCCACTTATCCAGTTCTTCAACCTTTCATGGTCCTTTGTGAAAAAGAGTGAGATGGGAATGTCTCTCTAGCTGTACCCTTTTTGTTTTCCAATAAATTTCTCTTTTTTAACCCCCAAAAAACAAAAGAAGAAGGAAGACATTGATGTCCAATAGATGCTCTTAAATTTACAAGTTTATAATTTTGATATAAATTGGTAGATTGATGGTTCATGTATAATAAAAGTGGTTTTACAATTATTGATATTAATTATTATGACTGATTATGCGAAAATTTTTTTTGATCAATCTGGATTCAAATAAAAATAATGTTATTGCAATAACAATTGATCATATCAACAATTTGAAAAATATTATGTCTTTAACATTAATTCACTTAATAATATTAACTCTTTTATTATATATATATATATATATATATATATATAGAGGGAGATAGTTCCTTCCCCACCTCCAATGTGTTGATGCATTGGCTAACCAATGTACTGATGCATTGATTAAGTTTAGACCCACCTTATCTTCTGATTGTTAATTTTGTTAACCCACCGCTTGTGGTGGAGGACTTGCGGACTTTTGATAAGGTCGAACTTTTTTGTAATAAACTTATTAGTAGTTAATCTATATCAGCGTTGGTTTATCCTAAAAAATAATAATATATATATATATAATATTATCTTTTATAGTTCGGTGATGATAATAACGTGCACGGACAGGCTTCCGAGGATTTTTTTTTTTTTTTGAAATATTTTTGGGGAAAAGGCTTCGGAGGATTAGTATGAATTGAATAGTATTATTTCCCATTTTCCCTTCATTATGTATTTAAATAAAAAATTGCTTTTGACTATTCCTCGTTATTAAGACAAAAACTTGAAAGTCGTGTTTTGTCTTGTTGAAAACATTCTGGTTTACAAAGTTGAGGAACCTTCATTAAAAAAAAAGTGAAAATAGTAACGATGAGAAAGAGTTTAAAAGAAAACTTCCTCAAATCCACTACAGTCATAGAAATTAATCACGTGTACTGTGACTTTTTAAATAAGTCATGTAATTGTAACTCCTTTAAATAATATACGTATATAATCTTATAAATCTTCAGTAATAGATTTGAAGGTATTTATTCCAAAAAAAATAAAAAATCATATATACAGTACAATTGCAAGCAACGTAGTTATCCATTCTTTGTGAATAAAATGAGGCTTTTATAATCAAAGGACACTGGCTAATTATATTGCCTTCTATCAGGAGAACCATAATTTAGAACTTACAGTCGGGCAAAGCATGAACCACACTGGATCAAAATCATTTATGGTTTGTATTTGCTTGATCAGTACAATATTATTATTAAGTGGTTCTTAGTCCACCAACGTTGTTATGAATTAGTTGTTTGTTATCAATAGAAGATATGAGATTCAAATTATGTCTACACCAAAAAAAATCAATTGGTATTTTGACTTGATGATAAAAAAGTCACCATAAGTTGTATTCTATCAAATCCACACACAAAAAATTGCTATTAGAATTTTAGAATTTTATTTCATGCGAAATTGTGAGCTTTGCGTTCATCATTCTAAGTGGATCCTATTTCTCATAGCTTATAAGTTGACCAATTAGGTAGATTATTTTTATTGTGATATTGGGAATATTACAAATTTTACTATATAGGGTTTACAAAATGATGTGTTACTAATCACAATGAAAGAAAAAGAAATAATTCAAATATTTATTTATTAGATTGTTGAAATCCATCAATTACATATTTATTGTCATATCACTTTGTAACTTTTATGTAGTAAAATTGGTAATATTTTTAGCATTTATTTATTTAGATAAGATGGAATTTGAATTTATAGGCTCTCCCTCCGTAATTAATTTTTATGAGCCCCTCCTTAATAATTACTCTTGGCCTTGGGCATTAAGTCAAGAAATCATTACTCTTGGCCTTGGGCATTAAGTCAAGAAATCAAAGAGGTTTTATATTTATTTGGGTATCTTTTGTATAAGTCGTATCCAAACTCAGATATCTTGTTTAATAAGAGAGATTAGAGACTTCTTCATCAAGCAACTAAATGTTAATGGACTATCAAAGATATTGATTTCACAAAAACGTGGGTATCTCCACTCCATTGCTGAATTCTACAATATTTGTGCTTCTCACTTTTCCTTTTTTGGTAAGTTTGCTAGCTGGTCAAATTGCCTAAACCTAGACGCGTTTTTTTCTTTGGTTTTGTTTGCTAAAGAGGAATTTCTAATGTTCACACAGCTAGACCAGGCAAGGATACTAATTTCAAATTTGACGTTTGCCATCATATCAAGGTGACTGTAATTTGTTTATCCAAATTTTTTTTTTAAATGTAATTTGGAGCAATGGCGGAGTAAAAAAAAAAATTGTAAGTATAATATTCATTCTATTTCGTTTATATGTTAAGGTTTTTTTTATTGTTTTTCATGAATAAGCCGTTTTTAGATTTCATTTTCAAGGTTAAAACTTAATTTTACATGGAATAATTTTTAATAGTTATATAGACATCAAGTACAGCTGATGCAAATTTATATTATTATTTAAATTATCCCCAAATTCTATTACTTAATACTTATGCACAGGAAAATAAATTATTACATATAGAATTTGAGATTTTTTTAAAAATTATTATTACTTATATATCTCAATTTTGGAAGGTAAAATTAGTGTTTTTTTCCCCTTCTCCTTGGCTTCTTTTTTTTCCTTCTTTTTTTTTTTTTTCCTGCCTTCATTTTCCTTTTAAAGATTTTAAACCTTAAAAGACTTTGATAAAATAAGAAAGTTTTTCTTTATGAATTTTGACTTGTAAAAGAGATAATAGTATATTATCATAATTATGATATAAAAGAATTATATCACCAAGAAATCCATAAAATGAAGGGGACATTATGTAAATCCCTTAGTCTCAGAGCATCTCCAATAGATTAGCTAAATCTATATTTTGGAGAGTAAGCCCAAAAAACTAGCTCCAACCGATTCTCTATATGCAAAACTTTTCCAAATTTTTTTTGAAGTTGCTACAGTCGTTTTCTTGATCTAGAGAACACTGTAGCAACTCCAAATGAATTTTTCTACTTAAAAAATTCATACATCTCAATAATAAAAAAACAATTCTTTCTCTCTCCTCTCACAGCTACAAACACAACAATTTTTCTCTCAAACATCTCTAAACTCAAGTATAATTAGATTATCAGAGTACAAACTCAAAAACACAATTTTAAAATTAATCAAATCATAACAATAAATTAAAGCAAAAAAAGAAAAAGAAAAAGAAAAAAGAAAAAAGAAAAAAGAAGAAGACAAAAGACAGAAGCCATCTGACCCATCTGGACTGCGTTGGGGACGAAGATGAGTGACAGCACAGTGACCCATCTCTCTTGTTCTTTCTCTCTATACCTCTTTTCTTTCTTTTCTTATCACAGAGAGAGCTAGTGAATGTTCTGGAATCAAGTATAAAATTAAAAAAATAAAATAAAAAATAAAAAAGAAAAAGAAAAAGAGAGAATGAGAGCTAGATTCGCTGGAATGTTCTTGAATGAGGGAGAAAAAGAAAATAAAAGAAGGGGGGGATAGAGATAGGACACTGGACACGTGTGTGGAGGAGAAAAACAAGAAAAAAGAAAAAATGAAATGAAACGTATGGATGAAAATGAAATGAAAGAAAGGAAAAATAATATAAAAAATAAAAAATCCTAATTGAGAAATGCTACCACAATATTTTCAGAATAAATTTTAAGTAACAGATTGTTATTAGTTAATATTAGTGAGTAAAAAAATAATTTCAGTGGTGATTTCAAATTAGAACTAGTAACAACTTTTCACATAAATTTTGTTGTGAAAGTATTGCAAAAAATGTTGTGGACGTAACACTTCTCATTGAAAAATATAGTTGATAAAAAAGAATAAATAATGAATAAATAATGAAAGAATAAATAATATTTAAATGAGATAGAGAAATAATAGAGAATCCTGTTGCAAGATGTATTTGAAAAAGTAGGTAGATAAAAGTTAAATGTCACTGTTCACTGTCCAAACAGTACAAAAATATAGAGAAGCTGTTAAAGATGTCTTGATACGCTATCATTTCTTGAAGTGCATTTATACTCCATTGGTCCATTTAATAGAACAACATCGTTTGTCAAAAGTAGTTAAAAATAAAATAGAGTAAAAAATCACATTATGTTAAACTTTCTCATGCATTTACCAACTAGTAAATTTAATTTATGTCACCAAATGTTAAAAAGTAGTTAAAAATTTTGACCAAATAATTCTATATTTTTAAATTTGACAAAAATAATTCAAAAATATCATAATATAAACACAATTATAATAAATTTTAGAATATATGGTTCCATAGTTCCATATATATACACAATCATAATTATTAAATTTCATATTAGACAAAAAATAAAAGAGAGAAAAAAATCATATTATGTTAAACTTTCCTCTGCATTGCACTGATTGTCGACTAATAATTTGATTTGTGTGGCCAAATGTCAAAAAGTAGTTACAATTCTTGACCAAATAATCCTATATTTTCAAATTTGACAAAAAGGGATTCAAAAATATCAACCATAACTTGATTAGATCAATCTGCCACGACCAACGTGAAGAAGTTTAATTTTCTAATCCAATATTTGACCCAAAAAAAAATGGAAAAAAAAAATCTACTTTATAATTTGCAATATTAAATCCTTATTAGAAAGAAAATATAATGCTTGAAATTAGATTCAAATGTCAATAATATACCGTAAATAGTACTGTAACTCAGTAGCATTGTTTACTTCTTCAGTGGAGGGGAGCTAGGGTTATAATCTCCATTGCAATACTTAATCCATGGAAAAGAAAATCTTAGTGACATTCCAAAAGAGAGAACTATTTAATTTCTCAAAACAACGCCGGCTCAAATCTTAAAGTCTCAAAGAGCTATTTGAGATTGGGAGTAGTTTGATGTTATGTATTTATATTGGTGTTCGGGTCTTTAAATCTTGGGTAGGGAGATGCCAATAATAGGATTTCACAACAAAATGAGCAAATCATTATATACAAACTACAAAGCAATTTTTTCTCCTCTAGGTTTTCTCTAGAAAACTTAGAGCATTTGCAGCAGTGGAGCTAAAAAGTTATAATGCTATTTTAGCTCCACCAATATACCAAAAAAGCCTTGCAGCAGTGGAAGCAAACTTATAAATTTTAGCTGATTTGCTACAGTGCACATCTATCTATAGATGTGCACTGCAGCACACATCTAAAAAAAAAAAAAAAATTTATTCCAATTCCGATTAAAACAATGCAACTCACTCTATTTTTTTTCATTTCTTTTATTATATCTGACCGTGCTCTCATCTCTCTCAAGCTCTCATCACTCTCAAGCTCTCATCTCTCTTCTCTCTCAAGCTCTCATCTCTCTCAAGCTCTCATCCCACGCCATCGCCGTCCCAGTCGTCGAATCCTTTTCGGAACCGAAACCGATCGACCTCCCATAGTCGTCGAACGTGGGCGCCCACGTCGAAGACTTCGGCGCGATGCCCCAAATCGGATCAGACCCCAAATCGCTTCCCATACGGATCGGACCCCAAATCGGACCGGCTCCGACCAAACCCTCCATACCTGTCGTCGAAATACCCACCGGCATGGTCGAATTTCACTGGAGATTTGGGTTTTTTTTTTTCCTGCTGTGGACTGGCCCTAAATCGGACCGGCTCCGACCAAACCCTCCATACCTATCGTCGAAATACCCATCGGCGTGGTCGAATTTCACTAGAGATTTGGGTTTTTTTTTTTTTTTTTTTTTTTTTTTTCCTGCTGTGGACTGGTGGTGGTGGTGGTGGGTGTGGGTGTGGCTGATGGTAGAGTGGTTGTGGACCTGTGGTTGTTTTTTTTTGGGTAGGATATATTATTTTATTGTAGTGGTTATATTATTTTATTGTGATGTGTATATTATTTTATTGTATTGAAAGCTAAAATAGATCCACTGCTGCAGTATGTGTGTAGGTAAAATAGATAAAGTGACTTTTTGTATAGCTAAATAGTTAAAATTTTGCCTTCACTACTGTGAATGCTCTTAGGGCACATTTGGTACACTGTAATGATTATTACATGAGAATAGGAATAAGTATTACAAGGAATACATTAAGTTGGAATGTAATAAGTATTACTATTTATTAGTTTGGTGACCATTTAGGAATAGAATCCTGAATATGCATCCACAATTTAGTAGAGTATAAAAATAATTTGTAATTAAATCATTTCTAAGTCAAATTTCCTAAAATACACTTATTTTAGGGTGTTCAAAATAGAGCTAATAATTAACAACAATGAAAATTTATTTTCTTTCCTTTTGAAGATATGGCAACTAGTGGCTTTTTAGGAAATTGTTTTAAAAAGTTATTACATAAGGTGAATGAATAGATATTCAGTACTAAATAAGGAATAGTTATTCCTCATTTTGAAGAATAACTATTCATTGTAATAAAAATATAACCAAAAAATCGAATAATTATGCTATAGGAATATCTATTACAATACAGTGACTATTACAATCTACCAAACATGCCCTTAGAGCAGTGAAACTACTTCCTATCTCTTGATAGGCTATTTGCCCTTCAGGTGGGACCTCTCTCTTTTTCTTTTACTATACCAATCTTGTCTTCTCCACTTTCTACTCCTCTACCCTCATCCTACGTCACACCTATACCCTCGTCTTCTTCCCACTCCACACCATGGATGATATCAATCGTAAATGGTACCGTTTATCACTAAAACCGAAAGAAAGTCATACAGTCCCTTTAACCTCTAATCTTACTAGCGACGGTAAGGTACTTGTGGCCAAGTTCTTCACCAAGCGACGCATCAACATGGAAGCAGTCTTTTGAACCCTAAAGAGCATGTGGAAAACTGAAAAAAGTTTTGACATTTGTGACCTTGGCTCCAACACAGTTATGATTCTTTTTGATGATGAATACGACCTAGATCACATACTGATGCGAGGACCGTAGTCTTTTGATAAGTATCTGCTCGGCCTTTACAAACCAGGGAAGAATGAGGCGGTAAAGAATGCCAAATTTGATAGGGAAAGCTTTTGGGTACAAGTTCATGATCTGCCAATCCAACACATGAGTAAGGTATATGCTAAGGCTATAGGGAGTACTCTCGGAGTTGTTGAACAAGTTGACACAAGCCCAGTGGGAGACTGTCGAGGGTGATGTCTCCGAGTAAGGATCAATGTGGATATTAGCCAACCTCTCTGTCGAGGAAGAATTGTGCATATAGATGATTCATCTCCTTCATGGGTATCCTTCCAGTATGAGCGCATGTCAATCTTTTGTTACTGGTGTGGTATACTAAACCATGATGAGAAAGACTGCAAAATGTGGATACGTAGTAAGGGTACTTTACGTAAGGATGAGCAACAATACGGTGCGTGGCTGAGAGCTAGTAATGAACGACTTCAGAAACACCCAGTCCAGCCACCACAACCTTCCAACGACTTTATTCCCACTACTACCGCGGCACTTTCTAAGACAACCACCACCACTACCGCTACCAGCGAGCCATTAGCCATTCCAGCCTACTAAGAGTAATACGGCGATAACAGCTGGCACCTTCAATGAAACAGTGAAAAATATGGAACCGTGTACTATCACACTTGATGCCATAATGGTCACATCCTTAGAGGGCACACATGTGTTGGATGGGCCTCACAATGGGCCTACTGATGCCACACAACCTACTACACCCAAACCAAAAGAAGTTGAAAAGAATTATCCTAGCCCAACCCCACACAAACTCCATGGAAACAGACACAGCCTAGCTAGGCTCCAAACGCAAGCCTGAGGACATAGGTTGGGACATTGATGGCGATAAAAAGCAAAAGTTTGAGACTGAAACTCGTATGTTAGGTAAGATTTTTGCAAAACAACTAGGATCGGTGGTGGCTGCTACGCAACACCGCCAGGTCCAATGAGTACCATCAACTGGAACTGTAGAGGGCTTGGGAACCCTTGTACAGTTCATGCTCTCCAGCGAGCACTGAATAAAGAAGCTCCTCAGTTGGTTTTCTTGATGGAGACCAAACTGTCACAGGAAGAAATGAAATACAAGAAGTAAGAACTTGGTTACACTCAAGGCCTAGTCATATCTAGTATGGGTTAAAGTGGTGGTCTAGCCTTACTATGGAAACCAGAAACTAAGGTGGCAGTCCAAGGCTTCTCACGTTGGCATATTGATGCTCATATCACATGTAACACAACCGGTGCAAAGTGGCGTCTAACCGGCTTTTATAGGCAACCGGACACTAGTAAACGGGAAGAGACGTGGTCCATCTTAGAATCTCTTGGCCGAATAAACCAGCTGTCGTGGCTCTGCATCGGGGATTATAATGAGATTATCAGCTAATCTGAAAATTTTGGGGGTAGACTTCGACCAGGTAGACAGTTAGACCGATTCCGCTGAGCCATCAACCTTTGTGGTTTTCACGACTTGGGCTTTGTTGGTTCACCATTCACTTGGTCTAAAACTGATTGCATTGAAGGCCGCTTAAAGATAAGACTTGACAGAGCACTTGCCAACAATGCATGACGGTTGCTCTTTCACGGTGCTGTTGTCCACTACATATCCATGTCAATGTTGAACCACTCTATGCTCTCTCTTCGCCTTAAAAGTAACCGCCATCATCGACGACTAGTCAAAAAGTTTTTTCGATTTGAGGAGATGTGGCTGAGGGACCCCTGCTGTTCTGAAGTGGTTCAAGAATCATGGCAAGAGGGCCTTTATAAAACTGAAAGCTTCCCTATCACGAACTGCCTTAAGAGATGCCGCACAAGGCTCAGACTTGGAACAAGATGGAGTACGGCCATGTGGGACGGAAAATAGAGCAATTGCAAAGTAAACTACAAATGTTGGAGGAACAACCCAGTAGCATGGAAACAGACAGTGAGATCAGGGATGTTTGCAATGCATTGAATGTTTGGCTAGACGTCGAGAGTACTATGTGGAAACAATGCTCGCGTAACTTTTGGCTCACTGATGGAGACCGTAACACGAGCTTCTTCCATACTAAAGCCACCAATCGAAAGCAGCGTAATGTGATCCTCGATATATGTGACTTAGATGGGGTTTAGTAGGATGATGAGCAGTAGATAGAAAGTATCATTGTCAACTATTTCATAGACATTTTCCACTCACAAGGGCAGATAGATTCAACCACTCTAATAGATGCCGTGGAGCCTGTGGTGTCCACTGACATGAATGACTTTCTTACACAGGAATTCAGAGCTGATGAAGTTTACAGAGCATTGAAACAAATGCACCCCAAGAAATCTCCTGGCCCTGACGGTATGCCCACTTTCTTTTATCAGCATTTTTGGTCTTTAGTTAGTGATTGTGTTACAAAAACTGTCCTGGACTTCCTCAATCATAGCATCACCCCCCCTCCCCAATTTTAATGAGACTCATGTTGTGCTTATACCAAAAATAAAAAGGCCAAAAAAGATCACCCAATACCGACCCATCAGTCTTAGCAATGTCATATCCCGTTTGGCCTCAAAAGTCCTAGCAAACCGCCTAAAACGCTTCCTCCCGAAAATTATTAGTGAAAACCAAGCGCCTTTATGTCTAACCGCCTCATCACTAATAATATCCTTGTTGCCTTTGAAACCATGCACCATATCAACCAAAACCGTAGTGGTAAAGTTGGGGAAATGACCTTGAAGCTTGATATGAGTAAACTTTTGATAGAGTTGAGTGGGGATGCTTGGAAAAAATAATGTATAAAATAGGTTTCCATGAATCATGGGTGAAACTTATAATGAGATGTGTTAGCACTATCTCATATTCTATAAATATCAACGAGCAGCCCCGAGGACACATTATCCCTTCTAGGGGTTTGCGTCAAAGGGACCCCCTCTCCCCTTTTTTGTTTCTTTTTTATGTAGAATGTTTATCAGCTTTAATCAGGAAATTAGTGGAGTTGGGACTTTTGAGTGGTGTAGCCGCATGTCCAAGGGGCCTAAAAATATCTTTTTTTTTTTTTTTTTTTTGCAGATGATAGCCTGATCTTTTGCAAAGCCACCATTGAAGAATGTTCCACACTTGAGGAAGTACTGGAAATCTATGAATCCTCAACTGGCCATCAACTAAATCATGAGAAGACCTCTCTATTTTTTAGCCGAAACACGTCCCAAGATATCCAGGATGCCATCAAAAATCGTTTTGGGGCTGAAGTCATTTGGCAACATGAAACCTATTTGGGGCTTCCGTCCTTGGTAGGAAAATCAAGGTGCAACCCTTTTCAAGCTTTGAAGGAAAAGTTAAACAATAAGCTTTCTGGCTGGAAGGAAAAATTGTTGTCTCATGCAGGGAAGGAGATTCTCATAAAGGCAGTGGCTCAAGCAATCCCAACATATATGATGAGTGTGTTCCAACTCCCACATGCCTTATGTGATGAACTAACAAGTATGGTTAGAAGTTTTTGGTGGGGACAAAATAATGGAAGGAACAAGGTAGCATGGACCAGTTGGGATAAAATTTGTGTACCCACAAAATTGAGGGCGGCTTGGGATTCCGGGACCTAAAGGCTTTCAACCTTGCTCTTCTAGCCAAGCAAGGTTGGCGCCTACAAACAAACACTTCCTCACTAGTCCACAGAGTCTTCAAAGCTCGGTATTTTCCTGAAACTGATTTCCTTAAAGCTGAAATGGGGTCAAAACCATCATATGCGTGGAGAAGCATCATGGCTGCTCAAGGGATAGTCAAGCAAGGCTACTGATGGCAGGTCGGCAATGGGAACTCCATTATAATTTGGATTGATAAGTGGCTGCCCACTTGTTCTACTTTCTGCGTCACCTCCCACCAACATGCCCTGCCAATGGACACGCATGTAAGCACTCTCATTGATCATGATACTGGAAATTGGAGGATTGGCCTCATTAAAGAAATCTTCCTACCACATAATGCCCAGGCAATCCTAAGCATCCCATTGAGCCTTCGCCGTCCACCGAATTGCATTATTTGGGCGTACACGCCAAATGGTTGCTTCACAGTGAACTCGGCCTATAAAGTTGCCCTCTCCCTTTCACACACTCCAAATAGGTCTTCTAGTGGTCCATCGAATAACCAGAATAGTGGCATGTTTTGGAAAACTCTGTGGCGCTTGAATGTTCCCAACAAAATCCGATCTTTCGCATGGAGAGCGTGCAAAAATTTACTCCCAACGAAGTCCAACCTGCAACGCAAAAAAATCCTAGATGATCCCACCTATGATGCCTGTGGCACTACGGTCGAAACAAGCGGACATGCATTATGGGCTTGTGAGAAAGCTTAGATAGTTTGGCTTATCTCGGGCCTACCTATCCATAGCCATGGCCTACGGTTTGACGGTTTCCTTGACTTTCTCTAGCATCTTGTTTTCTACCAACATGTTGGGGATGAGTTACTGGGACTTAGTATCACTATCGCTTGGATTTATGGAAGAATCGGAATGCAGCTCGAACAGGTGGAACCTGGCAACCCAGCACACTCATATTTCATATGGCAGTCAAATTGATAGGGGAATATTGGCTCGCAAACCACAAGATCACGGTACCAACGGTTGCCACAAATACCAACTGGGACTTGCCACAGAGCCTCTGGTATAAGGTGAACATCGACAGCCCTGTTTTCCGCTCTCTTCAGGCCGTTGGTGTCGGGGTCGTAGATAGGGACCATGCAGGACAAGCAGTTGCAGCAATGAGCAAGAAACTTTGGGTGCCACTTGGTCCGTTAGAGGCAGAAGCAAAGGCAATGGAGGAAGCTATTGACTTTTCTTGGGACATCAGACTACAGGACGTGGTCTTCGAATGCGACTCGGAGGTACTCCATGGTGCCCTCACTGGAGCCAACACGCCCTCTGCAGCTATAGTGAATGTCATCTCCTTGTGTCTTCTGCGGCTCCAAGACTTCAGATTAGTAAAACTCTCACATGTTTGATGTCATCAAGGGAATAAACTAGTTCACATCTTGGCACAATATGCTAGAAGTTTAGAAACATTTGTAACTTGGATTGAGGATAATCCTACACCTATTAAGTCTGCATTGGCTTAAGATGTAATGACTTTTGCGTCATATTAATAAAACTGAAGTATTTCATATAATAATAATAATAATAATAATAATAATAATAATAATAACTACAAAGCATGACTTTAGTAGTTAGTAATTTACCCCCTCCCCCCAAAAAAGGATTTTGCAAATTGTGAAAATCCATCAAGAAAATGAGGTTCAAAAACCACATTTAAGAAAAAAGAGAAAATAAAGGGAAAACAAAAAAGAAATGGCTTAGTTCAAAAAATCTCATTATTCCTTACTACCAAGAATTAAGGATGAGATTAAGAGCATTGTATCTCAATTGACACTTCTTGATAATTCTAATGGAGATGTCTAGCATTCAAAACAAAGGATTATTATTCTCTTATGATTTTGTAAGGGATAAATCCAAAATTGAAGTCCTAAGAAAGATTAAGTTTACATCTTCTCTTACCTTATATTTTTCAAAAAAAAAAAATGAAAAGAAAAGAAAAAAAAAAGTAGGCAACACTACTAAGTTTAGCCCTTTAGAAATTTTTTCCCTACTATTATTAATTTATTATCTATTGACCTATGTTGTAAGTTCCAATTAACTCAATTGTTAAAGTGTAAAGAGTAATTATAAGAAACCAATGCCATAAGTTTAAATCCTATCGTATTTATTAAAAAAAAAAACTACTTATCTATGTTAGAATAAATTCATGAGCTTTTAATTTTGAATGCCCCTTTGGTATAGATTTATTTTGATAAATTTTGAAAATAAATTATTTGAAAAAGCTGTAGTAAAAAAAAAGGGTTTTAATTAATTTTTAAAAAAGAAATGCCACGTCCAAAATATTTTAATAGTAATTTCACAACAAATCTAAGGTAGCAAGCTGTTATTTGTGGATAAAAAACTAATTTCAGTTCTGGGTTCAGAATCTAAATTAAAACTATCAGCAACTTACCACATAAAACTTGTAAGTGAAATTGCTATGAAAATGTTGTGAAGATGACTCATTTTTAAAAACCCTAGCAAGAAGAAAGAGAAGAGTCTCATGAGTCAAGTGGGGGAGAGGGGAGTGTATAGCACGCGGAAGTGGTGAGAATGGTGATACAACCGAATTGAATGGTAAAAGGGGTGACTAAGAAGTAAGAAGACTTTGCTACTGCTGGCTGGCTTTGTGTGATATTTGGGGTTTTGACCACAGAAAGCAATTCATTTTGTCCTTTTTTTGAAGTATTTTTTTTATATATTTTGTTCAAAAGAAAATTAGGAAGTGTTTTTAAATATATTTTTGGAAGTGTTTTTAGAGAGGGGAAATTGGGGCAGTAAAAGCACAGGTGCAAGTGCTGCTGTGCTGCCATAAACAAAGAGCCAAAAAAACAAAGACTAATAAAAAGACCTTAATTAATTAGAGAGAGAGGAGAGAGAGAGAGAGACTATTGCAAGGTTGTTTTTGTTCACTGTTTTTGGGTTCTTCTTCCTCTTCCTCTGCTTCCTCATCTTTCTTTGTGTCCATCACCATCACCATCATCAGCAGATCCAAGTCAAACTCATCCCCTTCTCTCTCTCTTTAACTGGTGAGCCTCTCTTTCTCTCTGTAACTTTTATCTATTTATATGTATGTATGTATGTATGTGGTATGCTTAGTAGTGATTGATTGATCTAAAGTTTTAATCTTTGTTTGAAAAATGTGTTTTTGGTTTCTGGGTTTCTTTGTTTTGATCGCCCTTTAATCAATTTTTGCTTCTTTAAAAAAAAAAAGTTCTAATGATTCTGTTTTGAGATGGGTATTGTGAAATTTTTTCAAATTTTGATTCCTACTTTCTGTTTGATTGGTAGTTTCTGATTTATGGGGTTGGATGTTTTCTTGATTCACAGTTTGGTGATCTATGAGTTAATGGGCTCAGTGGTGATCAGAATTGGTACTGTGGTTGTATGGGCGGAACAAGGAGTTAATTTTTGTAGTTTCAAACTGTTGTAATTGAATTCCTGGTTGTGGACAATTGAACAAGCTTCTGATTACTTCAATTTTGAGTTGCTGAATACAAGGGTTGGACTTAATTCGTGTAAATAGTCCAATTCCTTGGCTGTTGTATGGATTCTGTGAATAAAAAGTGAGCTATTATAGTTTGCAGTGATTGGTACAATGGGCGGGATTTGCTCGAGGACGAGAAGATTCACTGTCAATGATGTGACTGTAGATAATGCTCCCGGTCGAAGCTTTCCGCATGCTAATGGTCATGCCAATGATGAGTCTGGAATGGTTTTTCAGTCTCCTGCATTGCCCGTTAAAATAAATAGTCATTCGACCCCGTCCCCCATTGGTGAAAGGGACAAGCAGTTGAGAGATCCATATTCGTATTCGGAGACAAACGTAGTTTCTTATGGACTGAGTCAGGAAGAAATCACTGATGGGATTCCCCGCATGTCTAGGGCGTTATCGAACAAATCTAGATCAACCAAGTCTAAGCAGGCAGCTGTTGCAAAGGTAGGTTCTACCTTGTTGTTTGCTTGTTTTTGCTCTACTATTGTGTTGGAACTAAGAATTCATCTTATGATTGAAAAATGGATGGAATGATGGGCTACTAGAGGCAGGTTCCTATTTCTTCTAGGTATGCTTGTTTTCGGTAGCATTTGTGGCCATAGACTTGCCAATGGGCTAAAGCTCAGTCGGCACTTCCTTCTCTCATAATGATTAGCTAAGTTTTATAATCTGTCCCGGTATGAGAAAAAGTTATAATCTGGGATGCACGGACGCGGCGCCAGAGGAGCCGCACCCGCGTCCGACGCGGCGCGACGCGGCGACGCGCGAGGGACGCCGCTGACCGCGTGTCGGTGCCGCGTCGGGCCGCGTCCTGCCGCGTCCTGCCGAAACGCCGAAATTCAGAAAAAAAAAAAAGTGCAAAATCTTCTTCTCTTTCTCTCTCTGTCTTGTTTTCCTGCCTCTACTCAGTCTAGATGTTGCGTAAACCAGTTTAAGAAAACTAAAGAAAGGTTAAAAAGAGAAAATGTATGAACTGGGAAGGGGAGTGACGGAAGAAACAAAGGTTAAGGTAGAAGACGAAAGAAGAAAAAGTATGTAGAAGTGATAGGCTGACTTGGTGTAGAGATTTTTTTTAAAAGGTGTGGTGTAGATTAAGCTTTGGAAAATGGAAGCCTTGGGGGAAATAAAATTAAAAAAAAAAAAAAAAAAAAAAAGGTAAAGTTGATAACTTCATATTCTGATGAGGCCAAACGTGACGTGTTGTTGACTTGTTGGCACTGGAGTGGCAGGTGAATGGAGAGAATAAAAAGAAAAAGATTAATCTTGTGGGTTTTATTTAATTTATGATCATCATGTTTTAGTTATTATTTACTATTGCTCTTAAATTTGGTACATGTGTATATAATGTGAAAAAATATGCTTAGTAATATATTAAAAATATAAATAAAAATATTTATAATAATTTTTTAATCGCCGAGTCCCGCCGCACCCGCACCCACCTTTTTCAAAAATTACCGAGTCCCGCACCCGCACCCGCACCCGCACCCGAGTCCCGAAACGCACCCGTGCTTCCTAGGTTATAATCAAGGATTTGATTCAATCATCAGATTATTGATTGTAAGTTCATTCCCATTTTGGGGAGAACAGATATACAGATTCTTTGATTCTAGTTAATTAGGAGAGACTTAAACTAAGAATAGATTGTAGAAGCTAAAAAGGGCATTTTAAGCATTTTCAGTAATTTTGTTCATTGATATTCTGTAGTAATTAAATTTCTAGAAAAATATACAGGAAGAGCTTAAATGCTAATCATTTCTTAATATTTTAATGAATTTGAACTTTAGTATGTAGCAACAAGAAGTGTTGACGCAGGATAAAAGAAGCTCTGATACCAATTTTGATGTAGGATCTTTATAAATTCAGTACTAAATTAGGGTTCTTGATGAGATCTTGAAGAATTCTTGAATATGCTTTGAAGTTTAAGGGTACAAAGGTTGGATCCTGAATGAGTAGAGGGTTGTTTGGTGTCAAAACAATGAATATAACGAGAAACAAAGACAGATAAAACTCTAGGCAATTACAACTAAAAAGGAGAAGGCAATCACACACTCAAAACTTAAAATAAGCTACTGGAATTTTAATAAATTCGATCTCTCTTTATTTGAATGTTATTGACGAGGATAAAGCCTTTTTTTTTTTTGCCTATTGCCAAACCCTTTCCTCAAATGACTAGGACTCCTGAATAACCTTTTCCAAGAAAGATAAGGACTCCTAATAACAAAGAAAAGTAACTAAGAACTTAATCAAATAAAGTTCTCAAAATAGAGAAATAAGACATGGGTCTCTAGTACAGCCCATTCCGAAAAATCTGGAAATTACCAAACTACCCCTAATTAGCAAAACTTTAATAAAACTGAACCAACAACTTTCTAACCTAAAGAAACTTAATATTAAGACTCAATAATAACTAATGTAGCCAATGAAAGGTGCAAGAAGGCCCCACATCGAAATTAGACCACAATTCTTGAATCTTTTGATATTTTTGTTTATTCTCATACTCTTCATTGCTTGTATCAAATGTATGGCAAGCTTTGAAGTTCTAGAAAGGCTTATTCTTTGGCCAATACAGGTCCATATTAGATAGAGTTCAGTACCTTCACGTTCTCCACTGTAAAAGAAATTATAGGAGAGGACTGATAGGCATGTAGCATTTCCCGGTTAAATTGCTTGATTGTTTCCATCAATTACTTACAAGCAACCAATTAGGGCCTGTTTGGTAGAGTAAAATATAGTTTCCATATCAAAGATTGTTTAGGAAAATGGAAGAAATTTTGTTTTTTTGAAACCTAATTGGTCATTGCTTAATGGACATTTTATAGGAATCAGTTTCACTTACCATGCTCTTGGCACAATGATTTTATCTATTTCTTGAAACGGAAAATGGTTGTGGTCTTTAATCAATGTTGCACGCTTGGGGGTACCTGTCAGGGTGCAGCCTAGTAGTTGGAGGCTTGGGATGAACTGTAGGCCCAGACATATAGGGTTCGATCCCCACTAGGAGTTCCCTTGGATTATCTAATACAAGGTTTTGGCATGTGAGGTCGTGTATCTGTGGCTTACTCCTCAAGGGTGGGTCCAAAGGGCCCTCTGCCTTGGTGAGGTTCCACATCATCAAAAAATAAAAATGTTGCACACTTGGGGGCAAGGAGATCATGGTGACAATGTAGCCTTTGCTGGGGAAAATGGATTTGTAGAGTGGTGGAGATGAATGTTTTTCTTGAAGAAGCCGTATGGTGTTACCTTGTGAAATAATATTATCCTAATTCAGTGTAAATTTTTAAAGTCAATTTCATAACTTCATTAAAATTGAGGAATTATGTTTCAAGATTGCTCTTTCTGGAAAAAGGGATGGTCATTTCATTTATTTTTCATACTTATTTAGAATTTTAATTTGTAAAAAATTTATAACATTTCAATACAAGTATCAAGAAAAAAATAGTTTAATATTTTGATCAAAATATCTAATGGTTGTTTTGATACTTTTATATGATCAATTTAATTAAAATCATTGGATATTTTTAAAGAAACACCGGTGTTGGTGAAAGTTTGAGGTGCACTAAAGTGCAGAGGTCTCTTGGATCCTAGGCACAAAGTGCAAGTTCAAGGGTAGCTTGATTGAAATAAATTTCACATTGATAGAAAAAAATAATAAAGTAAAATTTTAAAACAGTTAAGAATGGGTAATATGACAATCAAATGATAAGCTAATCATTTAAAATTTATATAAGATTCCTTTAGTAAAAGCATTCATGAGTAATGGTGCCCCAGTAAAAGGAATTGGGGAGGATAAACTGTGCTGGAAACTAGATAACAAAAAAGGATTCATAGTGGGTTACTATTGGGTTCTTCTTTGCATTAGTGATCAATCTTTTTTGGGTTGGATGTCAGTTTTGCATAGTTAGTCCTTAAGGTATGTTCTTGATTTGATAGATATGTATTTGTGTGATTAATTGCGTGGTCCCTAGTTGTATACTCCTTGTATACTTGGGTGACTCTTTGTTTATATCAATAATTTTTAATTACTTATATAAAAGAAATTATATAAGAATTTTATATAATTCTCGTGTTTTACAAAAATATCTTTCCTTAAATCTTAGAGACCATAATGCCTTATAATTTATAACTAATTTTAGGTATCTTTAGAGACCTTAATGCCCTATAGCTAATATTAGGTAGTGAATGTAAGTCTCTAAGCAGCCAAACACAAGAAGCATAACATAAGTTAATCATGTGTTCAACTCCTAAAAAATTATTATGAAAAAATTATATCACACTATTTTTTCGGCATGAGTGAAGGAACTGCCAAACAAAAAAGTTCTAAAAATGTGCTTTGTTCTTCTTGAAAAAGCTTGCTAAAAAAATGCACTTTTGGCATGCTTTTCCAAAGGCACTGCTACTTCACTTTAGGTGCAAGAAGCACTTAAGGCTTTCTGCTTTAAGCATGTTTGGACCAACACTGAGAAGCACATTAAAACTCTAACTTTATTTTGCTATCTGCAATGTAATGTCTATCTAATTTGTATTTTAGTCCTTTGATAATAGCTTAATATTTATAATTTAGTTACAGATGGATGTGAATTTTTTTTTATTACAATAAATTCAAATTTCTCCTAAACTTTGCTTCCTTTATTTGATGGAGTGTGTGTGTGTAAATGGGGGGGGGGGGGGGGGTGTGGGCGGGGGGGAATAGTAATTTTACAGGCTTTTTAATTTTTCTGAATTTCAGAGGGCTCCAGCTCTCCATGTGGCTTGGCCATTGGATTTGTATGTTTGCTTAGGGGCAGGATCATCTTATTAAGTTTTTGGCCTGTATGGATGATTATCGATAGAGATAGAAGCATGACCAAGGTTATGCCGATGAGCCTTAGTAAGATATGACTTTTAAGGTCCAAAAGAGCTCAAGTTTTAGTGGTAGTTT
This sequence comes from Notholithocarpus densiflorus, assembly GCA_030021035.2. Lineage (NCBI taxonomy): Eukaryota > Viridiplantae > Streptophyta > Magnoliopsida > Fagales > Fagaceae > Notholithocarpus > Notholithocarpus densiflorus. The sequence goes on from JARYZH020000007.1 coordinate 9,485,004, forward strand.
GACATGGTTGAAGAACATTCAAATGAGAGAATAATAAAGAAGCAAAAGGAGATTAGAATAAAGAGAAAGGCACCAAGATATCAAGCATTTAAGCTTTAAGTTTTAAATATAATTTCCATTGCTTTAATCCATTAAGATTCTTTAATCCATTAAGATTTTTTATATATAAGTAAATAAGTATTTTATTGAACAAGATTACTTCATGTACATGAAAATAAACAAAGAAATCTAAAAAATTACACAGGTTATGTATAGAAAGATAATGATTCTAAAAATTAAGGAATGGAGTTACTATTAGTAAGCCTCTCACCCGAGACCAATCAAACAACCATTTAAGAGTTATAAAATAAAGAATTTAATCTACTAAGAATTAGGGTGCAATTAAGAATAACAATGATGGAGGCAGAGACGAAGTTCTTTCTCGAATAGAGCATGAAATATGGTTGGATTATGCTTGATGCGGAAAGCTTGGAGGGAGAGGAAATGACTTTTGAGGGGCAAGAGCTTTCTATAGAGAGGATGAAATCACACTCAATTGGACGATAATAGACTGTCTAGTTTGTCAGATTTCTTAGATTCATTATATTTTAATTCTCAAGGGAATGTTGGGTATATCACTAGTATACTCAGTGTTTTCCCTTTGTCCCTTGTGTATTCTTTTTCATTAATGCAAATGACTTAAAAAAGAAGAAAAAGAAATAGGTATATATATATATATAGGTAATAAAACTTTATAATTTCTTCCACCCTGCCAACCTTCTTTCAAGCTTCTCCAAGATAGGTTTCCAAATAGTTGTCGACTTATAAGGGGCTCCAAGAGGCATGCCAACATAAGGCATTGGCAGACTTCCCCACCTTGCAGCCCAAAATATCCGCCGATGCATTAATATTATCAACTAGTTGAGCCAAGGATTATATTTTTAGGATTAGTTTATCTTAAATTATGCATGACCTTAGCACCTAGCTTAGCATGTTCATGATTGGTTCATTAATTTTTGAATAAGCTCAAGTTCAATTGAATTTGCCTAATACATAGCTAAATGTTAGGGTTATTATTTTTATTTTTATTTTTATAAATAGCGAAATGTTGGGGTTATGACATTAAGGCTTCATTTGTTAGAGAAATAAAAAAAGTGGGAGGATAGAAAAATAAGCCGAAAGAAGATTCATGTTCCATCATGGATGTTTGGTTGGAAAGATAAAATGAATGGATAGTTTTCGGTTGTTTGGTAGAGAAGAAGGATGTGAGGAAAGAAAAGTGGTTTAGAATCCCAACGGTAGCACGATTGGGTGGGGACATGCCTCATAAATTGAAGGTCACTAGTTTGAATCTCTCCATCTTCGTCCCCTTGTGGCCAAAACTTGTTAAAAAAAGAAAAGTGGCTAACAGTATAATAACCTACTACGAATTTATACATGTATGCATGTATGAATTTCAACAATTCATTTAACAATAATGATGCGAGACACAAGTAGGTAGACAATAGAGATAAAAGGGACAAAGAAGATAAACAAAACAAACCCTAGACTTCACCACCTAGAATCTGCCTGAAAGCCTTAGGCATCACTACCAGAGGGTGTTTGGCATCACCACCAAACAAAGAGAAAATATTCTCAAATTATAAATTTCTTATTCAAATTGTACTCTTTCACAATTACGAGAGCACTAGTTAAATAGGATTTTTGGGTTACATCAATATGGAAATATCTAATCAGGCTACAATTAAATCCCATAAAACCCTCAACATTAAAGACCAAATTCAAAAAGAAAAATAATTTCAAATTCAAAAAATAAAATCTGAAATAATTTTGATTTGGTGCTCCTTGCATCATGAAGCCTAGGTTTTTTCTTGTTATTTTTCTTCTTTTTTGTAATATTTTATACTCTTCCTTTTATTTCCTATTTTTCAAACATGTTCTGCATTATAGGTGCCTGTTTACATCTTATGAGTAAGTCGACAAGATAGGTTTCTATTATTTTCCATGGTTGCTGAAATGTTAGATGATGGTTTCTGCAATTTATTCTATAATTTGGCTCTTCGTTTAATAGGAAAAACCATTCTCATAAAAAAAATATTGTGATAATATAGTAGATATTGCTGTAGGCATAAAATGTTCTTGTTTTATAGGTTTCGGAGGTGAGCTCACTTTTGGGGAGAGCTGGTACTGCTGGGCTTGGGAAGGCTGTTGAAGTTTTGGACACGCTTGGTAGTAGCATGACCAATTTGAACCTCAATAGTGGTTTTACCTCAGGGGTTACAACAAAAGGGAATAAAATTTCAATTTTGGCCTTTGAAGTTGCAAACACGATTGTTAAGGGTGCCAATCTAATGCAATCCCTTTCAAAGGAGAACATTAAACATTTAAAGGAGGTGGTACTTCCATCAGAAGGGGTGCAAAATTTAATTTCGAGAGATATGATTGAACTCCTGAGAATTGCTGCGGCTGACAAGAGGTGTGTAGGCAGAGACAGTGATAATTTTTTCAGATGTTTTTGTCATTAACTTTGATTTTCTGCTCAATCATTTTTATAATTATTAGATGAATAGAAAAAAGTAATCATATTGTTGTGCAATTCTGGCAGAGAAGAATTGAAAGTTTTCTCTGGAGAAGTGGTGCGTTTTGGAAATCGTTGCAAAGATCCTCAATGGCACAATTTGGATCGCTATTTTGACAAGTAATACTAGTTGAACTTGTCTCTATTACCTTATACGTGTTCTTTAAACATTTCAAATGAGGTCATCATGTTTTGCTGTGTGCTATCTTTATGATATTTTAGGTTGGGTTCAGAACTTAGCCCCCAGCGGCAATTGAAGGAAGAAGCAGAAAATGTGATGCAGCAATTAATGAATTTGGTTCAGTATACAGCTGTGAGTATTTTCAAATCACCTTTACATTCTATTGATCAAAGATAAAATTATGGATTGGATGAAAGTACAATACTAATACCAATACCAATTCACGGGGGGGAAAAAAAAACAAAGTGTGATGCTGATGACTAAAAAATTATTGATTATGCACGCTTAATGCTGCCTTAACGTTATACCTTGGAAATTTACTGAAGAGGAAACAAACCTCTTTCTTGGTTGCAGGAATTATATCATGAGTTGCATGCCTTGGACAGATTTGAACAGGATTATCGGCGTAAACATCAAGAAGAGGATAACTCAAATGCTGCTCAAAGAGGTTACACAACTTGAATTTCTTGTTTGTTCAAGTTTTGTAATTTAGAAATGTTTTTTTTTTTTACATAGTAAAAAATATATAATGCTTATTAAAAAGCATAAAACAGTAGAAATTTTCTCAAGTTGACTGTAGGAACCTGAATGTTTGAATGTCTAGTTCTGTTGATTCTTTAATATGGGTCATGGCCATTCTCAGGTTTGGCTATATCCAGCGTAAGAATTTTTCACCATTACTGGTTTTGTGATAGTTGTATATCTAAACATGGGATGCGTGTGTAAGTGTAATTTTTGAACCCCAAAAAAAATTTAATAATGTTTCATTGATATTGAAAAAAATGTACATAATGTGCAAGTTGCATTCTTTAATCCTTAATTTGTAATATGTTTGTATCTTTGTAGTGCCAGCCTGCCAGGCCTAGGCATGATGTATTTCTGTGGCTAGTCCAATGGAAACATTTTACCTTATATCTCAGAACTTGGTCTGGCTTGGGTTTAGACTATGGCTCTTCTTGAGCTAAAATATACAAAGTCCCCTAGTTCTAAATTCATGATGTGCTGTATTAAATCCTGATAAATTAAGGGGGATACCTTTTGTTTTAAATCTTGTTTCTTTGTTAATATACTAAATATCATTTTCATAACTTATTTATTTTTGACAAGTAGGAGACAGCCTTGCAATTTTAAGAGCAGAGTTAAAGAGTCAAAGGAAGCATGTAAAAAGTTTGAAGAAAAAATCGCTCTGGTCCAAGATTTTGGAAGAGGTAGCAATTCAGTACTGCTTTATGTAGCTCTTTCTAGGTGCATATGGAGAGAATGTTTGGCAACTTTGTGTTTCTAGATATTAATGATTCAACTTCGCTGGTTTATTTGTTTTATGATGCTATCGCCATTATGCATTCAGAAGCTGTATACACAGTAGCAGTGGACTGTTCTTTGTCCATTCTTCTTTAGTGATAGCCTCATTATGATACCGTTTGTTGCTTACTTTTGAAGTTGTTTCTAATTAACTATTTGTTATTGTTCCTTTCTAAAAGACCAATCTGTTATCATTTGCAGGTGATGGAGAAACTCGTTGACATTGTCCACTTCTTGCATTTGGAGATTCACGAAGCCTTTGGTAGTGCTGGTATGCATTCCAAACATTGATGAAATTTCTGATTATAGCCATCTAAAGGCATTTCTTGCTCTTCTTTCTTGCCTCCTCCTGGGAATGGTTGATGAAAAGTCTCGGCATTTTTTGTTCCTGTTTTAATATGCAAACCTCCAAAAACTGTATTTGCGTTCAACTGGGATCAATGAACACAAAATCAGGTTTATTTTAATGAATAGGAAGGAAGTATATTCATTGGGAAAGAACAGATACTTCTTTGGGTGGTTGCAGTAATGCAGTTTGTGTTTCACAAAAAGTAAGCAAACAAAGTATCACCAAAAATAGTGTGTAGAAAAAGTGTCACTCAAAATATTGTAACCTTTTAAAGAACAAAAATTGATCATTTCTGAGCCTTGTGAGATAGTCCAAAATTCTTGCTAAATTGGATTGCAGATCTATCTGATAGAATGATAATGTCCTTTATTTATTTAATTTTTGTTGTTCCTTTTGAAGAGGTTATTAACTAACATTCCATCTATAAAGATGCTATATTTTAAATTATTTATTTCTTGACATGGCCTGTCTCGCTTTAAACAGCGCTTGAAATTGAAGTTTATGTTCAAGATACTAATTGGGTTTTATTAATTCAATGAACTAGTTCTGTTTTTCCCACTTTGACCTTGCAGATGATGACAAGCCGGTGAAAGGTTCTCAGAACAACCATAAAAAATTGGGGTCTGCTGGTCTTGCGTTGCATTATGCAAATATTATTACCCAAATTGATACCATTGTGAGTTTATTATTCATCCAGTCTTGACATTTCTTTAGCTTTACTACAGTGGTTTTGTTATGTTCACTGTAATTATGAGCACCTAGGTTGTTCCTCCAGAACATATTTTAATGTTACTCTGCAAAAGGGTGGTGTGGAGTAGAGGGAAAAAAAATGCATATCCACTACTAGCTTTTAAGATGATGTTTTGTTGACACACCTAAAATGTATAGACTAAAATGTTCTTGTATTGTAAATCCATTCAGAGGAAGCTTCTATATAGGAGGGCTTCAGGGTATGTTAAACTCTGTTCTTGTCAACATATAGGAGTGCTCATCCTCCTGTGTCACCTCTCAACATCTCTATTGTTCTTTACCAATTTTTTTTCTTTTCCTATTCTAGTTTTTCTTTTCTTTAGGTCTCTCTATCTTTAGATTTTGATAATCCAAGTCTGGAGCATAAACCTAAATACCTAGTTATTTCAACCCCACACACACACACACGTATAAAGCCTTTTGGTACAAGGTACAAATATTTAAAATTTTTTATAAGCCAAACCATTTACTGATGCTATTGCGGTCATTAGGAAAAACAACCCTGTTGTTTGGGGGTATACTTGTTTCCCAAAGCATCTTCCACCTAAACTATGCATTTTGTTAACATTTTTCCTAAAATTACACATAATTAATAGCTGGTTAGTCTCTTTTGCTTAACATTTTAATGGTCTTTAAATAAATGGCTTAGGGGTAGAAAGGTATAAGCAATTGGTATTGGATTATCTGCTCTCTTGTTGAAACTACGATTAATCTGTTCATTGTTACTGTCACCATACATGATATGGATATACAGCATATGTATTAAATAATTTGTGTATGGTTTTGATAAATAATAAGTTTTACCCAAGTACACAAAAATATACTGTAGGTGTGTTAGATTAAATGATTAAATTCATCATTTTCATAACAACTTAAGCTTTTGGGATAATTAGTAATTTATAGTAGTATCAGAGCAGGAGGTCTTGATTTCAAACCTTGTCTCCACCTTACCTCCCATTTAAAAAATTCCCACATGTTGGGCCTCACTTAATCAGGGAAGTTTAGGCTCACATGTGAATGTGGAGTGTTAGATTAAGTTATTAAATTCACCATTAACATCTTGAGCTTTTGGAAAAAAATCAGTAATTTATCAAGGTGCACCCTAATTAAATTCTAAAGTTGCAATGGTCAATGAAATCTTATAAGTTTGAAAAAGAAAATAATCCTGACTCTATAATCCATTAATACAAGGTTCTGAAAAGTGCAATTCTTTAGTTATTTTGAAACATGCTTTTATGATTTAAGACCTTTTCACAAGCTTGCTTTCTGGGCATGAGATGAATGTAACACCTGGACATGTGACTGAAACATTACAAACAAGCTCATGTAACAATGAAGCAGTTGGAAACGTTTGATCATATTGTCCATATATATTTCTTGTAGTGCTTAGTTTTATATATTTGTATGTTACTAGCATGTAATCATTTCCAATGATTACGGCTTTCTTTGGGGAAGTTTTACTTCAGCTGTGATGGTTAAATTTTTGGTTGTGAATTCCATGGAACTAGTATTAACTCATAGGTACTCCTGGTTAGTTAAAGTATGTATCACTGATGAGAAGCATGTAAGGATGGAAAAGTAGCCCTTGTTTGGAGGGAATTTTTATACTAGACATATGTTGCAGAGGTGCTATACAATTGAGATCTGATTGGGCCAATAAAAAAAAAGATCATATTATATTATTATTTCATTTATTTTTGGTTTGTTTTAACGTGTCTAAAGGTAACTGTACTAGATTACTCTAGGGTAATTGTCCTTGTTATAAGCAGAAAAGTCATTTTAATAGCACAAGAATCTCTCTTTTTCAATCTGGAGGTTGTGTTTGTTGGCTAATCAAGTGAGAGCTGGTGCCTTATATTAAGTTTTGTTAGTTTTACTTTCAATTTGGGTTTTTCTTTTTTAACATCCGACTATAATTAGGTCTCTCGGTCAAGTTCTGTACCTCCAAATACGAGGGATGCTTTATATCAAGGGCTACCACCTACCATAAAGACCGCCTTGCGCTCAAAATTACAGTCATTTCAGGTCAAGGAAGAGGTATGTATATATATCTTTATTGCAAATGATAATTATCTAATTGGATTACTTCTTTTCTTTTTTGTTATATTCTTAATTTGGCTCCCAGTGAAAAAATCTTTTCAAACTAAGCTCCTGATTCTGGCCCAAAAAAGGGAAAAGAAAAATTGGACTACTGGTTTATTAGTTTTACTTTTATATGTACTTATTCATAACCTTTGTCAAATGGTGTCGTTGCAGCTTACCATCCCACAAATTAAAGCTGAAATGGAGAAAACTCTACAGTGGCTTGTTCCAATTGCCGCAAACACAACAAAGTAAACCTAACAGCCCTTAATAGATCAACTCTTTTGGGCTATGAGTGCATCTGTTACCCCATTTTATGATTTGCTCAATTCACTTTCTTGCAGTGGGGAATGCATATCACTAATGCATGAAGGGCACTATAGCAGTTATCCTGTTTCTTCTTAAGTAGAATTACTGAGATACCCTTCCAAATTGTGATGTGGCCACTGTGGGTGGGAATTGTGTGAATTAAAAATGGGTGACAAGAGGCTATTTTTGCCCATTTTGTCATTTTTTGATAATTTCTTCATTCAAGGATTTCTACCTTTTTTTTTTTTTCCTCTATCTCTAATGTTCTTCATTCAATGTAACTACTAATCCATGAAGGTTTATTTTTGCATGTTGATCCATTTAGAGCTCATCACGGCTTTGGGTGGGTTGGAGAATGGGCAAATACAGGGTGAGTTCTTAGCATGAGTGCTTTGTCTTCATTTATCTTTTGTCCCCTTCATGATTTGCTTAACCTTCCAGATTAAATGTTTTTAGGTCTGAGGTGAACCGAAAACCTGCTGGTCAGACTGACTTACTCAGGATCGAAACACTCCACCATGCAGATAAGGAGAAAACCGAAGCTTACATTCTTGAACTTGTAGTGTGGCTTCATCATCTAGTCAGTCAAGCTAGGGCTGGCAATGGTGGAATCAGGTCTCCAGTCAAATCTCCAATCTGCTCCCCAAACCAGACATCAATGCAGTTATCTACACACAAACCCAACTCTCCATCTCCTGCATTGACAGTTGAAGACCAAGAGATGCTTCGGGATGTTAGCAAGCGGAAATTGACACCTGGAATAAGTAAGAGTCAGGAATTTGACACTGCAAAGAGCAGGTTAAGAAAGCACCACAGGCTGAGTAAAAGTAGCAGCCATTCTCCAACAAGCGAAACTAAAAAGGACCCATTTCCCATTAGGAGGCCATTTTCTGTTCCTGTCTTTGACTTTGATATTGACCGGATCAAAGCTTTGGATGTCATTGACCGAGTGGATACAATTCGAAGTTTATAATTTTATGGCATTTCAAAGCTTCACAAAAAAAAAGGCCTTGTGTTTATGTAATTGGTAAGTCTGCTTCATTTTTTGATGTAGGGTGCGCAAGTAGTTTGTGGCAAGGAGAGATCTCTGGCAATTGTGGCAAGGGGGATCTCATGCGAGTTACTTAGTAGTTGATGAGTGATAAGTCATCACTTTTTTGAATGTGAAAATTTAGGGTGATAAATGAGTTGTTCAGGGGCAATTTAATTGTTGTAGTGATGGAAGGTACATCTGGCCATAGTTTTTGTTAGTTCTATATGTACAGAATAGCATTTGATAATAATTGAAATTTCATGGTTCTGTTTCTTCTTTCCTTGTCTATGCAAAAATAACAATTCTATATATTCTGTGCAGCAGTAATAATTGTTGGTGATGGGAATTGCATATGTAAACTAATTATTTGACATTTTAATGGCGTCATATTAGAATCAAAATTCAAAAGCCGCTTGACAGAATCTATTTGGCTATGAAGTTGTCAAGGGCTTCTTAGAAGATTTTTGGCCTTGTATTACTGTGTATGGATCAATAAGAGATTAGTAGCTTATCTCATGGGGAGTGGCCTCTAAAATTATTGCGGAGGTGATGGACAAACAAAAACAGTATATTTGGTTCAATTAAATTCACACTTATTATTGAATTTAATATATATATATATATATATATTTAAAAGTTAACGGATGTCCTAAGGGCATTGGTATTAGAAAATATTTTTAGAAACTTTTATGGAAAAAAAGAAAAGAAATTGACGGCCTTTATATTTTAATTAAATGGTGTTAAAACTTTCCTAATAAAGTGTAGTTTTTTTTTTTTTTTTTTTCAATCTTCAAAACCTAAGGGTGTTCAAAGACCTACTCCACCTGACCAGAGCTAACTTGATCTGCACCCAATTCGATGAATGCGGTGGTCAATAACCGGTGTTGCCTTCAAAACCTGGCAACGGAAGGTTGAATGGTGAGTTCACCCACCGGAATCTGACTTACCTACTCTGAACAACGATAAAGGATAAATCTAGCGGATATCCACCACCAAATCTGACGAGATCTCTGCCAGATTTGACGGGATCTCCACCTGATCTAGTGTCTCCACCATTTTCCACTCCTCCCTACCATTATCTAATTGGATCTTCGTCGTTTTTCGCCTCTTTAGTGTCAACCAATCCATTGCGCTTCTCTGATCGGTGGAGGGTTGAGTTTTCCTCCATCCAATAAGATCAAATTGGGTGCAGGTTGAACACAAACATGACTTGATTTGACCACAATAATATATCACAATTTTTTGTTTTTTTTTTTGTTTTAATAATAATAGTTGGGTTGTATATGTCATAATTACACTAGCTAGCTCATATAAGAACTATAATTTATAAAATTATTACTCTAATTACTGTAAGTACATTAAAGTATTACTCTAATTAAAACTCAATTATAAAAAAGGTTAAGAAATGTAAAAGAGGTTTTATTATTTATTTTAAATTAATTTATAATCTATTCTAGTTTGTGTTATACGTAAATAAAGTTGGTTTTATCAAGTAGTTTAAAGTATTTTTTGTTGTTTTACTTTACTATCTATTTTATTAATCAATTTTAATTATATTATTGATATAATTTTTCAATTTATATATGATTCTTAGTTAAGCTGTGTACTGCATAGGCATAATACTAATAATAATAATAAAACTGTTAATTCACTTACCACCTCTCTTCCACAAGTCGTGATAAATCTTTAAAAGTGGCTTAAACTATTCAGTCAAAGGAAAATATTCCTTCGGCAAGGGAAAAAAAAAAGATTGGCAAGTCTTGTTTAGACCTCTTCGTTATATATGCAAGATATTATCAGTAAATTACCAATTTAACTTAATAAAGTGATCCGAAATATTAATACTACAAACTCAATTCGGTAGGTCACCAAATCATATAGCAAAATGATTAAAGCAATAAAAGCATGAGACATATACCTGACGAAGTAGAAGATCGATGGGGAACTCTCCAAAGGAAAGACCACTATGAGGTTAACCTACTCCAACTCCAACTGAGACAATCTACTATAAAATTAGCTTAACAACTAGAACAAAACATTTGTACCTAAATTCTATAGTCCCAGTAGATAACTCACTAATGCGACCATGATAGCTTCATAACTCTAAACTTCTTCTACATCTAGATCCCTTCACGAATGATCGTGTGTCAACAAATCGGAACTACAAGCACTCTTCAAGAAACCTCCTTGAAGATTTGATCTACAATGAATTCACTGAAAAAAAGGCTTCGTGGTTTCAATTAAATAAGTTTCACTCATAATTCATTATGATAAAAAAGATATGGGCAAAAGAGTTCTTAGGGAACACTTAAAACCTTGGCAATCGATCTTTGTTGATAGATTTGGTGGACTCACCAAAACGGCATAGCTTCCCATATATATATACACTATGAGCACTCTCCAAGAAATCTCCTTGAAGATTTGATCTACAATGAACTCACTGAAAGAAAGGCTTCGTGGTTTCAATTAAATAAGTTTCACTCATGATTCATTATGATGAAAAAGATATGGGAAAAAGAGTTCTTGGCAAACACTTAAAACCTCGACAATCGATCTTTGTTGATAGATTTGGTGGACTCGCCAAAACGGCATAGCTTCCCATCTATATATATACTACGAGCACTCTCCAAGAAACCTCCTTGAAGATTTGATCTACAATGAACTCACTGAAAGAAAGACTTCACGGCTTCAATTAAATAAGTTTCACTTAAAACCTTGGCAATCGATCTTTATTGATAGATTTGGTGGACTCGCCAAAACGGCATAGCTTCCCACACACATATATAAATATATAAAAATATAAATATAAATATATATATATATATATAGTATTTTGATCTTTTTCTTTTTAACAGTTTAAATCGGTTATATGAGTCATCAAATTAAAACATGTCATTTTTAAGGTAGTAAATGACTACAACTGCACTCAATATATTTTTATTGGGTATGAATTTTGACAAAACCACCATTGAATTAAATTTTCTATTTATATCCTCCATACTTGCATGCTACATTTACAGAAGATCAAAAATCAATATTTATATAATTAATTAAATATTTAAATTTCAAGTTTTGTAGTATAAAACTATGCATAAAAAATAAGTTTATGCATCGAATAATAAATAACATCTGATTAACACAAAAATTGACATATGTGTTAAGAACATGCAATCTAACAGTTAAATTTTAAAATATGTAGCAATATTAATTTTTTAATTGAGAGTTATAACTATGGGCTACAATCAAGTCCGTAGTCAAACTTTATCAATTTTTGAATGGATATGTGAAACATTAGACATTGTTAACGCAATCTGCTGGTGCACTAAATAATTTCTTTCTTTGAACATGCCCTTTAAAAAATAATAAGTAAAAAACAGAGAGAGAAGTCTAGAAAATATGGTGAACAAATTTGCAGATAATCTCTCTCTCTCTCTAAAAAAAAAATTTGCAGATAATATGAAAGAAAATTAATGGTTGAGATATGGATAAAAACTAGTGGAACATGCATGGGATTCCGCTAGCGGTTTAGGTCAATACGTATATAAAGACAATGGTTGTTTGATATCCATTATTACTAGTAGCCAGTAGAGGAAGTGAATGTATCATTATTAGTTTTTGGTGTAACTGAACCGGAAGCTGGTGGCATGCAATGCAGGGCACAGAAAAAGAGACACCTCCGCAGCTCCGCCACCAATCACTGCCAACCAACCCAACAAGTCTCGGCCCAAATTTCAGCAGAAAATACGAGCCACGTTGTTTCCCAGAAAAACAAACCCTTTTGTTCGTTTCTTTTGCCGTTCAGCCATTAACGAGCTTCATCGTTTTCCTCTCTGTGCCCAACAGACTCAACCAGATCCCTTTTATTATATTGCCTTCGCCCTTCTGTACGTAATCACTGCCAAATGCCAATAATGCATGCTTCATTTACGAGCTTTAATTATTTAGTAGATAAATACCAAGACGTACACGCAAGAAATTCTAAATTATCCCTCACAAAAAAAAAAAAAAAAAAAAAAAAAAGCAAAATTTTTTAGTTGTTGTTGGTGGCCAAGATCAAATTAAGTTTTATATTCAAAAAGAGCGCAAAGAGACCCTTTTATTAATTTTTTTTGGGTTATTAAAACAGTGATTCTTATATTTATATAATGTGTTAGCTTTTCCGATAGATATGCTTAATTTTTATCTTTCATTTCTGATTAAGAAAAACCTATAGTCAATAATGAGCACATAGAAAGCTAGACCAAGAGTCTTATGGCTTAATTAACATTTTTTGATGTTTATAAAGATAATGTTCAAATCGCATCTCCTTCAACTATTGAATTTATTTATAGAAAAAAAATCACATAGAAGTAACTATGGAGAGAGAGTTAAAAACTATTATAATAATTAGTTAAAATAGATTTATTGATAAAAAATAGAGCCTTTGAGCCAAAGTTATAAAGAATGTATTAGTGGCCATTTCATATATTGCTTTGGACAAAATATGAATGCTTTTTAGTAATGCAATTCGTAAGATTAGTTGTTGCAAGGTTGAGAAGATCTGAACGAACTCAATTCGGTGGGGTGCTGCAAAACAAAGAAAGATCAAAAGGACTCGATGACACCAGTGCAGTGCCGGCTCAAGGATCCTTCGACGATCAAATCAGGATGAGCTTTTTTTCTTTGAGTTTTAATTTTTAATTTTATATATATATATATAGAGTTTCAACCAGCTCAAGGATCCTCCAAGGATCAAATCAGGATGATCTCTTATTCAACTATCAAAAACTTTATTAGTTAATTTGTTCGTGAGGATATGTTAAATGTTTCTTTATATGGTAATTATAGTAAAGGTCTTCCACTTTCTTATTGTACAATGTGATTTTAAATAAATAAAATTTATTATATATCGTGCTAAAAAAAGATGGGACTGATTTCATGCACCATCACAACATATCTTTTTATTTATTAATTTAGGTTTGTTTTTGACCAAAAGGTATATTAAATGACTTTAATACATAATAAAATATATCATATAAAAAAAAATACATAATAGAATATGGTTATTTTAATTTTTAACACATTTGGGAAGGGGGGGGGGGGTGGTGGGGGGTTTCAGGGTTTGTATTTGTACTTATTTTTAATTCATACGTCAGTTTGATCGCAAAATGCTGCAATTAATCTTTATACATCTCAATTTGGTTTTTTGATTTAGTCTCTAAAAAGTTACAAGTTCTTTCTTGCCCAAACGAATAAGAATTTATTATTTGACCTAAGATATTATATATGCTTTGGTTATGTGAACTACTTTACCCACCATCGAGCACTCTTAGTGTGATAATCACTTCCAAAATATAAATGCTTGTAGAGTATAGGGGACAAGGGCCAAAGTTTAAATTTAATTTGTTGCTTACTTGCATTAATGCCTTAAAAGGATTACACCACTGTCTAAACTAGAAATTACTAAGCAAAACAAAAGAGTTATCAGTCTAAGAAGGTGTCCTTGCTTAAAATGCAAGCCCCTGTATATACTTTAGGGGTTCAGTTAATAGATGCTCTTAAAATAATTTGTTTTGACATATACCACTTTAATGAAAAATATAAAAAAATTAGTTTTTTTTTTTTTGCCATAAAAGATTATAAAAATATTTTATAAACCACATAGAGCATTAATTAACTTTTTTTTTTTATAGATGTTTTGCTAATTATGGATGATTATATGTGCAATATGGAGTAGAGTAATGCAAATGACACATAAAGTTTTACGACTTTTGTCGCAACTCGCCGAGTGAAGAGTTGTGAAAGATAGAGGTGTAGACCCACCACCATTTGACTTCCACCGTTCACAACTTATTATACGAGTTGCGGCAAAAGTTATAGGACTTTATGTGTCACTTGCATTATATTGAGAGCTCGTTTGGTACGTGTGTTTAAATAATAGTTTTCATTTTTTTTGAAAATACGTGTGGGTGAAAAAATATGTAAAAATTCATGTAATATTATTTAAAACTGAAAATATGTGTTCAAAATTGCATACCAAACAGACCTGAGTATCATATTCTAGATCCTTTAGACACTTGTCCATTGTGTAATCATTACAGGTTGACTTCTCCTTTTAAAAGCCTATAAATACAGTAACCAGCATGTCTCCCCCATATGCTTTAAACGAAGTATTGCCACCTCATCCCTTACATGTTGATCATTCTATTTTGCAGCCGTCCATAATTCGACACGTGTCTTGTCCTTTGTTGCCACCTATCATTTTATTATAATATACTGTTTGTGTGTGTATGCGAGCGATAGCCTGACGTTCAGGTTTTGCTGAAGAATGAAGATAGTGATAGTATTTAAGTTAGTAACCAGTGGTGAGAAATTGATGCACATGTGCCAATTTGCAATTTGATTTGGTGACTTGTTTTGCAAGGTTGTGCTGCTGAAAGAAAGTATCAACAATACCACAGGCTAAAAGAGGACAAACAGCCCAAAGAGAGAGAGACCAATAATGCACTTCACGAGACTTAATAGGGTAATAATTTATCAAAATACCCTCCCTAGTTTGAGAAATTTATAAATAAATAAATAAAAAAAGACAAGGAAATTTTATATTTTCAAAATGACAAGGAATGAGTTTGGCTGCTACAAACTTGATTGTAGTTTAAGATTACAACTTTTATTATAAAAATTAATATGACTACATATTTTGAAAATTTAACTGTCAGATTGCATGTTCTTTATACCATTAATACACATGTCAAATTTCTTGTTAATCGGATGTTACTTACTATTCAATTCATAAACTTATTTTTCATGAATGCATAATTTTAAATTACAAAAATTTGAATTTTAAACTTTTGATAAATGAAATAGCTATTGTTCTTTGATCTACTAAAAATTTTACAAGTATAAAGGATATAAAAAGAAAATGTAATTTAATGATAAATTTGTCAAAATTTTTACATTCTATAAAAATATATTAAGTGGAGTTGTAATCATTAACTACCATCAAGTTTTAGACAAACTTTATTCAAATTAAACCACGATACCACCAAAAACAATAAAAAGCACACCAGAATTTAAATAAATATGTTTCAAGGGGTTCAACCATACTAGTTTTGTTCCTGGTATTGGCAGTGGGCCACATGCTTGGATGGACCTAATGTCATAGAAAACCCCAGCTTTAGGGTTTACTGTATTGAGCTATTTAACTCATTTTTTCTAGACAAAAAATGTGGTGAGAAAATTATTTACCAAAAAAAAAAGTGGTGAGAAAATGTGGCCTCTCTTATAGCCAACCACCCACAGAATAGAAATCCTAGAAACCTTTCTTTTCTCCTTGATGCCCTCCTTTTGTTTGAGGCCGGTTCCAACACTGAGATTTGGTCTATGGACTATTGTATTGACAAGTCTTAATTAAAGT
Source organism: Notholithocarpus densiflorus (assembly GCA_030021035.2). Taxonomy (NCBI): domain Eukaryota; kingdom Viridiplantae; phylum Streptophyta; class Magnoliopsida; order Fagales; family Fagaceae; genus Notholithocarpus; species Notholithocarpus densiflorus. The sequence goes on from JARYZH020000007.1 coordinate 9,500,963, forward strand.
CCGTAAGAGTTGCGCACACTCGCGAGTCTTTACATTTATTTTCAAAACCTAGAAGTGCTAAGATCTCTACTCTCTAGAGATATGATAACTATAGTCACGAGTTCAGTTTACTCATTTTCCTTCATGTATAATATTTTACAATTTTTAAAACTTTGTTTTGAGCACGTGCAAAAAGGGTGTTAGTATTATAATTATTTTTATTTTATTTTATTTAAAAAAAGGAAAGAATATTACAGTTATATATATATATATATTTATATATATATGTTTGTATTTTGTTGTATAGAATAGGGACCTTCTTCTCAAAAAGATTTTTTTTTTTTTGGTTAACAGGCATAATATTTAACAAAAGATTACAAGTTGGCGGCCACAGAGGCCAAAGTATTGGCAACCTGCCTATAACAGTATAAACCATTTATGTCAGATACAATAAGCCTACTTAATTCATCCGAGGGGGAAGTATCAAAGATAACAAAATCCTCCCTCATACAACATCCTTTTTTAGCCAAAAAATCAGCACATCTATTCGCCTCTCTAAATACATGTGCTACCCGAACCTGTGTGAGATTTGCCATGAGAGATCTGCAGTCAAGAATCAAAGGAGAAAAAAATTTATTAGAGTTGTCAGCCTTGTTTAGCATCTCCACAATAACCTTGGCATCAAGTTCAACTTCCAAATAACCAATCCCCAGCTGGTTGGCAAGAGTTAATCCATCTCTCAAAACCCATAATTCAGCCATTACACTTGTAGTGTACCCAATGGCCCTTGAAAACCCTATAATCCATTCCCCTTCATTATTTCTAATTAAACCTCCACCTCCTGCCTTACCTGGATTCCCAAGTGAGGCCCCATCTGTGTTAAGCTTATGCCAACCCGGTAAAGACTTCAACCATTTTACAGGGATGATAGCTTTGGAAATAACTTGCTTGGCCTTGCTTACACAATAGTAATACTCTTTAGCTTGGCTGAGACAAATCTTATCTAAAGTGAGATTTGAAATAGAGTTCTCAAACACAACTTTATTTCTATTTTTCCACAAGTTCCAAACAGCAAATAAAAAGAGAAAACACCAAGGGACGGTAAAAATAGTCAAATACTACTATTTTTCAAAATTATTAATGTTTTACTACTGTTTCAGAAATATTTAACAATGTACTACTTTTTTGAAACTCAAATTTGTGAAACTTGAATAAAACTCAAGTTTATGAAAATTGAGTATCATTAAAATGCCACACGTTGAACATGAATTCTCAGCCATCAAAACAGGAAGATAACGTTGAACATTGGTTTGATGTGTCCATCATATTCATAGAGGTACAGTACTTCCATGACTTTATATGCATCTAGGGCAGGGGTCCTCTTCTGTAAGGGTTGTGTCAGAAGGACACATCTCTACGTGGGTTGAAAAGTGTCCACCCATTTCAACACACTTCATCATCACCCACTCTGCATATTCCAATGAATATTTCGCCACACGATATGTGGATTTCTCTTTGTCTTTCTTTTTGTCAGGTTCACGTGTTCACGTGGAAAAGGTAGTGAAAAAGGTAGTGAAAGTGTTTGAAAAAAAGGCAAAACTGGAGTTTCGTTTCAAAATCGAGTTTCGTAAACTTGAATTTCAAAAGAGTGGTAAATTTTTAAATATTTTTTAAATAATGATAAAACATTAAAGTCCTGTTTGGTAGAATTGTTAAATAATTTATTTTTAGTTTTTAAACAATATTACATACATTTTCACACATATTTTTACCAACACGTATTTTAAAAAATTACAAATAACATTACTCAAATTCCTCTACTAAATAGATCCTAATAATTTCAAAAAATAATGATATTTGGTTATTTTTTCCGGATAGGGACATACGATCTGTTTAATCAGACTTTACTTTAGAAAAGTGGATGAATTATTTGTTGTTGTTGTTGTTGTTGTGGGACAATGACAATGACAATGCGTTCACACGTACAATATATATAACTATGTCATATTGGATCAATCAAAGTGTCAGTCATTACTTCCTCACAAAAGTGTAGGTTTTATACGTATAACCTAGTATGAAAAAAAAAATCACATTTGACAGCCAGGTGGTCTCAGTCATCAATTCAATTATAATGTTTAGAGGAGAAGAAAAAAAACCTTTGCATATGAGCATAAACATGTGAAAAGAGACAAGTGATAACCCTAAAAAAGAAAAAAAGAAAAGAAAAGAAGGGAAAGTACCACAGTTACAAGAATGACAAGTGATAACCCTAAAACAGAAAAAAAGAAAAAAAAGAAAAGAAAAGAAGGGAAAGTACCACAGTTACAAGAATTTTGTTGTATTGAAGTGTATTTTTCTTAGGAATATATTACATGCGTCAATCTGTTTAAGAATGACTTATTTTTGATAACTTCTTTGCATATTGTGAGACACAAAGTTAAAAAATTGTATTTAAAAAAAAAAAAAAACTTATATTATTCAAAATAAAGTTAAGACAAAAAGTAACATGAGACTTTTTTTTTTTTGAAAGCACGTGGGACTTGAAAACAATTGATAATTTAAGAAAAAAAAAGCTAGTTTATAATTGATTTGTCAAAAACGTATATAGATCTGTTGAATAATTTGACAATTTTTGAATATAATAATCAACCTTTGATCTACTGTTGAATACTTTAACCAGATTATTTTTATTATAAAAAAAAAAAAAAAAACTCTTTCTTAGCCTACTACATCACTATTTTTTTTCTCTCATTATTGATCATATCATTGCTCTTACACATTAATTATGTATTATTTTATTTACTATAGAGAAACACACATGATAACGACCAACACGTGACTCACTAGCGAAAGTAACACCCTTGACTATCATAAAGAACCCAAATTTAACTGTTGACTTATCAAAATGCAATACATGTCGTGGATTCTAGTTAGCTCAACTGGTAATGCCTCTGATGGTTAAATAAGAAATTTTGGGTTCAATTCCCGTCTACTCTAAAAACCGATTGATGTCTTGGTTTAATGATAAAAAACATTATTAGGAGCAAATGCCGTAAGTTGAAACTTCTTAAAAATAAAATAAAATAAATGCAATGCATGTTCCAACAAGGCAACAACAACAAAAAAAAAAACCCTCAAGATATATGGAATGGGATAGGACATATACTTGTTTAATCAAACATTACTTTAAAGTAGCGTTTGCTTCGCATGATATTACATTACATTTTTGTAATATTAAATTCAAGTAATCTCTTTATAATAATATAACTTACTGTGTTTGGTAGGCTCCTAACATTCACAAGATCATTACAATTTTTACTTTTGAATTTTAAAAAAAATATCCATTTGACATAACTAAACAAAATTTTATTTTTTAATTTAAAATCACAAAATAACTTAACGAATTTTTATTACACTTTCCTCTACTTTCTCACTAACCAAACAACTCAAATCCATAGAAAATAAAACAATGTCATTTTCTTCACTTTCTCACCAACCAAACAAACAAAGAACAAACCAAAATTTAAGAAAATTCTCCAATCTCCCCATCACTTCGTCTTCTTGCAAAGAGAGAGAGAGAGAGAGAGAGAGACCATCGGTGAAATGTAGATGGAGGAGATGAAATCGAAACTCTAGAGCTTAATACATGTAATCAAAAATCGAAATTGAAAATTTTCCAACGAAATCAAATATGAAACCATGGGCAATGAAGATGATGGTGGTGGATACCGTGGGAGAGGAGAGAGAGACATTGACAAAGAAGAGCTTCGAAGATGAGGCCGACGGTGGTAGTCTATCACTGGCACTAGAGTCTTGAGATTTGGAGAGAGAGAGAGAGAGAGAGAGAGAGAGGAGGCTAGGGTTAGGCTTGTAATTTTCTTTTAGGAAGAGACAGAGGGTTGGAATTTGAGTTTGAGAGGAGGAGGTATATCATGCATCTAGTGCATGAGTCCTCATTCTCACATGAGGGTGGACCCCACACACCCCACCCTCATGTTATAGGGATGACACATATATCTGATATATGATGTATTTTTCCTGATGAGAGAGAGGCTAGGTTTTAAAAATATATTAGAATAATTTTGTAAATAAAATTTATTAGTATGGGCAATTTTGTCAATTTCATAAAATATTATATCCTACCATAATTAATGTAAGATTACCCCCATCTAATAAGGTGATGCGATATATTTTGTAATTTTAAATTACTATAATCTAGAAAAATTCAAATGAACAAAACATCTTAATGTCACATTAAGATAATGTACATCATATCAAGATCACATCACAGCACAGCAAACCAAATACCCCTTAATGAAGTGGATGAATTATTGTTGTTATGAGACAATGAAATGGCATTCGTACAATCTAAACAGAAATAGTTTGGCAGATATTTCTTGATTAATGTACAATAACTTATGCTATGAACTCGTAATATTTTCTTGGGGAAGATCCGAGAATTGTGGTGTAGAGAGCCAAAAAGAGTATTTTGGAAACCTACGTACCTTGGGATCCCCTAAGTAACCTTGCAAATATATACTCGAAATGCTATGATGACCTTGAGAATCCATAAAAGGTGCACTATGCAAATATGCCAAAATACAAGAGAAGCTTACCTAATGGACAATTAAACTTATTTGATGTTCAAGTCCTAATTTAATTGACTCCACTAATGTTAATGCTTATTTTCTTGAATTGTCCATTCAACAATCTTAAAGTTTTCATTATATTTATAACAAAAAATAAATCCAAGCCAGATTAACCAATATAGGGCTATACATGGTGCGGTATGGCTAGTTTTAGGGGGATTTTTTGCATTGCACCTACAAGGGTGGTTTTCCCCCATCCCTAATCGCACCTCACCTATGGAGGAGTGGGAACTGGTCTACAAAAGGTGTTGTGCACCATATCAGTTTGATGCAATTAGTTTGGTTAAAAAAATAAAAAACCAAATCACATCAAAATCATAAATAAATAAATAAAAACTCACACAGAATCATCAAACAACTCAAATAAAAAAAAAAAAAAAAAAAGTATTCACAATAATTCTCTAAAACCCACACAAAATATCTCAAACAATTCACAATCTTTATAGAAAGTATAGCAAGGAGAACTTAGGGATGGTAATTACTCCCCGCCCCACCCACTTCATCCCGCGAGAGTTTTCTCCACCCCGCAATTGTGGTGTAGAGAGACAAAGAGAGTATTTTGGAAACCTACATACCTTGGGATCCCCTAAGTAACCTTACAAATATATACTTGAAATGCTATGATGACCTTGAGAGTCCATAAAAGATGCACTATGTGAATATGCCAAAATATAGGAGAAGCTTACCTACTGGACAATTAAACTTATTTGATGTTCAAGTCCTAATTTAATTGACTCCACTATGTTAATGCTTATTTTCTTGAATTGTCCATTCAACAGCCTTAAAGTTTTCATTCCATTTATAACGAAAAATAAATCCGAGCCAGATTAACCAATATAGTGCTGTACCTGGCGCGGTATGGCTAGTTTTAGGGGGCTTTTTTGCATTGCACCTACAAGGGTGGTTTTCCCCCATCCCTAATCGCACCTCACCTGTGGAGGAGTGGGAACTGGTCTACAAAAGGTGTTGTGCACCATATCAGTTTGATGCAGTTAGTTTGGTTAAAAAAAAAACCAAATCACATCAAAATCATTATAATAAATTTAAAAAAAAAAAAAAAAAAACATACTCACAATAATTCTCTAAAACCCACACAAAATATCTCAAACAGTTCACAATCTTTATAGAAAGCATTGCAAGGAGAACTTAGGGATGGTAATATCTCCCCGCTCTACCCACTTCATCCCGCGATAGTTTTCTCCACCCCGCAAAAATGGTGGGGTATTAGGGATGGGGCAAGATTTTTTACCCACACCAAGGGGTTGTGTCTAGGTTAAATTTTCTCCAATTTCAATTTTAAATAAGATGATCTCTCTTTCTCTCTCTCTCCTATGTGCTTGTATTTTATAAACTGAAACATGATTATATATGTATATGTTGAAATAATATATACACACACATTATTAATAACAGGATTCTTGTTTGAGTTTCATCATTTTGTGTACTAAAATACTCTCACATAAATTCTTACACTCTGGATACCCTTATCTTTTAATTAAATAATTTTAAATTTAAAAACAAAAACAGGTTAAAAGAGTAATTTACTATTTTTAAAAAAGTTCCTAAGTTTTAGTTTTTTTGCTTTATCTTCTCCAATTTGAAGTATCACTTTTATTTTAAATTTAAATTTTCAAATTTTTATCAATCCTAAAAATTTGGACACTATCACAATATTTTTATCTCATTTTTAAATATTATAACACTAAACCCAAAATAAATATTTAAAAAATAGCCTCATCGCACGCGTATAATGACGCTATATATATATACACACGTAGCAGTTGGTGTAGTTAGATCAATGTGCACATCCTTACATTGCTCGCCACACCAACCAACGTTGATACACGTGAAACCCTGCCAAACACCTGCAATGCAGCCTTGAGATTGGTGGCTCGGTTCGGCTCGGCTCCAGCTAGTTCCGTCGGTGGCGGGTGATGGCTGAATAGGCCTATTGCGCAATGCTAAAATATTATGTGACCACGCACCGCTTAGAATGTGGGGAGCTCACTTTTGCAAACCACCTTTTGATAATGAAATATACTATAAAAAGTCAGTTGGCATATATATGAACGGAAAACGAACAGAGACATGCGGAATTAACTTCCCAACAGAAACCCATTGAGCACGTTAACTCCGAAATTCCTAACAATTTGGTTCTCTAATTCAATAGCTCTACATCTACGTTTTCTTCGTTTTTTTTTTTTTTTTTTTTTTTTTTTTTTTGAGTAAAAGGTTTTCTTCGTTTAGCAACACTATTTGAGTGACTATTTCCGACCTTCTTCCATATCTCATTTCTCTTGAAAAACAATTTTGCATTTATGGCCTTTCCTATATTTTTCCTTCGTTTAGCAACACTTGAAGAATTGAAAGAGCATTTGTAGCCGCCCCCAGTCAAACTTGGTGACGAAAATTTGAGTCAAAGCTTCATATTTTAAAAAGAGAGAAAAGTGGGACACTCGCATTTTATTTTTTGCCGACATTACCATACCACCAATTAAAAAAAAGTAGTTTTCTCTCTTTTCATTTTATTGCATGATGTTCATTTGATGCTGATAATTAAATATATTTATTGGTTTTATTTACTGTTCAATAGTTTGAGATTGTTGAATTTATTTATTAAGCTTTGATATATTGTTGAACACTTTAAAACCAAATTATTTTCTTTAAAGAACTCAATCTTAACCCTACGTCACTAAAAAAAAAAATCATTATTTATCATATCATTTATTTTACTCATTATATAATATTTTATGGTCTAAGAAGGAACACATGTTGTAACTTGTAACAGGTGACTCTCGCGTAAGTACTACCCTAAAAAATCCAAATGTGATTGCTAAGAGCATTCACATTGGTGAAGCTATAAATTTAGCAATATGACTTCACAAAAAATTATTTTATCTATTTTACCTTCTCACTTTACAATATATCCAACGTTACTTTATAATACACTCAATATCAATGGATCTATAATTTTAGTTATTTGATTAAAATAATATTAAAAATTCATTAAAAAGTAGTGTGAACACAACTAAAAGAGATTTTTTATTAAAAGCGTGTGAGCACAATAATTTAATAATATTTTTTTAAAACATATAAGCTACCATTCCAATACATCCAACATTACTTTACAATATACCCAATATTAATAGATCTATAATTTTAGTTATTTGATTAAAATAATATAAAAAATTCATTAAAAAGTAATGTGAATACAACCAAAAGCAGTGTGAACACAACCAAAAGAGATTTTTTATTAAAAGCAGTGTGAACACAATAATTTAATAATATTTTTTTTTAACATATAAGCTACCGTGCACAACCAAAAGTAGCTGTACACTGTAACTTTGGAGCCAAGAAATATAACTTTGGCTCTACCAATATAGCAACATTTTGATATTTGATGGTGCTAAAAAAAGCAATATAGCTTTTTAACACTACTAATACCAGTGCTCTAACTTGTCAAAATGTGATGCATGTATGTCCCAACTACAAAAACCCTCAACATCTACGAATTGAAATGGGATGGGATTTATAGCTGTTTAATCAACCTTTACTTTAAAGAAGTGTTGTTGAGTATGAAATGGGATAGGGAATAGGGATAGCCTGAAAACATATATAACTAATTTTTTTTAGTTTTTTGGGAAAAAAAAAAAACCAAATTAGTCAAACTTTACTTTAAAGAAGTGGACTTGAGCATGAAATGGGATAGCCGGATAGAATATATATACCTAACGGGACAATGAAAAGGCATTCGTACTGTCTAATAAAAAATCTGATTCACCTTTTTTTTTTTTAAATTAAAAATTGTTTTATGGATCCCTATTTCACATTTGATAACTTATGCTAAATGATATTAAAAAGAAAAAAAAAAATTTATGCCAAATGATAAACTCGTAAAATAAAAAAATAAAAACCAATTTTACACCGCCATCATCCAAGTGTCAAACTGTCAATCACTACTTACGGCATTCGAGGCAAAAATAAGAAAGATATAGCAAGGGACGAAACCATATAAAATATAATTTGGAAAAAAAGTCACATTCTAAAGCCATCAGCTCTCACAATGAAGAATCACAATTTGGGAAAGACGGGCTTCATGGCTCTCAAACTAAATATGAGTAAGGCTTATGACAGGGTTGAGTGGTCTTTCTTAAGGGATGTTATGATACAAATGGGTTTCAATGACAGATGGGTGGCTCTAGTAATGGAACGCATTTCATCCGTGACTTACTCTCTCTTGATTAATGGTGAACCTATGGGAAATATTAAACCAAGCCGAGGTATTTGCCAAGGGGATCCACTATCCCCTTACCTCTTCTTGTTGTGTTCGGAGGGTCTCCATAGAATGATAAAGCAGCGGGTAATGGTGACATTCAAGGTGTGTCTATTTGTCGGAATGGCCCTAAACTAACACATTTATTATTTGCAGACGATAGTCTCTTGTTTTGCAGGGCAACAACTCATGATTGTCAAAAGGTGTTAGAAATACTCTCTTCCTATGAACGAGTATTGGGGCAAAAGTTAAATAGAGACAAGACCTCTCTATTTTTTAGTAAGTCTACCTCAGTTGAAATGCAAAATCAGATCATGTGTGATCTTGGAGTCACGGTGTTGAAGCAATATGAAGAGTACTTAGGCTTGCCAGCCATGGTGGGAAGAAACAAAAGAGCAAGCTTTAATCATTTGAAGCAAAGAGTGTGGAAGAGACTACAAGGGTGGGAAGGAAAACTCTTATCCCAAGCCAGAAGAGAAGTTCTTATCAAATCAGTCATCCAAGCGATACCTACTTACACCATGAGCTGCTTCAAGCTCCCAACCAGTTTGTGACATGATATTGAGTCACTGGTTCGCAAGTTTTGGTGGGGACAAAAGGGGGATCGGAGAAAGGTACATTGGGTGAAGTGGGATGATATGTGCCAACACAAAGATCAAGGGGGTTTGGGTTTCAAGGACCTTGTTATGTTCATTGAGGCCATGTTAGCCAAATTAGCTTGGCGTCTCCTTCATGACGATAATTCCCTCTTTTATAGAGTCTTTAAAGCGAGATTTTTTCCTAGAGGGACTATCTTAGAGGCGAAAGATTCTTCATCCGCCTCATATGCTTGGAGAAGTATTTTGAAGGGTTGAGATGTCATAACCAAGGGAGCTATATGGAGGGTGGGAGATGGGAAGCAAATCAGAATCTGGGGGGATAACTGGTTACCTTCGAGGAATGCAACAAAAATCACCACACCAGTTCTTTTGGGACAGGAAAACTCTAATGTGGAAGTGCTCATAAACCCAGTCACAAGGAGTTGGAGATATGACATTATTGATCATGTTTTTGGTGCAGCTGAAGCATATGTGATTAAGAGTATACCATTAAGTTCATCGAGCCAACCTGATGTTCTTGTCTGGCCCTTCACCCCGTCGGGTCAGTATTCAATCAAACCGGGTTACAAGTTCTTGCAAGAAAATTCAGATACGGCATAAAGACCAGCTCAGGACTCAGCTTTCTGGAAAAATTTGTGGAGCTTAGAAGTTCCTAGCAAAGTTAAAAACTTTGTGTGGCGTGCTTGTAGGGAAGCCCTGCCCACCAGGAAGAATTTAAATCGAAGAAAAATCATCCCTGATGGCCTTTGCGATATCTGCAAGGCCGGGGATGAAGATTGCTCATATGCTATTTTTTTTTGCTCTGATGTGCAGGTTGTTGAGAGCCCGGACACCCAGTGGACATGGCTCTCGGGTTTGCAAGGTAGCAGCGTGAAAGAGATATTCAATTACGCCTTCTCAGACAACAAAGATGCTGCACTCCTAGCCTTCACTGGTTGGGCAATGTGGAATCACAGGAACCAGATTCGTTTCAAGGAAAATGCCTGTCCCTTAGATCAAATCCTACCCTTGTCGAAGGCAAGAAGAGCTGAGTTTCAAAGCCACCATCCAGCAACCTTGAAGATGCAGCACAAGAACCACACTAGATGGAAGCCACCTGAACAAGATTTTTGTAAAGTAAACTACGATGGCGCAGTTTTTTCGGAGCAAGGAAGAGCTGGGATTGGCATTGTGATTCGGAATTCAGATGGTGCTGTTATGGCCTCACTATCACAGCAAGTCCACCTCCTAACAACAGTAGCCCAGATAGAAGCACTAGCAGCGAGGAGAGCTGTGGAATTTGCACTGGAAATTGGCCTTTCTAAAGTGGTTATTGAAGGCGATTCGGATATCATTTACAAGGATCTCAGCAATGCTAACTCCTCTTTGGCTTTACATGGCCACTTGATTCAAGATGTTAAAACATTGATTCCATACTTTTCTAGCATCAGATTTAGTCATGTACGTCAGCAAGGAAATAATGTTGCTCATGCACTAGCAAGAAGGGCAATTAGATCGCCCAATTTAACTGTCTGGATGGAAGATGTACCACCAAACATCCTTGATGTTGTCCAGGCTGATTTTAGCCTTGTAGGGTAACAAATTGTACACTGAAGTCCAAAACATGCAGGACCTGGGCCCAATAAGTCTGCTGCAATAAATTTGTAGAAAGTGGGTTAAAGAATTAGGTACGAATGGCGAGGATTACGTTCAACCTATTCTTAAAAACAAACTAAAAAGCTAATAAAAAGACTCAAAGCATATCGAGATGATTTGGTATAAGTAAGTTTTTGTTTCGATCTGAGGAGACATCATATTATGTAATTCCTGTTCTTTTTCTTTCTTCTTTCTTTTTCAATCTCCTCCTCTCTTTCAATGGTGGGGGTGTTCCACTTATATAATCAACTTCTAGTCATCCTAACCTTACACTTGTCGTTCATCTAAGGCATCACTTGATACTTGTCCCATCAGACCTTTTCTTTGGCTTCCTTGTGAGCTGTAATAGTTTTGGTAGCACTGTTCAGATGTCTTCTCCACATAAATGCGGCCAGAAAAGTAGTTGCAGGGTATTTAATGTAGTGGTAGCAGCCTTTCTTTAGATATTTTGGGATCTTTTCCTTTCTAGTAAGTTCACAAGGGCCATTTCTGTTATCGAAGATTCCAGGAGGATTACTCCAATTGATGGGATTCATCCTTGAACCGTACTCTTCTCATCCGAGGGCTATATCCTCCTCGGACAGAATCGTACGTTTCCTATGTATGAATCTTTTTGAAAATATAATATTTAATAAATGCCGCTCTGCCCGGCCCATGAGTCTTCCTCAGATTAAACCCACAGCCCAAGATGCGTGGCTCTTGGTTATTTGTCCCCACAATAGCCCCTTTAAACTTCAATTTTTCCCTCCCATCCGAGGAGAAAAAATGAGGTTTTGACTTTTAAGAGATAAAGACAGGTGATATTTAATCCACACGTGCAGGGATATGACTTAATTGCGTTTCATGATTACCTCTGACGCTTCGCAATCCCCGAAGCGTTTATTAATTACTCTAGGAGGCGTCTTGTCTCCTACATCCAACGGTCGATGCGCGGATCTGACAGCTGATATTTCCCTCAGAATTCTGAGCGGGATAACTTCCCCTCTCTCTCTCTATTAATATAAAGTTTTGAGGGAAACCATTTATCTTATTCTTCAAAGAAATTTCAAGCGCTCCAGAGAACTCTAACGCTCCTGCCTTTAAAAAACGCCAAACTCCCGAATATCTGTCGCTATTTCTTGTGAGAAGTCTTTGAAGGTCTTCCCAGAAAGCTTTCAGATACTAGCGTACGTAATCCCGTAAGTTTGTTTAGCTTTTTATATTCGAATTTGCTTCTCGGTCTATCTCCTCGGCCTGCCTGTTTTGCTTCCTTACCTTCAAAAATCACCTACTCTGCCTTTAGGTTGTAAAAAATGGGTAGATTTGAGCGTCTAGTAGATTCCCCAGCCAAAATAGAAGCCTTTAAACAAAAATATCATATACCCCAGGCGGTTGGCCTGCGATATTGTTCCTCAGAAGAAATTGTTTTACCTAGAGAAGCAGGAGAAGTGGTCATTCCTATAATAGCCTTCATAGAAGGGGGAATGACCCTTCCTATGGGTAGGATAACCCGAGAATACCTTATAAATCATAGGTTATGCCTTCATTAGTGTGCACCCAACATGTTTAGGATTCTTGGGTGTATCGATGCTCTAAACCAGCATCTTCATTTGGGCCTCACCTGGCACGATGTGGTTCACCTGTACGAGTGCCACTCGCAAGCCGACGGAGGGTTTTATCTCAAGTCCAGGTCGTCCATTGTGAGGCTCATCTCGTGTCTCCCCAAGTCCAACAAAGGGATGAAAGATGACTACCTCATCGCTTCAGGGGCATGGCATGATGGTCGACCCTGCCCAACTCGGGAGAGAGAGACAGGTGGGATACCTTAGAGTTAGATCCCCTAACATAGGATTTAGATTTTATCCCCCATCCATGTTTCCCATTGTAATCTCTTTTGATAATAGACTCTCATTATTTAATCGTATCTGACTTTTTGGTTACTTTTGCAGATAGGACGCTTGTTGCTCCTCGGCTAAGTTTCACCAACGTGGTTGCCCTTAACTACCTTCTTCGGTAAGAAATTTTTGTGAGCGAGGATCGACAATTACGAGCTGTTCACCTCGTCCTAGATTTCGAACCCATTTCGAGGGTTTTTCAGGAAGTTGGTAACGTTATCAGAGTTGGTGATCGTCGGATTAACCGTATCGACGTGTCAAAACCAGACTTTTTAGCTCGAGACGATCTTCCTCCTGTCATTCTGCCAGTCTCTCAAATCCCTCCTCAGCTTGTGCTTCCACTACAACAAGTCCCTCTCGGAGCTGAAGTCGCAGAAGAAGAGAAAATAGCTTCTTCGCGGCTGTCCTTAGAAGAGGAAATAGATCAGTTCCGCTTTGAAGGAGAGGAAGGCAGACCAGAGAGGCCTGTGCAGCTCTCGGATTCTGAGGACGACGCCGACAGACTCTCCGTAGCTATTCAGCCGACATTAATTGTTTCCCGAGTGGATTCAAGCTCAGAAGAACAAGGAGAGATGAGTCCGAAAGGAAGGCCATCCTTGAAAGGCTTAGTAGCCAATAGAGGCAAGAAATGAGCCTCGAAAGGCACATCCCAGACTTTGGCTCCTGCCAATCTACCCCCTCCGCCTCCTCTTCCTGCTGATCTTGGACTTCATGCCATCCCAGATTTAAAGAAGAAGAGACCAATACAGGAAATAGAAGAAGGTGAGGTGATCCCTCCTAAGGGCTCCAAACAGTAGAAGACTAAAGATTCAAGGGATAATAGGGCAAGCTCTGTTGACAGCAGAGAAGATGCTGAAGTGCGCAGACAACAGCGCTTTTGGGCCCCTCGAATAGAGTTGGATGAGACTCAAATTTCCTGGGATGCCACTATTAGGGAGTCCCAGAGAGGTCACTCAGCCCATCTTGCTCAAGCTTTAGAGCAACCCCTTTTGCTCCCACGGGATATGAAGGCTCTCAGGCGTACCAGGCAGCCCGAGGTTTTCATGTCCTTGAAGAAGGATCTTGCCTTGGTAGGCTAAATTTATTTAATGAATTAAACATTAAAAAGTTATTGATCTTATCAGTATTATTATACTTGCTTTTACATACATGACCTCTTTGCTACTGTTATGCAAGTCACTCAACAAGTCTATGTGGCCGAAGAGTGGGTTCGAAATGCTCAAAACAGATGTGAGGCTGAGTCCCACTCTCGGCGTGAAGTTAAGAAAACTCTCGGGAGCCTGAAAGAGGAAAAAATGCAGCTGGCCGAGAAGCTGAAGATTTCAGAGCAAGAATGCTTAAGTGCCAAGGCAGGGCTAAAAAATGTTGAGGCCCAGGCCGAGGACCAGCGAAAATAGCTTTATACGACCCAACTAAATTTGACTACTGAGAAAGCAACAGTGCTAAGCCTGAAAGCTGAATTGCAGAAAGCTAAGGAGGCAGCACTAAAGGCGATGGAAGCTACTAAGTCCGCGGAGGAGGCGGCATATGAACGCGGAGTAGGGGAAACGGAGGAGAGGCTAACCGAGGAGGTAGCTGAAGTGTGCAGGGAATATTGCACGGAGACTTGGGTAGAAGCACTTAATTGTGCAGGGGTTCCTGCTGATTTCGAGCTGAGGAAACCTGAGAACGTGTTCTTCCCCGAACACATCAGGGAGATTCCAACCAGCCCTTCGATGGCCACTAATCTACCCCTCCCTCCTCCTGAGCAGATAGCTACTGTAAATGCCCCTGTCAGAGCTATTGAGGCTTCCAAGGGAGTTGTCAAAGATAAATCCGCCGAGGATTCCCTAACCATAAAGGACGTTGTTTCTCAGGCCAAGGCAGTTGAGAAAAAATCTGACGCTGAGGATGCCAAGATCAAGGCTATATGTCCCGAGAAGGATTCTCAATCTTCGAAGAAGTAGTTGTAAATTTTTATTTTTTTTTTGTTTAAGTGTAGCTTCTGCCAAGACTTATGATGTACTTATTTTATTTTTGATTAAAGAATAGACTTGTCTTTCCTACCTTTTGCATTTATACCTTTGTCATTTGCTTTTGTTAAAAATTGAGATGACTTCTTATTTACAAGCTAAGGCTTTTCATAAAATATTTGTAATGGATGAGCTCATCATGTTCTTGTTTTAAGGATTGACCTTTTCGTAATAAAGAATGACAGCAAAGACTTGTTATAACTTAAGATCCATTGAATACTTTATATAAAGAAAATACTAGGAAATTAATTCAATTGTGTATGGTCAGAGGGTCCTGCAATAACTTAGGATTCATTTGATCATTCTAATAAAATGTTATTGTCTACTAACACATAAGTGTGTTAACTTTCCCAAAGCATTTGGTCCGAGGACATCAGGCATGACTAAGGTTCTGTTCAAACACTATTATAATAAACATAAGTGTAGTAATTTTCCCAAAGCATCTGGTCCGAGGACATCAGGGATGACTAAGGTTCTGTTCAAACACTATTATAATAAACATAAGTGTAGTAATTTCCCCAAAGCATCTGATCCGAGGGCATCAGGCATGACTAAGGTTCTGTTTAAACACTTTTATAATAAATATAAGTGTAGTAATTTCTCCAAAGCATCTGGTCCGAGGACATCAGGCATGACTAAGGTTCTGTTTAAACACTTTTATAATAAATATAAGTGTAGTAATTTCCCCAAAGCATTTGGTCCGAGGACATCAGGCATGACTAAGGTTCTGTTTAAACACTTTTATAATAAATATAAGTGTAGGAATTCCCACTTCTTCACACAACACACGAGTTTAATGATAAAGAAAATTCTTATTAATAATAATACATTTTCAGGTTATTTACATTCCAAGGACGTGGTATTACACATTCGTCTAAATCTTCCAAAAAATATGTCCCTATACCTGCTTCCGAGGTGATGCGATATGGTCCTTCCCAATTAGGCCCTACCTTTCTCCACGCTGGGTTTTTTGCAGTGCCCAAAACTTTCCTCAAGACCAAGTCACCAGGCGCTAGTGGCCTTAGCCTTACTTTAGCGTCGTATCCTTGCTTAAGTTTGTGTTGGTAGTACGCCAATTGGACTAGTGCACTTTCCCTTCTTTCTTCAACGAAATCTAAGCTTCTTTCCAGCAGATTATCATTATTATTTGAATTGAACGAGCTGCTTTTTAGCGTTGGAAACCCTGTTTCCAAAGGAATGACAGCTTCGGCACCATAAGTCATCGAAAAGGAGGTTTCCCCCGTTGACCTGCGAGGTGTGGTTCGATAGGCCCACAGGACATGCGGCAGTTCTTCCACCCATCTCCCTTTTGCATCATCTAACCTCTTTTTCAGTTCGTTTACTATGACTTTGTTAACGGCCTCGGCTTGTCCATTCCCTTGGGGATAAGCCAGGGTGGAATATCTATTCGTAATTCCTAATTCGCCGCAGTATCTCCTGAAGGCCTTACTGTCAAACTGAAGACCATTGTCCGAGATAATAGTACGAGGGACCCCGAACCGAGTGACGATGTTCCTCCAAATAAATTTCTTAGCGTCCACATCCCTGATGTTTGATAAAGGCTCGGCTTCAACCCACTTAGTAAAATAGTCAGTGCCGACCAGCAGATATCTCTTGTTTCCTGCTACTTTGGGAAAAGGCCCGACAATATCCAAGCCTCATTGAGCAAATGACCAAGGGCTGGTTAGTGGATTAAGGATCCCCCCTGGTTGGTATATGTTTTGTGCGAATTTTTGGCATTGGTCGCACTTCTTTACGTACTCATGTGCTTCTTTTTGCATATTTGGCCACTAGTAGCCTTGCGTGATGGCCCTATGAGATAAAGACCTGCCTCCAGTGTGGCTCTCACAAATCCCCTCGTGTAGCTCTTCTAGGATGACCTCTGTCGCTTCAGGATGAATACACAGTAGATATGGTCCGGCAAAAGAGCGCTTGTATAATTTTCGATCTTCGGACAACCAGAAGCGAGGTGTTTTTCTTCGTATTTTTTCTGCTTCCAATTTACTTTTCGACAAGAGGTCTTCTTTCAAAAATAATATGATGGGATCCATCCAGCTAGGTTCCACTCGGACCTGACAAATCTGGGTAAACTTTCCCCCTGCCTCCGTGGGCTTATACAAGTCTTCTACGAGGATAATTCGAGGTAAGATCTATGCCGAGGAGGTTGCAAGTGTAGCCAGAGAATCTGCATGCAAATTGCTGCTTCTGGGGATGTGCAGTAGACTGAATGACTCAAATTTTAACCGCAACTGTTTAACTTGACTTAAATACTTCTGCATTCTTTCATTCCTTGCCTCTAATTCGCCCTTGACTTGACCAACAACTAATCTGGAGTCTGAAAATATTTTTACTTCTTTTCCCCCAAGCCTTTGAACCATGGTCATTCCTTCCAGCAAAGCTTCGTACTCAGCCTCATTATTGGTGGCAAAGAAACCCAACCTTAACGATTTCTCTATTGTGAGTTGTTCAGGAGAGATTAGGACCAGTCCCAATCTAGAACCCCTTTGATTTGCTGCACCGTCGACATACACTTTCCAGCATAGGGGTTCTTGCAGCGAGATGATGCCAACCGATTTTTCATCCATGTGCTGCGCTGCTGGCACATTCTCTAACGAGGTTTCAGCAAATTCGACTACCAGGTCTGCGAGGATTTGACCCTTGACAGAGGTACGAGGCATGTACTTGATGTCAAAAGCCCCTAGAATTGTACCCCATTTAGCAATCTTGCCTGTATAGTCAGCACTCCGAAGTACAGCCCTAAGCGGGAGTTGAGTTAAGACGATGACAGTGTGTGCCTGAAAATAGTGGGGAAGCTTCCGCGTACCATGGACCACAGCCAAGATGGCCTTCTCCAACGGTAAATAGCGCACCTCGGCCTCATGTAACGATTTGCTAACGTAGCAAACCGGCCGTTGCACGCCACCGTCAACTCGGATCAACACCAGACTTACAGCATTGGGGGCCACGGCGATATAGGAGAACAGAACCTCATCCTCCTAAGGACTGGACATGATGGGAGGCCGAGAAAGATATTCCTTAAGCTGTTGGAAGGCCTTAGAGCACTCCTCGGACCACTCGAATCCCTTCCACTTTTTCATCAAGAGGAAGAAAGGTCTGCATCTGTCTGCTGAACGAGAGATAAACCGATTTAAGGCGGCAATCATTCCAGTAAGTTTCTGGACCTCTTTGGGATTACGAGGAGAGTGTACATTGTTAATCGCCTTAATTTGATCGGGATTGACTTCAATTCCTCTGTGGGTTACCATGTATCCCAGGAATTTGCCCGATCCCACACCAAACGAGCACTTGGAAGCATTTAGGCAACTTGTGTTTCCTCAAGATTTCAAAGATGCTTCCGAGGTCATCAACGTGCTTGGATACCACCTTGCTCTTTACCACCATATCGTCTATGTAGACCTCAATGCTTCTTCCTAATTGAGGCTCGAACATTCTCGTCATCATCCTTTGATAGGTTGATCCGGCGTCTTTTAGACCGAAAAGCATCACCTTGTAATGATAGTTTCCTATGGGGGTGACAAAAGCAGTCCTCTCTTGGTCTTCCAAGGCTAAGGGTATTTGGTAATATCCTTGGAAGGCGTCCAAGAAGCTCATCCGAGGGTATCCCACTGTCGCGTCCACCAACTGATCTATTCGTGGCATGGGGATTGGATCTTTTGGGCCGGCCTTATTTAGATCGGTAAAGTCCACACACTCGCCACTTGCCACTCTTTTTTTTTACCACTACAGTATTAGCCAACCACTCAAGGTAAAACACCTCCTTGATAGCTCCTACTTGCTTAAGCTTTCTCACCTCTTCCTTAAAAGCATCTACATGCTCCTTGGATGGGAGCCGAGGTGGTTGCTTTTTTGGAGTAATGGATGAGTTAACGTTTAAGTGATAACAGATAAAGGTCGGGTCCACCCCCGGGGCCTCGTAAGCGCTCCAGGCGAATACATCAACGTTCTTCTTAAGAAATTCTATCAACTCCTCTTTCTCGCGAGGCGGCAACTGGGACCCGACTTGAAAATATTTCTCCAGATCATCCCCTATAATGATCTTCTCTAAGTCATCATATTTTGCCTCCTCGGAATGCCCATCGATAGGCAACTCTAGAGTTTTTAATTGCTATGAACTTCCCTCAGCAGCTATCGGCGATTCAACCTCAGGTTGATGGGATATGGCGGCCACCAAGCATTGTCTAGCCATGGACTGGTTTCCAAGGATTTCTCTAACCTGACCCTTGGAAGGGTACTTCACCCTTTGATGTAGAGTAGAGGAGACAGCCCCTAGAGTGTGAAGCCAAGGTCTGGCCACAATAGCCGTATACGGTGAATAAACGTCCACCACAATGAAATCAACCTCTACCACCTTAGGACCGGTTTGTACAGGTAGCCTAATCTCACCTTTCGGCATAACGGTTCTTCCCTCGAAACTAATCAGGGGGGAGTCATAGGCGGTTAGATCCTCGGACTTTAACCCCAAACCTTTAAACAGGTCGGGATACATAACCTCCACGGCACTCCCTTGGTCCACCAACACCCTCTTCACATCATACCCACCTATCTTAAGTGTAATCACTAAGGCATCGTCATGGGGTTGGATAGTTCCAACCTTGTCCTCGTCTGTAAAACCCAGAACTGGTTGGGTTTCCATCTTGGTTCTCTTTGACTCAAGATTATTACCCTCGGCCAGTGACTGAGCCACAGACATCACTCTGTACGGACAGGATCCTGTTCTTCCGGGGGCAGCGAAGATGACGTTTATCGTTCCTAGGGGGGCCTGAGGAAGCTCCTCTTCTAGAATCAAACCTAGCCTGTCCTGCTTGGCTGCTGGAATGATGCAACAGATCCTTCAATCTTCCTTCTCGGACCAACTGATTCAAATGGTCCCATAAATTCCTGCAATCTTCGGTAGTATGTCCTTGATCTTGATGATATTGGCAATAGAGGTTTTGGTTGCACCTCATAGCGTTCCCAGCCATTTTGTTCGGCCATTTAAAGAACGACTCGTTCTTAATTTTTCCAAAACCTGATGAACTGGTTCCCGGAATACCGCGTTGACAGCTTGGGTGTTGGAGGAATCTGACTACCCGGCGAAATCTCTCCGAGGCCGATTGTTACTGAATCGGTCCGACCTGAAATCCCTACGCTCCTGAGGGTTAACCTTTGTTTTACCATTTCCTTGCTGCTGGTCTTCTTCAACTCTTTTGTACTTGCTTATTCGATCCATAAGCTAACGCACACTGGTGACAGGTTTACTAGTGAGGGACTTCCTTAATCCATGTTCGGCAGGTAAGCCGCCTTTAAAAGTACTGATGGCCACGTCCTCAAAGTCACCATCTATTTCATTGTACGTCTCCCAATATCTGTCCGAGTACGTTTTCAGGGTTTCCCCTTCCCGCATGGATAGAGATAATAAAGAATCCAAAGGGCGAGGTACCCTACTGCATGTGATAAATCGAGAACCAAAAGCCTGCGTAAGTTCCTTAAAGGAATTTATGGAGTTAGCTTTCAACCCATCGAACCACCTCATGGCCACGGGTCCCAAATTGGAGGGAAAAACTTTGCATATCAAAGCCTTGTCCCTAGAGTAGACAGCCATTTTCTAGTTGAACTGGCTTACGTGCTCTACTGGATCCGTTCGGCTGTAGTAAGTGGTGAAAGTGGGTTGATGGAATCGTCGAGGAAGTTCTGCCCTTTCAATCCGACGCGTAAAGGGGGATCCAGAGATTTGATTCAACGCCTTGCTCATGGCGTCATTTTCCAGCCCCTTAAGAGGTGGACTCTTATGTTTCTACTTATGAACGTTTTCCTCGTCACAGGAAAAAGACTCGCTCGGTGGTGTCCTAGGCCCGCGTCTGTACGTAACATCCTCTTCATCATTTGAAGAAATGCCAGAACTAGAAGGAGCTCGTCGTTGGTGTGCATGGCGTAGCTCCCGCTTTAAATCATCGATTTCCCTTTGCATGACCCTGTTACTCCGCTCCTGAGGGAAGTGATTCCCCATTTGCGGGTGACTTCTGCTAGTCTGTGTGGTATGCGGGCTACCCTCCCTATCTCTTCTACGTTTAAGATTATGGAAGACATCTTATTGATGGGAGCCCCTAGATTCCTGTTGATGGGGACCTGATCCTACCATGGTTAAACGTCGCACTCACTATTACACAAATTCTTTTCCACAGACGGCGCCAATTGTAGGGTAACAAATTATGCACTCAAGTCCAAAACATGCAGGACCTGGGCCCAATAAGTCTGCTGCAATAAATTTGTAGAGAGTGGGTTAAAGAATTAGGTACAAATGGCGAGGATTACGTTCAACCTATTCTTAAAAACAAACTAAAAAGCTAATAAAAAGACTTAAAGCATATCGAGATGATTTGGTATAAGTAAGTTTTTGTTTCGATCCGAGGAGACATCATATTATGTAATTCCTGTTCTTTTTCTTTCTTCTTTCTTTTTCAATCTCCTCCTCTCTTTCAATGGTGGGGGTGTTCCACTTATATAATCAACTTCTAGTCATCCTAACCTTACACTTGTCGTTCATCTAAGGCATCACTTGATACTTGTCCCATCAGACCTTTTCTTTGGCTTCCTTGTGAGCTGTAATAGTTTTGGTAGCACTGTTCAGAGGTCTTCTCCACATAAATGCGGCTAGAAAAGTAGTTACAGGGTATTTAATGTGGTGGTAGCAGCCTTTCTTTAGATATTTTGGAATCTTTTCCTTTCCAGTAAGTTCACAAGGGTCATTTCTGTTATCAGAGATTCCAAGAGGATTACTCCAATTGATGGGATTCATCCTTGAACCATACTCTTCTCATCCGAGGGCTATATCCTCCTCGGACAGAATCGTACGTTTCCTATGTATGAATCTTTTTGAAAATAGAATATTTAATAAATGTCACTCTACCCGGCCCATGAGTCTTCCTCGGATTAAACCCACAGCCCAAGATGCGTGGCTCTTGGTTATTTGTCCCCACAAGCCTTCTTTGATTTTTTAATATAAGCGCACATCTTTTTCTTAAAAAAAAAAGCTCCCACAATCATTAATTTAAGCAGTTTTATGTGTTTTATTTGGTTTAAATTTTTTAAAAAGTTATAAAAATATGGCATAAAAAAGGGTATTGGAAAAACGTAATTTGGGACTAAAAGAATGAGTATACATATGAAGGTATCTATATTTTATTATACTATAATTTAATAATATATTTACTTTATCTTAATACAATTTTATAAGATGATAAAAAAAGTCAACTAGGTTAAGCATTTGATATATTTATTATGATTTTTTTTTGTAGTTATTTTCTCAAGTAAAATTTCTAATGAATGGATGAAATTGATCATGTTTAATATATTCCTTCATTCACTTACAAAGCATGCATATAAATAAATAATATCTCATACTATTATAATTTAAAATGATTTTATTTATTCTTTAAAAATTTTAATCTACATGCATATGCTAAGTTTCTTGTAACTAAGTGACATTATTTGTTTTTTTTTTTTTTTTTTTTTATGAGGAGAATCAGGGTTCAAATCCCCCCTATTTGTTGTTGTAACTATCATATTTTTAATAAAAAAATACATTCATACATATTATATTTGACAATAAAATCTAATCATTCAATTTAAAAAAAAAAAAAAACAATCTTACTAAATTTAAATATTTAAATATTATTATTTAACATAAAATGTAAAAAGAATTGAATTAAAAATATTTATTTTGATAATTTTATCGTTATATATAATATACACTTTAACAAAATAAACAGTTATATAAATATAAAATGTGAACACTTTAACAAAATAAACAGTTATATAAATATAAAATGTGAAACGTTTAATTCTTATTTTATATGGTTAATTATATAAATAAATAAATAAATTTTCTTTTTAGAATATTTTTTTATGATAAAAGAGAGATTTTTTTAATATAAAAAATATGCACGTACGTATAATATACGATATAATGTACGTAATTTACTAATTACAGCATGCAATTATTGAAATACATAAAAATTAGACAAATTCACATAATTACATCATATTGTTAGGTATATAATTGAGGGAGTGAAAAATTTCTTCCACACCCAAAATCCTATTGTTTAGTTTTTTATTTATTTTAAAAAAAAAGGTCTTTTACAAAAATAAGCAACTTACCAAAAATTACAAGATACCAAACAGACATGAAAGGGTTAATTGTTTCTCATTAAAAAAAAAAATGAAAGGGTTAATTCAGTTAGAGTAATGCTATTGGCACAACAATTTTCATTAGGGGTGTTCACCAAACCGCATAAACTGCACAAATCGCAAAAATCGCACCAAAACTGCTCGCAAAATGGTATAACCGCACCGCACCGCAAGTAACAATGCACCGCACTGCATGGTGCAATGCAATTTGCAGTTTTATAATAAGAAAACCACACAAACCACACCACACCGCACTGCACCCTCTCTATATATTAATATATTTATTTATTTTTAATATTAAATATATTATTAATAGTTTAATAACCCTAGTTTTCAAAAAAAAAAAAGTTTGATAACCCTAGCAAGTGTTGACTAGGAAAGACAGTCCAAAATAAAGAAAAACTAGCTCAATAGTGTAAAATGTAAAGTTGTGATTTACAACTATGTTTTATGTTGTCTTTATTCCATAACAAAAAGTGTTGTAATTGCTTTAATTTTGTTCATTGTATTTCGTCGGATTTTATTGTATTGGGTTTAGTATTAAGTTGATGAAGATTTAAACTTAATTGAAGAATCAGTGGATTTCGCGAGAAGCTAACCTGCAAAAGAGCCACGTGAAGAGCACATGACTAGAAGCTGAAGAGTCGTGCCAGACTGTCGTTTTTGTGAGTGTCTCGCGGGTAAGGCCTTCCCGCGAGGTACTCGCGAAACATTCTGCCTAGAGGATTTTTAAGTGAGACTTTCATACCCTTCACCCATACTATATATACCCTCATTACCTAGAAATGTAAGAGAGGCAATTCAGAGAGAAAAATCCTAGATAGGTTTTCTACAACACACACACCCATCTTTTAGAGAGAGATACAGTTAATATAATAGTAGCCCAACTTATTCTAATCAACTAAAAAAATTTAAAATTTTTGATGTAATCTAAAATGGGTCTTGAGAATTCTTCATAATCCAAATCTAGAGAAAGCAGAATATAAGTATGTAAGTGAGAAATGGCATACTTGAAAATTGCGAAGGAATGAAGAAGAATGCTTCTTAAGGCTTTAGTTGTGAAAATACGCTGCTTCTTTGTGTGTTTTCTCCTTTACTTTCAGCAACTTCTTCTTTGAACACGTGAGTTATTCTATCGATTTCATTTACTTGGAGGCTCTGACGAGTGATGAGGGATAGAAGATGAAGAAACTGCGAAATTGAGAGAAGAATATGGGAACCAAAAAAGAACGGGTCGGAATAATCGATTCTAACCCAGTGGGTTGAACTGGTTGGAAATTAATTTATTATTACGAGAGATAAACCAAAGCTTTTAAATTTATTTTTCAAATCCAATAAACTAAAACTTGAATCCCACTATCTATGAGATTTATGTATAAACAGATATGATAATTCCCTTTTTTTTTTTTTTTTACTAACTGATAAGGGAAGTTTTGTAGCATTAGTAAACTTGTCCATGTTAGGCGAAGGCGACGATCCTAATGAACTCGTCAGCCTCACTCGCACGATTCATAGCCTAGACGATGGGATAAGGTCGATGGTTCCACCTCAAAGCTGACGATTGCACCTTGGTGTCAACAAACACCTGAAGGTGGCGACTAGAATATGAAGACGGGGATAAGAAGTTGATGGAAGGAAGCTGAAGAGAATAAGCGAACCTTTGACGAGTCTGACATGGCCTTACTTGGCCTCCATGCATGAGTATATAAGGAAATATCTTGTGCCCCACAATTAACCTAATCAAAGGGAGTCCTACAAGGAAAGGATTCTACAAAATACGCAAATTAAAGAGGATCTCTCCCACAAGGAAACATCTTCTTAGCCAAGGAACGGATGCCAACCCTATGCTACTATAAAAACCCTAAAAGCCTCACAAACCAAGGTACGTATAATTGACCTCAGCTCTGGCACTCTAGAGTTGTGAAGAGTTCTTTAACTTGACCTTTGGAGGGTATTTGGCCGGTACCACACTGGTGCTCTTTCCAAGGTCTTCTTTGTTTTTGCAGGTGTTGTCTCGAGTACGTGAGGACCGTGTGACTTACTGACGATTTTCGGCATCATCAATTGGCACCTTCTGTGGGAACTAGACTTGTAAGCCATACTACCGCTTCCCGGACAAAAGAGTTGCATGGTACTTACTCGCCCAATGGCGACCATCAATAACAATCAAGAAGAACCCCATACCACCGCCCTCGAGAGACAGGTTCAGACTCTCATTGCGGCCGTAGAACGCCTTACTAGAACTGGAGACCTGACTAGCACTATTTTATTATCTACCATTAACAATTTGTCACCTCAAACAGTTATGAAATTTATTGTAAATTTTGTTATGCTTCTAAAGTTATTGATTTAATTAACCAAGAATTTTTTTGGAGGGGGGGAATAATTAGAGAAATTTTTATTCCAAAAAGGAGTTATAATTGAAAACTTTAATAATTTTTGGAATTACGGTTGAGAACTTTAATAGTGAGCTATGAAATTTAAAAAAAAAAAAAATCACTCCTTTAACCGGATTTCTCCGGAAGTAATGAATAATTTCTCATATTGGTACTACAAGTCTACAAGTTTTTTGAGTAGTAATTAAAGGAAAGTAATTTATAGAAGAAAAAAAATGAAATGAGAGTAAAGGGAAAAATCATAGAAATAAAGTAGAGCACGATTTCCAAAGAGGAAATGACGCAATACATATCCATAGTGATTCAAAAAGGGTTCATCCCTTACGCTGTGAATAGCTCCGAAGTCAATGCATTTCTCTGACCCTTCAGTTTTAATTTCTGTTACAGTCTTTGGGGTGCGGAAGCTCACACTAATTATGTCAAATGTCTAAACAACTCTACTATTGTGCCTTGTTTGGATAACAGCAAAGGAGTCCACCTCACTCAACCTCGAGAAATGTTAAAAGACCATAACTATTTTTACAATTTTTGCCACAATTCGCCACATAACGAGTTGTAAGTAGTGAAGAAAAAGTTAAGAGTCTATATTTCTGTCACTCACAACTTGCCACGTGGCAAGTTGTGACAAAAATTGTATAAATAATTGTGGTTTCGGCATTGTTCACCTCAACCTCATTATTATGATCATAATGTTCCATATTGTACATCTCTACCCCTCACAACTTGCCATGTGGCAAGTTGTGGCAAAAATTGTATACATAGTTGTGGTCCTAGCATTGTTCACCTCAACCTCATTGTTATGATCCTAGTGTCTCATATTACTTAAGTGTAAACATATATGTGTATATAAGCTCCTGAATACCCTCCTCTTGTAAGCTGGTTTTCAAAGGTGAGTTCTACCTATGAGTTCCTAACATTTGGTATCAGAACCAACCACCACCCAGAATTTGAAAAAAAATATCTTAAACTTTAGTTTTTAGTTTCCATAACTCGAAATAAATATAAAACAAAAAGAAGATTTTATCCATTTTGTTTGTTTATAATTCTATTTTTAATTGCTCTTAAATGATGACTTACATTTTAAAGTTAGTGGTAATTATTATACCGACTCTCTAACATATTAATTTTCTTTATTTTATTAAAGGGTATGGTTAACAAGTTCTTCAGGACATTTCTTAATAGACTATTTCAGAAAAAATTTAATATTAGTTAGACTATTTTAGGAAAATTTTAATATTAGTTTTATGGGACATATAAAAAGTTATTAAAAAATTAATTACTTTTTTATTTTCTCATAAAAAATTCATAATAAAAATACTTTATAAATCAATGCCCTTAGAGCATTGGTTAACTTTTAAAGTCAAAATTCTTGAAGGTTTATAAGACATGACTTGAGATTTAGTTAGTTCAATTGGTGAAATTTCTCATCCTTAAATAAGAATCTGAGTTTGAATCATGTCTACACCTAATAAGTATCTTGACTTGATGATAAAAAATAATTATAATAGATTTAATTTCTATTGTATCTATCAAATATAAAAAGAGTTTATAAATATACTTTCGAAAATTTGTACATTTTTGGTTGAATCAAAAAACATTAATTGATGTTGTATTAAAAAATCAAGTTTCCTATATTTGACCAACAAAATGGGACTGGAAAAGGTTTTTATTTATTTATTATTACTTCTCTGTTGATAAAATTCATTTTATGATATTATTCCATGTAAGTCCATTAATGACATGAATTTTAAATGCCAAGTTGGAACCTAGACCAGAAGTACTCTTCATACTTTAATTCATAACTTAGTCCCTCCCTAATTGCCCTAGGCCTCTAGCATACCCGAGCACTATTGCCTTTGCCACCCAAAGCTGCTTGCATATAGGCCACTTTCTAGAACTTTGGTCCAATCTAGTTGGCACTTTACAAAAACCCACCCCTTAACTATAATCAATGAACAAGCAAATTGATAGGGATAAATCCCAAAGCTGACGGATCCAATTAACGAAGGCAGTCATAAGTGACGGAGTCGACGGCCTAGTTATTCTACGAACTAAAGAACTAGTAGACGAGCTCATAACCTGGACGGAGAGACAGGGTGACAGATGGACTCCTTAAAGTAGACGAATCCAAGGGAGACGGTTTGTTGAAGCCACGTGGCACCTACGTGGCATGAGTGGTCTCCAAGAATCATAGTATGGAAATATCCTACATTCTACACCCAACCATAATAAGAGGAATCCCTACAAGGAAAGGATCCCATAAAATACGAGTATTAATGAAAATCTTCTCTGCAAGGAAACACCTTCTCCGGCAAGAAACAGAGGTCAGCTCTACACTACTATAAAAACCTCAAAACCCTCATAAATCAAGGTATGCATAATTCCCCAGCTCTGACACTCTAGAGTTGTAGAAATTCTCTTTCTAACTTAGCATTTGGAGGGTATTTGGCCGGTGCCACACCGGTATTCTCTGTAAGGTATTCTCTGTATTTTTGATTTGCAGGTTCCGTCAAGAGTACGTGAGGACTGTTCAACTCACTGACCATTTTTTGCATTATCACAAATTATGAGAGTTCTTGGAATTTGTAACAAGTTCTCTCACAACAAAAATTATAAAGTGTTTTACGCGAGTTGGTACTTCCTCGAGCCTTACATGGTAACATGATGCTCGTTAATTCCTTTCACATTCATGGCGGATCTCATCATAAATTTAATCAATAAAATTACCATGAATGCTACGACCATAATTTTTACAACTTTTACTAAAACTTTACTACAACTTACCCACATAGCAAGTTGTGAATCGTGGTATAAAAGTGGTAAGTCTATGTAAATCCACAATTTCACTACTCACAACTCACCATGTGGATAAGTTGTAGTAAAGTTGTGGTCCTAACATTACTCCACTTAATAATATTACTCCTTCCTCTCTCTAAATAAACGACTTTTGAAAAAGAAATACTAAGTACTTCCAAAGTATGACGATGTGGTGCTTCCTTCTTAGTGGGGTCTACTATAATAAAAAAACCAAACTATAGTAGATTTTATCAGGATTATTAAAGTTGATGAGAAGGAAACGCTATAGTAGCTTCTTATAATTCCCATCTAGCAAATGCAAACATACACCCAATGATAGCTTGTTCATATATTATGTGTATTTTATCAATGAGTTGGCTTTTATAAGAAGCTATACCGGTCATAGGATTTTGGTCTAGTGTATAATGTGGTGAGCATTGAAACGATAGGAGGTCATTAATTTGAAACTCTTTCAGCATTAATTACATTCGGTGGTGCATTTTTTTTTTTTGATGGAATACATTCGGTGGTGCATATTGTATGAATTAATAAAAAGGAATATTTTCTATTAATTTCTTTGGAAAAAACTCGGTTCACCTCTGCAATGGACAACTTACTATGTATGATAGCAAGACAAAATAATATAGACTGGCCACATTTTAATATCATCATTATATCATTTTTATTTATTTATTTTTATTTTAGAGTCAGAGCTTACAAACAGTACTAAACTATCTTAGTTTCCTTCTCAAAAAAAAACTATCTTAGTTTAAACTAATTATAATTTTATAACTCATTTTTATTTTTAATAAAGCAACGCAACATTAAACAAATTCTAATTAATTAGCTAGGCTTGATTTTATCTGAGTAAAATCTAATTAAATTAGACAAGTTCTTTTTTACCAATTCTCTTATTTTACATTTTATTTATTAATACTTATTAATTAATAAACATGTATACTATATAAATATTTCTTGTTGAACTTTCACATGCACAGCTTGGGTTAACGAATATTTTTATACCTGTGTATAATTTAAAATGAAATTCTTTGACTCTTTGATAACTTGTTCTAATGTTGTCATATAAAACTTCTAAAAACCCTACAATTTTCTAAATCATTATTTCTCTTTCTTTTTTTTTAGAAACCTAATAAATTTTTTTTTATTCAAGTTTAAATCGTAAACGGATTATCTGTAAAACCTTTTATATTTACACATGTTATATATTAGAATCTTGCCATATAATATTTTCTTCAAATACTCCAGAGTACATAGTTCTATATATAAATACAATCATAATAAATGTTTATTATACAACAATTGTCAATTTCAATAATTAGAAAAAAATATTTAAACTTTATATTTATATATATGTTAATTTCTTATAATGTTTCCACATAAGTTATTGAAAACCCATATTACATATATATATATATATATATTGAATTACAACTATGTTAGTTTAAAATAATTAAATAACATTATCTTTTTATATAGCATTTAGCATTTATAAACAGTTTTTTTAAATCCTCGCTTTTTGTTATTTTTCAAAGTACAAGTAAACTATAACAAACATTCAGCAAAAAAAACTAAATAGGTTGATATCAAATGCACACTAATTGGATCAAGTATGTTCTTTTCTATAAATATTATAGTTGACTCTTTATTTATAATAAAATTATGATCACATGCAACAAAAATTAACAACAATTTTACAATACCTCCTAATACTTCACACTTGGGCCTACCACAATCTACAATTTAAATTTGTATAATGGTCCAAGTTTGAGGTGGTAAGAAAATTATGGCATGTTATGAAATTGTTGTAGCTATTTCTGTGACTGTAGTTTTATTTCTCTATTTATTCATATATTTATTAAATAAACATGTATCATACTTATTTTGTAAAACATTTATGTACACTGCACTAACTAAGGGCATGATTGGTATACTATAATATAATAGCTATTATTTAATTTAGCTATTCAATAGTTTGATTATGTTTTTATTACAAAAATTGGTTATTTTTTATAAATTATTATTCTTTAAAATGAGAAATAACTATTTCTCTTTTAAAAAAAGGCTGTAACATTCATTCCTTAGTATGTGAATAATTTATCAAATTAATATATTTTCAAATATACAATATTTCTATATGCACATAACAATTATAAAAATATAAAATCATCCAAAAATAACATCTTTCTCTCAAACTTAAATTTTTTTTAGGCAAAACTACAATGTTGGTCCCTGAAGATTACCTACTAAGCGATTTTGGTCCCTCAAGTTTCAAATGAGCTTTATTAGTCCATAAAGTTTTAAAAAATGAACTCTATTAGTCCCATTATTAACTTCTGTTAGTTTTATTGTCCATGTGTTTAACGGAACAATGATGTGGCATTTTTTTAATGACATGGCAAATACAATGTTAGTTATTAAAAAACAAAATTGCCACATCATATTTATTTATATTAATTTTTTTTTTGTTTTGAAAACAAAAAATTAAATATAATTAAAAAGAAAAAAGATTAAAACCTAAACAGCCAATTCTCAATAATCCCCATTGTCATCGTCCATTCCCAATTTCTTTCACATCGTCAACCTTAACGGAAAAAATTTCCAAATGCTCTTTTCGGGCAAAAAAAGCAGCATTATGCCTTTTTTCCCAAACTAATTAAGGAAATGCCCCTATTTTGAAACTCGATTTTATCAAAATCGAGTTAAGCCCTATAGTAGCGTTTTTAAGAAGTCTATAGTGACGTTTTAAGGACCTATAGTGTCGTTTTATAACTCGAGCTCCATGAACTCGAGTTATAGGTAAAAAAAAGGAAAAAAATTGCATGTAACTCGACTTCATGGAGCTCGAGTTACAAAAACGCCACTATAGGTCCTTAAAACGTCACTATAGGCTCCTTAAAATTTCACTATAAGCTCCTTAAAATGCCATTATAGGGCTCCATAATTTTTTTTTTTTATAACTCGATTTTGATAAAATCGAGTTTCAAAAGAAGGGTTTTTTCTTAATTAGTTTGGGAAAATTGGCAAAATGCTGCATTTTTTGCCCGAAAATGGCATTTGGCAATTTTCTCCCAACCTTAACCTTGAATGGCACTGTTAATCTCATTGATGTGCCATTATACTTTTTTAAAGTGTTTAGACGATATAAGTACCTAATTAAAGGCATAAAGATGAGGGAAGAAACCAATAAAATCAAGGATAGATGCTGATTACAAAGTGTGCCATCCATTTTGCTTTCTCATTAACAAATTCTACTTATCTTCCTTTTGAGTAGACATAATATGCGAATAAAAACCAACATGGATGCTGCCCAAAAATCGATTTTGGTTCTAAGATCATGACTTTCTATCGTTTTGGTGACTATTATTCTTGACGATTGGTAAGTAGATAAAGGAGATAACGATGCCCAATCCCTAATCTGGGTGTACTTCAAGATTGGTGCAGCAATGAGGAGGAAATCTAGAAATGAATGATGAGATTGGGAATTTTTGAAGATAATTATTTTATTTTATTTTAATTTTTGATCTTTTTTTTGTTTAGTTTTTAAACTAAGATGAATTAATATAAATAAATTTGATTTGGAAATTTAGTTTTTTAAAAACTGATGTGTCATCTCTAGTATTTGCCACCTTATTATTCCGTTAGACATATAGGCAATGAAACTAACAGAAGTTAACGGATAGACCAATAGTGCTCATTTTTAAAATTTTAGGGATGAGTAGAGCTCATTTGAAACTTGAGGGACCAAAAGCACCCAATAGGTAAATTTCAGAGACTAACAACGTAGTTTTGCATTTTTTTAAGTATTTTAATTGTAAGTAAGATATTTCCTACATAAAGATTTTAAGTTTTATTCTAATGTTACAACGTACAACTTATAACACATTTTATTCCAAGTAATACAAATTATTATTCGTATTGTATTTCCCATTCAATGTACCAAACATACCCTAAGTTTTTTTTTTTTTTTTTTTAAGAAGAGGGTATTAAATAGTTAAAGGATAAAAAAAAAAAAAACCCCTATGACAAATAACCCTTTACTTACCATATTTAACTCCTAATCACTTTTTTCATGTGAGATTGTCCAATTGTCCACTATTTTTTTTTTTTGTTGAGATAATTACAATATGCTACTATTCCTGCAGTTTGAATAATTTTCCTTCTAAACTCCTAAGTAATTTGTGCATTAGAAGGTGCCAATTTTTTTATTAAAAAAAAATTGGCACCTCCAATCAAGCTACAAAGCTCTTGGCTCCACTTATATAAATATATATATATATATACATATATATATATTTATATATATTTATATATATATATAAAGTAAAAGGCAAAAACATCCCTTGGACTCTAAGTCAAAATCAAATTAATCCCTTGATCTTCTATTTAAAATAAGAAACCCCTAAACTTTGAGAAATATTGAAATTAATCGTTATGTCTATATTATCGTCGTCTTATCATTTTTTGTTAAAATTTTATTTTAAAATATATTTTAATAAAAAATTAAATTATATTTTAATTAAAGTTTTTTTCCCTATATCTTTTCTCAACTAAGATGAAAATTTAGACACAATGATTATTTTGGGTATTTTTCAAAATTCACAAACTTCTAATTTCAAATTTGGCAATCAGAGTCACTTTGATATTGATCAAAAGTTTAATAAGTGTTTTTGCATTTTTACCTTTTTTAATTTAAATGTGGCTTTGATTTTTTTTTTAGGGGGGGGGGGGGAAGAGAACTGATTTCAATGATTAAAGGATCTAAGAATATAATGAAATCTTAATGACAAATTAGGGGGGCAAATTTGAGTAACAGTGATAACATATATCAAAGTTAAAAATAAAAAGTGTGGTCAAAATGATACAATTATTTGCATATGAACTACAAATTAAAGAAAAATAATTGAGAGAGAGAGAGAGAGAGAGAGAGAGAGAGAGAGAGAGAGAGAACTTTTGTGGTCCCAACTCCCAATTTAACAAAGTCAATGATCATATTAGTTTTTTTTTTTTAATTTAAAACTAGTGTTAGTTGAAATTGATTGGCACCTCCTAATATTTTTCAATGAAGACATCTAGAATTCAAAATTTCGTTCCCCCAACTATGAAATCATCAACAACAAAATATGAAACTATTTATCCTATAAGATCATTTACAATATATCCATCATAAAGTGTATGTGTGTGTATATATGAGAAATTATACCGTCCTCATGGTGGATCACGTCATTTGTCCACTATTCTAATAAAAGATTCCCACCTATTTAAAATTGCTGAGTCAGTACTTAGTTTTTATTTAAAACTCCACAATTTTAAACAAGAGTCTTTTACTAGAATAGTGGACCACATCACTTGTCCACTATGAGGACCTTATAATTTCTCGTGTGTATATATATATTAATATATATATATATATATTGTAATTAACACTCTCTAACTTGAAATTAATTTACAATATGCATCACAACATCCAAAATTAATATTAAAACTAACTAATTAATGAGTAAGTGGGTACTTGGGATACATTAATATTGAATAAGTCAAATTATGGATAATTATTTAGCACTATCAGAGAAATTTTCTTATTTCATATGAATTAAAGGTGGGTTTCATTATTTAAATTTATGATGAGATCAATTCACCATTAATATAAAATAAAAGAGTATCACATTACGATCCTCTGAGAGGATTAGATATTTTTCTCAAAAATAATAGATTAATGCTCATTATCAGTGTAATATCTACTCCAATCAACTCAATAATTTGTTAATGTTGGCTGTGATAATAAAATTTAAGTATTGACTATTGATAAAAAAAAAATTATAATTTAAGATAAAAAATTATAAAAATTTTAAAATTTTAAAAAATGGTAGATACTCTTGAAGTACAATGGCATGGTACTCTACAATTATATTAAAAAAAATATGACATAAGCTTATGAATTAATATGAATTTTTTTAAAAAAAATTGGATAGGATTTATTGTGTGGAGTAATATGTTAGAGGTGATTCGCGAATATCTAATAATTAGTCAGCATACAATATAACCAAAATATAAAACTATTTTGTATCAAAAAAATATACAAAACTATTTATTTGAAATCTGGTAATTATGGTAATTGTTTATAACTCCTACAATTTTAAGAAAATATCATATGGCATATAATCTAATGTATGGTGCAAATATATATAGAAGGTTTTTAAAAGGAGTCTTTATAGAAAAATTTAAACTAAACTAGCATCTGAGCATGCGCTCACGTGCGTGCTCAGAGGCTCTTCTATTTTTTTGGGTAAATGTTAATAATTTTCATTCATTATAATTTCAGATTACTACATTTTCTAATTACAAAAAAAAAAAAAAAAACCTACGGGTGTCACGCATCTGCTCAGAAGCTAGTAAAAATAAAAAGTTTTGGACTTACAGTGATCCTTTGGACTTGGTTTGGAACTTTGCTGGTCAAAAATTGTGAAGTCTTGCTTTGAGTGCTTTTGCAGATAGGACAAAATTTATGTGGAGGGAAGTACAGAGAAAGGGTGAGAGAGAGGAAGAAGAGCGTATAGAGAGATAGAAAAAGTGTTTGTGTTTTCTGGGAAGGAATTTGATACTTGCAAAATTTATAACTACCCATGTAAGACTCTTTTATATATACGACGGTTTGGTTTTTTAAATAAACCGAATCAAGCCACCAACTGTAACAAAAATTGTAGTGAAACGGTTTGGTTAAAAAAAAAAAAAAAAGAATAAGTAGGGTGAGTTTTGTAGATTGGAGGAGTTTTAAAACTAACAAAAGAGTGATCCTATTTTGTAGGGAGTTAGTGAGTAGAAGTAGGAATTTAAATCAACGTAAAAGTAGGAGTTTATTAGAAGCAGGAAGGCATTTCAACGTAGAAGTAGGAATTTATTATTTTTGTCAATTTACTATTTTAACCCCATTTTTAAGTTTTAGGTAGAGGTATTTTTGACAGTAAAAAAAAAATAATTAACTTTTTTTTGCCAATTTACTATTTTAATCCTATTTTTAAGTTGTTGGTTAATTAATTTAGGGTTATTTTTGACAGAAAAAAAAAATCAATAACTAACTTTCTGAATCCTCTTAATATATACAGATAGTCTCGAAAAGTGCGAATTTTCAAAAACTTATCTTGTAACATTAGAAAAAGTTAAGGATAAAGTCAAAAGCTTTTAATGAAATAAAGATTCTCCCCAAAAAAAAAAAAAAAAAAAAACTGTATAGATATATCATATAGATATACCGTGTATACAGATAAATACAGATAAATACTATATTAGTCAAGACTCAAGATGAGTTGTTAGAAATAGTTTTAAAAGTACAACATTGGATTCTCAAAAAAAAAAAAAAAAAAAAAAAAAGTACAACATTGCATATAGTTTTTGGAAGTAACAATGAAGATAAATAAAACAAATTATCATACCCTAGCCATGCTTCTATGCTACTGAGCAAGATTCATGACAACCCAAAAGACCTCTGGAAGAAATACTATATATATTCATAACATATATCTACCATCTATTTAATTTAATAGAATTAGTTTTAAAAATATATAGTTATGGAAGTATCAATTTAGATACTCATATATAATTCTATGATGATAGTAAAGCAAGCAAGCTTTTTTCTGTCAAAACCAAAAAAGACCTAGGAAAGAAATTAAGCCTTTCTTCCTAACCTATATCAATATATCTATATAGTATCATTTATTAAAATGTGGACCCTTTCATAAATTCAAATATGGAGAAACGCACAATTTACTGTCGAAATAAAAGGAAAAGAGTCTTTAAGACAGTGATACACGCGTAGGCAGTGACAGTGTTTTCATTGTAAACTGTAAAGTTAAATGGATAAGGCACAAAATTAGCAAAGCCCACCGGCCCAAATTGCCTCCACACTCAAATATAAATCTGTATCAAGCACATACCAAACTCTCTCACTCACACACTCAAACAAAATCTAAGAAAGTAGTCTCTTCTCTGCCATGGAAGTTGAAAGAGCTAGTTCTGAAAGCAAAGCGAGTCCCGTGAGGAATATCTTTCTGGTGTCTTCAATAGCAGCTGGGGTTCAATTTGGATGGGCTCTGCAGCTATCTTTGTTGACCCCATATGTTCAG